>CM040190.1:87384879-87449879 GCA_022606455.1 Callitettix versicolor
TTTCGTGTACAATGTTGTGATTGCCACATATTTCATAGGTTATATATTTCAACTATACAGTAGAGTCTCGATTAACCGTCATTATCAGGACTGTTGAGAAGACGGATAACAGAAATAGAAAATCGGTAAAACTAACATACATAACAGAATATTTTTTTATTATTTTGTAAAACGTAATAACACTCTTACATTTTCTATTACTGTAATTATGTATTATACAAGTTTTACATACATAGGTGTTTAATATAGAAAATTATCCGTTTAAGTATTTTGACAAGTATTCAGTTAACATTCTAAAGTATCACGCGCGCCACCTAGAGTACTCACTTGATCGACTTATACGCTGAATGGTATTATCGTAAATAGTGTGATATTGTTTATCTTTAAATAGAAACGTTTATACACTCTTTCAGAACTTGTTGTGACTACTTGAAGTGTTTATACATCGTTTAACTAATTGATAAGATCGTTTAAAAATGCCAAAAGATTAACCCGACAGTCAATAGAAACTGACGGTTATAAGGGTGACGATTGATCGAGCATTGTTTTTAAAGTGATGCTATAACGCTGTTCAACTTCTTGCTGTACATTGTTGTATATTACACGTTTCTTGTTACCCGTTAAAAAGCTCATTAGTAATTTTTAATAAACGGTGATAAAACATTAAACAAACTTTGTCACGTTTAATTATTTACCCGAAAAACGGTTTAAAAGTTCTTAGCAAAAAAAGAACCGACATTGGATTAATTAAATAAAATCGATTCATCAAATTTTACAAATATGGGGCTTATGTAAAATATTAATCATAGTTAGCACAGAAAATTTGAATAAATGAATATTATGGTTCGGAAATAGATATGGAAAAAACCTGATGAGGTGGAGCAGAGGTGGCGAAAAACTCAGGATTTTTAGCTCTTTCAATTTACCCTGGAACTGAAAATCTATTTTATTTCAAATTTGCTCCACTGACATGTTATTAATCTTCATACTAACCGAATTTTCAAAAACGAATTTTTATAAACTGGATTGATTTTTTCAGTCTTTTCTTTAATTTTCAAAACTGAATTTTCCTTAATCTAATTTACAATTTGTGTGGACACTTTAGAATTATATTTTAATAAAAATCTAACAACATTAATAAACCAAACTGAGAAAACTGTTTTATTTCTTTTTTTAACGAAAAAAGGCTTAAGTGATTTTTTAAAATTAAAAAAAATTGCTCAAAGATACGAGGCCTGCGTTTTAAATTTAGTAAAAATCGGTTGATTGGTTTATTCTCCTGCAACGTGTACATACAAACATAGAATTAAAAACCATTTTGGGATTCAGGAGACTTGAACGTCCACTAAAATGTCAAGGTCAAGTAAAATTTACAAGGGTTTTTGTAGTGAAAACTTAAAAACCGTTCTACTACAATTCTAAATTAGTTTTGTTTTAATACCAGTTAGCTATCAATTTATATTATACGGAAAAAAACATTACTGGCTCTCACAAGTAAGAAATAAACAGTTCCTTCCTTGACTATGTTCTCGTCTTTGGGGTAAATTCATTTTGCTTAGAATAACGCTTTTAACACTGGCCATAAGTTTATCTATCTAAAAATATAGAAATCATGAACAAAATACAATGCGAATGAATGCTATTCAATCAGCTGATTGAACATAACAATCCTAAATATCAATTATCTTTCTCAAAACTCAATTCGTATTATTAATGGAGATGTTTATTAAATAAGTGAGAAGCAAAAAATCTCAAAGTATACATTACGGAATGAATTAAAAACAAGCACTCTACGTATGTATAAAAGTCCATTTTTTTCTGGAAAACGGCACTAACAATTATGATATAATTTTAGAATATAGGCTAACATTATCAGGCTCAAAAAAAACTACCAAGGTGGGCGCCATATTTAGGAAAATGGATGTAGGCTAATTAGAAAAAAACAAATAACACAGCCTAATGAGTTTGTAATTATAATATAATACAGAATCTCGGTCACTAAGTACTATTACTTATAGAGTAATTAGTTATAATTATATTACTTACTCTTCCTCATTTCACACCCTTGCCATCTGTCACCCCTTCAACTTCTAACCATAAGATTGTCGTCAGCGTTTGTTATTCTCTCAAACTCCAAACTGTAAACAGATAATAAGGTTAGTCATAAAAACACATGAATATGTGTTGATAATAGTTCGAAACGTTCCCACACGGAGCGCTGTACCAGCTGACTGCGTGCCGTCCACCTGTTCGCATCTGGTGAAAACCCATTAATATATTTAAACATTTACAGAAATATTCTTTATATATAGTGAAGTGAGGTTAACTGCCGGAAATAACGAAGATGTATAGATACATTAAGCCGTGGCAGAGAACAGCTGAGTACTCGAACCCGCTAGCCGCGAGCTATAACTCTTTCTGAATGAAATTTCCTTGCAGATGAGTTATTCGATATCCAGATAAGTTCCATATGCCCGAATAGCTGTCGGCACTCTTAACGGACGGCTTTGATGAGTATATTAGCAATGTTCGGTGAACGTCAGGCGTTATGTTTATTATACAAACACATTTGGTTGTGGTCTTATATCGGTGCCGTATTTGATGTATTTATATTCAGTCGAAGATTAAAAGAAATCTCCTTAACTGTTTACTGTTCTCAATCTTCACTTATCTTATTTAAAACTAACACTAACTTCATTATTTAAACTTCGAGCTGAACATTTCTGTGTAGCCTTTCTGACTTATCTTTGGGTGCGATAAAAAGACTTTTACTTTCGTCTGACAAAAGAAATACTTTACGTTAACCATCAAACTGAAGAATGATTAAATTTTTCTGTAGTTTCAGTTCACGAAATTGCAAACAATAACAAACAATATAGATACATATCAAATGTGTCGGCGTTAAGGGAAAGGGTAAAAACCTTGAAGTGCGCAAGTTGGGAGTTGAAAATTTTGATCATATTTCAATCAAACATTGTAAACAATGTATTTTGGTAATCACTTGAACAAATTTGCTCCGTCGTAAAGTCTGTTTTAGAATTCCGATCATCAAATTTTAATAAAATTATCCCCACAGGACCTATTGAGAGGATTTAAACGTCCCTCACGATACCCGAGTCTAACACACACTTACGACTTTAACACTTTACACTCACATTTACATTTAGGAAGGCGGTAACAGGTGTGCTTTTCACCTTAAAATAAAAATAAAAAATAATAAAATTATAATTTTTATACTTCGTGTATTTATTTATTTATCTCATTTATAAGCGAAGTTAGGACCATTGGGTCCTTTCTTCTATTCAACCTCAACAAAATAAATATAAAATTACAATGTGAACAATCAATAAAAACAAACAAAAATACTTAAAACAAAGAAAAATGTGCATAATTGTAAAAGAAATTGGTCCTTATGCTTACTACCAGTCACCAGCTGCACTTTAACATCAAACGACAATACAACTTTTAATTTCTTGAATGAATACATAGCGGAAAAAAACTTAGCCTAATTTCATATGTTATTCGCTTAATCTTTCCAGCTAAGAGAACTTACATTTTTACGAAAATCTGTTTCGAGGTTTAAAATGCTAATTTAAGCAAATTTTTTTAACATGTATCATATTTTAGAGCTGGTTTCGTTGTGGATTTTGCTGAACGAGTGATGCAAGGAATTTGTTTATATAGATATATAACAGTATATTTTTCACGTCGAAAGTCTCATATTAAATGCTTTACAGTTAAAAATTTCTGTTTACGCCCAGATCGAACCGTGCGAGACACACGCGATAACCACTACACTACGGAAACAACGAAGAAATTAGACCGATTTAAGTACATGAAATGAATCGTTAATTTAATTTTGGTAATTATATTAAAAGATAAGTTGTTTTGTTTTAATTCGTAAAGATCAGCTGGTTTCATTGAACAGCTGATAGGTTATAATACGTTTTAGGTTATGTTGTTAAGCTACGTTAATTTGTCATGTTTTCGAACAAATTATCGTAATTAAAGTAAAAAAGGAAAACATGGTATATGACTTGTAGTTTTGGTCCAAAAATAAATATTTTTATTTTAAAAAAATGAGAAGTTATGAAAAGTTTTTTTGTAAAAAACAAAGATATTTTAATATAGGCCTATCTTTTATATTGTTAGGTTTTTGAAATTTTTTCCATCAAATCAGCAAATGGTTTCTTTCAATTCAGTTATCGTTATTTTTATTTTCGTAATATATTTTAATATAATAGATTCTACCACTTTGATTTCGAAAATATATTCTCGTATAATTAATTAGCGATGCCTTTGTTGCAGTTTGTGAGCTATGGGTTCGAGCACGACACGATGTCTCGGCAAGAAGGGAAGTCCGTGACCACGTGACTTCTGAGAGAAAGTCGGGATCTTCTGTCAGGACGTGACCGTCACTCCGGAAGTCATCACGGATCACTACACACCTCCCGGAAGTTGGACACCCGACCTACTCGCCCTCCCACCCGTTATAGGGTGATTTTACACGATTCATTGGCAGATTATCGGCAAACAAACAATTTATCTGCTACTATAAGAGAACGTGCACTGTGATGACAATAACACTTTATTTTTATGTAAACAGAACTTATCAGTAGTTTAAATAAATTTTATTCATTCGTTTTAACTTTAATGATTTAGCCTGCCCTGAGTTATGCCATTTTAGAAATATTCTAATTATTGGAGCGGAAATCATGGTAGCACTCAGATTCAGGTCCTTAGAACACCTTTAGAGATATTGTCAAAAATGATATATGCTTACTGTGAGTGTGTGTGAGGCGGGTGTGTTGTGATTTAAACGACACTAAAATCGATTTTTAACATGTATCATGTTTTAAGGCTGGTTGTGATATTGAATATTGCATGATGGGAGTGCACAAATTTATATTGATATATAATAGTATATTTTGCGCGTAGCAAGTCTCATATTAAATTAATTGTAACCAAAACTTTCTTAGTTACCGCCCGGGATCCTTAGGCGTATGAGGCGCACGATAGTCACTACACTACTACGTTTGATCGATGTAAATGTAAGAAATGAATCGGTAATTTAATTTTGATAAATATGTAATAGTAAAAGATCGGTTGTTTTACATTGATTCGTATCAATCAGCTGATTTCATTGAACAGCTGATAGGCTTCAATAAGATTGAGGTTATCTTCTTAATAACTAGCTATGTGTTAGTTTGTTCTGTTTTCGAACAAATTATCGTAATTCAAATAAAAAGGAGAAGAAAACACGGCACATGATTTTTATTTTTGTTTCGATGTTAGAATGATTCTTTAAAAAAAATTATTTACATGCACTGCATTTTATTAAATAATCATGTACTTATTGTAATAATTGTTATTTTAATTACGATTATTTTTTCGAAAAAACGATAAATTAATATAGCTAGTATATATTAATTAGCTAATATATAAATTAATATAACAACATAATCTGAAACTTATTATAGCCTATCAGCTGTTTAATAAAATCAGCTGATAGTTACGAATTAATATAAACGACAAATTAACATAGCTAGTTTTTAACAACATAACCTAAAACTTATTATAACCTATCAGCTGTTCAATGAAATCAGCTGACCGTTACGAATTAATACAAACCAACTGATCTTTTAATATAACTGCCAAAATTAATCGAACTATTCATTTCATACATTTACATCGGTCAAACGTCTTCGTAGTTTCCGAAGTGTAGTGGTTATAACGTGCGCCTTACACGCGCAATGTTTCCGTTTCGATTCAGGGTGGAAACACAGGAAATTGTAATTATAATCAATTCAATATTAGACTTGCAAAGCTAAAAATATACTATTATATACCAATATAAAATTTCCTCGTATCACGCGTCACGCAAAATCCATCATAACCAGCCCTAAAATATGATACATGTTACTAAAAGAAAATTTACCAGATATCGGAATAGGTAGTTTGTGCAACCCGATAACAAAAGCAGTCCTGTGAGGGTGGTCTATTTATCGCATTCTAATGTTGATTATATTACTATGAATCATGTCACAAATTACAATGATAACAACTGCCGAAGGGATGAGACACGACATGGGGATGAGGGATGAGGGTGCATCAGTGTTGTTAACATATGTAACGCGTCGCTTAAGGATTATGATGTTCTTTCAGAAATTACCATGACAGTCACTAGAGCGAGACACATGACGCCGGAAGGACGTTTCGACGGCAACATGTCTTCTTTATTATATTTGTAATGGTTACTTACTTTGATTTATTGTATTATAATAATAGGGGTGCGTATGCTGGTACAATACGCCTAACTTGAACTGTTGGATCGGCGTTTATTGCTTTAGTACTGTACTGGTGGATTCGTCAAATAATTCTTGTATTGTTTTTCTTTTGTTATGTTAATGCCTTCAGTTTTCCTAGTTTGTATGTTTTAACATGTATCATGTTTTAAGGCTGGTTGTGATGGACCTTGCGCGTCGCGTGATACGAGTGCACAAATTTGTATTGGTAGTTATAGTAAAAGATCAGTTGTTTTATATTAATTCGTAACGAACAGCTGATAGGCTATAATAAGTTTTAGGTTATGTTGTTAAAAACTAGCTACGGTAGTTACAGTAAAAGATCACGTGTTTTATATTAACTCGTAACGATCAGCTGATTTTATTGAACAGCTGATAGGCTATAATCAGTTTTAGGTTATGTTGTTAAAAACTAGCTACGGTAGTTACAGTAAAAGATCACGTGTTTTATATTAACTCGTAACGATCAGCTGATTTTATTGAACAGCTGATAGGCTATAATCAGTTTTAGGTTATGTTGTTAAAAACTAGCTACAGTAGTTACAGTAAAAGATCACGTGTTTTACATTAACTCGTAACGATCAGCTGATTTTATTGAACAGCTGATAGGCTATAATAAGTTTTAGGTTATGTTGTTAAAAACTAACTACGGTAGTTACAGTAAAAGATCACGTGTTTTATATTAACTCGTAACGATCAGCTGTTTTTATTGAACAGCTGATAGGCTATAATAAGTTTTAGGTTATGTTGTTAAAAACTAGCTACGGTAGTTACAGTAAAAGATCACGTGTTTTATATTAACTCGTAACGATCAGCTGATTTTATTGAACAGCTGATAGGCTATAATCAGTTTTAGGTTATGTTGTTAAAAACTAGCTACGGTAGTTACAGTAAAAGATCACGTGTTTTATATTAACTCGTAACGATCAGCTGATTTTATTGAACAGCTGATAGGCTATAATAAGTTTTAGGTTATGTTGTTAAAAACTAGCTATGGTAGTTACAGTAAAAGATCACGTGTTTTATATTAATTCGTGACGATCAGCTGATTTCATTGAACAGCTGATAGGCTATAATAAGTTTTAGGTTATGTTGTTAAAAACTAGCTACGGTAGTTACAGTAAAAGATCACGTGTTTTATATTAATTCGTAACGATCAGCTGATTTTATTGAATAGCTGATAGTTATAATAAGTTTCAGGTTACGTTGTTAAGAACTAGCATTAATAACAACAAATATTATAAAAGTTTATATTAATTCCGAATGTATTATAAACGGTTACAACGTGCACGTGTTCTTAAACTAAGGAAAACATATCAAAGCACTCCAACGTTTTCATACAATATACCTGTACTGTTATCGAAAAAGGAGGATTAAAAAGAAAGAGACAGAAATATTAATTCGTTTACTCGTTCGTTCTGTATTTCCGTTACATTCTTCCGTTCGGCGACTATTTTTCTATTCACTCTTTCGCCAAAGCTTGCATTAAAAGTTTCGCTTCAAAAATTTGACATTCCATTCCGTCAATGAAATCTGTTGCCGGGATTCTCAATTTACAGACGTTAAGACGGTTAGAATTTCGTGATAACAGTAACATACACCTAATTGAAAGGAGCAAAACTACAGTAGAAGAACTGTAGCTAAGAGCATGATTAGGGTGAGGACAATGTAAACAGCGCGGGGGAATCCATATATTTCCAAAAACACTGATTGTTCTGTGACGTTACTGCACTAAATTTTGTTTAGTGTAAGAAGCTGTTATTAAAGAAGATTACCAAATAGTTGTAGACAATTGTTTCATTATTTATTGGCCTGTAATTTTGCATTTTGAAAGCAGCTCTTATAATTATGATTACACACAGATGTTTTTTGCGTGACTAGTACAGCTTTGACTTGACGCATAGCTAAACGTCGTCAACTATACTGTACTCGCCAATCTAAAAATATTTGGTTTCAGGTGCATTCTTTGTTTCAATTTAAAACTTTAATTTACAGACACAAACAGTTTCCAAGTTCCAATATACTTTAGATAGCAGAATGGGTTCCTAGCATGACACTGTATAAACAGTCTATGATACATTTGATAATGTTTCCGTAAACCTGAATATTCAGCACCCAGGGAGCCCGCAGAGCGGCATCTGCAATTCCAATACCCGATAGTGGCACAACGCTGTGGTACAAGCAGTAGGTCTAATAATGTATTCCAGTACTGTACACATGCATACAGTGTTATCTGGACAACCTTCACTGACCTTCAGTAGGTTATATTGCATCTCCTGCTTGCAGTACGCAAACATGTCATACTGAGTCTATAAAAAGATAGTGAAATATAATATGTTGCAAGTACAACAGTTTCAAAATGGCGTTCATTTTATATTTTAAAAATCTTTTTATTTAACACATATGATTTTACCTTCATAATCGTCCATAAATTTGCGCTTTAAAATTTCAAAAACAAATTTCAAATGAAACTAACAGCGGTCATAGTTCATTTTCGTATTTATTGTAGTCCGCGGGAGAAATAGAAATCCGGGCGTTTACCAAGTCCGCCGCGGTCTGGTGAGGCATTATTCCGGTTCGGAATTGTGGAATAAATTCGCTTCGTAATTATTGTTGGCCCGGATCCCTCCTATTTCCTCCCGAGCAAGTTGTAGTGTCTTGTAGAGTTGGTCCGGATAAGAAGCTGGTGGTCCTCCTCGATGATCTGTCAAACAAAGATCTGTATTTATACTCTAAATTATGGCGGCAACCATAATTTCTCAGAAATCCATTGTTAAAACTAGTGAAAGAACGCACCAATCAGAATGAAGCTACTGTATACGGGAGATGCGAGGTGGTGCGCCGACAGTAATGCCTGGACAGAAACGTACTAATCTACCGTAGTATAGATCCGAGATACGCGTGCACTGCGAACCAAATTGGAAGTGAGTATTGGTAGACGGAAGTGAATTAGGTTTCGCAGGCTTAAGCTGTTTCCAAGCCGGGAAAGAAGTACGGGGATTTTTAGCGTGGTTGCTTAGGTGTCAGTAAGCGGAAGTAGGTTGAGTTACTCAGTTCCTATGTTGTTTAGGCGTTGACATATTTTCGATATGCCGTAATTTTTAAAGTTCAAAGTTATAATTGATGCCATTTTGATTTATACCTGGCCCAAAAATCGAATTTTGTACCTAGCGAAATTCGTTAGCATTCCAAAATGAAACCGTTAAAAATGTAAAAAAATTACTTGTTTATTTTACATTTTTTCGAAAACTAGATGTCACAGTACTAGTCCAATCTTTATCAGACGTTCCTGTAATACCAGAAGGCTGTTCCTAAATAACAAAGGGCATATTGCCAGCTGTATACAAATCGATTGTGTCTGTCTTTCCGTCGGTAACGTATAACTAATGCTCTTTACAACTTAAATGGAAAAAATATAAAACACGACAGTTTTAAGTAAATATAGACAGAATAAAAGAATAAAGAAGTTACAAGCGAAACGTAAGGAGATAAAATACACTGTTTTAAAATACGCGGTGTCAGAGCACATGACAAAAATATTTTTATTTCTAAAATTGTAAAAATTTATAAATTAAATGCTACTTATTAATTTTATTATTAATACATTTTTTTTAAAATTAGAAACACTGCTCATGCAATTTGTAGAAAATTGCAAAACGATTTATAATTTTTTTAATATCCGAAGGATTTTTACAATTATGATCAAAACATACAAAATTTGAGTAAAACAGTCGATTGATTTAGTCTGTAGATCAAAGTTAAAACAATCAAACTATCAGATTTAATTACATAAATAACGTTTACGTACAAAAGAAGGACAACAGAACACAACCAACTGCCTACTGCCACACAATAGATTACGAGAATTAATTACTCGACGAAAATTGAAACATAACTTTTTTATTTTAATTCGCCCGGTAATTGATTACCTGCGCCTACCACCTCGCTTGCAACGCGAGTTTGATGGGTTCATTACAAAACAGTCCGACCAGGAAGTCCACACTAAAGATAAGGATGTCCTGAGGCAAGGCACAATAATTTATTCCTAGACCTAACCTATCCTATGCGAATTTCTATTAACACGCAGAAGTGTGCTTCCTGGCCCTCGAGAGCCGACTGTTTTCTATTAGCATAGCCTACAGCTGTTGTTAATTTGAATTTACTTAACCTAGAGTTGTATCTGAACGTTATTTATAAGGGTTGAAACATTTATAGATCGTTAGTTTAGAATTTCTTTTTGGAACTACCTAGATATTTAAACACAACTGTCTACAGACCATAATGCCATAAAATACATTGCCAAAGTAAAGTGATAAAAAAGATACTACCTCTGTCGGTGACCTTGGCGTAGTAAATCTATCATATCCCGTAAGATATACACGGCAATGACGTCACAATATAGTTCCGTAAAAAATGCATAAAATCGTAACTTATCGTAAGAAATTTAACCTCCTGCAGGTGAATATATTTTTATTAAATATTAAAATACTTAAGCCTAATAATATCAAAAATTGTTATATAAGTAATCACCTGAAAGTATAGAAATATCAAAATAATAAAATGTATATCTGGATAAATTGTTAAAATGAACTATTGCGAACTTTGGATGCTTTTTCCTATAAAATTAAGACGAACGTATACACACACGAACGCGCAAGACTGACCACGATTCTAACCGTCCTATACACGTTGGCAGACAACACGGAAAATTAGCAGTGCGTCCACGCGCTTATAAATGCAACGTTAAAACTGTTCCCAGCTTGTGGTGATCTTATCAGATTGGCCGTGAGAAGTGTTTCGTACGGAAAGCTTGGACACACTGCGAATTTTAGTGAAACCGTTAATGCACATTTACAAATTGCTGTAAACTATAAACTGTACAGTTAAATCCCACCGTTAAATTTGGTTACAATCTTTAGTATATTTCTGTGGTATGACGTTTTTACTTTATAACACCCCGAGGACCCGGGTTCGATTCCCGGCCAGGGCTTGGCATTTTCATACGCTATAAATCATCCCATCGTCTGCATTAGCCCAAGTGTGCACAATAGTCGGACGTTAAACACAAAAAAAAATTCTAACAGTAAAGACTGGTGAACCACGTAACACTAAGGGCGGATGACCACCGAAAAGCGGAGCGGAGCGGACCAAAACCTAATCTATTGTTTTTAATATAAGTGCGGCCACTGAAAGCTTAACAGAGCTGAGCGGACTCAAGTGGTGTCGCTTTCAGTGGCCACACTTACATTAAAACAAGGTGGCCCGTGCGAAAATTCGCACTATGAAAGTTTTAGGAAAACACAGCCTTTTGAATAAGAGTAGTCGAGCGGTAGTTGGAAGGAAAGAAAAACACGTTTAAAAAATAACTAGATAGCGATCAATTAACAATAGATAAATGCACGATGGAAGGAGAAATCACAAATATATTTGTGTAAAAATAGTGTCCAAAACATGTGTTTAGTGCGGCCACTGAAAGCTTAACAGAGCTGAGAGGACTCAAGTGGTGTCGCTTTCAGTGGCCACACTTACATTAAAACAATATGTTGGCCTGTGCGAAAATTAGCACTATGTATGTTTTAAGTAAACACAGCCTTTTGAATAAGAATAGTCGCTGGGATGAGGGCGATAGTTGGAAGGAAGGAGAAATATTTTTAAAAAATAAATAGAAACGCGATCAATTAACAACAGATAAATGCACGATGGAAGGAGAAATCACAAATATATTTTGTAAAAATAGTGTCCAAAACATGTGTTTAGTGCGGCCACTGAAAGCTTAACAGAGCTGAGAGGACTCAAGCGGTGTCGCTTTCAGTGGCCACACTTACATTAAAACAATATGTTGGCCTGTGCGAAAATTAGCACTATGTATGTTTTAAGTAAACACAGCCTTTTGAATAAGAATAGTCGTTGGGGTGAGGGCGATAGTTGGAAGGAAGGAGAAATATTTTTAAAAATAAATAGAAACGCGATCAATTAACAACAGATAAATGCACGATGGAAGGAGAAATCACAAATATATTTTTGTAAAAATAGTGTCCAAAACATGTGTTTAGTGCGGCCACTGAAAGCTTAACAGAGCTGAGAGGACTCAAGCGGTGTCGCTTTCAGTGGCCACACTTACATTAAAACAATATGTTGGCCTGTGCGAAAATTAGCACTATGTATGTTTTAAGTAAACACAGCCTTTTGAATAAGAATAGTCGTTAGGGTGAGGGCGATAGTTGGAAGGAAGGAGAAATATTTTAGAAAAATAAACAGAAACGCGATCAATTAACAACAGATAAATGCACGATGGAAGGAGAAATCACAAATATATTTGTGTAAAAATAGTGTCCAAAACATGTGTTTGGTATTCGAAATGGTTGTCCCGGCTTGTACGACGGGCAGGGATAGGAGGACTATCAGTAGGGCAACATAACCTATAAGTTTAATTACTTTTAAGTAAATATTGAAATTGTTCTAAGCATTTGCCGTTCGTCTTCATTCCGCTCTACTCGGATCAACTCATCGCAGCTCCATTTGATGACCGCCCAACCTATATTATTTGTTTGTAAACTAAAACGCGAACTCAATAGGTGACATTCAAAATGCGTGTTAGATACGAATACCCAGTCATAGATTGACCACTATATGAGCAAAGTATAATCAAACTCCGTAGTTTTAAATGTACGTCTTATATAATAGTTTTCATCTATATAAATATGCTATACTTCTTATTGCCCTTACATAAAACGGTAATTTCATTTTGTATTACATCCACGTTGGATCAATTGTAACAGCAATGACGTCACTAAACGGCTGTTTTACTGCCAAGCAGCAAGTGGAGCGGCAGTTAGGCAGTTACACTGCGAGCACGCTCCATATACCAGCCTTATACTGCTCTGAAACTGATATAACGCTCATTTTTACTCCTCATATGATCTCAATTTCATTATTTCGATTTATCCGAACGATACTAATAATTAGTTTTATAGTTGTATAACTTCTGCATCCCACAGAAATAAATTTAAATTTTATAATAATAGTACTGAGAGATACAATTTTTAAAAGTATTTACATATAACTAAGGAATTAATTTTACGGACCAATCTGTGTACGGACATTTATGCCTCTTGTAGGTCCTTCATATTTTGTATTATATTCTATAATTTTTGAAGGAATTTTGGTAATAAATATGAATATGAATATAAAACAGAGAATTTAGCAATATTTTTGTTCGCGGTATTGCACTCTGATTCTACGTCTTAATCATTCTTTTCAGTTTATATAAGATTTGTTAAATTTTATATGTTTTAATTACAAAAATAATTACGCAAAAATAACAGGTTATATTTATATTTAACGAACGTAATTGTATTCGTTTTCTTTTCTAGAGGTATTGCAAAAGAACCGTTAATTTTACTTTCCACTTTGTTAATTTGTCATCCAATATAATCATCCATTTTGTGTTCTCACAGTATTTCCTTCGTATTTTCGTCAATGCCATTCATTAT
This sequence comes from Callitettix versicolor, assembly GCA_022606455.1. Classification (NCBI taxonomy): domain Eukaryota; kingdom Metazoa; phylum Arthropoda; class Insecta; order Hemiptera; family Cercopidae; genus Callitettix; species Callitettix versicolor. The sequence continues at coordinate 87,398,678 of CM040190.1, forward strand.
TCTTCATATAACGTTTCCTTTTCCAATTCTTTATATCAATATCCTCTGGAGCATATCCCCTAAAAGCATCGCAAACCATGACAGCCACTTTTTATCTATTCGTATACCAGCCTTACAAAAAAATCTTCCCACAGCCACGTTAATTTTTTTAATTCTATCCCACTTTTGTTTATCTCTCTTAGCCATGCTGCCTTTATCAAGTTCTTTTTTGTTTACTTACAGTCACAAAATTCACACTTCTAAATAAAATTACAGTCCTTTGTTATTTCCAACGTCCTGCAATAACAAAGTTGTTAGACCTGTATCCTTGCAGTGATTGGTTCTTATTAAAATGATGAAACTTTAAGTGTGCATCTTCTGTAAAAGATCGCTAACACTAATTTATTATCTCTCTTTTTGTGCCAATTATTGAGGTTTTCATTTTAATGTCGTTTACTCTCCTAAGCCATTTACACAACTCAAATACATAACAAAAAAAACACACACACACAAACTTACTTCATAAATTCTACGATTATCAATTTGTCTACATTGCAAAATTGTGAACATAATCTTTAGTTCTCGGAAAACGAGTTTGTATAAAACCGTATTTAGGAAATTGAAGTACTTCAAACAGTCGAAAGGGGAAATAGTTTGTAACTATTATCATTATAATAATAATATCTTCTTTGGTCCATGAACGTTAAATTATCCGCGTATAAATTTCCTCTTCTATCTCTTATTGTTGGCATTTTCTTAAACATTCTATTTTTCGATCTTCCTTCATAGTTTGTACATCTTTTTCTTTTGTTGTACGCATGCCAGTGCCAAGTTGATCGATAATTTCTCCCTATATTTTACTCTTTATTGTCTACAATGTTGTCAGTATTAAATTCAATAAGTCTCCCTACACATTACCTTGCAGAAGTGGTATCCACGGTTCAATATTTAAATTCAGTAGGCACTGCCGCTATTATGTTCTTGTTTATTGGCGGTGCATTTTAACGGATGTTTATCGAGCATTAAGTATTAATTTAAATGTTCAGGGAAACGTGTGTTTTGTTATATAAATTTTGTCACCTGTACTAACATATAAAAAGCGGAAAACCCCTAAGTTAGGATCTCCGCAACTTACGGATATAAAACGCAAATGAACCGACATTTTTGTCTCGGTGAGCTGGTTACAAATACTTTTTTTTTGTGTTTAACGTCCGATTATTGTGCACACTTGGGCTAACGCAGACGATGGGATGATTTATAGCGTATGAAAATGCCAAGCCCTGGCCGGGAATCGAACCCGGGTCCTCGGGGTGAAAACCTAATACGCTATCAACTAGGCCACCGAGGCGGCCGTGGTTACAAATAAATTCTCAAAAACAATGAAGCTTTTAAAGTATCCGAATAAAGAAACGCTTGTATATTGTCACGTTCTAACAGTTGCTCCGACCTACGTTAGAGCCTATTAAAAATCGATATTCATAAATTACATTTTCTACAACTTTATAATGCAACTCTTAACGTAACAAATTCCCGGCATTGCATTTTTTGAGTAATAATCTAAAAGTTCTGGGAAACGTGTTTTGTTCTATAAATTTTGTCACCTATACTAACATATAAAACGCTGAAAATCAATATGTTAGGGTCTCCGAAATGTAAACACACAAATGAGCCGAAGTTTTTGTCTCGGTGAACGATCAAAAAACTCATGTAGCTTTATTGTATCAGTATTCGAATCCAAATAAGAAAACGCTTGGTTACTCAGTTTTTATAAAAAATCGTTTTTAGAAATCACATTTTTTACAACTTTATAATTTAACCCTTAACACTGTAACGAATTTCGGGTGTTACAATTTGCTTTGAATTCCTTTTAAAATACCATCCCCTATACTTTCCTAACACTCTAAATATACATTAAATTTAACGTTGTTCCTGTAAATGTTTGAATTTATAATGGTGTAACCGTCTTTAAATTTGGCGCTGGACAGAATTTAGAAACGTAACGTGTATTATACGGTAATACTGAAGACGTTCGCACTTGTTTTACAAGCCAGTAATTAAAGTCTCCCAATGTTTGAAACAACCAATTTTCGGTTTCAGACGAGCGGCCGCACAGCCTCATGGCTCTGTCTAACAAGGACGAGACCGAGGGAACCGCCAGGCGTCGAGATAATATTAGGTTATAACCGAAGCAAGACTTGGGAAAGGATTGATCAAATATGCACCACCTCTTTACCCCTTCACTTCCCCCTTTACCATGTCGAGATAGTTATTGTGTCCATGGGGTGGAAGGGTTAGGCGGGGTGGTATTTGAATATGTCAATATGGCGACAGAGGGTTGAACCGAACCTCTCTCACCCCTACTACTTTTACGTACACTACACGCTACAACTTTCTCTTGTAAAGTTATGTGTCAATCGGCGGCGTCTTTGAGAAAACTTTATACGAACTTCTTCGCGATATTCAACTTAGCAACAGTGGGTGCTTGTTGAACTGTTTTTAACGTAGCGAAATGACGCAAACACGTAACGTTACGTGTTTCAGCGAAGAACAACTTCAGTAGAATGAAACAACTGTTATGATTTAAAAAAATGTCATTGGGTAATCTGTACTGAATAGCAATGCATTTTTATCAATAAATGCCAGTCTTATAAAATTTTAATAAGGCCAATGGCAATCCCAAATCAACAAAATATCCTAAATAAATATTTTTAAGTGTCAAAATCAGCTATATTCTGCACTTAGCATATTGTTTCCTTTACTTTGTTTCTAAGTGTTTTTCTAAGCTAGATCTTAAGTTTTCATCTCTGTTGTTGTATTTAAGTGTCACTACCAGAGGTTATAACACGTCTAACATCAGTTTAAATATGCGCATATATAGGTTAGTTATTTTCCCATAAAGATAAAATCTAAATATTTATATTCGTAGCAATTAATTATTTCTACTAATATTTATTACCAGTATAATACATTGATAGGTAATGATATACACACAAAAAATGTGATTATATTGATATTCAATATTGATTTACAAAATTGATAAATACAGTTGATTTTGATTTATAAAATCGATATCATACTGATTCATTTAAATTTAAATAAAAACAATATACTGAAATATTTAAACTATTCAAAGAAAAATCGAACTTATTCATATATTGATGTAATTAAATAAAATATTACTAAATATCAATATTGATTTATCAAATATTGATAAATACTTGACGTCGTACATCTTCCATATTAATTTATTAAAGTTGTTAATACTGTTATAAATAAAATTGTCTTTATATCAAAATTTAACCAAAAATTTGATTTCTTTCTCCATCTGTTTAAGTAAACAAACGTAAATACAACTCTAAAAACTTGAATGTAGACATATTTGATTTTAAAATGAATATACATTATGGAAAGCTTACACAAAAAGTAAGTATTAAATGTCAACGTTTTTACGGTTGCAGTACTGTTAACTACACTGCGCGCAGTAATGTAATTTTATAACCATTGCTCAAGAAGTTATTGTAATTTTGTAACCATTGCTCAAGAAGCTAATGTCATTTTGTAACCATTGCTCAAGAAGTTATTGTAATTTTGTAACCATCGCTCAAGAAGATAATGTCATTTTGTAACCATTGCTCAAGAAGTTATTGTAATTTTGTAACCATTACTCAAGAAGCTAATGTCATTTTGTAACCATTGCTCAAGGAGCTAATGTCATTTTGTAACCATTACTCAAGGAGCTAGTGTAATTTTGTAACCATTGCTGAAGAACCTAATATAATTTTGTAACCATTGCTCAAGGAGCTAATGTCATTTTGTTACCGTTGTTCAAGAAGCTAATGTAATGTTGTAACCTTTGCTCAAGAAGCTAGTGTAATTTTGTAACCATTGCTCAAGAAGCTAATGTAATGTTGTAACCATTGCTCAAGGAGTTAATGCAATTTTGTAACCATCACTCAAGGAGCTAGTGTAATTTTGTAACCATTGCTCAAGAAGCTAGTGTAATGTTGTAACCATTGCACAAGAAGCTAGTGTAATTTTGTAACCATTGCTCAAGAAGCTAATGTAATGTTGTAACCATTGCTCAAGGAGATAATGTAATGTTGTAACCATTGCTCAAAAAACTAATGTAATGTTGTAACCATTGCTCAAGAAGCTAGTGTAATTTTGTAACCATTTCTCAAGGAGTTAATGCAATTTTGTAACCATCGCTCAAGGATCTAATGTAATTTTGTAACCATTGTTCAAGACGATAATGTAATTTTGTAACCATTGCTCAAGACGATAATGTAATTTTGTAACCATCGCTCAAAGAGCTAATGTCATTTCGTTTTTTTTTTTTTTTTTTTTTTTAACGTCCGACTATTGTGCACACTTGGGCTAATGCAGACGATGGGATGATTTATAGCGTATGAAAATGCCAAGCCCTGGCCGGGAATTGAACCCGGTTCTCGGGGTGAAAGCCCAGTACGCTATCAACTAGGCCACCGAGGCTGCTTTGTCATTTTGTAACCATTGCTCAAGAAGCTAGTGTAATGTTGTAACCATTGCTCACGAAGCTAATATAATTTCACAACAGTGTTAAATAACAACAATATAGAGACAGGTAGTTTCAATGAATTAGGACGCCTTTAATTTATTTTATACATTATCAAACATTAGTATGCATATTTAAATTTTGTGTTATTTTCTGTATAAATTCCCAAATGCACTGCAACTGTGCGAGTTTAAGTTTAGCTGTTATTTACTCGCTACCTGACCAAGGAACGTTCAATGAACTTTACTGCGTGCACAATTCACTGTTGACGTAATGGAAACAAATTCATTTTTTATCATTTTTTGAAAATCTCAAAAAGTTTAGCTTTGTTCCCCAATAAAAATTCGAAAATATATCTTAACTGCCTTCATGATTATTTTTGTTTTTCAATGGCGTTTTGAATACTTAAGCAAATATTGTAGGCCTATATTCTGATTAAAATGATTGACTTCCAATTTAATCTTACCTGTGTACGGAATTTCATCGATTACCAACTGCACGCACACGTTTAACGTGAACTGAAACAAATTTTGAAAAAAATTGTAATTAGAGTAAGAAATTATCTTCGCGTATAATTACCAAAAATCTTACTAAAATGTTAATTTTACACAAAAACAAAACCAATAACATAATACAAAAGTCGTAATAAATGTTATACAAAAATAAATGTGTGTGTGTGTGTGTGTGTGTGTGTGTGTGTGTGTGTGTGTGTGTGTGCGTGTGCATTCGTGCGTGCGTGCGTGCCTTTTAGACACAAAAACTTCCGAACCGGTTTTACAGTTTCACAGCTGAAAAATTTCACAGCTGTTTTCTTATTAGTGCCAGGAGTGTTTAAGTGAATGATTTTCTTTACCACCCCCGTTACACTTTTCATTCATATATATATATATATATATATATATATATATATATATATATATGTATGTATGTATGTATGTATGTATGTATGTGCTCCTATGTCTCTCTTGGAGCAATACTGTATATGTTTGTTTTCAACTATGTTACTATATATATATAGTAACTCCTGGTTCTTATTAGTGCCAGGAGTGTTTAGAGTTTAGAAAGTAATTTCATATCTCTTTCCGTAAAAGTTATTTTCCACCTATAAGTGTTTAGAGAATAGTTTCAATGAAATCCTATAGGTAGTGCTGTTGTTTTGGCAGTTTGGACCTTTAAAGTTATGACAATGGATATAATTTCTCCACAAACTACTGACACCAAATATATCTATAAATTGTATTACTTTACTAAAAAAAACTTGCTCTAGTGTTTGACAATGTAATGAAAAGGTAAAACAAAAGTTTCCAAAGTGTACTGTGTTTAGAGATTGGTTTGAATAAAATCCTATAGGTAGTGCTATTGTTTTGGCAATTTGATTTATTAATATTCTGACTTTTATGAAGTTAAGAATAAAATATTCAAATGTAGCAATAGCAATATATATATATATATTCTAAATAATGCTTCAGTATATTAACAACTCCCTCGGGTGATGCCGGGTAGTATAGTTAATTTAATAAACTAACTACGGTTCCATTTATAAATTAATACAGAAAAAACATGTATTGTGTTTCATAGCAATAACTAGAGGACGTTTGATGAATGCAGGCTATAAATAAAAGCACAGTCATACATAAATAAATCATGAAAAACTTCCCCCAAAACGGCTTGTAACCGTGTAAAAGCTGCGAATTTGGAGGGGAAGTCCAGTAAATAAAAATCAGTTTTGTAGAACAAACAATGTCCAGTATGCGTCGAATGCAGTAGGGGTGGGGGGTTGAAATGCGTATAAAAGCGTCCATCGGAATGGCTGTCCGTGGCAGCAACCCTTGGTGATGAATATTGGATACAAGAGTGATGTAGCGGAGGGGGTAAAAACAATATCACCGGACAGCGCAATACGTTTGATTAGGACAGCGTCTTGACCCCGTCCCTAGGGGCGTTGATAAAATATACAGGGTCAATCAAAAAGTGAGCACGCGGGGGTCAAACGTATCGACAAGTCTATGTTTTAGCGAGCATGTCCGAAGTAAGGAACCATATGTTCTCCCCCTTCCTCGGGTAATTCACTTAGATTCCGAGAATACGCTCCGCGACGGATGGCTGGTTCAATGCAATCCGGCGACGCAATATGTCGAATTGGTATAGTTATGGAACCAATTTGATTTTACAGTTGCCGATCGCAATAACGTGGCGGTAGGGTTGGTCTCTTCCACCCTTCCCTGCGTCAATTTGCTAAGTACTTGTAATTAATTGAAATATTACATCGGGTAATTGTGTTGACGCGCCCTTATTTGTTGAATGACTGAAAGAAACACGCTCGAGATAATATTAAGAGCTATGAAAAACATCAGCCGACATAACAAATCATATATATTATTTCTCCAGTCAACATTTTTCTCACCATATACTATTCGTACAGGCATAAGTAAGGCATAAAATATTAAGAAAGATTTTTCAATAGGTTTCTGACATTGAAAAACGATTTTGCGCTAAAACGTACTGTTTGTGAAAAATTTTAACATAAAAAACACTTAACTGTCATAAGCAAAACGGCCTCATTGATGCGCATGCACGGCATCACAAATCAGAAAATATTTTGTATATTTTACGAAGCTAACTTATTCATCACGAATGGACAATATCATTAAAAATGCCACTTTTTTGCATAACGTGCTTTGAACAACTTTAATATTTACTTAAGTCATTAAACTTACGGGTTATGTGCCGTACAATCCGGGACAAGCATTTCGAACACATGTTTTGGATACTGTTTTTACACAAACATATTTGTGATTTCTCCTTCCAAAGTGTCAAAATACAGTTAGAGGTTATCAAGCATGCAACTTCAATTGACTGAAAGACCTATTAAAATTGCCTTTACTACCACTATGAACAAGTCACAGAAAGAAGCACTTCAAAGAGCAGGATTGTATGTACCAAATGCCGTCTTCAGTCACGGACAATTGTATGTAGCCTTTTCAAAAAATCAACTAACATATTTGCATCTGAAGTACAAAAAGTACAAGAAGATTACATTGTTACATCAAAAATCGTTTACAACGAGGATTTGTAACGCTCTGTAAAAATTGCTATTAAAAACAATCATCTGCATTGTTATTATTATTTCAAACCGATCGATTTTCGATTTATTTTTTTAAACATGTTTTCTCTGCCATCCAACTAATTCCCTCATCCAAATAACTATTCTAATTCAACAGGCTGTGTTTACTTAAAACGCATAATGCGAAATTTCGCACGGACTCCCTGGTATAATAATGTTAAACAAGCAATATTTGTATGTAGCCAATGTATTTGTCCTATTTTGTGGGAAAAAGGTTATGAAGATTATGATGTAATGTTGGAATATCATGTTTTGCATGTTATTAAAATCGATGTAAATGAAAGAGTTCGTTTGAATTAAAAAAAATATATTCTTTTTTTTTTTTTGGTGTTTAACGTCCGACTATTGTGCACATTTGGGCTAATGCAGACGGTGGGATGATTAATAGCGTATGAAAATGCCAAGCCCGCGCCGGGAATCGAACCCGGATCCTCGGGGTGAAAGCCTAGTACGCTATCCACTAGGCCACCGAGGCGGCTTAAAAAATATATTCAAACAGGCCTTATAGTGCCTATATAAAAATTAAACAATAATGATAAAGCCAATGAGAACGTATACAGTTCAATCAGCTGATTCTTTACTGTTGTCTACGCTAAATCAGGTGGTATATATTATTATAAATATCAATTATCATTCTTAATACTGATTAGTATTTTCCTGAGTCTATCATAGAGATCTTACTGAATAGGAAATTGCGTGATCGAAAAATAGACAACGCTATCTATCGGCAGGGAAATGAACCATGTTTCTTTAGATTAGGTTTTGAGACTACAATTAGGTTACTTGTTAACGTATGAATCACTAAATGATATTTATTAGACATATTAATCGAGTGTAATATAAATTCTCTCACTGCAGCAATTTATGCCGCCTCGATGGTCTAGTTGATAGCGTACTGGGCTTTCATCCAGAGGACCCGGGTTCGATTCCCGGCCAGGGCTTGGCATTTTCATACGATATAAATCATCCCATCGTCCGCATTAACCCAAGTGTGCACAATAGTCAGTCGTTTAAAAAAAAAAATTCAGCAATTTATAGATTCCAGGATGGGCTGGGTAGCAAAACGAGTTCAGTGAGCTCTGATGTTTGGTTTTCGAACTACGTGAATTTTACCTTTCATTCCAGGGCTTCCTGGTTTTAACACTGGTTGAGAGCTATATGTATTAAGGGTATTAAAGAGTATTAAGGGTATTAAAGGAATTTTTTTATTTAATAAAGCCGGGATAATAACAGTAAAAGTATATATTGTGCAATGATATAAAAACTGCAATCGAAATATAAACACTATCCTTTTTTCACGATAACAAGGTTCTAATCAATAAAAATTAAGACACAATATTGGAATATAACATAAAAAAACGACCTTGAAGGTTCCTTTCTGTGAGAACCTGGCTTAAATTAATAAAACGCAAATAAATATAAAATGTCAACAGAGCCGAAGCTCTTAGGTCCTCAAATATTAAACGAACTCTTAATATTATTTTTACTCCCTATTTGCTTATTTCATTGGTAGCCTCAACATCCTGTTATATTAAACGAACATTATTTATGTGTACGTATGCCCTCTTTTCTCAGAACTGGATCTAACGATTTTGACAATGTTGGCATATACCATATTATGGCACAAAAAATCAACCTTATATAGTTCCATTTTGGGAAAATTTGTTTATTCAGAAAAACACGTTTAACACGAACCTCGCGCGCGCGCGCCCGTGTGTGTGTGTGTGTGTGTGTGCGTTGGTGCGTGCGTGTGTGGCTAAAATTGGAATGGTAGCAATAAATCTATTGCGAATTGACTTGTATAGAGCCATGTTTCACAATAGAAATAACCCCTATATACCAATAACTTTCTTTTTTTTTTTTGAGTACGTATATTTTAAAAATTAAATGGATTATTAAGTATTTTCTCAAAAACTACCTAGATTGTGCTTAAAACGTTTTTAGTTTGGGAGTGAATTTTTAAAAAATCCGAATTCTGATTCTTTTAAAATAGAATCATAAAGCTACATGGGAAATAAGTGTTTTTTTTTTTTAATTCTAAAAAACTAATCAATGGCGTATAACAATGGACCGGAATGTTGACCAAGTTTATTAAATTAGTATCAGTGGATTTTGCTAAAAATAGTGTCATACAAGAATATTAACAATTCAAGTCAGTGTATTTTCTTTCTGGTGTTTAACGTCCGACTATTGTGCACACTTGGGCTAATGCAGACGATGGGATGATTTATAGCGTATGAAAATGCCAAGTCACGGCCTGGAATCGAACCCGGGTCCTCGGGGTGAAAGTACGCTATCAACTAGGCCACTGAGGCGGCTAGATGTAAGTCAGTGTAAGGAATATGGGCGTTCTAGAATTTAAAGAAAATTTATTTCAATACTAAAATAAATTGCGCGAAATCTGGTGAAACGATTTTGTGAAATTAGTCAATTAATCAATTTTCCAAGTACTTTCCAAACTAGATGTTTTTGAGTTAAGCGGTCAATAAATGGTTTCAGTACTTAAATACTATATTTGAGCAAAAATGTGGTTGATAATTGCTACAGCTGGTTTTCATAGAATGCATTTTTTACAGTTTTTTAAACCAAAAAGTGACTTCAAAAACGTTTTCTTGAAATACAGGAAACCAGAACTAGGTGCCAAATCGGTTACGCACGCACGCCCATACAAGTAAAAATCATTTTTTGTCTCAGAGGATGTCAAGATCAAACGAATTTCAAGATCAACGATTCCTATACTCTCCTTCCTTTGTATAGTACTACAAAATGTTCACTTCGGAGACAACACTTTTCAAACCTGGAAATGGTAACACACTCACACTGTTGCCAACTGTTCGGCGATGATTTACCGGCCCAAGTAGCGAATGCAAAGAGATAATACAGTACGAGACGGAAAACGTTCTCTTTGTGCAAGGAAGCATTAGAGCGAACACAAAGGCAAGGATTGGAATATTTGTATTGCTTTTCCATTTAGGTCAAAACAAATAACACTTGAGAACGCAGACACATGTGTGGAGGGTGCCCCCACCCCCGAGGGCTCCGATTGCCATATTTCATTACAGGCATCGACTAGAAGTGGCAAATAATCGCTAGCCTATTGTAAAAAATGTAGATTGAATCAGAGGGGGCGAGCGCCCCTTGTACATATTAAAACTGCCCCTGCCCTTAATCTATATGACCTAATAGTGACGTGTGAGGTACAGACACTTGCTAAAGCAACAAGCTACCCTATGTTCCACCCTCCACCCCTTTGTTTACATACATCACTTCATACTTATATATTTGTCAATTCTACGAGTTCCTCGGAGTTGTCGCAGTGTCATCGCGTTGGTTGAATATTTTATCGATATTTTTTTAAATTAAAAGGGCGTGAAGGGTGTGTAAATGTTTAAACGTCGGAGGGTTGATTTACACTTTTACACAATTACACGGATCGCAGCTGCGCGTTGCTCATAAATAAGTAAGTACGCGATATCTGGGCCCAGTGGCAGAGAATATTACCCAGCATTGTTCCAAGTGTGGGAAGTAATTTTACAGCAGTTATATTTTTTATATACGCAAGCATATTTTTACACAAAAGCGCACGCGCGCGCGCGCGCGCACACACACACACACACACACACACACACACACACACACACACACACACACACACACACACACACACACACACACACACACACACACACACATACATACACACGTTTTCAGCGCAAGATATAAATGTAAGGTTAGGCTTATTAATTTTAAAGGACAGGTGGTCGATGTGGTTAAGACGCCGGTCAGACTGCTGCGTCTCTGAACTGTGCATCTCAAGAATATAGCTGCCTTAAGATATACCCTTACTGTTAACGACTATCCTTCGCCCTCACATTGTTTTTCTTCCTTAACGTCCAAACTTTACGCCAGTCAGACTAATGAGGACGAAGGAACAGCAATTACAGGATCGGCGGTAACTACGGCTCGAACTGACAATCTTAAGTTATGCAGTTCAAAGACGCGGCAAGCTGACCAGTGTCTTAATCACATGGATCGCTGAGCCCTATATTATGGAAAAAAACTACTGTAATACGCACAAAATTATCGTACGAAATTCTGCCTGAAATTTAATTTTTAAATGTTGGTAGTTATGCCAACATTACCATGATCTATAGCAATGACCCGCAAGCTCTTAGTCGCGACTGTAGTCCAGCCACTTTGTAAACGGCCTGCGTGAGAATTTCTCGCGCATGTAAGAAAATTCTCCTCCAGCAGTCCAGTGATACAGTCTGCCAGTCAAAAAATGTATGTAAAAACGGCCGTCGTCGTAAAGTATTGAGAAGGCAGTCTGAAAACTAGGTAATAACATTTTAATGCAAAATATTAAATCTAGAAAATCTGAAAATCCAATATTTTGGAGCGCTAACTCATTTTTATTCAAACAGCTCATTGACGCGTTCCTTTCTAATTACCGAACTGCATCAACAACGATCGGCAAGTAACGAATACAACAGAGAATGAACCTGATCGAAACAGGATGACCTGTTGCTGTTTTAAAACCATTACGGCCTGAAAGGCTTTCCATTGTGTCCATAAGCCCCCACCCTTCATATTACATCCCTTCAATTTAAAACAAAATTACGTAAAAACATAATCCCCTTTCTGAATTAAGTCCGACATCGCCTGCTGGCTTAATCCGTAACAAAGCTTCTGCATCGATGGTGATTTTACAACGCTCACCTACTTCGGTAATCATTATTTTTCTCGTATAATTTAATGGATGCCATTCGACCCCGGCCCCCCCACTCACCCCCCTTTGCGATGTTATTAAAAACGCGGCGTTCGTTATAATCGGATTCAAACGCCTTTTTATTATACGGAAGCGAAAAGCAACAGAAAAAAAATAATCCGCACCGTTTGAAAGAGTGTTAAATTAAAAATATAAGGTTCGCTCATTGAAAAACGGAATTAATGAAAGTAGCAAATGAAGGGCGGGCTGGGCGGGGGGGGGGGGTTTGTAGTACAAATGTATTCCGCGCTCGAAATGCAAGTTTTATTCACATTTCACCGGCAAAAACAATAAACTTTGCTGAATTAATAACGTTAGGAGGGCGTGCTTTCGTCTGCTATAATTTCATTAAAACGATAATGAACGTAATTGGACTTACAAAACGGAAAGTTAGTGCGCGAGGGTGAACTTTCTAAACACACGATTTCAGAACACAATACATTATTTTACAGCGCAGGCTTTGTTTTATTAACTGTTACGTTTTCAGAAAATATTTGGCGCTATGATTAATTTTAAAATAATCAGCGCACGCAGATGTTGCGTTCACGTTATGAAACAGTTTACTGAAAATATGATTTCACCAAATTAGCGATTTAAATTTTCACATTACACTCAGAATACGAAAATGAACCCTGACCGCCGTTAAGAATTCAATTTCTCGAGTTCAACGGTTTGGCAAATTCGAGATGTTAATAAGTTATGCTCAGATTATATTGGATCATTACAACTGCGAAAGATTTGATATGGCAGTCATTTTGAAACTTTTTAACGTATTTTACAGTGTAAGAACTTTGCCTAAACTACCGCCATTTTTTTGTTGAAAAGTTTGAATCAAATCGGACCGAAATTTCAAAAGCGAGAGTACTAAAACACACACACACATATATATATATATATATATATATATATATATATATATATATATACATATATATATATATATATATATATATATATATATATATATATATATATATTTATTTATTTATTTAACGACCCCCTTTCAAAAAGTGATCTTAAGTGTCAGGAGCGGCCTCACTTAGTAAAGATTGCGGGTCTGGGTCTTCCCAAGATAGCCCGTGGTAATGATGGCTCATTATCCAATGACCATTCGCTGATTACTGTCCAAGATTTTTTTTTTATTTTAAGGCGAAGAACACATAGAGGCTCCCTAAATTTAAGTGTGAGTGTAAAGTGTTAAAGTCGTAAGTGTAGTATTCTAAGTGTAAGTGTGTGTTAAGACTCGGGTACCGCGAGGGACGTCTAAATCCTACCAATAGGTGCAGCTACCCTAGTCTGCACCCCCTGCGGGGTATTGTCCAAAAGCTACAAAGTTCAGCAAAGGAAAATCTACGGGTATACATTAAAACTGGAAAAATGTCTTGTGCCATGAATATGTGAATCGAAAACGTTTGGGCAGACTGCAGCCCAAATTTCGTTACAACTTCCGAGTAGCTCAATATCCTAAGCGCCAGTTTGGTTAAAGATATGATTTTTAAAGCTTTAAATGCTTGATTTACTAATATGTGACCGAAACAATCTATGCCTACACGTCGTTGTATCAAAATATGTCATTCTATGACGTGAAAATTACAAACTATTTGTTATTGTAAAAATATGTTAACAACACAAACCAGAACAGTTACCGCCTAACTGCCGCACAAATCAACATAGAAAATCTTTTTCAATCAACAGCTGAAAACAATGTAACGCTTTATTCGTAATAAAAATCGTTTATCTTAATTACCAGGCTTGACCAAATTACAATTTTAAATTGACGTTCCGCTCGACGTTTAAGACACCTGCCTGTCTGCGCTCTCTGAATTCGCCCAACTAACGCTGCCGTTACGACCGTAAGCTTTACCCTTTCCGTTAACATCCTCTTCTGCATTCGCCTAACCGGCGTCAACGTTAAAAATCCCAACGTTTAAAAGCATCTGTTTTAAACGACACTCGAGAATGTCAACACGATAAAAGACGATACCAATAAACTAGTTAAATACACAAAATGGCGCGCAACGTTGCTGCAAGAAGAAGAACTGCCATATAAGTGAAAACTAATCAAAAATTACTTGCCATCACCATTAATAAGTGCTCGACAAACTTTAGAACTTAGTTATAAATGTTTACAAGAAACATAACTCCATAAAAAGTAGAACGGCTCGGATCGCTGAGTAGATAAATATAATTTCTATTAAATGATAAATATTCTGAAAGTGTAGTTGTTGATTAAATTTGTGTGGTCTTGCCATAAGGCGTCCGCTGTGCGGCCATATTGCGATGGAAACTAGAATAGCTTTTTGTATTTCCCGGTAACAATTCAATTCAGCTGTTATAGTGCCACTAAAAAGGAAACAATTACATTAGCTACGCATCTGATTGTAGTCTGCCACACCTGCGCAGTGGGTATTGCGCAGTGATCTGATTCGGTAAGGTCTGGTCATATTTCTTGTCTTTAAACTTCTATCGGGATACAGAGGAGGTCAGATTTATGAAGACTTACAGGGAGGTCCGTGTCCGTCTGTGTTTTCTGTGTGAATGTTTGAAGATACTGAAAGTATTGGTATTTCCTAAAAATAGATTTTTAACGTTTGAGTTTGAGTTTTATGTGAACTGACGTGCTGGCTGAAGAAATGGTTTTGAACTATGGCCATCATGGTCAGACCCAGACCCGGGATTTGAAATTAGAAACGATCACGTCTTACGGAAGATTTGACGTAAAAGAGATTAATACATTTTTTTTCGGCGTAAAACCTTTAAGTTTATCATCGCCGATTTAATACAGTTAAACCCACAGTTAAATTAATAGAAATCATCTAAAAGTATACGTATAGGCCTAGTTGGAGATATTATGATACAGAAGCGAATATTATTTAAAAAGAAAAGAGAAATGTTAACAAAAAATAAAGCACCGAAGAATGGTGGATAATTTGAAATAAAACAGTATGAACGAAGATAGCATAGAAAATTTGAATAAAACAGTTTCAACGAAGATTGGACATAAAATATGAAATAAAACAGTTTCAACGAAGATAGAATACAAAATAGAATTAAAACAGTTTAAATTAAGACAAAATATAAAATTAGAAATAAAACAGTTTCAACAAAGATTGGACATAAAATATGAAATAAAACAGTTTCAACGAAGATGGAATACAAAATATGAAATAAAACAGTTTCAACGAAGATTGGACATAAAATATGAAATAAAACAGTTTCAACGAAGATAGAATACAAAATAGAATTAAAACAGTTTAAATTAAGACAAAATATAAAATTAGAAATAAAACAGTTTCAACAAAGATTGGACATAAAATATGAAATAAAACAGTTTCAACGAAGATGGAATACAAAATATGAAATAAAACAGTTTCAACGAAGATTGGACATAAAATATGAAATAAAACAGTTTCAACGAAGATGGAATACAAAATATGAAATAAAACAGTTTAAACAAAGATAGAACACAAAATTTTAAATAAAACCGTTTCAACAAATATAGAATAAAAACTTTAAAATAAAATAGTTTCAACGAAGATATATTAAAAAATTTGAAATAAAACAATTTCAACGAAGATAGAATATAAAATATGAAATAAAACAGTTTCAAAGATAATAGAATATAAAATTGGAAATAAAACAGTTTAAACGGAATAGAATACATAATTTTAAATAAAACCGTTTCAACGAATATATAATACAAACTTTAAAATAAAACCGTTTCAACGAAGATATATTAAAAAATTTGAAATAAAACAGTTTCAACGAAAATGAAACTAAGCCGAACAAAGAGACTAATATTAAGTAGCTGGCAACTGTCAATATGAAAGTCTTTTGCATTACAAATTTTCATTACATTATGAAATATTTAGTTAGGCAATTACAGTGATACCCTGACCCGGGTAATTGAAATTAGCACTGACAATGGCCTATAAAACACGTTTAGTAAGTCGCTAAAATTACAAACTACAGGTCACAAAAAAGTTAGTAACTCTGGTGAAATGCAATGAAAACTTTGCAACAAATTATTTTAATAATGGCTTGGAATAGTCTGTAAATCCATCAAATTTTTGGTAATTAAAAAAACAAAATATAATAACTTTTTTAACATCATCTTTCACAATCCTTATTATTGTTAAAATTAACAAAAATTGTTTTAAATTTATTAACTTAATTAATTTTTTTATCTTAACCTTATTTTGAAAATTATAATTACCCCGTCACAATCTCAATTAAAATCTGTATGTTATTTTAAAGTTTCAAATTGTGTTGAAAATATAACAAACAATCCGGCCGCGGTCAAATTGAATTTTTCAATTTAAACGGACTTGCAAAATACATAACGGTAATTCACGCTTTACGGTTACGATGGTGAAATCACATTTTAAAAAATATTTTCAAAAGTCAAACATTTTGAAAATTTTAAATGGTCACAATTTTTAAACTGTAGGGCTAATTTCGCTGGTTAACAAACTTGTCAATGCTATTATTAAAAACGATTTTTGTGCTAAATTAGAATCAAATCGGACAAAAACCTCACAAAGTGATCTAACGGTCAGAAACGGCGCTCATCTCCAAAAACTAGTCTGGGTCTTACCATAATGGCCGTTCTATTTCCCGGGTATTTTCCACCTAAATAAGAATATATTTTGTGAATTCCTACTTATCGATTTTTGTTTTTTTAAAACCGAACTATTCTAGAAATCAATTAAATTCCAGTCATAATGACGTGGGTGAGAGTTTTTTCAACTTCAAAGGAAAATCAACAAAAAAATTGTGACTTTTTGAAATTATACTTTTATTGAATCTGTTTTTGATTCCTTCAATGTCTGATTTAGTGCTCGCACGTAGGAAAATACGTTAACACAGTTTTTTATAGATATAAACAAAATCAGTTGTTGCACATAAATTGCTATTGAACGTTATATCTTTGATACATATTTACCCCAGAGCATTGTAAGTCACAAAAAATTAGCACGGGAGCCCGAACGAACCTTTGCTTAAGACAATGGAAACTTGGCGACATTAATTTGACAGCTAAGTTTATTCAAAATTAAATGAAGCTACAAGACTATTTAAAATATTACAAAAATTACAAATGAACTGTTATTATTACTGTTTGTAAGAAAAATTGCCGTTATTTGTGTACATAAAAACAACACACGACATTTCAAGAGCATGAATTCTCTCTTATTCTCAAGTGTCCAACGTAAAAGCTAAACATACAACTAGAACTTGAGCCTAGATTCTTATGTTTAGGAAATCAGTTGGTCTTGAACTTTTCCAAATTCGGACAAATTGAAGTTAGTTACAAGCAGAAAATATTTGAATAAGGTAAATAAATATTTCATTAACCTCATAGTAGATAAAGTGTAATAAGAAATGAAATAGTTATTATAAGTTGAACGCGTAAGCAGAAGTTACCGTTATTCGAACAAGCTGACAGAATGTCGATACATTCCTCTTTACTCGGTTTGTTTTATGGTCTTGTATCGAAGACAATAAAAACATATTGCGAGCTGTAACAGTGGACAATGACAGCTTTATGCTGAGTAATTACTGGGGCATGCCATCGGAAGCAACTATTTCATTAATAGGCTAGTCGAACAGAAGAACTGCTTTTATAGCCGGTGCTCGGTTCTTGTGAAATATCTTACAGGCTTCGTCTGATTTTGCGAAAACTTCAAACAAAACGATCAGGTTTTAAGGGCGTCAAGGTAATGAATTTAAATTTAAAAAAATATAAAATCACGAATATATAGCATATTTTTAAAATGACTACAATTATCAAAAGTTTTTACGGAAGGAGGTAACCATCCTTTATAATGAGATCGTAGATTACATTTTTACAGCACCGGAAAACGGAAAATATACTTTAACTGAATGTATGTATTTAAGGAAACAAACTGTAACAGTTCCTTTTAAATGATTAGGATTATGACCTATTATTTCCGTCAGTGGTCTATCCACTCACCTTATAAAGGCTACCGCGGTTTCGAAACTCTATCGTTTCATCTTCAGGCCGTTATATTAAATGTTAAATCCCTCTGTCGAGATCGTCACAAAGTCAAACAAAACATTAAAACATACATCGTCGCTTGTGTAGCTTAGCCAAGCCGAATTTCATGATGAATATTTTAAACGTGTAATTGTGCTCAGTGTTTTTGATGTATGTTTTAATGTTTTGTTTGACTTTGTGACGATCTCGACAGAGGGATGTAACATTTTTTATAACGACCTGAAGATGAAACGATAGAGTTTCGAAACTGCGGTAGCCTTTATGAGGTGAGTGGATAAACCACTGACGGGAAGAATTGGTCATAATCCTAATCATTTGAATATGTGGTCCTGTGGCTTTGTTACAATAAAGTTCCTCTTAGCTTACAACCATTTGGAAATCTGACTGAACCATTATACTCGGCACTGCATCTATATAAAATGGCGTTTTAAAATATAAAATTATATTGATAATACGAAAATTAACATTGACGCAATCAAATTCATTTTTTTAAGTACAATAGTAAAAGAAACAGATTTTATCGCTGTTTGTTACAGTGAAATAAGATTTTTTTAAATTAAAATAAAAAGTTAATATTTCTTAAAGATTTAAGACAGAAATAATTTTTCAATTTTAAAAAAATGTACCATAACTTTGTGCAATTCCCTCAGGAATCGGTGATCGATATGCTGCGTCTCTGAACTGCGCACCTCAAGGTTTAAGTTCGAGCCGCACTTGCTCCCGTTGCTCCCTTACCGTGAACGCTGATCACACGTTCTCATTAGTCTGACTGGCATAAAGTATGGACGTTAAGCATAAACAATATGTACTTCCAAATTTTATACATTAACGCAGTTATAAGTCTTCTTTCATGAATAATATTTCAGAAAAATTTTAAAAAACAATTTTTAAGAAACCTTTTACACTGGACAATTAAAAGAATGTATACTATTTGTGTTATAAATCACTGTTTTGTTGGTAGTAATAGTATAATTTTATATTTAAATATTCAGTAAAAATAATATTTGCAATATTTCACGTCTCATGATTAATATACACGTCATTGCAAACAAACGTCACAAGTTAGCGCATGCGTAATGGAGAAATTTTTGTAGCAAAATAATTTCCTTCTTTTATATATATATATATATATTTTTTTTTTTTTGGTGTTTTAACGTCCGACTATTGTGAACACTTGGGCTAATGCAGACGATGGGATGATGTATAGCATATGAAAATGCCAAGCCCTCGCAGGGAATCGAACCCGGGTTCTCGGGGGTGAAAGCCTAGTACGCTATACGCTAGGCCACCGAGGCTCTTATATATATATATATATATATATATATATATATATATATATATATATATATAATAATTACCTTCTTATATACATATATATATATATATATATATATACAATTAAAATATTAATTAATATTAAGAATAAAATTAAAAAGATTAAATTTCAACATAAAACATCACAACAACCTGGAAAGAAGTGGACAGCTGAGAGGAGGAAGGAGCATTCGGATAGGATGAAGGGATTTTTGGGAGGAAAAGAGGGCAAACTCCAGAAGATTAAATCATGTATTTCAAGTTCAATCGCTTTCCTAAGTGGGAAGAATCGATTAAATATATATATATATATATATATATATATATATATATATATATATATATATATATATAATGAAGCTAATCTAAATTCAAGCTGTATCGTGGACATAAACAAAGAAGCTAAAGAACCAGCTGCAAACATCACACCCATCAGGGGCGTGCAGACTAGCTGCACCTATTGAAAGGATTTAGACGTCCCTCGTGGTACCCGAGTTTAACACACACTTAAACTTACAACACTACACTTACGACTTTAACACTTTACACTCACACTTACATTTAGGGAGCCTCAATGTTCTTTTCGCCTTAAAATAAAAAAGTACTAATTTTTAAGCAAACATCACAGATACAAACAGCAAAGAAAAAACGAAGGATGAAATCAGAAATACTATCATCAGGTTTGGTCTTAACGTTGGACCGCTGCAAAGCACCAACGATAGATCACGTAAGGGTGACTGATACAATGAAAGAAGAAAACAAAACAGGAGTGTGAAGGAAGAAAGGAAGGTGAAAGACCAAAAGGTAAACCGGAAACAAGAAGGAAAACATCAAAGAAGTACTCAAAATCAGAAACGTCGAATGCAGGAATGCCTGGGAAATAGTAGATGACAGAAAAAGAAATCTCTTTGTACACCTTGACACTTACTGTTAGAAGAGGATCAACGTAACTATACAAGTAAAGTTGTAATAATCTGACACTGTTTAAACTGTAGTCGAACATGATTCAACGTTCCGTCTATTACGCATTATGTTTTTAAATTGTTAACGTAGTAATTCATCTTATTATTATTGATTATTATGACAATTGTCACTTGTGCGTATGGAAACAATACACGACTCGAAATTACTGATCAACTCTCATTCCCAAACGCCTAACATAAAGTTAACAATTACAAAATAAACCTAGATAACTTGGAATATGTGAAAATAATAAAAACTAGTAGTTCGAAGAAGAGTAGACCTCGTATATATTCCTAATTTATATACAGAATTATTTCATAACATATCCGACAATTTAACCGGTAACTGTAATATTTACGAAAAACGTTACTAGATCAACTTTATTGGAGATTTTATACCCTTTCTCCATAAAGCCGTCAAAATTATATAAGGTTTTGCCGTTCAGCCAGTATTACAGGAAATAACCAGCAACTATCGTTCAATCAGAGCTCGCTATCTTGTAGGGAACGTGAATGGGAAACAAAATCTTATACGTCTTTCGAGTTTTACATAAGGTACCTTCATACCAAATTTCAAAACAATCGGTCAATGCGTTTGGCTAAAACTGTATTATTGTAAATTAGAGGCCGCCATCTTGAAACGGAAGTAAATAGGAAAAAATATTGTACGTATGTTATTTAGGCTTTATACAAGATAACTTCGTATAAAATAGCAAAATAACCAGTCAAGGCGTTTGACCAAAACTGTGTGCACTTGTTATTGTTAAATCAGAGGTCGTCATTTTGAAAATAAGTAAGTGGGGGGGGGATCTTACTCATATGTCATTTGGGCTTCATTCACGGTAACTTTTTATTAAGTTTCATAACAATCGGCCAATGCGTTTAGCCAAAACTGTACACTCGTCATCTTGAAACAGAAGTAAATAGAAAAAAGATGTTATACATACGTTATTTAGGCTTTATATAAAGATATTTTCATACGAAATTTCAAAACAATCGGTCAATGCGTTTGGCCAGAACTGTGTACACCCGTAATCTTGAGAGGCCGCCATTTTGAAACAGAAGTACAGACGAAACAAATTTTATACATACGTTAGTTGTGCTTTATAAGAATAATCGAAAATTCAAAACAATCGGCCAGTGCGTTTGCGCAAAATTACTCGTTATCGTTAAATCAGAGGCCGCCATTTTTAAAAAGAAGAAAATTGAAAAAAAAACTTTTACTCATACATCATTTGGGTTTTACACAAGATAGCTTCGTATAAAGTTTCAATACAATCGGTCGACGCGTTTGGCTAAAACTGCGTGCAATTGTTATTGTAAATCAGAAGTGAATGGAAAAAAATCTTACACATAAGTTGTTCGGACTTTATAAAAGGTACCTCAGCACAAAATTTCTAAACAATCGGTCAATGCATTTAGCTAAAACTGCGTAACAAACGAAGAAACACAAAATCAAATGCCGAACCGTCGATTTGAAATGAAAACCTCGCTTAGCACGGTCAGGTAATAACCAACTCTATGAATAGTACAAAAAGTAAGAAACTAATATTAACGGAGAAGCACAAAACACCGCGAAAACAAAAAAGCTACACAATATTTAACGTTAACGAATAAAGCGTCCAAAAAAGACGTATTTCACATTACTATAATTGGTCTACGTGAACACACAATATACTGATTTAACAAAAGTCAACTAACGCCAGCTTCCATGCGCCTACCCTACAGCCCGGGCAAATAATGTAAAAAACCATTACATCGTTTTATATTTGACAGAAAATAGACAAACGGCTAATAAAACTTTCAATTTACGCCCACAAAATGGATTATTCCGTTTTTATAACCTAACATTGCTTCAGCAATAAAGTCGAGCGAGAAACGCCGATGCTACGTATTGCGAACACAGTATTGGTATTGTATTGACATTTTACATCGCATTTTATGGCGGGGACGACTTCTTAATATTCTCCGCAAATCTGCTCGTGAAATTCGATTCGCGAAATCTGGGGGCCCGAGTAATTGATGTGTTTTCAAAAATTTTCAGCGAATTTCGATTGGAAAAATTACCTATTTGAGGGGTCATCATGGTATGAATTAGATTACGAATTTGAAACGAGCACCGAACCTTTAGATTGCTTCCTGAGGGGTCGTTAAATTGTACACACACACACACACACACACACACACACACACACACACACACACACACACACACACACGCACGCACACACAAACTCATACGCACACGCACGCACACGCACACACGAGCGCGCGCACACACACACACACACACACACACACACACACACACACACACACACAGAAGCGCGCGGAGGAAGATGCGGAGCATGTGTTTTTCTGGTGTCGGAGATTCGACGAGGAAAGGATGAAGCTGCAAACATATCTACGAGGCAGCTTTACACCGGAAAGTCTGGTTGCGACAATGATGGCTTCAGAGACCAACTGGAGGACCATTGCTTCAGTATTCATGAAGAGGTTGAGGGCCGAGGATCGAGAAAGGAGAGCCAACTCTGAAGAAGAGTAGGCGGTCAGCCAGTCCACCTTCCCACGAAGTAATGCCTGGCGGCGGTTCCGTGCTGGGGTTTATAGAAGAGGAATGCTTTTGGTAGTTTTTAGTGGGTAACAATATATCTTAACTTGAGTTTGAACATAATTTGAGTCCCACACTCTTGGGTAGTAACGGTACCCTACCCCAGGAAGTCTATAAAAGATTTTTTCCACCTTTTTTTTGGCATCGCAAAACACACACACACAAACACATATACCTATAGCCTATATAAATATATATTTCAATACAAAATAAAACCAAATTTAGTTTGCACAAAACAGCTGACCTCAAAACATAATTAAAATATTTATTTCGAAGGTTGGCAATCATTATTCGCACTTTAACTAATAGTTGGTAATCAACTATTCGCACTTTTGATATTCCTGATTTAAATAGTTGGTCTCATTTAAACCAATCTCTAAGTTTTTTCTTCCACGAGTCTCACCTCCTTCCAACACTTCTTCAATCTTCCCCTGTCTTATTATCTGTAGTACATGGTATCTGCCTCCTTCGTTACGCGGTCTAGAAATGGTCGGATCCAGCCAGGTTAAAAGGGGGGGCTGAATCAAGGATAACCCCGGTAATTAAAAAAATATTTTAAAAAAATTTCCAATAGCTTCATGTACGTGTGCAATAATTCTATAGGGGCTCTAAGTACATTGTTGATCTACTTCAGGGAAATAAATCTTTATGATAAAATCTAAAAAAAATATTATTTATTGCCGTACACGTGGATATGTTTTGGGAGAATCCCTGCCACTTGGAATATGTAAAATGAAATATAAATAAAAATTATAAAACATACATTTTTGTTGTTGTTATTTTAAAGCGAAAAGCACATTGAGGCTATTATCACCTCCCTAAATGTAAGCGTGAGTGTAAAGTGTTACAGTAGTAAATGTAGAGTTGTAAGTGTGAGTGTTAGCCTCGGGTACCGCGGGGGACGTCTAAATCCTCTCAATAGGTGCAGCTAGTCTGCACCCCCCTGCGGGGTATAAAAGATATAAATGAAAATAGATTTTATAAACATTTTTACTAACTTCAGGGTTTTCATTCAGTTTAATTAACGGAATCTCAACTTCGCAAATTCATCAAAAAAAAAAAAAAAAAAAAAAAATTGTAGGTCGATTTTGTCTGCTATTCCTCTGTTCGTACTCATGACCATCCTATCCACCCATCCACTTATGACTAACTGTGTGAGCGTACTAATTCCTTCGCCCCCTTTCTCTTCTAGGACAAGTTAAACTTTAATCTGTCCCGCTGTTCCTATGCATGCAGGATTCAGAGAACCTTCATATAAACAGTACAATTATGCCAATATTTAATAATTTAATTTTACCTAATCCAGTAACTAACAAATCCATATTTTTTTAAATTGTTTCAATGCCAAAGTGAGGCTGCAGCCCTTCCCCTGGATCCGTCAGTGTCTAGATATTCTACTTTATTTTTAATGGTAAGAATCACTTCTGTTTCCTTTTCCTTTCTTGTTTGTGTTAATCATGAACACAAGAGATTAAGATTCCCCTTCTTTGTTTTTCACCCCATCATGCTGCCGGCACTGAGGGCTGGTATCACGTAACACTCCGATAAGTAAACAACGGTATTAAGCTCTAGTCTGTATACCTCAGGTAAGTCGGACAACCACAGTTTGTTATATACGTACACAGCGTCAACAGATCACAGCGATATACGAGGTGTGTTCAGAAAGTAACGAGAAGTTTTTAATTTCGTGGGCTTGGAGAGTCCGATTGTCAAACTTTTTTTTTTATTATGTTGGTATACATGCCCTTAAAGTATGATGACAATTTCAGCTGTTTTCATTGTTGACTTTGTCTGTGACAGCCACTAAGGTTAGACGTGTTTTTATGAGCTCGTTTGTTAAAAGAAATGGATCAAAGAATTTGTATCAAATTTTGCGTAAAAAATGGAATAAAGTTTAACAATGTGTGTGGAATGTTAACAAAGGCCTATGGTGAGTCTGCTATGAGTAAAGCAAGAGTTTACGAGTGGTATAAATGTTTCCAAGAAGGCCGTGAAGACGTTGAAGATGACGAACGCCCTGGACGCCCCAGCACATCAACAACCGATGAAAACGTGGAAAAAGTGAAAGAAATGGTTATGCACAATCGCCGAATCGGGGTCGCTGATGATGTTGGCATATCGATTGGATCATGTCATGACATTGTTTCCAGTGTTTTGTGTATGAAACGCAGCAAAATTCGTTCCAAAATTGTTGAATTTTGCACAAAAACAGCGGCGAATGGAAGTTGCTCAGGAGAGTCACTAAATGAAGTCAGCGACGATGCAGAATTAATGAAACGTATTATAACAGGTGACGAAACATGGGTTTATAGATATGACGTCGAAACTAAGGCTCAATCATTCTGGCTCGCCAAGACCAAAAAAGGCTCGACAAGTGCGGTCGAACGTGAAGGTTATGCTCACTGTGTTCTTTGATATTAATGGTATAGTGCATCATTAATTCCTGCCACCAGGTGAAACGGTCAATAAGGAGTACTACCTACAGGTTCAACGCCGTTTGCGTGAAGCGATCCGAAAAAAAACCCCCGGATCTGTGGAAAACCAATTCATGGCTTTTGCACCACGATAATGCACCAGCTCACACGTCCTTGCTTGTTCGTGAATTTTTGGCTCAAAACAGTACTGTAATGATGCCCCAGCCTCCATATTCGCCAGACATGGCTCCGTGTGACTTTTTCCTATTTCCAAAAATAAAGAGAATCTTAAAGGGCCGTTGTTTTACAGCCGTAGATGACATTAAAAGCGCATCACTGAAAGTACTAAAGGCTATCTCAAAGATCGATTTTGAGAAGTGTTTCGAGGATTGGAAGAAGCGCTGGCACAAGTGCATAATCTCCAATGGGGACTATTTTGATGGCGACAACATCAATGTAGAAGAATAAATAAATATTTTGTTCAAACAAATTAAAATTACTTTCTGAACACATCTCGTGTATATATATATATTTACTTGCAAACAGGTTTAAAGTCGTGCAATACAATGCTTCAACAGAGTGTCATTATTTGGTATGCGTGACTTCATGCGAATCGTCATACCACCAGTAATAACGTGTAGTACATTTCTGTAAAACACAAAGACAAAAATCCTCTTCACATTGACGACAGTTGACCATGTCCTTAAACAGGACAGATTTTCCTGCAGCACGCTTATCCGTGGAACCTTTGTGTTAATTACTTGTTAGGCCCACAATATCGTTATAATCTTCTGTATAACCATAATTTTAACTTTTTTCCTCTCTACGGTATAAATAGTACGTACACGCTGTTATAATTAGTAATATTTGTTTATTTGTTTAACATTTAACCGCTGGAAAACAAGATCAGATGATTTCTAAAGAACTGTTCGCTCTTTCTCAGCCTTGAAACTATCGTCTACGTGTCTCGCCATACCTGGCCATCATTAGGAGCAAATACGCCAATAAAATATGAAAGTATAAATATTAAAATGTAAATAAAACTGACAGAATGGCATGTTTATTTCGCTAATCACGCCATTAGTAATGGACATGAAAAGGTAGGGTTATACGGCGAGTTCTAATCCCGGGTAGGTACGACATTAGCACGCTCTGACCGTTGTGCTCTGAGTTATTGTCAAGACTAGGAGAGCCAGTTGTTGGATGTTGTAACGGTTGGTAGTACTGGAAGATCACATGCCCGATAACGGCACTAAATGTGTATACACAGTGTTTATTGCGAGTATTAAGTCGATAGTCGAAACGTTGCTTTTAATTCGGTTTAGCTAGCAATAAGTTTTGTGTGCCGTTTATTTGTGTCCAGCGTGTTTTAATAGAACAATTATTGTACTTGTGGCGTTTGATTCAGAATGCCCTGAGACTCTCAAAATCAGTACATCGATGGAGGTTTCATTGATAACTTGGACTAGTTATTTTTTTGAAAGCGACTCGTTTCACTTCTGTCGATTTTGAAATTACTTGTTACATAACGCTTACAGTTGCAACCTGAACCTCCGTGCAAGTTTCCTCTTCAGCTGTTGTCGCTTAAACGACATTGTTCTGAAATTCAGTGAACTGACTTAATAGTAAATAAGAAACTTAAGTATTTAATGTTATAATTAAATAGACTCCATTAACACGTAATTGTCTACATTTCCAAAATTTTGATTAGTTTTTTTTTTAATTACTACTGAGCCTCTGCTGGCCTCACACGTCAGCAATAAGCTTTTTGCGTTCCCCTTATACTTCACATTAAACCGACTTCACCCTTTACGAGCTCTACAATCTTCGTCCGGTTGTTGAAGTCAGAAAAGTCTCTTTCTTTTCGACTCCAGGACCTCGTACTCAAGGAATATGTGTCTTGCGGGTTCAGCCTGAACAGGCGACACTGAAACCTTTGTGGTACTCGCACCTTAAACAGATAACCCCGGATTGGTTTAATTTAGTTCTAACGTGTTCGGAAAAGAAAAACATCATACCGCAGTAACTCCAGTCTCGAAATCTACGACCTTGACGTACGCAAACTCATAAACGCGTGCTATCTTAGAATCTTAAAAAGTTTTAAATTCCATCCAGTCGTGACATGATCAGTGTTCTGT
This sequence comes from Callitettix versicolor, assembly GCA_022606455.1. NCBI lineage: Eukaryota > Metazoa > Arthropoda > Insecta > Hemiptera > Cercopidae > Callitettix > Callitettix versicolor. Next base: position 87,426,541 of record CM040190.1, read on the forward strand.
ATGAATTTACTTTAAGTTCTTCCCCGTCTTTGAAAATTACAAATCTAAACTTGGTATGGTCAAGTTGCAAAAACTAATTTGAGGTTACTTCAGCTTAGTTATGATTATGATGAGGGATAGAATTTAACATACCTTTGTGAAATATCCTAGATGATTTCTTACAGCAATATCTTTTGTTAGAATCTGCACCGTTACGTCCAACTGAAATATTCAAAAGAAACAATTAGTATTTAATTTATTTTAAAAAAACAAAATGTATTAGTATCACATCTCAGGACCAATAAAAACGGATACTAAAACGATTCTAGAAAAAGTAAATCATTCTAAGCTCTTATCATTTCTAAAAAATTTTGTTTTTTCTTGTTAATTAGTGAGTGTATACAAAAAATTTTTATTAATTAATTTTACTTCTAAAATTCTCTAAATCAATTGAAATTAGAATAATCGCGGCAAGCATTTTCGGCTGGCGCGATAGAAGCGAATTTCCAAAGTATTTTCTACATTTGGTCTATTTCAAATTTTAACTTCACTTTTCAGCTTTGAAATTACATTTCAAATACGAAAATGAACCTTGACCGCTGTCAAAACAGTTTTTAATTTTAACCTGTTTTGGAAATTCAAAATGATATTTTATGCAGTTTTTAACGCTGATTATGCGAACGTGAATGTGCTAACATGCGCACGCACGCGCGCACGCACGCACGCACGCACACACACACACACACACACACACACACACACACACACACACACACACACACACACACACACACACACACACACACAATTGCATATACACTTTAACAACCCCTCAAAAAGGGATCTAGGGTTCAGGATCGACCTCGTTTTAAAGTCTTAGGTCTGAGTCTTACCATGATGGCTGCTCTAGTAGTTCATTTTTCCAATGAAAATCCGCTAAAATGAATCATAGATTTCATTTTCCTACTTTCAATGTAATTGTAAAGTTCAAAATGCTAATCGAGACAGACTTAAACGCTGATAGTGAAAATCAGACTTCAATTAATGCGTGACAGTTGCATCACGTGATTATTATCAATTTAAATTCAGTTTCCATCGAGCTGTCGATTGGCGGAAACACAGATATTGTCTTTATAACTTTCTGAAAACAATAAACTTAATTAATTTTAATTTTCCCTGAAATATGTAAAAAAGCAAAGAAAGTTTTAATTACTTTCTCTCGTCGACAAACGCGACACCTAATTGTTTTGCTTGTGCAATCAGAGGTGTATAAAAAAGATTTTTTAATAAAAACATTTCAGCTCAAAGTGTAACGTCCTGTTCCCGGGCGGATGGCGACAAAATTAAAAAAGCAAAGGAAACAGATTTCCCTTCCATATAACATAAATAAAAAGGAAAACACGGCGCGAGTTAATGTTGTTTTTGTGATCAGACTTAAATCAATTTTAAATTCGTCAAACCTTCGTGGGACGTTATTTTCGTAGTTTTTCTCTTCGTCACACAAATTAACATTTCGCAGCTTTGTGAACCGAATAAAAAGGTACGAACAGAATGAATCGTTTGGCTATTGGCAACAGAGGTCGCACTCGTCAAATGAAGCGTTGAAACTGATGTCAGTCACTTGTCTGTCCGTCTGTCAAACACTTTGTTCAGCAAATCAACATCACTCCTCTACACTTTACTGTTCTCAGAAAAATGGCGGATTTCAATTAAATGTGTTTTTTCTCTTGTGCCGTTTTTTCTATTTTATCGCGTCAAGCAGCTTACCTTACGCCTGCAAGACTTTAAATTGGCAAGCACATGTTTGCTTTACAAATCGACTGTTGGTAGCGATGTATGCGAGAGGCTAATTAAAGGAAACACTTATAAACATATTGTGTTTGTTTATTTCGTTTATTAAAATAAATTAATATAAAAGCAAATAATTTAGTCGACAGAAAGAAATACACAAAATTATTATTAGCTTATTTAGATGGGGAAATGATCTATTAGGACCATATGGTAGGACTTTGTGTGTGTTTGTGTGTGTGCACGTTTTGTGTGCGCGTAAGTTGCCATTCTCACGTTTGCAATTTTGATTTACTTCATATTCGACACAAAAATAGATTTCGGTTGTAAGTGGGACAAAATTGTTGACCCAGTTTCAAAATGGCAGCAGTTACAAATCACGAAAAAAATTCTATGCCGTCATCGTAATCGTAACGCGTAAATTAGTATTTTTTATTTTCAAAATAAGTTGATATTAAAAAAAAAATTATTTAACGGCGGTCACGGTTCGTTTTCGTATTCCCAGTGTAATTTGAAAGTTTTTTAAATTTTTTCAGGTTTTAATGTTGATTACGATGGTGAAGTCCGAATTTCAAAATAGGGTTGGATAAAGAAAAGTACTTTTGGGAATTCTTCTATCATGATAACCAGTTACGCAGATAAGTGACTGTTTTATTTGCTTTAGATAAACCCAACTTTACAAGTTTCGTAAAAACCGAAATCTTATAAATTTTAAAAATTAGAATTTTACTTTACACATCAACCCGTTTAAAATAATCAAACCTATTTCCAGTAACGTATTTAATATGTTGACAATTTTCTGATGCTGGTCTTCATTGAAGTTACTATGAATAACGTTACATTTTCAAGACAATATGTCAATTTAATTTCAGAATAGCCGACAACCTAAACAGGTTCCAGAAGCATATCAAAATCCCGAAAGTCACTGTTTACAAATAACGGAAGTAAAAAATACGGAAAGTAAGCTCAACAGTTCTCTAAACATATGTTTACTTTAGCCCGCGAATGAAAAACACACATATTTTCACAAATAAAAGTGATAGAACTAAGAAGTCAAAAATTGTTTTCCAAAAATTGCGTGGAAACGTATATTTAAAAGTGGTTAGTTTTAATACTTACAAAAACATCTATTTTAGACAAATCTCACAGCCATTTTACCTTACTTCTCAATTCACATTATTGATTTAAAATACTCCAGAATTCGTCAACAATCGTTGTGAAATTGTGACATGTAGAAATTCAGTGTCACGGAAGAGTTAAGTATGTCACGAGGAAGTTCAGAGAGGCTTTTTTAAAACTAAATGTGTCACGTGGAAGTTCAATGAGTCATGTGGAAACTAAATGTATCACGTGGACGTTAGTGAGTCATGTGGAAACTAAATGTGTCACGTGGAAGTTCAATGAGTCATGTGGAAACTAAATGTATCACGTAGAAGTTCAGTGAGTCATGTGGAAATTAAATGTGTCACGTAGAAGTTCAGTGAGTCATATGGAAACTAAATGTGTCACGTGGACGTTCAGTGAATCATGTGGAAACTAAATGTGTCACGTGGAAGTTCAGAGCGTCATGTAGAAACTAAATGTGTCACGTGAAAATTCAGAGTTATTTGGAAACTAAATGTGTCACGTGGAAGTTCAGTGAGTCATTTGGAAACTAAATGTGTCGCGTGAAGTTCAGAGAGTCATGTGGAAACTAAATGTGTTACGTGGAAGTTCAGTGAGTCATGTGGAAACTAAATGTGTTACGTGGAAGTTCAGAGAGTCATGTGGAAACTAAATGTGTCACGTGGAAGTTCAATGAGTCATGTGGAAACTAAATGTGTCACGTGGAAGTTCAGTGAGTCATGTAGAAACTAAATGTGTCACGTGGAAGTTCAGTGAGTCATATGGAAACTAAATGTGTCACGTGGAAGTTAGTGAACCATGTGGAAAATAAATGTGTCACGTGGAAGTTCGGAGAGTTATGAAAGAAAGAGCTAAACGTGTCACTTGGAAATTCAGTGAGTCATGGATGAGCTAAATGTGTCATGTGGAAGGTCAGAGAGTTATGAAAGAGCTAAATGTGTCGCGTGGAAATTCAGTGAGTTATGAAAGAGCTAAATGTGTCACGTGGACGTTCAGTGAATCATGTGAAAATTAAATGTATCATGTGGAAGTTCAGTGAGTTATGAAAAAGCTAAATGTATCACGTGGAAGTTCAGAGAGTCATGTGGAAACTAAATGTGTCACGTGGAAGTTCAGTGAGTCATTTGGAAACTAAATGTGTCGCGTGAAGTTCGGAGAGTCATGTGGAAACTAAATGTGTTACGTGGAAGTTCAGTGAGTCATGTGGAAACTAAATGTATCACGTGGACGTTAGTGAGTCATGTGGAAACTAAATGTGTTACGTGGAAGTTCAGAGAGTCATGTGGAAACTAAATGTGTCACGTGGAAGTTCAATGAGTCATGTGGAAACTAAATGTGTCACGTGGAAGTTCAGTGAGTCATGTAGAAACTAAATGTGTCACGTGGAAGTTCAGTGAGTCATATGGAAACTAAATGTGTCACGTGGAAGTTCAGTGAGTCATGTGGAAACTAAATGTGTCACGTGGAAGTTAGTGAACCATGTGGAAAATAAATGTGTCACGTGGAAGTTCGGAGAGTTATGAAAGAAAGAGCTAAACGTGTCACTTGGAAATTCAGTGAGTCATGGATGAGCTAAATGTGTCATGTGGAAGGTCAGAGAGTTATGAAAGAGCTAAATGTGTCGCGTGGAAATTCAGTGAGTTATGAAAGAGCTAAATGTGTCACGTGGACGTTCAGTGAATCATGTGGAAACTAAATGTGTCACGTGAAAGTTCAGAGAGTCGTGTGGAAGTTCAATAAGTCCGCTTAATATCAATCGAAGCAAAATTCATCACCTTGTAGCTAAACGTGTTACGTACAATCTGTCACGTGAAGCTGAGTGAGTCATACGGAATCATGAGTCATGTGGAAGCTCGGTGAGAAATATGAAAGCTATGTGAGTTAAATGGAAGTTCATTGAATCACGTGGAAGGTAGATGTGTCACGAGGAAGTTGAATATGTCACATAGAAGGTAATATGATCGAAGTTGATAAAATATGATAATTTTTTATAAATATTCAAATATGATAAAATTATTGGTATTCAGCTAATATGATCCCTTAATTTCCTTTTTTCATGCTAACCTTAAAATTGTTTATTTTTAATTTGGTCAATTATATCGGCGTTGGACCGTTAAAAATACCACAAACATTAATGAAAATTTTCTATTAATTAATTCCGCTCATTATGTCGTAGCTCTTGCCATAGTGACGGGTGAAGTTTATTTAATATTCTTATACCCACGAATGTGTGTAAGAACACAAATCGCTCGCAGCTGAAAACATACAACACAGTTTATGGTTGATAAACATGTTTCAGCAGTCTGAATGACATAAAGCGTGAAATCAATTTGAGTTCAGCTGGATGCTGATTATGATTTAATATCTGTAGCTGAAAGGGGCCAGGAGCAAGTACTGGGCTTATGTAAATGAAGACGTGTCAATTCTGGCAGCTGTTCATGCACACATGTCCGTTCAGAGGTTTTATAACTTTATATATCGGTCTTATTCCTCTTACAACGAGACTGCTTGTTAAATTGTTTATTACAATTAAGCGCTGTGGCTGTCGACCCCTGGAGAGGGGTATTTTTATCTTCGATGTGAATTTGTCGTTTTATTACTTCAATGAGTTGGAGTTTAAATAATTAAACTATATTTGAAAGTACGTCCATGCTTGTACTTTGTATGCTGGGGTAGCAAATGTTACTTTTATTAATGGAAAAATAAATTTTTCAATGTACCCATCCATTTATTCCTATTGAAGTTGTTTTGTTATACAGGTTCATTAAAAAAGAAAGCCTGGATTTCAACTAAGTGCAACTCAAAAAGTATTTTTTTTTACCTTATTAAGTTTTGATGTGACGTCCATTTGTTGTTCCGAAAACATCTAATCTGTAGTCAGTTTCATGCCAAATGCGCTGAATCATTTCTGGGGTTACAGACGTGATGGCGGCAGAAATGCACCAAATCACCAATTTTCACAGTTAAAATTTTTTTTCTGTAGGTTGAGAACGTTTGCTTTAATAACATTTTTTTTTTAATCCTGGCATTCTTTCTTGATAAAACTGTAATACTGATTGTACCAGCGATGGACAGCAAAAGTTAAATCCTTAACAGTCATTTAACAACTACAGTTACGTGTAATGAACAATAAGGTCGGTTTTCGGAGATTAAGTATATTGACCGGTTTTCGGATGTCAAATCCTTTAAGTATTTAAGTATTGACAACTCTACCAAAATTATCGAAGTAAAACAATAAAAATGTATTTTGCTTTGTTAAGTTATTTAAAATTAAAACGTTTGAGTTTCAAAATCACCGTGTTGAATTGTCTTGATTTTGTTCGCCTAAAACACAAAATCAGCCTAATAGATTAAGACGAAACTTTGCAGTTATTCAGATGTTAAATCTAACTAAAAATCATTATCTTGGATCTAACTGAAAAGTTGATAAGAACTGGAAATTTTCCCCCAACAGCTGATCTTAAGTGTTGCGTTACTTAAACTGACCACGAATCTCATCCACTCTGCACAACGCACTGTATGTAAGTTTTAATAATAGATAAACAATTTCAAAATAAGTGGTAGAATATAAACGTTTCCTGAATTAGTCAATGATAATTTATTAAAAGTACGTATAATATTTTAACCTTATTTTCCTTCTAAATACCGTCCTCCTGCATGTACACACTTCTTTCACCGTTCATACAATTGTTGGAAACACTTCTAAAAGCTATTTTTGGAAATTTCGGTTAGCAGCTTCGTCGTATTCCAAACACCTTTTACGAATCATCAAAAAGATGTCCCTTCAATGTCATTTTCAGTCGTAGAAAGAGGTACTAATCTGGTGGTTCAAGATTGGAACAATAGGGAGGGTGTTCCAGGATGGTAACGTTGTGCTTGGCAAGGTATTGCTTAACCATCAGCGATCTATGTGGGCATTGTCATACAACACAAACACATTTTTTTCGTTCCCATTTTTTCAAATCGTCTTCATCTAACGTCATCTATAGACTTTTTATGATCTTGTACAGTTCATTCTTAATTGTTTTCCATTCAAGAATAATTCGTAGCGCATCAAGCTCTAGTAACACAAAAAAACATCTCCAACATCACTTTTTCCCGAATTCTGTCCAAGCGAAATTTTCCCTTTCTTGGTGATGTTTTTCATTTCCACTCAGCAGACTGACGTTTCTTCTCAGGATGGTAAAGGCATTATGTTTTTTACCAACGGATTTTTACCTATTTTTGACTATTGAAAATGACATTGAAAGGATATCGTTTTGCTGATTCGCAAGAGGTGATGTAAAATGCGACGAAATTTCAAAAACTAGCTTTTAGTAGTGCTACTAACGTATGAACGATAGAAGTTGTGTGTACATATATAAGGAGATTATTTTAAAGTACAATAAGGTTAAAATATTATACGTACTTTTAATAAATTGTTATTGACTCCTACCTCGTACAGCTGAATCAATACAAACTTTAACCAATGTTTGAGAAAAATCAAATGTACTAAGTTTTAGGAATAGATGACTTTTTCGATTTTTCAAGGGTAACTCGCGAACAATGCATTTTACGAAATGGTTCCCTAAACTACATTTGAGTAGAAATTTCACAAAAAAATAAATAGATTTTTTTCGCAATCACTTTATTTTCAAAATTATTACATAGTCACAAAACTGTACGCCATTGTTTGAAATCGACCACGGCTGGAACATAAAAGGTTCATAGACGTTAAATCAATACAAATACACGGGTATCGATAATAACGTATAACCTAAAAACCACTCTGGTCACGTGATCGGACACACGATTCATTACACTAACGTCATATAACAAACATTTACAGTTTTAATTAAACGCGTGAATAGTTTATTTTTCACAAAGGGATAAATAATTAAACGCGGACAGCGCTGTTTTAAAACCACATAAGGCCTGTTGTATCGACTTACCTTTAAAGCGAAGAACGATTATCAGATAGCAGTGTGACCAACCTCTTAAAGTTGAAAGGTTTTAATTTACAGGAGTCTACTTCACTTTTAAATTAATCAAAACAAAACACATTCTTCGCTGCCACTTTGATGTTGGCATTTGTTTGATATAAGTCCAAATAGAGTGGCGATACCTTATTCAGGTAATTTATTCCGATCGGTGGAAATATATCACGCCGGGAACAAATGCATTCTTGTCTAATGATGCATAGAACACCTGGTTTAATGGTTAATCTTAGGCGCTGATTCACAGGAGTTTTACAGAGTGAGGTGTTTTTAATGTCCTTGTGTTCACTGACCTTGGAAAAGGATATTTTCTTGCTATGTATTTGTCATAGCGATGTAAGAATAACGTTTACAATATTACATATTAAAAATAATGAACCCTGACCGCCGACAAATTATATTTCTTTTATTTCAAAGGATTTTGAAAATTCAAAATCGTATTTAGACCATTATTTATTTTAAAGCTTTTTACGATGGTAAAATCAGATTTTCGAAAAAGTTGTGAATTTAAAAAAAATAAATGGGCGCCATTTTTAAACTGTTGAACGAATTTTACTGGTTAACGAACTTGATTAATATCGTATTTTTGTAGTACGAAAATCAATTTTTGTACCATCTTTGAATCAAAGTGAACTAAAATTGCAAACACACACACACACACACACATATAAGATCGATCCTTCCTTCACGATACTTTATATTACCAAACAGTACTGTAAAATAGAAAGCGTTTTATATTGAAAATGATTACATTAAAAGCAGTTCAAACTGGTACACTATAGAAAATGTGCACTGATCTGTTAAAATTACTGGTTTTCGAATCGCAACGTGTTATTTACAAAAAATATCGATACTTTACGCCATGAAATATGTATCCGGCAGTTAAATAATGGTCATACAATAATTATTTTTTTATAGAATCAAATGTAAAAATAATTATAGAAATCGCTCACCGCTTATATGAAACTGTTTTCGAGATAAGATAATTTTTAAATAAAAAATAATACATATTTCGGGCACTTAAAACATTACGTAAGAAAATACAAAAAAGTGGAAGGCTTTCCCGGGTGGGTTTTTAATGCGCTTAATTACCAATTTAAATCCGCTATAAAAATATTAACAACTGAAAGATTCGGCTCTGTAGTAAACCTCTTAGGGGACTTGTAGCCTTAAATGCAGGTTTTTGTGGAACGGTAGCAGGCATGTACGCTAGTCTACCGAGTCTGAACACGCGAAGTTATGTCTGTTTCAACCGTTTGGTATTTGGTTTGTGTGTACGTCTGTTTGTTTGTTTCTACCAAAATATTGACCGATTGTTTTGATATTTGTCTTGAATAGTCTACCGAGTCTGAACACGCGAAGTGATGTCTGTTTCAACCGTTTGGCATTTGGTTTGTGTGTACGTCTGTTTGTTTGTTTCTACCAAAATATTGACCGATTGTTTTGATATTTGTTTTGAATAGTATACCGAGTCTGAACACGCAAATTGATGTCTGTTTCAACCGTTTGGCATTTGGTTTGTGTGTACGTCTGTTTGTTTGTTTCTACCAAAATATTGACCGATTGTTTTGATATTTGTTTTGAATAGTCTACCGAGTCTGAACACGCGAAGTGATGTCTGTTTCAACCGTTTGGCTTTTGGTTTGTGTGTACGTCTGTTTGTTTGTTTCTACCAAAATATTGACCGATTGTTTTGATATTTGTTTTGAATAGTATACCGAGTCTGAACACGCGAATTGATGTCTGTTTCAACCGTTTGGCATTAGGTTTGTGTGTACGTCTGTTTGTTTGTTTCTACCAAAATATTGACCGATTGTTTTGATATTTGTTTTGAATAGTCTACCTAGTCTGAACACGCGAATTGATGTCTGTTTCAACCGTTTGGCATTTGTTTTGTGTGTACGTCTGTTTGTTTGTTTCTACCAAAATATTGACCGATTGTTTTGATATTTGTTTTGATTAGTCTACCGAGTCTGAACACGCGAAGTGATGTCTGTTTCAACCGTTTGGCATTAGGTTTGTGTGTACGTCTGTTTGTTTCTACCAAAATACTGACCGATTGTTTTGATATTTGTTAGGAAGGCCCGAACTACGTATGTGTATGATTTCTTTTCATTTGCTTCGGCATAAAGATGACAACATAATGGCCTCTGATTTATTGATTACAAGTGTATTTGCAGGCTATTCGCTGTAATACTGGCTGAACGGCAAGACCTATCATAATTTTTACTGCTTCGTGAAGAAAGCATAAAATTGTAAAGCTTGTCCTAATAATATTTTCCCTAAATATTACGGTTACAGGTTAAATTAGCGGAGAAGTTGCCTTGGAGCGGTAGTCAGACAATTAATTATTCATTTACTGCGAGGTCTATTGTTCTTTAAACTGCTACACTATTACTTAGTCTAAGTGGTATGAAACAATATACAACACTTTAAAACAATATACACTAAATATCACTTTCTCTATCGATTCACAAAGAAAAACAAAAAATATATGGGGAAACCAGAGGAAAAAAGCACTAAAAATCAGAGGGACGTTTTTAAAGACTCACGTAAATAAAATCTGATTTCGAATTAGATTTAAACTGTAAACCATAGTCGGCGAGACTTATCTCCGCGACAGCGAAACCGTTTTCGATGAAATCAATAAATAAAATATAGCCTATCGCACGGCCGTGGCACGACAAGAAAGCTTGTGTTACCAGACGCAACGCCATCCGTCATTTCGCAAGGCGGAGTCGTCCAAGTGTTGTAAACAATTCACACGAGACATTGATAGAAACACACATACAAAACAGCTGATTGTAAACATCGCTACACAAATCCATTCAATTTAAATATGTCAACAGGCAACACAAAAAAGGGCATATTTAAATTGAACTCAGCCGCGAGTCGACGCTTTCTGCCTGTCAATTCTCACTTTTTGCCAACTTAACATTGAAACTTTTGCACGATTATTTGAATATTTTTTCCGCTTGCGATGCCTAAAAGGGAAAATCTTATTGGAAGCTGTGCTGGTAACGGATTTATCCGTGCAATGTGCTGTTGGAGACTATGTAGTGGAAGAAAGCTTTATGAAACCTGGCGCAGGTGCGAAAGGATGGATTATTATTGTTCGCGGTGCTCAGATGCCTACGCTGGCAATCCGAAGCTTCCTTTTACAGGAGCATACGGCACCTCGCGTTTAACTGGAGACTATTATGGTGGGTTAGGAAAGCAGTTTTATTAGCACAATGCTTGTACGTAGGCCGAATGTATGCGGACAGATTAAATGCAGATACTGTGCCTATATTTCACAACCATAATTGGGTGTCATAAATGAAACAACATCGATTTACGACTTAAAAAAGAACAAATATGCTGCAACAAAATAACCACTGCCGACAGTTGTTCCGCTGACGTGATAAAAGCGAATTTACAAAAGTATTTTTTATCTTACCTATTTCTGAAATTCCGATTTCACCATTAAAATCAGTATTACAATCTTCACGTACTAGCAATTTAAAATTTTAAATATTATAGAAAATACAAAAAAATGAACCCTGTCCACCAACAAATGAAATTTGTTACAGGGATTTTTACAATAAAAAATGATAATTTACGCAGTGTTTTAATGCCAGTTACGATGGTAAAAACAAGTTCTTAAATATGTTGAAGACAAAAAGTGTAATTACAAAAATTTGAAATTACCTCCATTTATAAACTGTTGGACTAATTTCGAACGTGTTGGCTACGAACGTGTCCAAGCTAATACCACATTACAGTGTTATGGGTTTCTGGTCTTTGTACTCATGTGGTTACTTAGACATTGGTATTAATACTCGATACATAGATATAATAGTAATCGTATATAGATGTTGGTCCAGTTAGAAACACGAAGATCCTTATATTCGGCCACTTCCATGATTTTTGTTTTGTTTCAGTCACACGGTCTATTGTAGGGCCTGACTCTTCTTCATTGGGCATTTTTGTTATCAAACCAGAATAATATTTGTGCTCATAGTGGACTATCACAAAGTCACCTTCATTTAAAATACTTTTTAGGTATTCCGGTTGTGGTAGATCTTTTCTGTTAGGCCTAGAGGTATCACCATTTTCTCCGATATTTTCAAATTCACTATCACAAAACTTGGAGTCATCATGGAGGCTGTAGGAAGTGATTAAAGTAACAGGTTTTCGATGCATGACTTATTTTTAACTGTCAATAAAACTGCTGCAGAAGTAAAAGTTTGGAGTGTAAAATTTTTCTGTGAAAAACAAATGTTTAAAAATATTCCAGTGTGTATTATCATCATATCGGTCTAAAGCGTCCTACGCCATCCGATTCCAAAACGCCATTCCTCCCTATCCTTCCAGAGACCATCTTCTAGTCCTCTTTCTTTCAGTTCTTCGTCAATACCGATTTTCCAGCTCTTTCGAGGTCTACCCTGCTTCCTTCTTCCTTTAGAATTCCATTTTAAAATATATTTTGATATTCTGGCCTCTGAACATGACAACCATATCAGTTGTTTATCCACGATATCTTCTACTATAGAGCGGTTAACACCCATGATTTCTCTAATTGTGATGTTTATAATTTTTCCTTCCTTGATCTACCAGCTGACCTTCTCCAAAAGTCGATTACTGTAGCTGTTAAATAACTTTTATAGGCCAGACTTCTGAGCAGTATATTATTATGTTTTTTACAGTAGCATGATAAATGCGTTTTTCATTCCCTTTTGAAATAATTCTGTCCCATTTTTTTTTTGTCCTTTTTTTGGTGTTTAACGTTCGACTAGTTTGCACACTTGGGCTAATGCACACTATGGTATGATATATAGCGTATGAAAATGCCTAGCCCTGGCCGGGAATCAAACCCGGGTCCTCGGGGTGAAAGCCCAGTACGCTATCAACTAGGCCTCTGAGGTGGCTATTCTGTCCCATAGAATACTTTCCTACCCAATATATTGCGCTCCTGGATTTGCCTCATCAAGTGTTCCGTTCAGTGAAATTTTAACTCCCAGATACTCCAGTGTTGCCGCTAATAAAAAGAACCTAAATCCGTAAAATTACCCTCAGACTAAAAACCATTAATTTACATTGTTTGTTCAGCATGAAAATATTAACGTTTTTCCATGTTGAACTATCGTAGCCCCGCGTGGTACAAAGTATACTGGTTGACGGTAGCGTTTTCCTGTAATTCACGTTCTAGAAGTTGAGCGTTTTTAAAAGAAAATATTTTCTTGAATATTTACAGCGTTATCTGTTTAAATCATTATAATGATCGCGTTCTCGTGTTTACAAGAACAAAACAGACCTACTTATATCCATAAACGACGGATATAACTACAAAGTTTAACTCGTTAGTCGTAAAAAGTATAAAACAAAACATTAAAAACATAATTAATTGCACTGCATATGGAAATCACTTAGCCTCCAACACTAACCGCAGGCCTGCCAACCGAACGAATAAAGATTGTAAAACGAAGTTATGGCGCTGACTTTTTACTGCACAAATAAACCACAATGAGACCAGCACACCTTACATACACACGCGCCTGCAATAAACTGTACAGTGTATTACACGTCACAGGAAGTATTAAGAGGTCTTTCATAAATCCAAACGATTAGCTCCTGTTTACATTCATTGACATGGCAATCCAATTTGTTAAAGTTCCAATAAAAGTGACTGAACGAGCGGGACGCCCCGTTGCGTCCAGAAATTGCGTCAGTCCCTCAGATTATGCGCGGCACACTAATCAACACAACATCGACACATTTATTTCCATTTTCCCTTGTCTCCCGGATTGACAGCCGAGCTTCTACTCTCTCTATGGATGTAATTTGTTTCCAATTATATATAGCCTAAAGTCAGCTGTTCCGTTTCTGCCCTTGTCACGTACGCTTCTCTAATAATTATTGCTCTTTTAGAAATGTTTAATGAATCCGTTATTGCTTTCTGCAGCTCTCTCTGTCTCTCTCTCTCTCTCTCTCTCTCTCTCTCTCTCACACACACACACACACACACACACACACACACACACACACACACACTCATTCCGTCTCTCTCTCTCTTTGTCCTGTTCGTTAACACTTTTAGCGCCAAAGTCCAGTTTTATCGTACGTCTGTTCTATGAAACTAACAGGCATATCAGCATTCTTTATTGCTTAACAAAAATATTTGTTGCGAATTTTAGTTTGAAAATGAGCTACTGAAACAGCGATTATGGTAAAGCCAGATCCTTTACCTTTAAATGAGCGTTGAGTGCCGACGATCCTGACCTGTACCTCAATTTTCGAGTTGTTAAAATTTAAGTGTGTGTGTGGGGGGGAGGGCAGCAAAATTAGTTTAACAGTTTCAAATGGTAACTGTTTTTAATTCTTATTTTAAAATGCCAGGGGATGCAGACTGCACCTATTGAGAGGATTTAGACGTCCCTCGCGGTACCCGAGTCTAACACACACTTACACTTACAACTCTACACTTACGACTTTAACACTTTACACTCACACTTATATTTAGAGATATAAGACCATTCGGTGGTCTAGTTGATAGCGTACTAGGCTTTCAACGCGAGGACCCGGGTTCGCTTCCCGGTCAGGGCTTGGCATTTTCATACGCTATAAAATCGTCCAATCGTCTGCATCAGCCCAAATGTGCACAATAGTCGGACGTAAAAAAAAAAAAAAAATTAGAGAGGCGATAATAGCATCAATGTGCTTTTCGCCTTAAAATAACAACAACAAAAAATAAATAAAAATGCATAATACTGTTTTTGAAAGTCTCATTTCACCATCATATTCAGCGTTAAAAGTGCACAAATCAGCTTTTTTAATTTTTAAAATATGTTAAAATTTTAAAAAAACTTATTTTGCCGGTGGTCAAAGTTAATTTTTGTATTTCCTACGCATTTTAAAAGTTAAAAACGCTAATATATATATATATATATATATATATATATATATATATATATATATATTGATTTTAATGCCGTTTTTGATTGTGAAATATAAATTTCAAAAATATGGTAACACAAAACAATTACTTTTGTAAATTCACTGTGGATCGTGTACTGCGATTTTTTTAAATATTTACCTGTAAACAGTAAGTTGGTCAACACACCAAAACCTTGATAGTAGAATAGCCAACAGTAGGTGATATATGGTAAGGCGACAAACACTCGAACAGTCAATTTAATAGCCCAATATTAATGAAATTTGTCAACGAATAAATAAAATAAGAACTTTGTAAAATCTTAATTAAAACTTGTAAATATATATTTTAACGGTCAGTTAAAATTTAAATGAGATGTTAGTCTAGTATTTTAAAACACTGTTTCCGTATAAAAATCTTAATCAATTTTAATTAATAATGAAGTGAAAATGCAGTAGGGAATATTGAATCATGAACTAAGAAGGACCTGAACAGAAAACTAGAACATACGTGATTAAATTTTTCTAAACATCTCGCTATCACACATTTCCAAGGACGTTGCAGGACAACCGCTGGAGAATATATTCAACTAAGTCTCAGCTGTTTCAGTTCTCATCCTAATACCAAGAAACTAAGGAGCATAAAAACTGTTTTACTTCAATGCCCGGATCGGACGTATATTATTAGTTGACTCATACTTATTATTGAATACTATGAGTATGAATATGAGTAAGAGTATGAGTATAATATCATTATGAGTATGAGTATGTGTATGAGTATAAGTATTATTGAGTATGAGGCATTATTAGTTGACAATCAATAAAATAAAGAATTTTGAAAAATCATAATTAATCTTGTAATTATACGAAAAAATAATTGAATTGTTTTTGTTTCATTAAAGAATTATCCATTTGTTTTCAAAGTGCACGTTTTTTTCAGATACAATTTAAATTTATTATTATTATTTTATTTTATTGCGAAAAGCACATTGAAGCTATTTTCGCCTCCCTAAATGTTGTGTGAGTGTACAGTGTTAAAGTCGTAAGTGTGGTATTGTAAGTGTAAGTGTGTGTTAGACTCGGTACTGTGAGGGACGTATAAATCCTCTCAATAGGTGCAGCTAGTGTGCACCCCCCGCGGGGTTATAATAATTTAATAATAATTTTAATTAACTAACGTCTAGCATTGTAGAACATTGTTCCCATATGAAAAACTTAATCATTTTTTAATTAATTAGTCAAATGAAAAATGCACTAAGGAACTAAGGACTTAAAAAATTGTTAAAAAACTTCACCAAAACAGAAAACAGACGTTATGATTGTAAAAAGCGTTTGGAAACTATGATATACGTAAGATTATTTTTTTCCAAAAATCTCGTCATCCAGCCACATTTCCAAGGACGTCGCAGGACAACCGTCGGAGAATGTGTTCACCTAAATCTCAGCCATTTCAGTTCCCAACTTAATGCCAAGAAACTAAGGAGCATTAAAACTGTCTTACTTCAGCGGCCGGTACGGATGTATATGGCATTATTAGTATTTCTTTAACTATCGCGTTTTTTCCCAACTTTACCTTTTTGCCGCTCCTGTTCCATGCTGCACAGACAAGCTCGAGCATTGTTTACGGGCTCCAAGTGTTTTTTCAGCATTCGGGTTCTTTTACAAAAAAAAACCACACGTCCAGATGGCCGTAAGAGCTGTATGACATCTCTGAGCGCGCGGCGACAGCATATTTGAGACGAGAAAAGAGTTTGGTTTTTTTTCACGGAGAAAATCATGTTTTCTTGTAGTCATATTATAGGTATAATAAATTTACGGAGGTAGGTTATACGTGTACGCGCCGCGTTCCAAGGACAGACATAGTTTATAATAGGAAATCTCGCCACTTAAGACCTAATCATTTCTAGCATTTACTCTTTACAAATGAATCTTAATGTTTATTTACCTACCTGGAACAAGCTCATTAAGATTTATGGCAAATGACCATTATTAAGCGAGCTAAGTAAGGCTAGGTCAGCCTCGGAACCATTTTAACTCGCTGAATACTAATTCACGGAATCGAAGAATGCCAGCGTTCTTGGAAGTCGTCGCATCGAAAATGCTTCAATTAGTTTCGGTTCAATCGTGAGCCGATAATTTTATTAAATTAGCGAATGAAATTTTCTACGACGTTTTTGGTCCTCGAAGCCAATATTTCTGAGATTAGATTTTCTCAAAATTCGCTTTAACGTTTTCAAACAAGTACAGTTTAACAAAACGTCCGTACAAATTCAGTTTGGAAGTGTTTGTTCACCAGGATAATCTAACTAGTTTTACTCCAATCAGATTGATAATTCAAATCTCTGTGTACCGAACTGGAAATTGAATACGTAATACTGTAGGGCCCTTTCACAGACCTAAAATTAATTGTTTCTTTCGGTTGTTTTCTGTGTTAATTAGTTTTAGGTATGTTTTATATTTCTTTAATTTATTATTGTTATTATTTTAAAGCCCATTTATAGCCTTTTAATACTTTATATATATATATATATATATATATATATATATATATATATATATATAGGCCTATATATATATATATATATATTAAGGCGAAAAGCACATTGAGGCTATTATCGCCTCCCTAAATGTAAGTGTGAGTGTAAAGTGTTAATGTCGTAAGTATAGTGTTGCGAATGTAAATGTGTGTTAGACTCGGGTACCAAGAGAGACGTCTAAATCCTCTAAATAGATGCAGCTAGTCTGCACCCCCCTGCGGTTCTTTGCAATAAATAGTCTATGTAATAAATTGTGTATGTTGTTTTTAAGATATATTATTGTCAACTAGTTCTAAGTAAATATTTAAAATTGTTATTATTTTTTGTGTTTATTTACCTTTATTATTTTTTTATCCACTATATATTTACCTTTATTATGTGTGTTAATTACAATTTAAAAAACAGTAGTTGTGTTATTTCAAATTCGTGTCGCGGTTTTTTCGTGTACGATTTTTCGCCGAAAAACATGAAAATTGAATAAGTACGGCGGTAGTTGAGAAAAAATAAAAAAATTTCCGCCTAACTTTCTACCTACAAATTATTTGTTTAAACGAAATATTCTAATACAAAAAGGTAGCAAAATCATAGACTAATTGTATACGAACAGAATAAACATCAAACTAAGTCAAATTGTTTTACCCTGATGTATATTTCGGTAATATCAATGGATGCCAAGAGATTTTTTTTGTTTTGGTAAACACTATAAATTTTACAAGGTCAGAATATTTTTTCTTTCAAACGGATCGAGGTCTTTGTTTCAATTTGACTGTTTTGTGTGTTTGTTACGCAGTTTTGCCCAAACGTACCGACCGATTGTTTTAAAATTTCGTACAAGGCCCGGATTATGTATATGTAAAAAAAATGTCCATTAACTTCGGCTTCAATATGGCGGCAATTTAACATTTTTCGTGAATATTTCG
The DNA here is from genome assembly GCA_022606455.1 of Callitettix versicolor. NCBI lineage: Eukaryota > Metazoa > Arthropoda > Insecta > Hemiptera > Cercopidae > Callitettix > Callitettix versicolor. The sequence goes on from CM040190.1 coordinate 87,444,778, forward strand.
GCTATCGGTGAAATTGACAAGGTTGAGAGCGCGTCAGAAACGGCCATGCAACGGCTTAATTTTTTTTTTTTTTTTTTTTTTTTTAAAGTCCGACTATTGTGCACACTTGGGCTAATGCAGACGATGGGATGATTTATAGCGTATGAAAATGCCAAGCCCTGGCCGGGAATCGAACCCGGGTCCTCGGGGTGAAAGCCCAGTACGCTATCAACTAAGCCACCGAGGCGGCGGATACCAAGAAAAGTAACAGTTTTGTATCTTTGAAAATAGTAGGTGTGTACTTATCCATTGTAAATGGCTAACTATATCGTATAAAGCGGCATGTGCTGATGGATTAACACCGGCCTAATGGTGTATCAAACGGAATCGTGAGATACCTGGCGACCTCCCAGTGTACATTAGCCTTACCCATACATGCAGGGCTCTTCATTCCCTTAGCTACTTGTGGGTGTTTCCTTAAGTAAGAATTAATAGAACAAGCGGGATATAACCGCACAATAAAAAGGTTGGCCAAATGAAACAGAACCTCCGTAGCGAAGGTTAAAGGGAAAAAATATACACGAAATTAGTCAAACACCTGCAAGCACCTTAATAAAAAAATCAGGACGTCACCAATTAGAAGTTGGGTAGTTTTCCACCTCGGATATCGTCCTAAATACTAGACTTTATAAAAGGACTAGGGCTGGAGAACGCGCCGTAACTGAGAAACTGAAATATAGAAAGCGGGCACAATAGTTCTACAGAGATCATAGTGCAACAGCAACCCTACAAATTCATTCATTCATTATTCATCGAAATATACATAATGAATTATATCATATCGAATTAGTTTCTTTTCGCTTTGGGAAAAACGGTTTTCCTTTTTGTATGTGCATAATGCCACAGTGCTTCTGCATATTTGTAAAAAAAATCTTATTGAAAACCTAAGTAAAGGTCGAGTAATCAACTTACCAAAAATTGATTTTCGTGCCAAGTTTGAATGTAAACGTAAAAGAGCTGAAACACACACACACACACACACACACACACACACACACACACACACACAAACACATTTTAATAACCCCACAAAGATTTATCAAAATCGGTGCTGATTTCAGGGTACCGGATCTCCAGTAGCTCATTTATTTGCTACAAAACATTGAATATACACGGACTAGAAGTACAGCCACCATTATAAAAATCGTGCTGCAATGACAGGGAGGAAGACGTTTGTGAAAATAGACAGTGATATTACCTATTTAACTGTAGGCGAACACTGCCGCAATATGCCACCACCAGCGCGCGTCACACATCTCTCATAATGGTTATCATTATAGTACGCTTATATTCAATATATATATATATAAAACCGAATTCTTCTGTACAAAATTAAATATTCAAGAACTAAACACAAAATATGGTAAGATAAACAGAGTCAAGTACTTCAAATATCTGGGAGAAATTCTTGAACCCACAGGTGGCGAGAAGGCTGCGCAAAAGTTTCGGCTACTGAGAATGAAGAGGGCTCTTGGTATAACGCGTGATATCTACAATAAGAGATGTATGCCGACGCACACAAAAATCATACACTACAACACAGTCATAAAACCGGAGGTATTATATGCAAGCGAGACGCTAGCACTCCACACAAAAGCTACCATGGAGGGTATTTTGAAGGAAGAACGCAAAATCTTGAGGAAGATCCTTGGCCCGAGATTAACAGAAGACGGATACATGTTGCATTCCCGGAAGACCACAGAGAAGATATCGAACCTGGCAGCAGATATCAGAAGAAGGAAGCTTCGGTTCTATGGACACATCAGTAGACTCCCAACAACGAGACTTGCCAACAGAATCCTTAAGTATATACAAGGAGTCAAATCAACAACGTCGTGGATCGCACAAGTCAGAATAGACCTACATGACGCAGAAATAGACTCAACAGACGTTGAAGACAGGCACGTATACAGGAAAAAGATGCTCGGTTGGAAAATCCCAAAGAGAGCAGGGGTAAAATGGACGGAGGAGCGGAAGAGGATCCATGGGGACAGGATGAGGGAGGTGTGGAGGATTAGAAGGAACAAGACACGAGTCGGAGTGCTTTTGCGTGATCCAGCAGGGTCTATACGCAAATAATAATATATATATATATATATATATATATATATATATATATATATATATATATAGTTTTAAATTTCAAATAAATACTATAAAATGCAAAGTAATATAACAAAAAAGTTATAAAAAAGTAGATGTACGTACAAGTTTTGTGGGACTAGAAATGTAATTGCGAGAAAAAGATCACAAAATGAAAGAAAACCTACAAAAAACTTATTTAAACTTAGTTTCTACATCTAAGAGCGTTCAATAAATTGTTCTGTAAATAACAGCATTTTTCAACTCGCCCTGAGCACACCCAGTCGGCCTTAATTAATGACCCTTTTAATAAATTGGACTTTGACGTATGTGAAAATAAATGCTTAATATTTACTTATATGAATTTCAAAACAAAACCAATGAAATATAATTTCAATTTTACATTCCGTAAGTGGCCGGCGACCAGTTTTTGTATCAAACAGAGCCTAATTAAGGCTGAGTAATGACTTGTAATTCTGTCAAATTTATCTGCTATAATTATTTGACTTCCGTTTACGGTTTCGCTATTTAATAAACTGTTATTGCCGCCATTTTTGTAAAAAATGAGTTTTACTTATTTAAGGACGTTTTCCTTTCTTGGTTAATGCGGTTAGAGGAGTAGAATAACTGTTTTTTTTTTAAATACTGCTTGTTTTGTAACCACTGTTGATTGTATTTTAAATATTTTTAATAAAATTATTAGGTTTTACCAAAATATTTTTAAAAAATAATAATTACCTGTTTTTTTTTTTGTTTTCCTAGGCTTTATGTTTTTTTTTTAAAAACACCTAGTTGTAAAAGTTTTTGGTTACATTTACTTTATAAAAACTTAAGGTACAATATTTAAAGGATATTTTACGTTATGGAGATGCAGAGATTGAGGTTATGTTCATACAAAACAGTAAGTGTAAAATAATATAATTTGTATTATGTTAAAATATTGCTTGTCTTGTAACCGCTGTTGATTGTATTTTAAATATTTTTAATCAAATAATTACTAGGTTTCACCAAAATATATTTTTTTTAAATAATAATCAGCTGTTTTTTCCGTTTTTCTAGGTTCTAAATTTTTTTTAAAAAAACAACGTTTTAGTTGTAAGAGTTTTTGGTTACGTTTACTTCATAAAAACATAAGGTCTAATATGTAATCGATATTTTACGCCATTAACATGCAGAGATTGAGGTTATGTTGACAAAAAACCTTAAAAAACCGGTAAAAAACCGTAAAAATAGGCTATAATTAAATTAATAGGCGTGATGTGTTAAGAAGAAACTATTCAAACAAATCCCGGCTAATTTTTCAGTATTTATTCTTAAATTAAATATTTCTTAAATACCTATTTGCAACAAGATTAATTTCAAAATAACAATTTTCTTAACTAATTATTAAAATAATGTTCGCGCCAACAAAACAACACCTTCCAGGAGCTCGTATATCCTTGTTAGAAGGCAGAGAAGAAAAAGAAGAAGACAATAATTGGAGCAACCACTGACGCAATATACCTACGTTGCTGTGCTTTTTTGTTCAACGATTTTTTTCACCGTTCGCCTTGCACCGGTTTAATCACACTTTATGTACCAGAGCGCGCGGCGGAAGAAAAAACAACAGTACAATAGACACCAATACAACAATTCCATAAAAGTAGTTTTACACTGAATTTTGAAATGACGGTGTCCTGCTTAAAGCGGAAACTTTGATAATTACAAACAAGACGTATATTGTTTACAAAATAACTGATTTTATATTAAAATTTCATTAAGGATCAACGATCTTATAACTAACCTAAAATTTTTTAATTATTTTATTAACAAAACCACGCGTTTTTTACACTAAACTGGATCAAATAATCAAAAAAATTTTACATCATCAATTCGTTTCGCTACAAGTCTTTTTAGGATTAATTTAAACCAATATACATTGTTTACAGGGTAACAATCTAACTACTAAACATAGGTTAAACTCCATGTTAAAGTTTCTTTACACTAAACGAACTGTACTGTTCAGGCTACAAAGCTGAACATACTATCCACATACTTATATAGACCTCGGGTACAAATTCCTTAGGTAAAAACACATTGTTTTAAATATGTATCCGATATTAATGAAAAGTGAATATTATACTAGATAAAATGTGAAAAAAATTATTCAAAACTAACCGATGGTTAATTTTCAGCTGGTAAACAATAGTTTTCTTTAATATTGACTGGAAGTAAGAGAAACTATAAATTATAAAAATTTAGACAACTTAATTTTCTACTAAAGATTTTTGGCTTAAATGTAGATACGATCAACTATTCAAGGCTTTTATAATTTCTCCCTCGAAACCGATAACAAGAGCGGACATGGGTACGAAACACAGAACAAAAATTTTTATTTTACAAACTAGAAAACTGAAACAACAATAAAAAAATATAAATAATATTTTATTGAAAAAGGTTCAAAATAAAAAAAGGAAAAGAAATTTACAAATTTATTTTTTAAATTACTATTTTATTTAACCCAAACACTTTTTACGAACAAAAAAATTAAACTTATTTTTCAAACCTTTTAGAAAAATGAAAATTTAAAGGTTTTCAATCTACAAATTCCACTATTAACTTCCGCTGGGCCGAACTCCAACGGTAGAACATTTATATTTTTCACTGCTACAGATTGTCTGTACAAAATGTGTTGTTTTTAATTAGGTAATAAGATTCAAAACTAAGACGTTTGCTTTTCAGCTAAATATTTTGCAAGCTTCCAACAGTGGTAATATTTCAACTACCACTGTCTGTTGACCGAAAATGGATCATAATTGAAAAATACCCTCTCTACTGGTGCAGACGTTGCAGGTAGACACATACAAAACTTTAATTTGTAAAATATTTGTTGTACGAAGTGTTAGTTTTTTGAAAACATTGAAAACGTCTGTCCGCCTTTCGATTAAGGTAGGCTTAACTGTGTCCTCTTTAGGTTCCCAAATAGGTATCCAATTCTGAAT
>CM040190.1:87452379-87574879 GCA_022606455.1 Callitettix versicolor
GATCGGAGCGAAGCGAGTCGTGTCACTTATTCAACTCGACCGTTCGGCATTTGCATTGTGTGTTTGTTATGTAATTTTTGCAAGTGCGTAAACCTAGTGTTTTGAAATTCGCTACGAAGGCATAAAACCCGAACGACGTAATTGTAAAATTTTTCCCGTTAATTTCCGTTTCAAGATGGCGGCCTCTGATTAACGACGAAATGTGTAGCTATTTTAGCCAAAAGCATTGACCGATCGTCTTGAAATTCGGTACAAAAGTACCTTGTACAAAGCACAAAGCCTTATAGGTAAGACTTTCTACCGTTGATTTCCGTTTGAAGAAGGTGGTATTTGACTTGATGATGATGAGTGTAGTTGCTGCCTAGTGTAGTAGCCCTGTAATACTGTAATACTGTAATTGACTGTTTTGTGGAGGAAGGACATAAAATCATATATATATATATATATATATATATATATATATATATATATATATATATATTATTTCTTGAGTCAACTTCCCTTTTTCTCAGCACATACTATTCGCACAAACTTTAGAAAGATTGTTTTAACCGGCTTCTGACACTGCAAAGCGATTTTGCGCTAAAACTTACTGTTTGTGGAAAATTTTAACATAAAAGACATTTTAACTGTCATAGGCAAAACGGCATCATGGATGCGCATGCGCGTATCACAAATCAGACAATATTTTGTATATTTTAAGAAGCTAACTTATTCATCACGAATAGACAATTCCATTAAAAATGCTACTTTTTTGCATAACGTGATAAGGACAATTTCAATATTCACTTAAAAGTCATTAAGCTTATAGGTTATGTGGCCCTACTGATAGTCTCCTATCCCGTCGTACAAGCAGGGACAGGCATTTCGAATACCGAATTCATTTTTATACACTGTTTTTACACAAATATATTTGTAATATCTCCTTCCATCGTGCATTTATCTATTTTTAATCGATCGCGTTTCGATTTATTTTTTAAACACGTTTTCCCTTCCTTCAACTACCGCCTCACCCCAACGACTACTCTTATTCAAAAGTCTATGATTACTTAAAACTTTCATAATGCGAAACTTCGCACGGGCCCCCTGGTGTCCAACAAAGCTGGTAAAATAATACTTTTCTTGAAAGTTAAGTTTAGCGCTGTCGTGGAGTAGTGTCAAGTAATTAAGAATATACTGCGAGATGTACTGTTCTTTGCGCTATTAGTAAATGAAGTAACAGTGATATTAAATAAAAATTTGTTTTCTCCCGTACTATATATATATATATATATATATTGCAATATATATGTATAGTATATATATATATATGCAATATGTATATATATAAAATTGCATGCTTTATATCAAGACATGTATCCTTAATAATTGATATATTTTGTAAACCTACAAAATGATTCTTTGTTGGGTTCTGACGTTGAATGCTGTTGAATGCTGATCAACTTACTGTTTAGACGCTAGAGTTGCATTGGACCGACAGACAGACCATCGATGCAAGTCACCGTCGCCGCAGTAAAGTAAACAAATTGCCGTCTAATTACTCTTGCAGTTATGCCAGGAACGCGAGGCACCCGGTTATGAAGAGATGATAACGTTCAGGTTGTCTGGACGTCATATTGGATTTATACATTCCTTCAATACTAATTACAACTTCTTGACGAAGTACAATTAATTTTAATCATTTCCGACGGCCGCCCTTGCTGAAGGTACATTGAATAACTCACATTTCTTCTGAAAGATTCCAACGTCTGTGATTTATTTTCTTATGCACGCTGGCAGGACGGCGGTGTCCCGAAACGGAGTTTTAAGGAATCACACCAACCAGTCTGAGACGCGTGAGTTATAATATTTCCACAATATCTAACTCCGTTTGTGTACACAATGCCATATAACACTGGCAATGGTTTTCTGCAGCGTACCGGTTTTAAAATTGTGCGATATTTTGCTTTACGGGTGGATAGTTAAGTTGCAAATCTTAGAAATGTTAGCAAATCCCCATTCGAAAACGCGCTATCGCAGCATCTTGGTAAGACCCAGACCCAAGACCTTGAAAGAAATGTGGATGCTGTCCTAAATATTCATTTTTGTTGGGCTTTTAATATCCAAACTTTAGACATTAAAAACATAATCCTATAAATCGCGTTTGAGACTAATCTCCTTCAAAGTAGCCTCCTTGCGTCTATCGGTCCTTCCACTTCCGGAAAGCTTCTTTTGGAATATGTGCATCTCTGATGTCCCCGCTCTACGTTGTGGCAATTACGCATATAGTCACACCTATGTAGCCTACCCAGGACTCACCTCCAGTTGTCACTGTTCAAAAACGCAGGACAATATTAACTGTGTGCAACAGTTCCTGTACCACTTCAAGATGGAGTTCTTTCTGTTCCGCCAAAAGCAGCTTTGTGGCCTCATCTGTGTGTATGTGTGTGTGTGTGTGTGTGTGTGTGTGTGTGTGTGTGTGTGTGTGTGTGTGTGTGTGTGTGTGTGTGTGTGTGTGTGTGTGTGTGTGTGTGTGTGTGTGCGTGCGTGCGTGTGTGTGTGTGTGTGTGTGTGTGCGTGCGTGCGTGCGTGCGTGCGTGCGTGTGTGTGTGTGTGTGTGTGTGTGTGTGTGTGTGTCAGTGTTCTCACGTTCGCAATTTTAGTCTTATTTGATTCGTTCCAAACTTATCACAAACATCAAATCTAGAAATAGCGGCCAATTTAAATCTTTAAAAAAAATCATAGCTTTTCTATCTTAAAACTTTTTTTTTAATCTGATCGACGTTAAAATGACTTTAACGGCGGTCAAGGTTCATTTTTGTAATTTGAAAGTTTAAATTGCTCATGCAGACTGACTTTAATGCTTATAATGACAGTAAGGATTTTAAAAGAGTGCATGATACATTTAGTAGATCTGCTTCCATCACGTCAATCAGCGAGACAGCTGTGCAACGTGTACTTAATTTCGTGATGACCGATAGTACAAAACAGTTGTTTTGAACAATTCACCTAATTTTGCTGTATAACGCTCTTATCCAACCTATTAAAAATAAATTTTTGTACAAATTTACATTATATTATATAAATTATTCTATTTGTATAAAATATAATTATACAATGTATACTACTAGTTTAAAGAACAGTAGACCTTGCAGTATAGCTTTTATTAAAACAGAGCGCTCCAGGTAAACATTTTACACACACGTACTTCGGGTCTTACACACGGTACAATCGTACCAAATTTCAAAACAATCGGCCAATTGATGCCAAAAATTGCGTACACTCCTCATCGTTAAATCAGAGGCAGCCATCTTGAAACGGACATAAATAGGAGAAAATGTTACATGTACGTTTTTTGAGCTTTGTACAAGATATCTTCGTACCGAATTTCAAAACAATCGGCCAATGCGCTTGATTAAAATTGTGTACACTCGTCATCGTTAAATAGGAGGCAGCCATCTTGAAACGGAAGTAAATAGGAAGAAATGTTGCAAATACGTTCTTTGGGCTTTGTACAACATATCTTCGTACCGAATTTTAAAACAACCAGCCAATGCGTTTGATTAAAATTGCGTACACTCGTCATCGTTAAATCGGAGGCAGCCATCTTGAAACGGAAGTAAATAGGAAGAAATGTTGCAAATACGTTTTTTGGGCTTTGTACAAGATATCTTCATACCAAATTTCAAAACAACCAGCCAATGCGTTTGATTAAAATTGCGTATACTCGTCATCGTTAAATCGGAAGCAGCCATCTTGAAACGGAAGTAAATAGGAAGAAATGTTGCAAATACGTTCTTTGGGCTTTGTACAAGATATCTTCATACCAAATTTCAAAACAACCAGCCAATGCGTTTGATTAAAATTGCGTATACTCGTCATCGTTAAATCGGAGGCAGCCATCTTGAAACGGAAGTAAATAGGAAGAAATGTTGCGTATACGTTCTTTGAGCTTTATACAAAATATCTTCGTACCGAATTTCAAAACAGTCGATCAATGCGTTGGCTAAAACTGCGTACACTATTGTAAATCTTGTGTACGCCATATTGAAACGGAAGTAAACGCGAAAAAAATCTTATACAGACGACGTTCGGACTTTATACAAAGTATTTTCGAACTAAATTTCAAAAACAATCGGTCAATGCGTTTGGCCAAAATAAACTAATACAAAACTTAGCTTAACGGACGTGTTGAAACATTTTGCTTCGTCTGTCAAATTATATCGGAAAAAGAATTAATTACATCTGAGTTCAATGTAATTTGAAAGTGTAAAATATGGGTGTGAATATGGGTAGATCTTAATGATGACTGATAATGAAATCAAATTTTGTAAAGTGTAAGATAAAATAATGCGTTTATATTATCAAAACAGTCGTATTCCGCGACTTTATTAGTTTTGTTGGTTAGGTTATGTTTTTAATAATGTTTTATGTGCTATAAAAATACCAAATTTAGGATTATTGTAACTTTGTTTATGTTCATATGTTTATACCACATACTTTTTTTTAATTTGGGAAATAAATATTCAACTTTTGTGAAATGTTTAGAGTTGACAAAAATTCAGATTTACGTTTCAAATCTGCTTATTTTTTTTATAGGTTAATATCATTTTATTGATTCAACGTCAGACCAACTATAGCTCTCTTTGTTCACTTACAGTACAGTATACAACACTGTATACCGCAATAAAATTTCGTTCAAAACGCCCTAAAATTCCTCGAATACGTTGTCCAACCTCTTTACAACAATTCGACGACCTTGAATAACATAAAAAAAACGAATAAAAAAATGACTACATTCCTAATGCTCTTTTATACCGCCGCTGACACTGTAAAAGATTATTTATTATGCAAATTTCGCGGCATTATTTCAGAATTTGATGGTTTAATGAACCCGTTCATGGGAAATAATGAGCGTCGCGAGATGGTTTTTTTTTTTATTCCGTCTACATTAATATTTGACGAACATTGTTTCGGACAAGAAAAAGCCATTATCAAATCCGAAACTCGTAGAATTCAGGAACAATAAAAGAGGAATAGAAAAAAACGAATTATTGTATGAACGTCCTCTACGGCCGGTTGTAGGCTAAATCAAACTCGGTCATATTTTTCATAATTGCATCGTCGGAATGCGGTCAGGACCACCGTAGCTCGGGACGTTGCATTAATATGCCACTTGCAGCTTTGATACTTTTCAAAAACTCATTAATGTTTTTTTTTTTTGAATCGAGAAATCCGGAACGCACGTCGCGACATTGTTAATGAACCTACTGAAACTTAGCGGAAGATCGAAATTGCAATAATTAATACAGAAGGCCGTATAAAAACGAAGATTTAAAAGTATATTTTTGAATTGAATATCGATATTTCTGCCGTTATCGGTCGTTAATAAACGATTTAAGACTGAACAGCGCCGTGGGTGGTTCGTCTCGGGTAATATATACTGCACTAAAAAATGACACAAGTATTCGGACGTTGTGGAATTTTGTTCGGTGCCTTTTTTCACCGTCTGTCGGAACAATAAAATAATATTCCTGGTGATGTACTGTATTAATTTCTGTGAGCTGCTAATAGTTCCAGTTCGGCTGAAGCAATTACACTGGTGCCGCTTCGTTTCTCGGTACGCAGCTGAAATAAGAATGCGTCACGAGCTCAGCGGGGCGTCAGCGCATGCGTCGGTGTAGTTCGGTTTTATGGCTTGCTTAGGCCTACGGTAGCTCAAGTCGAGCGGATAATATTTTCTTCATCTATTGTAAAACGAGCTGTTAGAGCAACCATCATACGAGTAGTAATACTCAGACTCGGGCGTGTGTCACGACGCAATTTTAGTCCGTATTCGAATTTGGCACAAAAACAAGTTTGTTAACTTTTTTTTTATTTTAAAGCGAAAAGCACATTTAGAATATAATCACCTTCCTGAATGTAAGTGTGAGTGTAAATTGTCAAAGTCGTAAGTGTAGTGTTGTAAGTGTAAGTGTGTTTAGACTCGGGTACCGCGAGGAACGTCTAAATCCTCTCAATAGGTGCAGCTAGTCTGCATCCCCCTGCGGGAAGTTTGATAATTAGCGAAGTTTGTTCGACTGTATAAAAATGCGGTCGTTTCAAAACTTTCATTGTCCTAATTTTGTTTTGAAAATCTGAGCTTTCTACGTTGCATTTTCATGGTTCATTTTCGTATTTTCAATGTATTTAAAGTTCAGAATGCTAATATATGCACACTTTAACGCTGATTACGATGGTGAAATCATCAGTCAATAAGCAATTTAAATTATAAAATCCGATTGAAAGTTGAAAATATTAATATTAAAATATTTTTGTACGTGGCATCTAGGTTTTCCGCTCCTCAAAGTGCGCGTTTTCCAATGAAAATTCCTTAATGAGCATTTTACTAGCGGGTTTCCATTTAGTCTGTTTGAATTGTCCATCGAGTATTGTAGGGGAAGGTTTGATCACTGCTGTTTATTTAAGCCCGATAATGAAGTTCGTTCTTTTATAATGAAACCCGTATGACTTAATCCTCAACACGACTATACCATCGGATTTAGCCTAATCTAATTACAAGTTCAAAATGGCGAGACTAAATGTAAACTTCGTTATTGTTGCTGCTAGGGTTGACCGGCACTTGTGACCATTCGACAACACAGTTACTGAACGAACGCAAGGACTCTTCAACGAAATTATTTTAGTACAAAAATTAACTTACAAGCTGAAAGTATAACACGTCTACAAGTGTTACAAAAAGTACACGCACTTTATTATCACATTTTTTAATTTAAAAATATTTTTTGATGGATAAAAAAGAAATATTCATATCTGTTCGTATTTTGTTGACGCACAACCACAAAATATACGGGCAGAATTTTGAAATTTTAAACTTAAGTGAGCAGAAGGGGTTCGGACAAAAAATCAAAGCCGGATTTTAAAATTTCTAATTAGACCTTAGAAAAATAATATTCAGTTAAAATTTACACGACTTGGGCCTTCACATACATTCTGGATATTTCGTCACACAATTCAGAATGATAAGAAGCAGGATGTGTGTGAATCATAAAAAGAAAATAAGCAGTAAGAAATTAGCGAGGAAGGTGAACATTAAAATAGGCGGGAAAAGCACTCACGTTAAATGGAAACGAGCTGGTAGGAAGAGTGGGAGATCACCGATGGGCAAAACTAAATACAAAAACAAATAGAGGAAGAAAGGAAGTCCATGAAAGGAAGAAAATAAGCAATAAGAAGCTAGTGAGGAAAATTAAAATTAAAATTGGCAGGAGAAGCACTCACGTTAAAATGGAAACGAGCAGGTAGGAAGAGTTTAAAGATCACCGATGGGCAAAACTAACTACAAAAACAAGCAGAGGAAGAAAGGAAGTCCATGAAAGGAAGAAAATAAGCAATAAGAGCTAGTGAGGAAAATGAAAATTAAAATTGCAGGAGAAACACTCACGTTAAATGGAAACGAGCTAGACACGTAGCAAAAGTGGAAGATCAGCGATGGGCGGAAGTAACTTCAGAAACAAGCAGAGGAAGACCATGAAAGGAAGAATATAAGCAATAATAATATATTGGGGAGGGTGAAAATTAAAATTGGCGGAAGAAGCACACATGTTAAATGGAAATGAGCTGGACACGTAGCAAGAGTGGAAGATCACCAATGGGCAGAACTAACTACAGAAACAAGCAGAGGAAGACCATGAAAGGAAAAATATAAGCAATACGAAGCTAGTAAGAAAGGTGAAACACACACACACACACACACACACACACACACACACACACACACACACACACACACACACACTGAAAATATAAGCCCTGAAATTAGGACACATAATAAGAGTGGAAGATCACCGATGGATTCCCAGGGACAACCAGAGGAAGAAAGGAAGACCATGATGGGAGTGAAGAAAGTAGGTGACCAATGGAGCATGCAAGCAAGGAGAAGAGTGCTGTGGTCGGTTGTTATAAAAAGATATACAGAATTAAATTGTTTGAAAAAAAATATTGAATATATCTATATTTTTTCTCTTAGATTCAGATTTCGTACTTCGTATTTAGGTTTGTTATCACTGGAAGCCATTGTTTTGTACATTTATAGCAACTCAGTTTACCTCAAAAATGAGAGTCTATTGTTCTTTAAAACAGAATCTCAATAAAGCTTTATTATTATTGAATTTACACCTGTTTTCGGTGAAAACTTTAAAATTTCACGGGCAAAGCCGTGCGTGTACTGCTAGTTGGTAATAAACATAACCTCAATCGAGTAAATATAATGGAAAACAGCTGTTTGCAGAAATCAGCTGTTGTCGAAAATCAACTCCACCCGTAGCAGTACCGGTCGTTAGAATTTTGAGCTAGATTTTATTGTTCAGATTTACAAACGAACACATTACAAGAACCGTACGTTTAGTAACTGAACCTAGATTTAACCGTAACTCTCATTAATTACCGGTCTTTATTATTTCCTTAGCGCACTCTGCCGGCGTTAACGCCGTTTAGGGTCGTAAAACACTTGCAGCCATAATAAAACAGAAAGCTAGGCCGTCACGTAGACAAGACAATAAAAATTGTATTTTTTCTGTTTTTGAAATTCGTATAAAATGTAACCGCCGTATTTACGGTTAGACCGCTGTAAAACAGGGCTCGTTTTGTAAACGTTAAACGCTTGGGTTTAAAGCAGTATTTTAATGTAAGCCACGTTTATGTAGTTTAAAGAAATTTAGTAAGAAACTACTTGAGACCTCGGATGAAAGGACTGACTGTAAATAAATACCACTACATTTAGAATTAGTTAATTGTTAGTTTACTTTTGAAGTTATTTATGATTTGTATTTTATAAAATTCAAATTTTTAAAAAAATCTTAAAATATTTCGCCGATACAATCACAGTAAATTTCTAAAAAATATTTTTTTTATCGTAAATTTTTTGAAAATCCAAATTCAACGCCATAATCGGTATTAAAATCCGCGCATTTAAAACGAACAAATTATATTTCTAGTACGGAATGAACCCCAACCGCCGTTAGATTCATTTTCGTATTTACTGTTGTTTATACATGATTTGAAAAGGCCACCATTTTGAAACTGTTAAACCGTTGGTCCTGATTAACGAACTTGTCTACGCTATTGCAAAAGTCGGATTCAATTTATGTATCGGATTCGGATTCAAATTATGTAAGAACGTGTGCAAAAACAAACAAAACAACACACACACACACACACACACACACACACACACACACACACACACACACACACACACACACACACATACACACAAACAAACACAAACACACGCGCGCGCGCACACACACACACAAACACACACACACAAACACACACACAAACACACACACACACACACACACACACACACACAAACAAGCACAAACACACACACACATACGCACACAAACAAAAACACACACATACATACACACACAAAGACACAAACACAAACACGCACACAAACACACACACACAAACACAAACACACATACACACACAAACAAACACAAACACGCGCGCGCGCACAGACACACACAAACACAAACACGCGCGCGCGCACACGCACGAATACACAAAGAAATACAAACACGCGCGCGCGCGCGCGCGAACACACACACACACACACACACACACACACACACACACACACACATACACACAAACACACGCGCGCGCACACACAAACACATAACACACACACACACACACAACGAACAAACACACACAAATTCTTATATATACATAAATTTAAACGACCCTTCAAAAATTGATCCAGTAGTCAGTATTAAGTTTTTTTCTAAGATCCCAAATCTAGAATTTACCGTGATGGCCACTCCAATAGCTCACTGTTTAATTGAAATTCGTTAAAAACAGATTGATTTTACTCCTGTTATTTTAAAATGATTAAATCGATTTTTTGGAATTACAAAAATTGTAACTGTTAGTAACTTTAGGCATATAGAAACGATTCGGCAGCGTTCCGTTTAGTCAAGTTTCTCCACGTACTTATACGTGTCATTAAGCGTTTTTAGAGCTGCGAACTTGAAAACGTAACAGCCAATGGGATTATTTCCATAACCATCATAATGGGCAAAATTACACAAGAGTAGGAAAAAGTGTTTGGATTTTCAACTTTTTTAGAACGCTTTTTAGTTCAATCTAACAAACCGATTTTGACGAACGTGGCTTACTTTGTTTATTATGGTAACAGAACTTGTTTTTTTTGTTACGTAACGACCATACTTTATGCCAGTTAGACTAGTGAGGACAGAAGATCAGCGTTAACGGCATGGAAAAACAGCGCAGTAGTAACTACATCCTCGAACCTACGTCCTTGGAGTTCACAAGTTCCGAAATGAACCCAACTTTCACGAACACGGTTTATTTTGTTTATTATGGTAGCCAATGTTATTTATTTTGTTTTTTGTTATTTAACGACCATATGTTATGCCAGTTGGACTAGTGAGGACAGAAGATCAGCGTTAACGGCATGGGAAAACAGCACGGTAGTAACTACATCCTCGAACCTACGTCCTTGGAATTGGCAAGTTATGAGATGCAGCAACCAGACCGATGCTTTAACCACTTCAAAAACGCAGGTGCTGTATTACTTTCTGGATAGATACTTTGAAAAACGTTACTGTTAAAAAAATAAATTGTAGAAATACAAAAGAAAATTTTAACTTTTATGAAAAAAGAATAAATACGCTTGTATCCATTGCCTTTTGTACATATATAATGTTACTAGATCAGCTGATTATAAGAAATTGTCTGATAAATGTTCGATAATGCGCGCAGTTGGAAAGAGAAACGTGTCCCAGTCATATAGTTTCACTTGCTGCCGCTAGAGCGCATTAGAATTTTAAAAACTAACCTGAAAGCCCTCGCGCAAACACGGAACAATCGTGTTGAGCATTGAAATAAAATCGAAGGATATTTGATTTCAGATGCGCAAAAGTATTGTACGTTAGACCCCAAGGGCCATTAATAATCGGCATGAGGTGTAAATGTGAGAGCGTGAGAAACTATCGGGCATGCATGTGAGCACGCCAAGTGGCCGGGGTATGGCATGCCAGAAATACCTCATATCATATTATCGCATCGTATTCTATCGCGGTATTTTTGTCTTTTCAGTTCTGTAGTCGATATAACTCGTCGATTAAATGCACAATCATGTAGAAGTACAGTGTGTGATCTGTTAATAAACATTTGTGTGTACTTCTCATAAAAACATACCCAAACATATTTTGTAATTGAGGGAGGTAATTCAGGACGTGGTTATACGGATCAAAATAAGGAAAAAACTTATTAATAGTTCAAATAACAGCACCTCGCATTATATTCTTAGGGTCTTTCCAGCACTCTGACGCGCTAGTAACGATTTTCACAAATTTAACCGATAACCTTAAAATTCAGGAAAAAAGTTACTAGACCAAATTTACTGAACATTTTATGCTGTTTCTACATGAATCGGTCAAAATTATGTTAAGTCTTGCCGTTCAGCCAGTATTACATGAAATAGTCAGCAACTACACACGTCATAGTTAAATCAGAGGCCGTCACCTTGAAACGAAAATGAATGGGAAAATATCTTACACAAATGTCGTTTGTATTTTATATAAGGTACTTTCGTACCTAATTCCAAAACAGTCGGTCAATGCGTTTCACTAAAGCTGCGTACAATCGTAAATCAGAGACCGCCATCTTGAAACGGAATTGAATGGGAAAACATCTCACGTATTTTTCGTTCGAGCTTTATACAAAGTACCGAACAAAGTATAGCAGTAGAACGGGGTCAATTAGGCCAGGTGACCACCAAATGCGGAGCGGAGTTGGGCTGAGCGGAGCGGACTACAGCATTCAAAACTGAACATATTGTATTTAACATAAGCGCGGCCACTGAAATCGTAACAAACCTGAGTGGAGTCAAGCGGCGTCGCATTGCTCCGTCCGTGTAGCTTCGACTCTGTCTAGGTTCGGTTTCGAAGCACCTCTTCTTTTACCGCTCTGGCCACGCATCCAAACTTATTATTTATCGTTACCTAGGTTACGGTTTTTAAACATAGTAGTTTCTTATAATCCGTTAAAATTGGCATAAATATTTAGATTTAAAAGACAGAAACGTGTTCTTTAACCTGACTAAACTCCGCTTCCGGTTGCAGTTCGTCCTCATTCCGCTCAGCTCAGTTACGCATTTAGTGCGCAGTGCTGACAGTGGTACAGATAACAAAATTACCCTTTCTTTAATACAAATCGTTCTCGGAAACCGTCTGTATAAACAAAACACAGTCGCTTTCCAAATATTTTTAGCGCTGTAAATTCCTTTTTAGTATCTTACAAGATATTCTGTAATTACAAAAATATGACGAAATATTCACGAGATGACGTCATAAGCAGTACTGTCATAGCACGTGTCATATCGCGCACTGGTTACACATTCAGTCCTCACCTGTGACTGTCATAAAAGCCTAACCAGACTGAGCTAATCACCCACAATAACAAAACGGAGTGGCTTACGTTGCAGTGCACAGGGAGCGGTGTTCACACAGATTCCAAAGTTGTGTTTAGTATTCAGTAACCGATTTTTTTTGGCCAAAGTATCGCATACAGAAAGAAGTTCAATGGCATTGGTATTGGCAGTACGATCGGGAAGGCCGAGTATGGGTCGAGGTCGAGAACCCACGTACTATTGGCGCAATTGTCCACGCAATTGTGTCGCTAAACATATAGCGGAAATGAATACTGAACTCAAAATATAGACAGTTCAATCGATTACTACAATGTTGCACAGAGATATTATTTGTAACAAGAATATTTTTGTGCGTACTTGAACCAGAAATATAAAATGAGATTCTGACACAAATATTTTTTTTGTATTTCAATAAACGCAATAAACGAATCTGTGGAAGGCCAAAATTGACACTTTTACTAATGATATTGCCATTACCTCAATGTACACCAATCTGTATAAGGACCATCACTGAACCTTTAACAATGAATGCAGAATCTAAAGGCTTTACTAATGAATTCGTTGCCTTTACTAAGGACACTGCTATTATCTCACGGTACACCAATCTGTAAAGGAGCCATCATTACCACCTTTACTAACTATACTGTTATTATCTCAAGATACAACATTCTGTAAAGAGGCCATCATTGCTACCTTTACTAACGATACTGTTATTACCTCAAGATACAACATTCTGTAAAGAGGCCATCATTGCTACCTTTACTAACGATACTGTTATTACCTCAAGATACAACATTCTGTAAAGAGGCCATCATTGCCACCTTTACTAACGATACTGTTATTATCTCAAGGTACAACATTCTGTAAACAGGCCATCATTGCCACCTTTGCTAATGATACTGCTATTATGTCAAGGTACACCAATCTGTAAAGGAGCCATCATTACCACCGTTACTAATGATACTGATATTACTTGAAGATACAACAGTCTGTAAAGAGGCCATCATTGCTATCTTTACTAACGATACTGTTATTATCTCAAGATACAACATTCTGTAAAGAGGCCACCTTTACTAACAACACTGTTATTATCTCAAGGTACACCAATCTGTAAAAGGGCCATCATTGCTACCTTTACTAACGATACTGTTATTATCTCAAGATACAACATTCTGTAAAGAAGCCACCTTTACTAACAACACTGTTATTATCTCAAGGTACACCAATCTGTAAAAGGGCCATCATTGCTACCTTTACTAACGATACTGTTATTATCTCAAGATACAACATTCTGTAAAGAGGCCACCTTTACTAACAACACTGTTATTATCTCAAGGTACACCAATCTGTAAAAGGGCCATCATTGCTACCTTTACTAACGATACTGTTATTATCTCAAGATACAACATTCTGTAAAGAGGCCACCTTTACTAACAACACTGTTATTATCTCAAGGTACACCAATCTGTAAAAGGGCCATCATTGCTACCTTTACTAACGATACTGTTATTATCTCAAGATACAACATTCTGTAAAGAGACCACCTTTACTAACAACACTGTTATTATCTCAAGGTACACCAATCTGTAAAAGGGCCATCATTGCCACCTTTACTAACGGTACTGTTATTATCTCAAGTTACACCAATTTGTAAAGAGCCCATCATTGCCACCTTTACTAGTGATACTGCTATTATTTCAAGGTACACCAATCTGTTAAGAGGCCATCATTGACACCTTTACTAATGATACTGTTATTATCTCGTTACACCAATTTGTAAAGAGTCCATCATTGCCACCTTTACAAGTGATACTGCTATTATTTCAAGGTACACCAATCTGTGAAGAGGTCATCATTGACACCTTTACTAATGATACTGTTATTATCTCGTTACACTAATTTGTAAAGAGTCCATCATTGCCACCTTTACTAGTGATACTGCTATTATTTCAAGGTACACCAATCTGTTAAGAGGCCATCATTGCCACCTTTACTAATGATACTGTTATTATCTCAAGGTACAACAGTCTGTAAAGAGGCAACCTTTACTAAATGATACTGCTATTATAACACGATACACCAATTTGTGAAAGGATATCATTGCCACCTTTATTAATGATATTGCTATTGTCTTGTGATACACCAATCTGTAAAGAGGCCATCATTTTCCATTAGAAATCTGCCAATAATAACATCAGTAGACTATCATTACAGTTAAGCCCAATGGGTTGTCCGCAGCCTGTTAAGAACAACTCGACAATTTTATATAATTTGTAGACATCTTTACTCTAACTGCCTTAAGTAAAAACGCAAAACAACACAAACAAAAAAACTAGATTCATATCTTCAGCCGAACCCAAATATAATTTTATCGTAACTGTCATAAAGATCGGCCTTAGATCACCTTTGATTTATAAATTAATGCCGAAATGACGTAACCAATAAGGTTCCCCGGGATAAATCTTTGTTTACAACAGTCCTCGGTCCTCCTACGACCCCGGCAGTAAAAGCATTTTGTTTACGACGTCCAAAAATTCTCCTTCGCCAGGACTATATTATTTACAACACCTCGGATGGTTTACACATTGTAAAACCGAAAGCAAAAACATCGCTGCATTCTTGTTACATTTTCGTATCGCTTTCTGACCGCACTGCCGAGCGGTAAGACAAGACCATTCTTTGAAATATTATGGATATTTTCCTGGAAGGATCCATAAAACGGTCGTCTATTTGGTAGGGTAATAGGATTAGACCGTAGCGGTTGGTCTAAATTGTAATTGTTTCACAGCTCCAATTCGTTATTTATAGCGGCTCTCGAGGCGGGAGCTAACTTTAAATAATATTCCATTAATCTCACAATTATTTGAAAATCTGTTTTCACATTCATAATCAGCAAACAATCTGCACAAATCAGCACTGTAAACTTTAAAATCATTTTGTTTATTATCAATAGATTTTGAAAATTAAAAATATTATTTTATACGCAATTCAACCTTGATACGATGGTGAAATCAAATTTTCAAAAAGTTTTAAGATAAAATTTTAAGGTTCTTAATATTTAAAATTTTTGAGTGAGTTTTAATGGATAACGAACATGTCCAAGCTGTTATAAAAATCGATTTTTGTACCGATTTCAAATAAAATCGGACCAAAGTTGCGAACGTGTGTGTTCATACACGAGCGCGCGCGCACGCACACACGCACACGCGCGCTACACACACACACACACACACACACACACACACACACACACACACACATACAGAGAGAGAGAGGGGGGAAGGCGAAAGAGAACTCTTAACGACCTTCTTTCGATAAATGAGCTAGAGGTCAAACGTTCCTGTTATGGAGGGTAATGATGGGCGCTCGAATAGTTCATTTTCCAATGGAAATTGGACAATTACCTATATTGTCATAAAATTTAAAAATCGTTTTGGAATTTTTGCTAAAAAATCTACAGAACAAGCAGAATCTCCGAAATAACTAGTATATATGAACCACGTGATTTTAAATACCTCTCTTCACTGTTACACCATAATGTTGGTTGGTATTAAAAATATTTAGTGGCAAAATTATTTCACAGTCATCTACGTCAAAAAAAAAAACTATCTGAATTATCTCTAATTGCAGAGTTTAACTTGCATTATCGTTGTGAACAGTCAAACACCAAGTTCAGTTCTGCTTTTCACAATATGGAACACTAAAAATTTAAAAGAATTTTTTAAATAAAAACGGTTTAAATAACGACAACAAAAAACTCTATATTATATCTAAATAGGCCCTTTTATACACCTTTACAAAATTTAATCTATACATTTTAAATATCAAGCTAAAACTTTTCATTAGTTAACCATTTCATGCATACTTTAGCTTAGTTGCTAGAGCATTCTGGTGGCTTTAAGATTAACTAACTAGTGTTGTTTGAGAGTTACATTCTGTCATAAAGGAACTGCACAGGTTTTATATTTGTATCTGTCGTGTGGAAGGAGCTAACACATTGGTTGTGATGTTATGTCACGATTTTTGTTCATGTTATAAAAGAGTAATTTTTAAGCTTCTATAAATTGAATAAAAAATGTTATATCTGGCAAATGAAAAATACTGTTAAGAGTGTTATAACTGTCTACATGTAAAAAATCTACAGGCAAGAACAGTTTTTCTATTATTTCTTCAATATTTTGATATTTTTCTGTGTTACAACTGAGCTACATCTTGTAATAGTGGTAAAATAGGTCATTGCATAAGTGTATTTTAGCTGCAACATCATACAATAAAGGCAGGGGCAACATAAACTAAAAACAAATTTCTAAAATACTTCCTTAAAATTGTTTTCATTATTCTTTCTGTTAATAGGAGCTCAAATTAAATCAATTATGAGTTTTCCAACATATAAAAATCACGCATTAAAGGGTTAACCGTTTGCAAATTCCATTGTGACTTGTTCACCGCCATATCTGTCTACGTTACAAAACCCACTCGTAACCAAACATTTACCCAAACTGCAGAAACACCGCCACCGCGTGTGTTCAACCGGTAGGCTTTAAATTCCTGTTTCGTATCAAAACGAGAAACTAAACAGATCCGCGCGAGTTACAAACTATTCAGGTTTCCGTCATGTTTGTTTAATTCCGGTAAATGTTTGTTAAACCAGACTTACAGATTTAATGCGCTCGCAGTCCGCGTAGGCTAGAGATGGATGCAAAACCCGGCGTTGTGTCGGTGTACAAATAAATAGGCTGCTTTATGGCCGTATTAAAATACTCATCGCCGAGCGCTCATGTGATTCGGTTTGAATTCATCGCCCGCGAGCCTCACCGGAAGTCAAATGTTTTCAACTCGCGTCGTGTTAAAACCTCGTTTCTATAAACAAATTTCTTTTAAATAAAGACCCAGAGTTTTGTTGGCAACACTGCGAAAGAAATTGTAGTTATTGTTGAAAACACTCATTTATTGGTGGAAACATTGCTACCAATATTGTAGACAATAATAGTTAGAACAATGTTAGTGTACCGGGAGCTGAATGTTTTCTATTTGTGTGTGTGTTAAAACGTCGTTTCTATAAAAAAATCGTTGAAATAAAGACCTAGAATTTTGTTGGCAACACTGCGAAAGAAATTGTAGTTATTGTTGAAAACACTCATTTATTGGTGGAAACATTGCTACCAATATTGCAGACAATAATAGTTAGAACAATGTAAGTGTACCGGGAGCTGAATGTTTTCTATTTGTGTGTGTGTGTTAAAACGTCGTTTCTATAAAAAAATCGTTGAAATAAAGACCTAGAGTTTTGTTGGCAACACTGCGAAAGAAATTGTAGTTATTGTTGAAAACACTCATTTATTGGTGGAAACATTGCTACCAATATTGTAGACAATAATAGTTAGAACAATGTAAGTGTACCGGGAGCTGAATGTTTTCTATTTGTGTGTGTGTTAAAACGTCGTTTCTATAAAAAAATCGTTGAAATAAAGACCTAGAGTTTTGTTGGCAACACTGCGAAAGAAATTGTAGTTATTGTTGAAAACACTCATTTATTGGTGGAAACATTGCTACCAATATTGTAGACAATAATAGTTAGAACAATGTAAGTGTACCGGGAGCTGAATGTTTTCTATTTGTGTGTGTGTTAAAATGTCGTTTCTATAAAAAAAATTGTTGAAATAAAGACCTAGAGTTTTGTTGGCAACACTGCGAAAGAAAATATAGTCACTACTGACAACACACATTTACTGCTGGAAACAATGATACTAATATTATAGACAACAATGTTTAGAACCATGCAAGTGTACCGACATCCAAATGTTTCTATTTTTGTGTGTTAAAAAAAATCCATTTTTTCCGAAAAAGAATTTATCGTTTTCATTAAAAAATTCGTTGAAATAAGGACTTTCAGTTTTGTTGGCAATACTGCGAAAGAAAATGAGTCACTGTTTACAACACACGTTTATTGTGGAAACATTGCTACCAATATTGTAGACAATAATAGTTGGAACAATGTAAGTGTACCGGGAGCTGAACGTTTTCTATTTGTGTGTGTTAAAACGTCGTTTCTATAAAAAAAATCGTTGAAATTAAGACCTAGATTTGTTGGCAAAACTGCTAAAGAAATTGTAGCTACTATTGATGACACGTTTATTGCTGGAAACCCAACTACAAAAATAACACAACTACTTTTTTTTAAATTGTAATTAACACACATAATAAAGGTAAATATATAGTGGATAAAAAATAAATAATATAGGTAAATAAACACAAAAAATAATAACAATTATAAATATTTACTTAGAACTAGTTGACAATAATATATCTTAAAAACAACATACACAATTTATTACATACACTATTTATTGCAAAGCCCCACAGGGGGGTGCAGACCAGCTGCACCTATTGAGAGGATTTAGACGTCCCTCGCGGTACCCGAGTCTAACACACACTTACACTTACAACACTATACTTACGACTTTAACACGTTACACTCACACTTACATTTAGGGAGGCGATAATAACCTCAATGTGCTTTTCGCCTTAAAATAAAAAAAAAAAATGTTGGAAAACATTATACTAATATTATAGGCAACAATGTTTGAACTGTTTAAGTGTGCCGAGTTTTTAGCTCATTTCCCCATTGGGAAATGTGTTACTGGAGTAGCCATCATGGTATAAACCCAGAACAAGGACTTTGAAATGAGCAATGATCCAGATCTCTAGATCACTTTTTGTTAAGTTGTTAAAAAAGTGTGTGTGTTTTACCTCACATTCGAAATTTGATTCAAAATTGGCACAAAAATCGATTTTGGTAATAACGTGGACAAGTTCGTTAACCGGTATAATTTGTTCAACAGTTTCAAAACTGCGGCCAATTCAAAATTTTGTTTCCGTAATTCTTTTTTTTTGTAAATTCGTTTTCACCATCGTAATCAATGCTAAAAATTGCATAAATTAGCAATTTTTTTAAATTCTCATATTCGGTGATTTAAAAAAAATATATTTCGACAGCGGTCAGGGTTCGTTTTTAATGTAATTTTAAAAGTTTTATTAATCCGTATATGTCAGTAGAATGGTAATCATGCGTTTTATGTACTTAAATACTAAAAAAAATTTTATCAATACAGTTAATTATTAGTTTGTGATGCAAAAATGAAAGAAAAATGTGAGGGCTCAAACACTTACACGCCACATTTTTGTAGAAATCGATCAGATCGTTCAGTCTGCAGCGATGTTTGTAAACGCAGACGAAGAGACAGCCAAAACAGTTTCTTTACACTCAAAGGATCTGAAAACAAATACACTAATCAATAACTCAAGATCGTATTTACAAGATCACCTTACACCTGCATCCTTTTTTTTTATAAAGTAACACACTACATAAACTCAACGTGACTTGACACAAAATCTCGTTTAAATGAAATACATAAAGTGGTTACTAAAAAAAGTCCTCCCCCAAGCGAAGTGTAATCCTTCACCGCCGTCGCAATCAAGACATCGCATCGAAAACGCATTAAAAAGTTTCCCAAAGTTGTGTGTTAAGAAAGGGCGTATAACTGTCATCGGAGAGGTTGGGTGGAAGATCTTTTACCGGGAAATTTATGAGGTTTTAAAAGAGGTGGGACCGTGGTTGGGTTCTTTCAATAAACTAAGCCCGTGTTCATTCATGAGTACCACCTGAGAGTTATGCATATGTAGTGGTATAAACATTCCACGGAAGAGATAAGCTTATTGAATGATATCCCGGTAAACCGGACAAGGCGAGGTTTACTCAATGGTATTGGCTTGCTTCTAGCGTCGAAATTTATAACCGTTTGTTGGACCGTAAGTTAGAAAAGCCCTAATTGGAGAAATAAATCGGAATACACGTTTTAAAATTTCGTGACCGTACAAGTCAAGGCGATCATATGTTACCTGAAGACATGACAATGCTAGGGGAAAATCGAAACCGTTTTATATCTGGATTAGTTTTATTTTATCTAAGATGAAGAGGTAAAACTTCTATTGTCGATAGTTTGTAAATATTAAAAACAAATTAAAAATTAGTAAGATAATAACTCAAAGAAATCGCGAAGGCAGAGCGAATAACTCAACAAATCACGTTCCTTTCTTACTGCGGCACAGTTTCTTCTGTCTCCTGGTTTCACTCGCTGTGCTCTGTTCACCCACTATGCATCGAACAGCTGAGCGAGAGGAAACAGCTGATATTTCAAAGAAGTTTTAATTTTCTTTGTATAGTCTTAGTTACATTTAATATTCCATTCTTTTTCTTATTTAATATTTTTCTCTTAGCATTTCATTCTTAGTTTACCAATAATGGGAAATATCCATTAGAAAATGCGTTATTGGAGCGGCTATCATGGTAATACCAAAACGGGAAATCGGCGCCGATATTCATTTTTTCGGATCGTTAAGAACTATGGTACGAGTATTGTAATAATAAGCAATCAAATCTATTATTCACCGATCTATAGATCTATCACAAATCTATTACTTGTCTCTGTTCGCCAATACGCAGCGCAAAGTAGAGGAAACAACTGATATTTCAAACGTCAAAGAAGTTTTAATTTTCTTCGTATAGTCTTAATTACACTTTATATTTCTTTCTTTTCCTTATTTTATCATTTTTGTTCTTGGTATTTCATTTTTAATTTATATATTTTCAGTATATTTTCATTGAAAAGTGAGTTATTGGAGCGGCTATCACGGTAATACTAAACCATGGAAATCAGCGCCGATATTCACTTTTTCGGATCGTTAAGAACTATGGTATTGTAATAATAAGCAATCAAGTCTATTATTCGCCGATCTATAGATCTATCACAAATCTATTTATTGTCTCTGTTCACCAATACGCAGCGCAAAGTAGAGGAAACAACTGATATTTCAAACGTCAAAGAAGTTTTAATTTTCTTCGTATAGTCTTAATTACACTTTATATTTCTTTCTTTTCCTTATTTTATCATTTTTGTTCTTGGTATTTCATTTTTAATTTATATATTTTCAGTATATTTTCATTGAAAAGTGAGTTATTGGAGCGGCTATCACGGTAATACTAAACCATGGAAATCAGCGCCGATATTCACTTTTTCGGATCGTTAAGAACTATGGTATTGTAATAATAAGCAATCAAGTCTATTATTCGCCGATCTATAGATCTATCACAAATCTATTTATTGTCTCTGTTCACCAATACGCAGCGCAAAGTAGAGGAAACAACCCATATTTCAAACTTCAAAGAAGTTTTAATTTTCTTCGTTTAGTCTTAATTACACTTAATATTTCTTTCTTTTTCTTATTTTATCATTTTTGTTCTTGGTATTTCATTTTTACTTTATATATTTTCAGTATATTTCCATTGGAAAATGAGTTATTGGAACGGAATCATGATAATACCAAAACCTTGGAAATCAGCGCCGATATTCACTTTTTTCGGATCGTTAAAAACTACGGTATTGTAATAGTGAAGAATCAAATCTGTTATTTACTGAGCGAAGCGAGAGTCTCTGTTTCAACTCGACTGTTTTGAGTTCAGTTAGAGTTTGTTAACAGTTTCGTCAAAAAGCATTGAACGAAAAAAATTTGATATAGCTCAAACGATATGTAAAACCAGGGGGCTCGTGTTAAATTTCACACTATGAAAGTTTTAAGTGTACACAACCTTTTTAACAAGAGTAGTCTTTGGGCTGAGGGCGATCGTCATAAGGAGAGGAAAACATGTTTAAAAAATAACTCGAAAAGCGATTGATTAACAATACCTAAATGCACGATAGAAGGAGAAATCACAAATATATTTGTGTAAAAACAAATATATTTGTGCGAAAACATGTGTTTGGTATTCGAAATGCTTGTCCCGGCTTGTACGATAGGAGACAGTCAGTAGGGCCACATAACCTGTAAGTTTAATGACTTTTAAGTAAATATTGAAATTGTTCTAAGCACATTATACAAAAAAAGCGGCATTTGTAATTGGATTGTCAATTCGTGATTTATTGATGTAAAATGTGATAAGGTAGCTTCGTAAAATGTACAAAATATTGTCTGATTTGTGATGCCGCGCATGCGCATCCGTGATGCCGTTTTGCCATGACAGTTAAAAGTGTCATTTATGTTAGAATTGTCCATAAACAGTACGTTTTAACGCAAAATCGACTGCAATGTCGGAAACCGGTTAAAAAATATTTTGAAGGTCATAAAATGTAAAAAAGGTCATAAAGGTTCTAAAAATAAATGAGGTCATTTATGCCTGTACGAATAGTATGTGCTGAGAAAAAGGGATGTTGACTGGAGAAATAATATATATGATTCTTCCCCATTCACTTCCGAGTCAAGATGGCGGCTTCTGATTTAACGAAGACGAAGGTGCGCAATTTTGGCGAAACGTATTGATTGTTTTGGAATTTGGTACTAAGGTACCTTCTATAAAGCCAAAAATGCGACTATATAAGGGTTTTTCCATTCAACACAGTTTCAATATGGCGGGCTCTGATTTAACGAAGTCGAAGGTGCGCAATTTTGGCGAAACGCATTGATTGTTTTTAAATTTGGTACTAAGTTACCTTCTATAAAGCCAAAAAGGCGACTGTATAAGGGTTTTTCCATTCAACACAGTTTCAAGATGGCGGCCTCTGATTTAACGAAGACGAAGGTGCGCAATTTTGGCGAAACGCATTGATTGTTTTGAAATTTGGTACTAAGGAACCTTCTATAAAGTCAAAATGGCGACTGTATAAGGGTTTTTCCATTCAACACAGTTTCAAGATGGCGGACTCTGATTTAACCATGAGAGTGCCGGTTATTTTCTGCCGCTTCATAGAGGAAGAGTATACAATTTTCAGTAAACGTAGTCCAGTAACGTTTCTCCTAAACGTATTTATTTTTTTTTTAACGTCCGACTATTGTGCACACTTGGGCTAATGCAGACGATGGGATGATTTATAGCGTATGAAAATGCCAAGCCCTGGCCGGGAATCGAACCCGGGTCCTCAGGGTGAAAGCCCAGTACGTTATCAACTAGGCCACAGAGGCGGCACTCTCTCCTAAATGTAAAGGTTACCGGTTAAATTAGCGGAAGAAGTTACGTGTGCGTCAAAACGCTATCGTGGAGCAGTGCCCAGGAAATTAATAAAAAATTTTGTGAGACCTACTGTTCTAGGAATAGTAATAAATATTCTACAATCTTGCCATGCGGTATTTCCAGCCCCTTCTTCCAGCATTTCGTAGCTGTGCACGGGTATGGGAAAATTTGTACAAGGTCGGCACTGTTGTTTTCATACCTTTACAAAATTCGTCCCAAAAATAGTTACACGTTAATAGTGCACGCAAACAATACCAACTGACCGGCACTAAATCCTTTAATCCTGCAAACACACCCGTCCTGCATCCTGCATTGTCCTCAAAGTATCACTTCCACGTCTTGTCTCTTGCTTTGTCCTCCTCCGGTTATGATGACCCGATAGTATCTCCAGTGTCGCCAACTCCTTTGCTATAAAATTACCCCCCGGTCACCCCCAACAGCAAAAACCTTTGACAGTTTACGGTCCACAGGTGGAAGAGATTTATGTATGTAGACTAAAACGACATATTGGGTCCTCGTATAGTTCTGCCATAATGATAACATATAATGACAGGTAACAGCTGCCAACTGAACAACAATAAATATTAGCTTTCCGTTTCGAGTTTTAGGATCAACCTGTATGCCATTTCGGGTAAACAGTAAACGTTTGTTTGTATTTTAAAGATTACAATTATAGGATATTTTCGCTGGCGTATTTCCGTTGAAAGATTAACTAATGGAGAGACCATTATGGTAAAACCCAGGCCTGAACTTTGAAATTAGCTTTTCTTGAACTCGTGTCACAATTTTGAGGAGTCGTGAAATGTGTGTGTGTGCGCGCGCGCGTGTGTGTGTGTGTGTGTGTGTGTGTGTGTGTGTGTGTGTGTGTGTGTGTGTGTGTGTGTGTGTGTGTGTGTTCCAAGTTCGGCCCAAAAGCTACCCAGAGAAATCCTTTCAACGGTTTCAAAATGGCGACCGATCAAACCTACCGAATTCGTTTTTTTTTTATTTTACTCCATTTTGTTTTAATCCTGTTTCATTATCGTAATCAGAGATGAAATTTGCAAAACTTATATCTTGAGTTTTGTGTATATTTTAACGCATGTCCAAACATTGAAACCACATAAAAAATATAACTTTTTCATCAGCCAGTGTTTCGTTTTCGTAAAATTTAATATTTGTAAATTAAAGTTACCGTTTAAGCAATACTGTTTATAAATTCGCTTCCATCACGTCAGCAATACCAGCAACCATTATATTCGCCAGTATTGAGTGTTACAATTTATTGATTTCATCCCACACTCGCGCGCCGCACAAAACAATCGTCCGTTTTTCAACGATTACCGGAAACACGAATAAAAACACGTCCCCGCCTGAAATCAATTTGAAATTCAGTTTGTTAACATGCGCTGCCGAAGTTGTTGACTTTGTCAACAATAAATTAAAAGTAGAGAAGGATTTAATTGAATCTGATAGTGGCTGATGAATAATTAGTGGAGCAAGTATGTGCATAATGTATAGAGCCACCGCAAGGTATACATACAGGACTGCTGCTTCCCCAAAGTACTCACTCTATTATTAAACATAACCCCTTCGTTAAGGAAGCGTCTGTAGTACCAAACATGTCTGCCAATTAATATTTGATTATCATTAAGTGCATACCTAGGCAGTGCAAACATGCAGTCTGTCTGTCCAAACGTTTTTAATATCCTGCAAAGTAAACTTGGCTGTTGCTTCTGTCAGCGTGACAGTTGACAGCGCAAGACAATGCTTGGCTTACGTTTATTTAATCAGACGCGATTTATGGTGGATTAAAATTTTTTTGTTGCGAAACAGAACAATTTGCTGCATTGCTTTCTGATTTATTGTTTAGTAATTTAACGGTATACATTAATTTATCATACTATTTATTAATTGATAAATTATTGATAATATATCTGTACATAAAAGGCAATATTTTGTTGAAACTTTGACAGTTTGTTCTTGTTAGTGTCAGAAGTGTTTAGAGAATAATTCCACCAAAATATCTCTTCCTTACCCCCGTTACCCTTTTCTACCTTAAACACAGATATTTTTTTAAGGATTGTAAAAGAAAAAAAGTTCAGAATCTTTTTGTTTACGCAAATAAATATGTTTAC
This sequence comes from Callitettix versicolor, assembly GCA_022606455.1. Lineage (NCBI taxonomy): Eukaryota > Metazoa > Arthropoda > Insecta > Hemiptera > Cercopidae > Callitettix > Callitettix versicolor. The sequence goes on from CM040190.1 coordinate 87,478,013, forward strand.
TTAAATTTGCAAATTCTCGTATTTTACCTAAACATTATCTTTTAATCCCCTCTCAATTCATTTAGGGGAGTTCGAAAAGAATATTTTTCATGATATTATCGCTTTAACTGGATTAAATTAAACTGATTTGAAAATACTAGGTGTGGCTGTTAAATAACGACACTGACGTTGTAAAAAAATTTATTTTCAATACATAATTACTTATTATCACCTTAAATATACACCCCTCTCTATCCCTACAACGCTCCATGCGAATTTTCCATTCTTTGAAACAGTGCTGGAAGTCATCTTCTGTCAACTCCTTCAAGACTCTTGCCGCTTTCATTTTTACAGCTTCCACGGACTCAAATCTCGTCCCTTTTAATGCAGATTTCACCTTACGGAACATATAGAAGTCACATGGTGCAAGATCTGGTGAGTAATGTAGATGTTCTAACACCGGGATGCTGTAATTGGCCAGGAACTTCTTGACAGATAACGCGGAATGAGCTGGCGCATTGTCTTGTGGAAAACCCATGATTTGTCCTTCCACATTTCTGGTCGTTTTTTCCTTACTCTTTCACGTAGTTTACCAAGTACCTCAAGGTAGTAATATGGATTAATTGTTTGACCATCAGGAACACAATCCCATGAATATCGAAAAAAACAATCATCATTGCTTTAAATTTTGACTTGCTGATTCTTGCTTTTTTGGCTCTCGGTGAAGTTGGGGGTCTTCCAATGCATGGATTGGCGCTTTGTTTCCGGATCATACTTAAAAAACCACGATTCATCACATGTTATTACCCTTTCCAATAAATTTGGGTAATTTTCAGTGGCATCCAAAGTGTTAGTACAAACATTTTTGCGAGCTGCTTGTTGTTCATACGTGAGAATTTTTGGCACCATTGTGGCACACACTTTTCGCATGTTCAAATTGTCACGTAAAATTTGCCGTACACATTCTTTTTCAATGCCTACAGTTTCACCAATTGCGCTAATACTTAATCGACGGTCAGACCGAATCAAATTAGCAACTTTTTCGACATTGTCATCTGTTTTTGACGTTGAAGGGCGACCTGGCCGTGAATCATCTTCAACGTCTTGTCGGCCATCTTGAAAACGCTTAAACCATTCAAAAACACGTGCCCGCGATAAACATTCACTGCCATACACTTCTTTCAGTAAATTATAAGTTTCAGTAGCGGTTTTTCCAAGTTTGAAGTGAAATTTAACAACAATGCGTTGCTCTGTTATTACAATAACCATTTTTCCGGCAAAACAAAATAACAACTCTAACGGAAATGAAGGATATGACTAAACGGTGTTGGTTACACAAACGAGACTCTACTGCATTCTGAAGAGAAAGCTTCACACTAAACAGCTGTCGGTCAATGGCAGTTGGCGTATGCGCACTTGTTCCGCTGCAGCGTCAGTCTCGTTATTTAATAGCCACGCCTCTTATTCTAAAAATAAGTAAAAAATTTTTGTTTAAAGGTTGACAAATTAGTAGACATTGTTTTTATTTTTATTTATTTATATTTATCCTTTTAAGAATTTTTAAAGGAAGAGTACGACTGGCCGAGAAACTTGAAGTACATTTTCGTCTTAAAAAAGTGTTTTGTTAAAAAAAACTAAAAAAATATTGAAATGGTACACAGTAGTTTAATTTAAAAAATTAATTCGTAGTTAACGTGTGCAAGAACAACTGTACGGTATCCTTATAACACATTTATTTATCTATTCTTTTTACTTTTTCCGTGACTATTATACACGTATATTACAATACTGTAAATAACTTTCAGTTGATTCATATTGTAGTTTATTCTAAATATAAAATAAGGTTCGTAATTATTTAATAAGCAGAGTTGTTAGAGTTTACTTTACATTTTTAACCCATTAAAATCATTTAATAATCGGATAATCCAATTATCCGGATTATCCGACTATCGATTATCCGCGATGTTGGCACCTCCAAATTCTGTGAATAATCAAGATTCTGCTATATACATATATATATATATATATATATATATATATATATATATATATATATATATATATATATATATATATATATATATATATATATATATATATATATATAATGAAATCCCAAAGAGAGCAGGGGTAAAATGGACGGAGGAGCGGAAGAGGATCCATGGGGACAGGATGAGGGAGGTGTGAGGATTAGGAGCAAGACATGAGTCGGAGTGCTTTGCGTGATCCAACAGGGTCTATATGTAGATAATAATAAATATATATACATACACATATATTTATATAAATAAATAAATAAATAAATAAATATATATATATATATATATATATATAAATTACTGTCTCTAGCCGTTTAAAACAGATCTCGGACAAACTCGTTCTTACTAAGAAGTACTATATTGCTTCACTGTAGAGGTTTTAGTGCTAAAAATAAATTGAGCAAAAGAATTACATAAACTTCCTCACATTCAATTTGGACTGAACGTTTTCTGATTTTGTTACCTCTGAACTGTTATACTTGTGTATTCGTTTTATTTTATTTTACTTTTATGCAAAAAGAATTATTACCATTGTTTTATCTCTTCTGCAGTACTCATTTTGTAATTTATTCCATATGGTAAGGATACTGTTCTATATGGTAACTATTTCTTCTCTTGATGAAATTATTTAATATCCTTGCAAGAACATTTTGGTCTTTTTCAGCCACACGGTTTGGTAGTGTGGTAGTGGATCCAGCCATAGGTATATCTTTAACCAAAAGGAAACTATTAGTGGGCAGAAAACTGCACTGAAGTGGGCAGATCGGAACACTGTCTATATATTTATGCTCAGATATTTACGCTATATTCATTATTTATTTTTTGTCCTTTTGGTCTATATGCACGCAAATTCATGTAAAGTGCAACAAAGAAGAGTTTATTCATTTTTATGCGGCCATCTTGTTTTAGGAGATTATCTAGTAGCCAATAGAGTACTTGCAGATATTAAAAATCTGAATAACAGTTTGTTTAAGGGAGAACATTTCAAAGCTTTTACTGGAAAATCCATTTTATAAAATAAGTGAATTTATATGTAAAAAGTGGACAGTGGAAAATTAAAAAAAATATTTCTGTAAATCTAACTGCCTATAACAAAATATTTTAACGAAAAATAATTAAATGTAAAAATTAGCATACTGAATTTCTAAAATCCGTTGAAATTAACAAATTTAATTTGACAGCTATCAGTGTTCATTTTTGTATTTTTTATGTAATTCGAAAGTTTAAAATGTTAATATATGTAGATTTTAACGCTGGTTTTGATGTTTAAGTTTCAACAAAAGGGGTAAGATAACAAAAATACTTTTGTAAATCGTTTTTATAACGTCAGCGAAGCAGTTACGTTTCCGGTAACTCCCGCACTATGTTTCTGGAAATACAGATCCATATAATACTACTTGTTTGGTTAATGATATCAAAGTTTGAAAAAAATTATAAAAATCGTTAAAACCGATAACGATGGAAAAAGTTATCAAAAACCGTTTGATCACAATCGTTTTTGTAAAATTGTTGAAATGATTTTGAAGCCAACTTATCAAAATCGACGAGTTTATTTAGACTCCAACGATGTTGGAAAACCATTTTTTTAAAATTATGAAACTGAAAACTCATTATTTTCTACAATCACAATATTTCTGTATATTTCAACAGTTCAAAAATAAATGGGAATTATTGAACTAAACTCAAATTTGACCCTTTCACTAAACAAAATAACCATTTGCATCCCCCCATAATATTATAACATTTTCGATATAATATAACGTTTACAGCAATATTTCAATATTGAGTTTAAATATTTTGTAAAATCTTAAGGTGAAGAAAACGTAAACCAGATTCGTTATTATGCACACATAATTGTTTTCATTAATAACTATCTTACTATAAAGTATTTACATCGAACAAGAGAAAATACATTAATTTTCAGTACGTACATTTAGATCAGTTTCAATAAAATAGATCCTAACTAAATATCCTTGCGCGTTACTGTGCTTTATCTCATTGGCAGTTTTACTATTCACTCCGCGCTTTCCTTTTCCAAGGATTCAGGATAAATCACGCTTTCCAGTTTAATAGTAAAGCACAAGTTTTGGTTGTAAATCAAGCAACGGGTCATTTATAACTGTAGCGAATAGGTTGCGAGCTCAGCGAACGAGCGTCCAATGTTGTGAATTACATTTGGACGTCGGACGGTCCCAAGTGTCCTGCGTCCTCTATATCCTTGTACAGGACACATTTACATGTACTTAGATAGCCATCCTTTACCGCAACTGGATTTATTGATATTATAGTCCGATATTAAGCCGAGCGGAATATACTGGTCAGATGGGACTTCGGACTGCAACAAATTTAAACAATACGACAGAGGGAAAAGTGCAGTGGGTGGATACGCGAGTTTTCTAATTTTATTTGAGTTTTGTAAAGGAGAAGATTAATAGATTATTGAATAGATCAATTACGCAAACTAAGAGGATCAATTTTGGATCGGTTATCCAAATTATATTATTTTTATTTACTTTAGAAACAATATTGGTTATCTTTTTCTCCTCTGTAAAAGAACGATAAAATAATATAAAAAACCTTATGCGAATTGATTAGAAAAATGTAACTTCCTAGATATGTTTTATAGAAATTTAAAACGATTCTTCTCAAATTTTCATAACAAACACAAAATAACAATAACACGTAAATTCTTTTGCATCAGTTTCAGGTTACACATGATTATGCACTTTCAGTCAGCCTCAATCACCTGTTTTATAGGCAAACAACAATGAAATCATTACGTCAAATTGTCTTAACAGTCTATGTCTGATTACAGATTAAAATTACAGTAAAAACGTATGCAGAATGTTCACTGTAATAATGTTCATAATGTTAAGCAGATCAACGAAGCTTTTAACTTCTAGCGCTAGGTTGCGCAACTGTAACCTTTGAGCAGTATTTCCGTCTCCATACATAACAGTGAAATGAGAAATTTCAGTATACTAAGTGGCTTCAGTACCTCAAGAAGTTTTAGTATCCTAAGAGGCGTCAGTATCTTAAAAAGTTTCAGTATCCTAAGAGGCTTCAGTAACCTAAGAGGCTTCAGTATCTTAAGACGTTTCAGTATCCTAAGTGAATTCAGTATCCTAAGTGAATTCAGTATCCTAAGAGCTTCAGTATCATAAGAAGCTTCATTAACCTAAGAGGCCTCAATATCCTAACAGGTTTCAGTATCATAATAGGCGTCAATATTTTAAGAAGCTTCATTATCCTAAGAAATTTCAGTAGCCTATGAGGCTTGAGTATCTTAAGAAGTTTCAGTATTCTAAGAAATTTCAGCATCCTATGAGACTTCAGTATCTTAAGAAGTTTCAGTATCCTAAGAGGCATCAGTGATTCTAAGGATTTCATTATTCTAAAAGACTTCAAATCCTAAAAAGGTTCAGTATCCTTAGGCTTCATTATCCTGAGAGGTTTCAGTATGCTAATAGGCTTCATTATCCTAAAAAGCTTCGGTATCCTCAGAGTCTTCATTAACGTAAGAGGCTTTAGTATCCTAAGAGGCTTCAGTATTCTAAGAGGCTCCAGTATCTTAAGAAGTTTCAGTATCCTAAGAGGTTTCAATACCTTAAAAGGGTTCAATATCCTAAAGTGCTTCATTATCCTAAGAGGCTTTGTATCTTAAGAGTCTTCAGTATCCTAAGAGGCTTCATTATTCTAAGAGGTTTCGTATAGTAAGAGTCTTCAGTATCCTAAGTGTCTTCAGTACCGTAAGAGGCTTCAGTATCTTAAGACGTTTCAGTATCCTAAGAGGCTTCAATACCCTAAAAGGGTTCATTATCCTAAGAGGCTTTATTATCCTAAGAGGTTTCAATATCCTAAGAGGCTTCATTATTCTAAGAGGCTTCATTATTCTAAGAGGCTTCGTATAGTAAGAGTTTTCATTATCCTAAGAGGCTTCAGTATCCTAATAGGCTTCAGTATCGTAAGAGGCTTCAGTATTATAAGAATACTGACAGGATTCTTTGTCGAAGTGCCAGGGCTAAGTGTCATCTATTTAATTTAATGGTATGTTAAATAATGAAGTTTTGTCGATAAAATAATTTTTATATTCATACCCAGACATTTTTTATTTGTTGTTTATATAAATAATTAAAATTCGGAAGAATATTTGTTTAAATATTGAAATGTTAAAATATTGTAGAACTTATATATATATATATATATATATATATATATATATATATATATATATATATATATATATATATATGTGTGTGTGTGTGTGTATATATATATATAAATGTTATATGGCCGTATTTTAATCCGAAAATATCAACTTCTTTTTCGGACTCCAAGTATTTATAAATTAACCATTTTTTTTAAGTTCGACTCAGTTTTGTTTCTACGAGCGTTACACGAAAATATCACAAAAACTTTTCCATAAACAAGTCTAACTTTGACAATATAATTGATAATGTAATTTGAATACAAAGTAAACTTTAAGACTTCGTCGACCGGCAGAACTCATGCAACCAAAGAATCGATAAGAAAAATAAACATAAATCAGTGGTAAAAGACTTAGGAGAACTGAGCGAAGGAATCAGCTGTGCATCTAAATGCGAGCTGAAAGGTTTCATTAGGTGAACCAAGACGGTATCTAGATCACGAGAAATAATTAGCAGTTATCGGAATACGTGAAGCTCTACGGAAAAGTGCTTAGTCCGAGGAAACAGAAACTTTGCTGATTGAAGAATTCGTTGGTTAAGAACGATTAAATGGATTTCTCGATGGTATTTATGCGGTGAAGGTTGTTTTTTTTTCAAATAGTGACTAGCTACACTTATTGAGAGGATTTAGACGTCCCTCGCAGTACCCGAGTCTAACACACATTTAAACTTACAACACTACACTTACGACTTTAACACTTTACACTCACACTTACATTTAGGGAGGCAATAATAGCCTAAATGTGCTTTCCGCCTTAAAAAAATTATAATTATTAACAAATATTCATTCGTGGAAAATAATATTTTAAGGGTTGCTTGCGATTTTAGGCTGTTTTAAACGGAACTATATTGTGACGTTACTGCGGTTTACATTGCACGAAACGTACTATATTTCCTACACACTGTTCATGCGCGCTATCAATTACTACATCAACTTAATGTTGGCAGAAATGGTATCCCTTTAATTAAATAAGTTTTTCACCAACAACCGTGTCAGTTAGGTCATTTACTTTTTTTTAATGAAGGCTTTTTATCGTTTTAGCGATTGCTAACACGATTCCTACTTTCGCGCTATAGTAATTTTGAGGTTATACTGGTAACCTTTATTTTCGATTTTTATTGTACTTCCTATATTTTTCGCGTTTTTATATTTTGGATAAATGCTTTTGGGCATGTAATAAAGCCTTTAAGAAAAATTACCGAAAAATTAAAAAAACAATATACACTGCATTCTTTTAATAGGCATTGCTAAATACGTATTACGTTGTTCCTTCTTGTAGGGAAGAGGTTGCTAAGATGGGATCTCTTTAATTAAATAGAGGTTTCATCTACAAATCATGTCAATTAACAACATTTTTTTTAAAATAAATGTTATTTTATCATCCTTAGTGATGAAAAACAAGTTACTTAGTCGAGCGATAGTAAACATAATTTTGAGGTTATGCGGGTCACATTTATTTTCGATTTTTATCGTACTTCCCGTGCTTTCCGCGCTTTTATATTTTGAATAATTGCTTTTGGGTATATAATAAAGCGTTTTAGCGAAAAAAAATTACCGAAAAATCAAAAACCACCTATACTGCATATTTACTTTCTTGATTTATACTTTCGCCGGTTTTTCAAACTTACATTTTTACTGCCACCTTTTTGAAAATCCCATTTCACTATCGTAATTAACATAACATTTGCAAGTACTGGTATTTTTACTTTAAAAACGCATTAATTATGTAATAATAAACCGTGACCGCCAGGAATGTGAAAATTAAAAATTCTGATTAATATGGATTTTAACGCTGATTACGATGATGAAATCGGATTTTCAGAAGTATTGGTTTTTTTATACACTAATAAATGGCTGCCATTTTGAAACTGTCGAACCGATTCCGTTGGGTAACTTTGACACAATAAATATTCAATTTTTGTGTCAAATTTGAATAAAATCGGACCAAAAAAATGTAATGTTTTAACGACTCCTCAAAAAATGATCTCGCGTTCAGGATCTGTGCTCATTTCAAAGTTTCGGGTGTTATGATAACGTTTGAAATAGCCCATTTTCAAATGGTAGTTTTCTAAAGATTAACTATTTATGTTTTCTTATTCTTAAGCGAAAAAAGTATTGATAATTATCGCTGTCTGCAATAGCAAATCTACAGTCTAATAAAAAGCGATAAACACTTCCAACTAGAGAACAATTTAAAAATTAAGTTGATATTTTAACGAAAAAATTATATATAGCGACGTTAAAAAAATATTCGAATTGTAAAAATCACTGTTACTTTAAATGCATTTTTCTTTCTTTCCAAAATTAACACTCTGATGGAATTTTTAAACTGTTCGTTACAGCTTATTGTTATGTAGGTACTATGTTGTGCGTAGGTTAGGTTAGGTGACAACCGGGTGACCATTAAGTAAACAACACTACTTAGATTGTAAGATCTGATAGATAAACAGCTGGTTAGCGGGGTGCGGCCGGCTATTGTATAATAATGCTATAGAACGTGTTCTTTTAAAGTATTTGATTTGAATATCACGTATACAAAATTATTAGTTCCAAAAGTATATCAAAGGAAAATAAGAAAACATCTAATTGTGTTTATCACAATAATTATATTATTCTTATTGTTAATCTTGAATAATTTTAAACTACAACTTAAAACAAAACTGCCTCCTCACGAATTGCTTTAATAATTTAAGACTCAATCTGATTCGCTGACGTGATGGAAGCGTACATCCAAAAGTATTTTTCATTATATTAACCTTTTTTGAAATTCTGATTTCACCATCGTAATCAGCATGGAAATCTGCGTATAATAGCTACTTAAACTTTTAAATTACATTTAAAATACGAAAATTAACCCTAAACACTCTCAAATTGATTTCGAGAATTCAATTCAAAATGCTAATTTATGTATTTTTTAACGCTAAGTACAAAAGTGATATTTGATTTTAAAAAAAGAAGACAAACAAGGTTTTTTTCAGTAGATTTTACATATTTTTTTAACCCCTTTACTGGTTCTCAGCTCTGTAGAAATCACATCCAAGTCGGTACGGAACCTCTGTGTCCTGTCAATTGATAATATGGTGCAATTAGGCTGGATTCGTGGACATTTCTGGATTGAGGGAAATGAGAGAATGCATCCCCTCAATCCAGGATTGACATGATGGCCAAGAAAAAAGCTGCTGATCGACTAGTGGGACCAGAGCCCGGGTACGGCATTAGTCGCACAACTGGGAGAGGAGCAATAAGGAAATGGGCTAGGGATGAACACATCAAACGATGGCGACACCCTGCCCAAGATTGGGGAAACGTCTTCTCTCGGTACCAGACCCTGTAATGACAATGACACTTGTTCAGTTTAAGAGGAGGTCACTGAAGCAGGTCGTCGCCATGATCCGTCGGCCACATCCGGAATCATTTACATACGGCGGGATTGTTACAAATCCCATCGGATTATTTGTGCGGGCAGGGTGTTGAAATTGCAGCACGTATACTCCTTGATTGTGAGGTCCTGGAGACCAAAAGAAGGAGACTCTTTGGATCTCAGCAACCAGATCAGGACACCTTATACAAGATTCTAGAGCTCGTCAATAGCACTGGAGTCGGCTTAAGGTGAAGTGATAGGAATACATATAAAGCTCTTAAGCTGACTTATCGGGGGCCACAGAACAACTGTTAACCCTAAAATAAACGCCCTCAGGATTGGCGCTTATTTCAAGATGTCGAGACTAGGTCTTACCATGATGGCCATTTTAATAGCTCATTTTCCAATGAAAATGCACTAGTAATCGTGGCGCTCAACTATCTCGCTGGCGTAATAGAAGCTAATTCCAACAAAACAAATTTATATCTTAAATTTTTTTTGAAAATATGATTTCAAAATCGTAACCTGCATAAATAAGCATTTCGATTTTTCAAATTCCACTGAAAATACCCTTCTATGCAGATTTCAAGAACTAGTAACATGGGGAAATTAAATTTTAAAAAACACGATACAAATACTATTAAAATTAGCTCTCATCACGTCATCTAATTCCAATACGTGATATAATTAGTAAACAAACGAAACAAAATTAATTTTGTTTACAGTAAGTTTTGATGTTAAACAGAGAAATTACTTCTAAAGAAGGTCTAATATTAACAACGATCTAATTCCAGATCTGAGAGCCGGTTTGTTGACGCAACGCCTAAATTGTTTTAAAGATACAAACCGATCTGTGATTATACACAGCCTAAAAGCACGCACGTTTCATGTCTAACTCGAGGGACAGTGTTCCAGGAGTGACGTGTCGGATGAATAAGGACAGCGCCGCTCCTGAGGGCGCATGAATAAATCCACACTTCTCCGGGGAATCCTTTGTCCACCGCTTTTATTTATAGCTTTCCGCGCTTGTTTAAAATGCATCACTTTCAGGCGTTATTGTTACTTACCCTGGAAATGAATTCAAAGCGAGCTGTCGTGTCGTCAGCCGCCGATAACCGTAAGCATTGGTTACACGTGTTACCGAACTGATTGATAACGAATTTCCATTGGAAAATATAGAAATCATGGTAAGACCTAAACCCGGGACCTTGAAATCACTAACGATCTTTGACATCAAGATCACTATTTTTATTTCTTAATTTTTGTTTAGGGATTCGTTTATATATATATATATATATATATATATATATATATATATATATATATATATATATATATATATATATAATACAACACGCGCGTGCATAAACGCACACGCACACACGCACGCACGCACGCACGCACGCACGCACACACACACACACACACATATATATATATATATATATATATATATATATATATATATATATATATATATATATATATATATAAGATTATGCTAATAGTTCGGATAAATTTGTTAACCAGCAAAATTCGTTCAACAGCTTCAAAGTAGCGGCCATTTCAAATCTTCAGAAAATGCCTAACCTATTTTCGCCTTACATTTTTTTCGAACATTTGATTTCACTATCGTAATCAGCGTTAAAACCTGCATCAATTATCATTTTGTATTTTCAAAATCCGTTGAAATTATGAAATTTAATTTGAAATCGATCAAGCAAATTTCATTTTCTTGTTTGCAATGGAGATTTTAATGCTGAATACGACAGTGGAATCAGAATTTCAAAAATGATAAGATAGAGATCGTTTCTGGAATTTTTTGGAAATTAGCATGTATCAAGCAGCGATTATTAAATTTGTATCATCAAGTCAGTTTCGCCCAAACGCAATTGCCTTTTTCGTGCGCGCGCACGTGTGTGTGTGTGCATCTTTTAAAACTGAAAATACAAAAATTTAACTGACGGTAGTTTGAAATGTACTTATGCATTTCCCATTTAAAATATTAATTTATGCCTATTATAACGATGAAATCCATTTAAGGAGAACAGAAATTTGAAATACAATGTAAAGCAGTTTTTTATCTTCTTGTTCTATTTTATAGTCATAGTCTGTTTTTACAATATAAGTATCAAGGTGTTTTTGTCCGTTTCTCTCTGAACTGTTTTGCTAACAGCTGTTCTGCCAATTATTTTCGTTTTCTTTCCGCTACAGTTTTACTGTAAAAACTAGATTTTCTTACATCAGTTTCTTGATCAAAACTAATTATTAAAACTAATATTAAAAACTAATTAAAACTAATTATTTCTACAATAATTTACGATGTTATCGAATTAGGCATCAAGCCAATTAATATTAAATATGTGCTTTAAAAAAGTACTTTGGAAAAGTACACGTGTGAAACTCGAGGAGCTTTTGTTAATGCTATCTTTGCTGAATATATTTTTTTGAAGATATGTTTATAAATATATTATTTTGTTTAAATAAATAAATACGTGAACCTAGCTTAGATATTATTTACTGTAGTTATAGTAAAAGATCAATTGTTTGATATTAATTCGTAACGATCAGCTGATTTCATTTAACAGCTGATAGGGTATAATAAGTTTCAGGTTATGTTGTTAAAAACTATCAATATTAGCAATAATTATTATGAACGTTTATATTAATGACGAATGTATTAAAAACGGTTACAACGTGCATTTGTTCTTAAACTAAGGAAAAATACCGTAACCAAAGCAAGACAACGTTTTCATACAATACGTGTGTACTGTTATCGAAAAGGAAAAGGAAAAAAGAAAGAGACAGAAATAGAGAGACGAAATTCGTTTGCTAGTTCGTTCCGCATTTTCGTTCGGCAGACTTTTTCTATTCACTCCTATCGCCAAAGCTTACATTAAAAGCTTCGATTGTTGTAAAAAATGTGACAATCCTAGAATTGACCGACCGAAGTGAAAACTCGTAATTAAATTAAAAAGTGTTTACTGTTAGTTCGTACTGATCAAACTATCTTAGTGATTATATAAATCAAATTGAAATTATACCCAACTGGTATTACAGAAAATGTATACTTACCTACATCATATAAAAATACAAAAACATCAATCTTGCACAATATATCCAACTGTTAATGCTCTAATAATTGCGATGGTGGGGCTGGGCATGTAGTGCAATGGCATTTGTTAACATTTAAATATTTATTAACGATCATATTTATATTCATAATTTTAAAGAAAGAAATATGTTAAAAAAATTAAGTTCATCAGCGGGTTTTGAACCCACAAACTTTTGTTTTTTGTAAGCAGAAATTGTAGCACTGAGCCACGAACGCGAGGAAAATAATTAGCTCATTGGTAAACTTAAATTTACTTTAGGGGTACTAATAATGCGTATACGCCAAGCGTGACGCTTTTGTACATCTTCCTCGTGCTAGCACGAGTTTCTATTTTCTTCGCTCATACAAAAAGTGCTCATGTCCGCCTAAAGAAGTCGTATCGATTTTCGATAATAAAAACGAATTTCGCAAAGTCGATATGCTAATCGCCATTGTCCTCTTCGTCCCGCAATTTCACGTTCATAATACCGGCCGCAGCTAAATCATTGTCAAAACATAAAGGACGTGCAAACCAGTCGAAATTCTTTTGATGTTATACAATATTCCGCGCACCATCTTTCTCAGATTGGAAAAAGGTGTTTTTTTCATTGGCACCCAAAATATTGACTTAAATAATAATTTATGGCGGGCCCGCTCGGCCGGCCTATTGTCTACGGCGTGCATTAATAAACCCCGTCGCCCTTGTTGACGGAATGTTACCAATATACCGGCGTCCGAAGACCTCATTACTTTTGCGTTTAAAAAGTTTAACAGTACACGTAAGGACATCTCGCATGACATCTTTATGGCCAACATCTCCCTATATTTTTTGTCGCTCCGCTGACAACGGAGGTGGCTACAGTAAATTTAAAGCGAGCTGTCCAAATACCATTAGTCTCGCCTCGACCTTGACTCATTAGACATTAGATCTGACGCTACGGCTTTATTATAATCTACAACATCCGGTCGTTATTATTTCCTTATCGAACTCGGCTACGACTAATTAAGACCAATAGACGAACGCTAATTAATAATTTTATTTGTATTTTTTCCCGGCGAAAAACCGTAAATCGCCGACTTTTCATTTGTAAAAAGTCAATTATTGTTTTATGAATATTTCAAGGTTGTCAGAATAAAAAAAAGTGATTATTTACTTTGTTATGTGTCCTTCTGAACACCACTGAAGTTTGGCTTATAGATATTTAAGTTAATAACGATAAATATGGACTTCCGTAGAATGGTTACAGATATTTTTGGAAAATAATAACGAGGATTGCCATCAGGCTGTCGATGAGATCGCGAAAATAACAAAAACATGTGTACAGACATGTCAGAAGAATAGAAGAGCTTGTACGACGAAAATTATGCGTGGGAATTTAAGAGAAGATTGGTACACCTGATTTCTAAATAAGAAACAAGCACTGTATGGATTAGAGATGGGTGAAATAGTTCACTATAAACGAAATAATTGTATCTAGTTCATTCACTCAAACGAACTAGTTAAATTTCTTTAACGTAATTTATTGCTGAACGGTATAATTCTTCTTCTTCTTCTTCTTCTATTGGTTCCGAATATCGGCGATCATCCTGGACATAACTTTGTTCACGGCCGCTTTGATTAGTTTCGTGGTAGTTTTCGAGACCCATGTTTTTGAGTTTTTAAGCCATGATATCCTTCTTCTTCTTAGCTCTCTTTTACCCTTGAAGAACGGATTTCAGAAAGCGGTATTTGTTTTCTCCGGTATATTTAATATTACATGTCTTTTTTTTAATAGTTTACACCCTCATTGGAGCACTTTAATCAGCCCATACACCTCCAAGACCAATATCGCTATTGAGAGACTAGCGTTTCAGCCTCTTCTTCCGTTCCCAAAATTTCTTCATCCTGTCCGACTTGGCTGCCCTTTGTTCATCAGTTATGGTGTAGGTCTTCCGTTCAAATGTTGTTAGCTTGAATCGCAGATATTTATTACTTAGAATCCTCTTCTCTGCTCTACCTTCAATTTGAGGCACCGTCAAATTTAACTCTTCTAAATCACTCTGGATCTCTTTGAACTAATTATTCTGCGTTCTAATCTTCCAGAAATAGCTAACTAGCTGTTTCACCAGTCTGGTTTCTGGAAGGTGTGCTATATGGCAGAAAAAGCAATTCTCCTTTTCCGCAAACTGAGTCATTCCATTTGTTCGTGAATTATTGTAGAGATGAACTAGTGAACTAAATGAACTACTGAACTAATCACTATAAACAAAACACTAATAGAATAAACGGAGTCATTCCATTTGTTCGTGAACTGTTGTAGAGTTGAAATAGTGAACGAAATGAACTACTGAAATAATCACTATGAACAAAACACTTATAAAATAAACAGAGACATCCCATACGTTCGTGAACTGTTGTAGAGTTGAAATAGTGAACGAAATGAACTACTGAACTAATCGAACTAAAAACTAGTAGTATAAACTGAGTCATTCCATTTGTTCGTGAACTATTCTTGAGTTAAAATAGTGAACGAAATGAACTACTTAACTAATCGAACCAAATACTAATAGAATAAACTGTAGTCTATAATGTGTAGGCACAGTCTCTGTACTCGAAGGCTCCATTTACACCGAATCAGCATTATTACTTGCATAATATAATAGTTACTTACGTTTATTCAGTATACTGTTACAGTTGATGTATTGTAGTTCGATAAGTAGCCGTTAGAAGCGCTGTTTGCGAGAACGAACTACATATTTCACCACGAACTAGTTCAGTTAAAAGATTTCTTCATTTTGAGTAGTTCGTTTGTGATCGACTCAGTTCTAATATAGATTGAATGGGTTGATATATATGGACGAAATGAACGACCGTACATAGTAATATATTCAGAGAATGGTACACGGTAATTTTTTGTATTGCTTAAAACAAATTTGATTATGATTTTTCTTCTTCTGTAATAGGATTAGTCCCGTCTGAAGATACTATTAGTATCCTCGATAACGGGATAAAAAATATTTGTTACAAAATGTATTGATTTTTGCCGGGAATATACCAATTGGTTTTATATGATTATATAAACCATGATTATATAAATGGTTTGTATGATCATATACCAATTGGTATATGATAAAGCTGGAATTTTGCATAGGGTTTCAGGGCTCATTAAAGAAAATATTTCAAAATCGACTTTAATAAAGTGGGTTAAATTTATTTTCATTTATTTTTAAAAAATCAATAAATTCAAGGTACAATTAAACTTTGCATCAAGATGTTGGTTTTATAGATTCTGAGGCATTCTAATTCGAATACAAGTTAAATGATTATTTTGATCAGATCACGAATTCCACACAGCTACTTAGACATGAAGTTTACATACAAAGTAACTTGTATATTTTCAAATAAACTTTCTGTACGATTAACAAATAAAAAGGATTAAAACAAGTAAGGATAGAATCTGTTTTGTGGCCTTGAGAGTGCAGAAACACTGTGTGACCAGTTTGTTAAATTATTTGACAGTTAAACACAGCACATAGTAGTCATGACCAAATGGCCTTCATGCGTTTGTTATGGGACTTCTGCCAACAATTACTGTACCGTAGGCAGCCGCCATTTTGTAAAGAATAATGTGCCCCTAAATAAAAATAAAAACATAAAAGTGTACGGGTGATAAATAGCTAAACTCGTTTTGCGGTTTAAAGGAAAACAAGTTTTTAGTAAATTAAAAAAAAATGATTGTTTAGTGTTTATTAATTTTAATGATTTTAACACAATGTAGGTGTAACGTGTGTTAACTCTACGAACATTAAGAAAATGCAACGGAAATATTGTTACGCTATTGTGATATGAGGGAAAGAACGTAATATTCACCAAGAGTTGATTTAACTGTGCCTTCGATACTGCTTCAAGTGAGGTTATGTTTACTGACATTGTTTACCAAAAACAAATTTAATACAAAATAAATAACTATTATCTCTATACATATAAATAGCAATGAACTGACTGGCTGACTAATTCATAATCAACGTACAGCCAAAACTATGACAGCTAGAGTCAAGGACTCAAAGATGTCCTGGGCAGAGCACAACTCAGGAGGATCATGGGGTTCATTACAGGGCACTGTGGTCTGAGGGTGCATGTATACAGAGAAACCGTATACATACAGGAAGAAAGAGGAAACTGCAGGTAACATAATTCATGATTGTCAGCCTCTTGCTAGTAGGAGGATAGAGGTTTTGTGATTTCCAAGACTCGAGGGATCTTCAGCAGAGTGAGCTAGCCAGTGGGTTGCTGGAACTTATCAAGGGCACAAATATGCTGAACTAGGTATTTTTAATTAGTTGCACAAAAGGTCAGTTGATCGCAGTGCCTGGGTTTGTGCCATCCCTTACTCTACCCTCTAATCTAATCTAATATAAATATATATATATATATATATATATATATATATATATATATATATATATATATATATATAGTCATCAGTCAGTAAAAAATAAAATTTAAAATGAACAATATTAGAATGTGCTGTATCTAGAACACAGGGAATAAAATTTTTGATAAGCTAGCGCTAAATGTAAACGTCATATAGCGATCTATTAGTTATAACGCGCTACTAGTTACATATTACAAGTAATATGTAACATATTACATATTACAAGTACAATTACATATTACATATTAATATGTAATATTAATAGTACACATTTTTATTGATTTAGTAAGGGAAAATCAATAGGAGTAACTGCCGCTAGAACTAAGAACCTTAAGGTGCGCAGTTCAGAGACGCAGCGGACTCACCAGTGCTTTACCCACATCGACCAAAGAGTCCCCGTTTTCAACCAAATGTACTGACTAATAAATCGTACTTTAATGAACCGAAAGTAAACTGATATTTGTACAATGCTAATCTAAAACCAGTATGGACATCAGGTATAGCACTGTCAGATCTTCTTCTTCGGGTGCCTATTTGTTCCGAATATCGACGATCATCTTGGATATGATAACTTCGTTCACGGCTGCTTTGAACAGTTCGGTGGTAGTTATTGAGAACCATGTTCTTTAAGTTTTTAAGCCATATCCTTCATCTTCCCGGCCCTCTTTTAACATAAACGTTTCCTTGGAGAATTGACTTCAGAAGACGTTATTTGCTCTCGTTTCTCATAATATGTCCAATATATTCAAGTTTTCTTCTCTTGATGGTGTTCATCAAGGTGATCCATCTGTTGGTCACTATGTCCACACATGAGATCCTCAACACTTTCCAATAGAGCCATATTTCGAAGGCTTAGAGTCTTCTTTGAATTATGGTGTAGGTAATTCCAACATTGAGACGCTGGAGCTATTGCTGTTTTCAGTATACCTTACTACACCAGTATCTACACTTTGATCCATTTATCGATAGTATCTGAACAGAAATTACTAGATCAGTGAAAATTACCAAAAGAGACTGAAGAAACATTCAAACTCCTTAGCAGTGAACTTATTGGACAGCGGTGCCGTTAAACGTAAAAAGTAAAACTTAATAGATATTATGTGGTCGGGAAAAGAAATCGATTTAATTTGTCGGAAGTTGCATAACAGTCAAATACTCTGTAGAAAACAATAATATTTTACAGTCCCTTATCGTTAATTTTCCTTAAACGTATCTCAGTGTTACAGTTTCGATAATAAAAATAGTTGATTTTAAACTGTAACGAAGTAAGCGAGACAGCTGCGTGCCGTGATTATTTATTAAATCGAATTCTTTCAAAAGAACTGCATCAGCAACGAAGAAGAAAGTAAATTCTAATTAGTGAATTAATGCCGTAACCGATCTGATGGCACCTGAAGGTGACCTTACCGTTCTGTGGGAACTGTGATGAAATATTCGCGTAGCAGCCGAGGTATCGCCGAGGGTGATCTAGCGGGGCCCCGCGACATCTGATCGCGCGAGCTGCTTAACATGCTCCCGAGCGCTGGCTTAAATATTTCCAATTGCCGAACAAAAAGATCCAACGCCCGACGGAATGCTAACTAACCAAACAGTGAATAAAACGTTATGATGCCATCAGAGTGGTTAATAATTTCTGCACACACTTGCCACGCTACCGACTCTTATCGGTACAACCGCCATGACGAGAATTTTTATTGTTGTTGATTTATAGTGTCGCTTACCGTTAGACGTCCTTCAGGCGAACGTCCGAGGCTCCAGTTTGTTTTTAGAACACGTAAAGTGTTGTTTCTCGTTATTCTAAATTTTAACTTTAGTTTGTACCAGGGGTTCTCAATGGACCTCTTGGGTCCATTGAAGTTTGAAAGGGGTCAATTGAACTCGGGGGGTCGATGAAATAAATTCCATTTTTAACCCCTTAACACGCACTTCATAAAAAATTGAAAGAGGATATCAATGTTCGTTACAAGGATTTAGAAAACGTAAACGTTCCGTTTTGGATTATAAAACCATTTGAAAGCGACACGGCCGATATTGATTTCGCACTACAAGAAGAACTGATTGAACTTAAACGGAATTTGGAACTCAAAATCAACTTTCAAACAAAAGGATATACCGAATTATGGAGCTGCAAAGACATTCGCACAAAATACGTCATATTAACAAGTATCAGCGAACCACCATTGTTAGCACTTCTAGTTCCTACTTGGTTGAGGCAGGATTTAGCTAAAATAATTTATTGCTAACGAGAAATCGATTCAAGATATCAGAACGTGGAGATTTACGATTAATATTAACAAATAATTCTCCGGATATAAGTAAGATAATCGAAGGACATCAACAGCAACCCTCTCATTAAAATTTTATGTATTTATGTGATTTATATTTTATTTAAATTTCTGCTTCTACAAACATAATTATACCTTTAATGTATTAGACATACATTAAAGGTATAATTATGTTATAATACAAAATACAAATTATTTTTAAAAAAATGTATTACTGAATTGCTCTTAATAAAAGACGTTCTGAACTCATTGTAAACATAATGGGGTCTATGGAATAAAAACAAAATTAGACAGTCGAAGCAGAAAAAAGGTTCAGAATCCTGGGTTTATAACAAGAGCGAATCCAGCCAGTTTAAAACGGAGAGGCTGATTCAAAGATAAACCCGTTAACTCAAAATATTACTATCATTTCCAGAACTTGCATACAGTACAACAGTCCATAAGGGCCTAAGTGCATTCTTGATCTACTTCAGGGTAACAAATTAAATTTTTATGATAAAATATAAAATGAAGTTTTATTTATTGTATTTTATTTTGGCGATTTCCTGTCGCATGGAATGTATAAAATTAAATACGGAAATTAATATAAATTGGAATTATAAAAGAAATAAATAAACATATATTTTATAAGTATTTTTACGGAGTTCATCGTTTTAATTGGTATTTCACTTAAATAACAAAGTCTCACTTTTTTCCAACTTCACGAATTCATCAGAAATATTGTTTGGGTCGATTTTGTCTGCTACTTCTTTGTTCGCACTCTTGTCCACCGTGCCCTGACTAACAAATGTGTGCGCGTACTTGTTCCTTCCCCTTCCTCTTCAAGGACAAGTTAAACTTCAACCTTTCCCGCTGTACCTATGCACGCAGGTTTCAAAGAACCCCCGTTATAACATAAAGAGTAAAATTATGCAAATAATTGGCATTTCTAGTTTACTTAATTATGTTACTAAAAAAATCATATTGGAAAACGGGGGAAAAGGGGGCTGCAGCCTTTCCATCCCCTACCCTGGACCCGCCAGTAGTTTTACAAGCCAGTACCCGCACCGAGTTGCTCGTGACATGAAACTAAGTATTTTCAGTAATATTCAATATTTTCAGTAAAACATTGAACTTAGAAAAAAATCAAGTTAAGAATTTTAAAATCCTGCTTCGAAATGTTGTCTTACCTTCTTTTGCACATATACGTTAATAATTTCAAATCTCTGTGTTCGATAGTTTGGCGCGCGCGCGCGCGCGCACACACACACTTCTTTTAATATTAATTAATTCATAATGCTATCTAAGTTTGTATAGTTTAAGCAATTTAATTTAAGGCTTCGTGGATCATGTCGGCCATATTGAATCTATTTCCCGTACTACTAACTGGCCGAGCGAAGCGAGTTCTGTTTCAACTCAACAGTTCGGCGTTTGATTTTTGTGTTTGTTAACGCAGTTTTGACCAAAAGCGTTTTCAAAATTCAAAAGCACCTTGTAAAAAGCCCGAACTACGTACTGAAGACGGCGTCCGCTGATTTAACGATGACGAGTGTAATTGCTCGCGGCTAATAGGCTGAACGGCAAGACCTATCAAAATGTTTACCGCTACACGGAGAAAGAGCGTACAATTTTCAATAGAGTTGGTTCCGTAAAAATTTCCATAAATGTTACGGTCAAAATTGGCGGAAAAGATTACAAGGGCATCAGAACGATAATTCATTAAGAGTATACTGCGAGGTCTACTGTTCTTAGAACTATTAGCCGCCTCGGTGGTCTAGTGGATAGGCTTTCACCCCGAGGATCCGGGTTCGATTCCCGGCGAGGGCTTGGCATTTTCATACGCTATAAATCATCCCCACTGTCTGCATTAGCCCAAGTGTGCACAATAGTCGGACTTTAAACACCAAAAAAAAAAAAAAAAAAAAAAAAAAAAAAAAAAATCTTAGAACTATTAGTTTTTACTAACTATATACATCCTCCGATATTTGTAAAAATAAATTATGTTCCATATTTTATTTTAAATGTCTGGTATGTGGAAATGTGGACCGATTTTTTTATTATATACTTTTTCGTTTCGAAAATTCAGATATAAAAAATATAGGCAAACATTTTTAAACAATTTAAAAAAGCTATCCACATTCCTTTATACTAGGTATAACAAACATAATTTTATCTTAATAAATAGCTGGATGATATGTACCGTTAACTAACATTAGCTGTATGGTGAATAGATTCAATATGGCCGACACCATCCACAGACTCGCTTTGGACTTCTTGTTTTGTTGAAGTGTTTCAGTTGTTCTTGTGTTATCCTCTATTACATATTTTTTCGGTATTTTTCCTTGTTTCTTTTCTCGTTTTTATAATTCACTTGTATGCAGTTCACGTGTCTATTTGGCCAGTAGGTCTGATATTACTGAATGTATTTCTAATTTTACTGCATTAAAAATATTCATTTTTTTTCAAAGTTAAAAAAAGTGATGAAGAATTAATATAAACGATTTTTGAGGTGCTCCATCTGTTGTCTAGGTGTTCCTATCACTTTTTTAAAATAAAAATTATAATCGATTATAATTAGGCCTATTTAGTTTATTGATTAATAAAAAGAAAATGTTTAGTCGCGCGTATCGAACGTTTCAGGAATATCTATCACGAAAAAACCTGAAAATTGATTTTAAAAGTTTTGTTTCCGAAACGGATTATTTTAAACAGTAAAAAGCAATAAATATTGTTAAACATCTAAGAATATTATCTCACAAAAAATGAATTAGCTTACCCAAAATACTTGCGCTCGGTGGCTGCACAGTGTACTGCCATCCTGAAAAATAAAAATAAATTTTTAACAGTCAATACATACGTGACTGCATTACAGTTTAATAAGAACGCTAAGTGGATTTAAGGAATTGTAATGAAATGTGTAATGAAAGACTCCACAACTTCACCAAGTTTATCTGAAAGTAATACGAGCCGAAGGCCAACACGAATATTTTATTAAGAAACTACGTGTAAGAGCGAAGCCGGCTACAGACAGAAAGAAATGTATTTCTACATTAAGCAGATTATAGAGTGTTGATATGGAACCACCGCATCCATAAATAACTCAGCGGATATGGTCTTTGTGTTAAAATAAATTTGTTTTCGGCTCGGAGGAGTCAAAGAGAGGCGGGGCCAGTGCCAACACTAGACACATTAAAAACTGATACTCATAAAGATGTGTTTGCTTATAAGCGGTGTAATAAATTTAATCTATTAAGACAAAGGGTGGGGAGAAGAAAAACCAAATGAGACACCCACGACCTGAGAACCAGTAAAGGATGCCCGGGCTGGGCCATAACTTGTTAAACAATGAACACAACCTTAGCCTGGGAAGAGAGGACTAGCACGGTCGCTCTCAGCCTCCTCTGCCTGCCTCCCTACAAGGTGTAAATCATACGGTACAGTACCGGTCGTAAAGTTCTGGCTAATTGTTATTCAAACACCAACACTTTTTCTTTCTTATTATACTCTTCGCAGTCAAGGACGAAGACTATATTGTCTTTACTAGCCAAAATTTTTTTAATTTCTCGAAATAATTTTTTTTTCAAGTGAAGAAATCAGTTAATCTACAGACTATCTAGGTAATGTGCAGATTAACTAGGGTGGTCCGTTAAAGTGCCGGCAATTGTTATATTTCTCAAATTACCTAGGCAATCTGCATATTACCTACTGGTCACTCGTTAAAGTGAAAATAAGATCGTTACTGGATTAACAGCAACGTTTCTGTACGGTTAAATAAACGTAATGCTATTTATTTTTCGGAATCTAAACAATCAAGTTAATACAACAAATTCCTAACTGTTTGTTAATTTAATTTGACAACAAATTTTTAAATGTTTGTTAATTTAATTTTAGCTGACGTATTTTTGACAACAAATTTCTATCTGTTAATTTAATTTTAGCTGACGTATTTTTGACAACACATTTCTAACTGTTTGTTAATTTAATTTTAGCTGACGTATTTTTGACAACAAATTTCCAACTGTTTGTTAATTTAATTTTAGCTGACGTATTTTTGACAACAAATTTTTAACTGTTTGTTAATTTAATTTTAGCTGACGTATTTTTGACAACAAATTTCTAATTGTTTGTTAATTTAATTTTGACTGACGTATTTTTGACAACACATTTCTAACTGTTTGTTAATTTAATTTTAGCTGACATTATTTGACAACCAATTTCTAACTGTTTGTTAATTTAATTTTAGCTGGCGTATTTTTGACAACAAATTTCTAACTGTTTGTTATTTTAATTGTAAGCTGATGTGATATGAACAACAAATTTCCCAATGTTTTTTTGTCTTAATTGTAAGCTGAGAACAAATTTCCAATTGTTTTTTTTCTTAATTGTAAGCTGGCATGACTGTGACAACAAATTTCCCAATGTTTTTTTGTCTTAATTGTAAGCTGAGAACAAATTTCCAATTGTTTTTTTTCTTAATTGTAAGCTGGCATGACTGTGACAACAAATTTCCAAATGTTTTTTTGTCTTAATTGTAAGCTGAGAACAAATTTTCAATTGTTTTTTTTTTTTAATTGTAAGCTGGCATGACTGTGACAACAAATTTCCCAATGTTTTTTTGTCTTAATTGTAAGCTGAGAACAAATTTCCAATTGTTTTTTTTTTCTTAATTGTAAGCTGGCATGACTGTGACAACAAATTTCCAAATGTTTTTTTGTCTTAATTGTAAGCTGACGTGAATTTGACAAAACATTTCCAATTGTTGTTTTATATACATGTTTTTATATATTGTGTTTTTCCCTGCAGGTGTGCAGACTAGCTGCACCTATTGAGAGGATTTTAGACGTCCCTCGCGGTACCCGAGTCTAAACACACTTACACTTACAACACTACACTTACGACTTTAACACTTTACACTCACGCTTACATTTAGGGAGGTAATAGTCTCAATGTGATTTTCGTCTTAAAATTTAAAAAATATATTATTGTGTTTTTCTGGGAAGTTATTGGAAATATATAGCACAAATTAGGAGTTCTTTGTACTATGTTTGCAAAGCTCCTGTGAGCTACAAATGTAATTACTGAAATGTTCATATTCTTAAAGTTAAATAGTTGACCATTCTACTTTTTATATTTCACTATTTTGACTAATAAAAAAATTAAATTTTACTATATGACTTGTAGTGAAGAAACTACAATAAATATATGTATGCTACACGGATATATAAAAGTACTTCTTAATACAATAAGTAAACGCGTTTACCAAAGAACACATTGTTTTGCCTTCTTTTATTACGCGTTTCTTACTTTTATTTTCGAAAATACATTTTACGCAAAAATAATTTTTTTCATGCAAAAGAGAAAAACCAACTTTTCTTCCAATACCTCGGAAATGAACGCTCTTGTTCTAGTTACCGCCTTTGCCGACAGATAGTGCAGCGTTGTAAGAAAGTAAAGGAAAAGGAAAAATAAAGATATGATACTGGCGGGCGGTCGACAAAGCATTCCTCCCTTAGTTAAACAATAATATCTGGGAAGGGGATGTTTTAGAGTTAGCGATTAAAGAGGCGTCGCTAAAATGGGTGGGGGTGGATTATTTAACCCCCTACCGTTCTACGACACCCTTTGTTTTATACCTTTAGGCGGTGTATTTCGTTCGCACGCAGTTCAAACACACGAAATTAATATACAACAGGCATAGGCAGACGTGCGTCGAAATGCAATCAAGGGGTGAATATGGCGGTTGCTGTTTTGCAAGCACAGCGTGGTTGTACTCTGCAATGGTGACGTCATGCAGTGCTAAAAAACAAACTGCGAACACTGCACCGTATAATATCTACGGTAAAATATTTCAACGTATTATGTAATATATTGCAAAACTATTGGTCAATCGTTTTGATACATTGTCATGCAATATAATAGGATATTTTATGAGAATAAAGTTCGATAAAATTAAAATTTTTCCAGCACGCTACCGACTCGCTCAATTGAAAATTTCCAGTATTTTGAACGTATCTCCACTCAGAAGAAACCTTTAAAAAAACCCTTGACGTATACCGACATACGAATCCTGCTGAATGAAGAGTGCTTGAACAACATTCGATACGCAGATAATACTGTGATATTCGCAGGAAGCATGGACAGTTTACGAGAACTGAAGAACAAAATAAGAGACGTCAGCAGTTAGTATAGCTTAGAAATTACCATTAATAAAACCAAGTTCATGGTAATTAGTAAAGAAGCAGCTATGTGACTTAATGGTCAACAACGCTCCAATAGAGGCGTTCACCACCACAGCTCACCTACCTGGGAATTAATGACGATTGGGACCATTTACAGGAAGTAAGGTGCAGAATAAAGAAAACGAGCGCTTTCAATCAAATGGCTAAACTGTCCAAAAGACATAACTCAACATTGATATCAAAAATCAGACTTCTCCGGCGCTATACTTCCCCGATACTTTTCTGTGGAATGGAATCATGGACACTGATCGAGGCAACACAAAGAAGACTTGAAGCCTTTGAAAAGTGGCTCTATAGCAGAGTGTTGAGTTACACAGAATGACCAATAGAGCAGTGTTGGAACGACTGAAGAAAGACCTAGAAGTGAAGAACGCAATTAAGAGAAGACAACTTGAATATCTTGGACACATGAGAAACGAAAGCAAATACCGCCTTCTGAAATTTGTTCTCCAAGGACTCCTATGGTAAAAGAGGGTCAGGAAGAAATAGGATATCAAGGCTTAAAAACTTAAGGACATGGTACTCAAAAACTACAGCTGAACTATTCAAAGCAGTTGTGAACAAAGTTATCATATCCAGGACTGCCAATATGCAGAACGATTTGGCACCCGAAGAAGAAGAAGAAATCTTAAACGTTTTAGAAACATGAGTGTGTGTGTGTGAGAGAGAGAGAGAGAGAGAGAGAGAGAAGCGTGTGTGTTCATACGCGTATGTGCATGTGTAGTGTGAGTCAGTGTGTGCGTACGTGTGTGTGTGTGTGTGTGTGTGTGTGTGTGTGTGTGTGTGTGTGTGTGTGTGTGTGTGTGTGTGTGTGTGTGTGTGTGTGTGTGTGTAAGCGCGTGCGCGTGCGAGAGAAAAGCGTGTGTGCATGTGTGTGTGTGTATGTATGTATGTATGTATGTGTGTGTGTGTGTGTGTGTAAGCGCGTGCGCGTGCAAGAGAAAAGCGTGTGTGCATGAACGCGTGCGTGGGCC
Source organism: Callitettix versicolor (assembly GCA_022606455.1). Taxonomy (NCBI): domain Eukaryota; kingdom Metazoa; phylum Arthropoda; class Insecta; order Hemiptera; family Cercopidae; genus Callitettix; species Callitettix versicolor. The sequence goes on from CM040190.1 coordinate 87,504,587, forward strand.
TGAGTATGTGTGCGCGCACGATGACGACAAGACCGTGAATTATGAAGTGGTCACGTCAACTCGTGTAGGCCTATATTTTCAGAACAAATGTTGACAGATCACAGATATGAAATGAATTATACTTCCTGAAAGCTCCGGCTCTCTCAGCCGATATTATCTCATATAGGCCTACGTAAGATTTCTGGCTTGTGACAACCTTTAATAATACCCGGGGACATTGTCGCCACTAAATCAATCCCTGTATTTATACATCCAACACTGGGAAAGCCGGGATTACGATCAGCGCTGTATAAATTTAAATACGGCGCACGCTAATGTAAAATAGTTTTAAGTGTTTCACAAACGTTCCACTTTCTCTTTTTCTCACAAACGATGTAATTATTCCGTCTTTGTTGGTTTCCTGTATTGTTGATAGTAGTTACTTTCACAAACGAGCGAAATGCATAATTTGTAAACGTGGCTTGTTGTGCTAAAACAGTGCAAGGAGTTCTTTGTTACCCATTGTTGCTCCGGTTACATTTATTTGCTCAAGTAATTGTTGAAACAGTTTACTTTGTATTAAATGTTGACTACCAGGACATAAAACTTGGTTGTAAAAGCACTTATCACTAGATAAAATATTGTTTTGAACAATTTGTAACCTACAGTTGAAGTTTACAAGAAAACTGATCAAACTGGAAATGTAGTATTTGGCATCGTTTCAAATTAAGAACGAGTATTTTGAAATTCTTAATGTAATCATATTTCATCCGCTAGAAAAGTTGTAATTCTGTGGAGTACGTGTTTTTGCCCTTCATAGTTTCAAAGACTAACGCGTTTCGGAATCCATTTTCAAAAATTGTATTGTATTGTTGAGAGTAAACTTTTGAAAGTACAGTAAAAAGTTTTGAAAATGTAAGTATCTCGAAACACGTCAATTAATATAATTATTTTAAGCTAATAAAGGCAGAGATATGTACTATATCTCTCTATATATACGTATATATACTATATATATACGTAAGAACTATAGAAAAAGCCTAGAAAACTAGACCAATGTTAAAACACGAAAAGCTAAGACCATAAACTCAATATTGATACCGAGAGTGGTCAAAACCAAAAGATTTCTGTTATTGAACTAAAAATAAAAAATCATCTATCGTGTTTTCTATAACTTTTTATCCTAATTACAAAATTTGTTCGAAAACACGAAAATCGAACATATCTAGTTTTTAATAACATAACCTGAAACTTCATCTGTTCAACGAAATCAGCTGATCTTTACGAATTAATACAAAACAACTGATCTTTTAATATAACTACTACAATTAAACATTCATTGCATATACTTAAAACGGTAAAACCTCTTCGCAGTTTCCGTAATTTAGTGGTTATCACGAGCGCCTCACACGCAATGTCCCCGGTTCAATCCCTTAACACAGTAATTTTTAATTATAATTAATTTAACATGAGACTTGCGAAGCGCATAACATACTGTTATATATCAATATAAACGTGTTTCTCGCATCACGCGTCCCGCAAAATCCAACATCAAAACCAGCCCTAAAACATGATAAAAGTACGTTTTTTTTAGTGATTAGAGAGCCGCAACTCACCTCAAAAAAAGGAAAATGCTACACAATTTAAGTCAAATACCGTTTCGAGACAGGAACTATATTTGTTTTCAATAAACATGTAAGTTGTTTACTTTTGACCAAAACACACACACGCGCACGCACCATTAATAAGTTGGTAAAGTACACTTAAAGTTTTGAAAATGGGCTTATTCTGAAACGAGTCAAAAAATATGAAGAGTTTGAAGCTATTACTGGCAGAGATATGTGATCTAAATAAAATAAACATAGAAACTAGAAGATAGGTAAGCCTAGATACACAGAACAATGTTAAAGTAAGAAAAACTAGGTACACACTCAACGTTGATACCTAGAGTAGTCAAAACTAAAAACTAAACGTTACTTGTGATTAGAGAGACAAGAAAAACCGGAAGTGCTACATATTTTCTGGCAAATAACGTATCGAAATAGAAACTATAGGCCTATATGTTGTCAGTAAACGTACAAGTTGTTTACTTTTGGTTTAAACACACTCAGTTGAAAGAGTGCATAATTAAATTTTGAAAATGTAAGCATTCCGAAACGTGTTTGAGGGTAGGAAAGACAGACGTGTATTCTACAAAGGGACAAGTATTTTTTCTGTTTAAAAAAAAAAAAGAAACACCCTTACGTTTACAATTTTCTTCAAATTTGGCATAAAAATCGATTTTTATAACGACTTTAACAAGACCTAAAAGCACAAAAATCGATTAAATAGTTTCAAAATGGCTGCCACATTAATTTTACAAATTAAGATTCACAACGTTCTCGTTACACTTTTTTTTAAAATCCGATTTCACCATCGTAATCAGCGTTAAAATCTGCATAAACTAGCCTTTTTAATTTCCTGTTTCCGTTGGAAATACGAAAACGGACTGAACGGTCAGGATTAAATTTCCTATTTCAAGTGCAATTTGGAAACTTAAAATACTGACATATACAGATTTCAATGCTGTTTATGATGGTGAAATCGAAATTTCGAAAAAAACTGGTTGAAAATTTGCTTCCATTACTTTAGCGAGAGCGACTGCCGTTATTCGTTTTGAAACCACTCAAGAAGCAGAAATTAAAAATTATATAAGAAAAGAAATATTTACACTGTGTACCTTATAACTCTATTTTCATCCGTTGGTAGTAATTTAAAAAAAACATTCCTTTTAAGCTTGTAAAGATTATTTGTGTTAAATTTCATTTTGTTTACCTCTTTTAAAAATGGTATGGAGGGAAGGGTGACATGTCCAAGGTGGTTAAATCACCTCTGATTCCGCTACGAACTTACATACTTAAAAACGTAGTTTCGAGACTGACGTTACTGTGGTAAGCTTTTCCCTTGCTGTTAACACCGATCTAACTGGCGTAAAGTATAAACGTTACAGGGTGGAATAACATTCTCCCTAAAAAGTATTCAACGACCACAACGCCGGATTTCTTTCAGCTAATTCGCTGCGCATAGTAGTGGACACTGCTTTACAACTTACAACCATTAAACACAAACACCCGACTAAACAGCCAACCACACTCGCTTCGCTTGCGTGTCGAACACCATTAGATCAACCGATTATTCCAGAATGATATCTCAAAAGCCTGCAACTTACATTGAAATTAAATTAAACATTACAGTTAAACTTGATACCAGTCCTGCCCACACGGTCGCGCACCTCCGACCATTCATAATTGTTCCTGCGCAGATATTGCCTACCGGTTACTGTTTATTATTGCTCTTGTCATAAGTTCGGCCGCAGACTTATGGCAGTTTGATACCATCACACGACCGGTTTCGACGTGCCCGAGCTGTACTTGTAAAAGGGTATATTTTTAATTTTACTATCCCCGGCTGATTTACTACAATAGTGTTTCCGTTAATTTCGTAGGCAAATGTTTCATAGCGTACAAAATATATGGGTAGCCCATTAGGATGCATGGCGAGAGTAAAAGCACGTTGAGTTACGTACAACGACAGCATTATAACTGGACGTAAAATGTCCTTGGTGCTTTTTCCTTTGCAATAAAATTCTTTAATAGCTTAGCAAATATCATTTGTAATATTTATGCGCACTTTAAAATAATGAATATTATAATTATACTACGTTATTAAACATATCTACCTTTACTATAATATTAAGCAAACAATATTTACATTCATATTGTGTGTGTGTGTGTGTGTGTATGTGTGTGTGTGTGTGTGTGTGTGTGTGTGTGTGTGTGTGTGTGTGTGTGTGTGTGTGTGTGTGTGTGTGTGTGTGTGTGTGTGTGTGTGTGTGTGTGTGTGTGTGTGTGTGTGTGTGTGTGTGTGTGTGTGTGTGTGTATTTTTATTATGCTCACGTTCGCAATTCTGGCCCGATTTGATTCAAACTTAGCACACAAAAACTATCGAAAGTCAAGTAGTTTGAACAAGTTCGTTAACTAGGACTCGTTAAACAGTTTCAAAATGGCGCCATTTCAAATTTTTTTTGTTTCAAACATTATTTTGAAAATCCGATTTCATCATCGCAATCATACTGCATTAAATCAGCGTTTTGAATTTTTAAAATTCCTCGAAATTATATGTAATTAATTTGACGGCGTTCACGGTTCGTAATTATATTTTAAATGCAATTTAAATGTTTAAAATGCTAAATTTAGATGTTAGAGAGCAATATATATTCGAGATGTTATTAGTTGTGATTTCGCACTAACAGTTCTGATTGTTATTAGTACCGAAGACTAACTGTTACTTTAAGTTGTGATTTATGGAACTGCAGCTTGTGGCTAACTAACCGAGAATCTGTTGTACCGTGTTATCTGTTGTATATTTTTTCCATATCTGTTATATATATATATATATATATATATATATATATATATATATATATATATATATATATCACTTTCAAATCTGCTTTCGCCTTTGAGTGAAAATAACTTGCAAGTTAACCAGATACAATTCTAGGGCAATGTCACTTCTAGAAACAATTGTGTCGAACAGATGTACACCGGTTTTCAAAATAATTCTCATTTTTCCATTCGTGAAGGAAATTCTATAACTATTTTCATATAACGTTGAAAAATACTATTTTCGATTTCTCGTTGATAGGAGCAAATTACGGAAAGTAATTTTTGTATCTTGTCCCCTTTTTGAAACTCTGATTTCCCATCACTAACACTTGCGTAAGTTAGCATTTTAAACTTTCAAATAGCGTTTAAAATACGAAAATGAACCCTGAACGCAGTCATATTTACTTTTGCAGTATGCAGTTCTCAACACCGGTAGAATCGGACTTTCAGAAAAACATTCACTACAAAAACGTAAAGAACTTTTAAACATTTGAAGTATCCGCCATTTTGAAAATACTAACAGTTACTAGTTACTTTACAGGTCTAAGTTAATAACAAGATCGATTTTTGTGCCAAATTTTAATAAAATTGGTTAAAAATTGGCGAACAATAGGAGGCTAACATAAACACAAGATTTTTTTTGTCTGAAGCACTATAATACTTAACACCTTTATATGTATTGTTCAAATTTCGTTATAATTCAATCTTTAAGTACATAAAACTTCTAAAAATATTCTAATTCAATCTTTAAGTACATAAAACTTCTAAAAATATTCTACTGACACATCCGGATTGACAACTTTCAAAAATTACTTTAACAATTAGCCCTGACAACCGTCAAAGTAAATTACTTAATTTCAACGGATTTTTGAAAATGTTAATTCGTGCTGTTTTTAACGCTGAATACGACTATGAAATCTGATTTTCAAAAGAAAAACTTAAGACAAAAAAGTTACGACTTTTTTAAAGATTTGAAATGGCTACCGTCTTGAAAATATTGAAAGGATTTTTCCTGGTTAACTTACTGGCTCAAAAAGTCGATTTTTGTGCCACATTTTAGTCAAATAGGACCGCAACTGAGAACGTGAGCTTGCTAACACACACACACACACACACACACACACACACACACACACACACACACACACACACACACACACACACACACACACACACACACACACACACACACACACACACACACACACACACACACACAAACTTGGTTTTACCCTGTACGCCATTCCTTTCATGAGGACAGTCGTGTTTCATTTACCAACGGGAAAAGCTGAAACTGTCAAATCCACTTTTTAATTACCCCTCCCCCCCCCCGGTTACCTCCCGTCAATATGACGAAATGGATCCTAAAACTTTACACGTAGCCTAAACATAAAGCCTGTCTTGTCGTTAATGCAGTTAATGGCTATGTATATAGGTATATTGGCCTTAACAAGTTGTGTTAAAGTATTTTATTTTAAGTACCCAAAACAACCGAGTCATTTCACAGAGTCGTTCTGTAATCAAATTGGAAGGACCTGATTCTGTAGCGATGAGTAAGACAGGACGTTTTCTTCCTCTACAACTTATAACAATGTTGCTTAAAATTCCGATCCATACAGGTAAGGCATGTTAAGGAAATCACAGAACTGCTACAGAGTACCTGAATAACAATTATACCTTCTACTGCATTTCCTAACTAAATGTGATTTTTGTTATTCGTGACTGTGAGTTGTTACTAAACTAACGCTGCCTGATGCCTAAAAGTAGTAGTAGGCATGCATAATGTACCTCTCTCTTCACTCTCGTACATAATGACTACTCAGTAACAATAACAGTTTGGCTAATAACTGTGATTTTGTTAAACGCTACTTTAAGCGAATATTATTCCATAAAGTATGACTACAACAAAATTATAATTACTAAACAAAATTATCTACAAATCATTAAAAAATGTTTTATTTACTTTTTTTACACCTCAAGTTTTAATTATTTTTTTCATAAATGCCTTAATGAACAAACAAAAAATCTATTTTATTTTTTTATATTTATAAATTACTATTTAGACAATGTAGGCTACTAAGAACTATTAAAATTGTTATAAATATACAACGAAATTAATATTAAAGATTATTGTAAACAAAATATTTATTTGTTATTAAAAATTAAACTCTAGATTTTGGAGGTTAGTTTGACTGTTTTCGTAACTACAAATTATTTAGCCAGCAGATAGCAGCACGCTCATAGTGGAGTAACAATAACAGATAACAGGTACGTATGATACTCGGTTAGTTACCCACAAGCTGCAGTTCCACAAATCACAACTTAAAGTAACAGTTAGTCTTCGGTACTAATAACAATCAGAACTGTTAATGCGAAATCACAACTAATAACATCTCGAATACAGATTGCTCTCTAGCATCTAAGTTTAGCATTTTAAACACTTAAATTACATTTAAAATAAAATTACGAACCGTGAACGCCGTCAAATTAATTTCATATAATTTCAAAGAATTTTAAAAATTAAACACGCTGATTTATGCAGTATTTAACGATTTCATGCAGTATGATTGCGATGATGAAATCGGATTTTCAAAATAATATTTGAAACAAAAAGATTTGAAATGACGCCATTTTGAAACTGTTTAACGAGTCCTAGTTAACGAACTTGTCCAAACTACTTGACTTTCGATAGGTTTTTGTGCCAAGTTTGAATCAAATCGTGCCAGAATTGCGAACGTGAGCGTAATAAAGAATACACACACACACACACACACATATATATATATATATATATATATATATATATATATATACACATACATACATAGATAGATAATATAAGCATAAACACAAGAATTGTAATGACTTTTAAAACATGATCTAGATCACGCTCTGATCAAGATCGGCGCTCATTTCAATGTCCCGGGTCTAGGTTTTACCATGATGGCCGCTCCAATAACTCATTTTCCAATGGAAATCTATACATTCATACATTAATGTATCAAAATTTTATGAAGATCAGTATAAGTTTGTACAATTATACTATCGATTTCATTCATGCTTTTCCCAAAACGTTTTTTAACATATTACTACGTTTTTGAGTTATTACGAAAAACATTAAAAAAGATGAATGAAAAGAAGTCTATGACTGACCTCGATATGTTGCCACAATCAATTTTTTTTAAGGCGAAAAGCACATTGAGGCTATTATCGCCTCTCTAAGTGTAAGTGTGAGTGTAAAGTGTTGAAGTCGTACGTGTAGTGTTGCAAGTGTAAGTGTGTGTTACACTCGGGTAATAAATCCAATCAATAGGTGCAGCTAGTCAGCACCACCTGAGGAGAACCACAATCAAAATGCAGTATGAAGAAAAACTGGAAAAATTATCTCTCTATATCTTCAAATCTTATAAAGTAAATGTGAAACCAAGATTAAATATTGGAAAGGGAAAATTATACTTTGGACGTGGTTAAATCGATTACAAAAAGGAAGCTAAAATAAGATGGATTTGTTAAAGAACAAATGGGAGAAATGTTTGGCCTACGTAATCTAGTGAGATAAAAATCTTTATAAAATTGACAGTTTGACAATTGCGGAACGCTTTACCATAATTTTAAAACATGAAAAGTAAGTAATATGGCACTGCTTTCATAACACCAGAAAAATAAATTTGTGTTTATTTCAAACTGAAGACGAAGACTTTGTTACACTTAACTGCTACATTGTATAATTCCAAATTTATTTACATAATTCCAAATCTTAAAACATGAAAAGTAAATAATATGGCAATGCTTTCATAACACCAGAAAAATAAATTTGTGTTTATTTCAAACTGAAGACGAAGACTTTGTTACACTTAACTGCTTCATTGTATAATTCCAAATTTATTTACATAATTCCAAATCTTAAAACATGAAAAGTAAGTAATATGGCACTGCTTTCATAACACCAGAAAAATAAATTTGTGTTTATTTCAAACTGAAGACGAAGACTTTGTTATACTTAACTGCTTCATTGTATAATTCCAAATTAAACGAAAATTCAAATCAATAACAAATCAACAAACATTAATTAACTTGGATTTAAACTGTAACATTGTCTCAAAAACAATTCTGTTAATTTGATTGGTCTTTGCAAGCCTTAAATTAATTAGATTGATACAACCCACTCTGCCAGACAGAAACAAATACGCTAACCCTCATTAGAAATCCCATTTACATATAATTCACTGAAATGTTGCAATATTTATGTTTGTTAACTGGAAAGTTATCATTTACTTCATGTTCTTTGGTTTTTTAAAACCCAACATTTAAGTTAATTAATTTTACTTGCTGAAAAATTATTAATTTTTATGTAATTTTAATACGCTCGTTACAATTACAATGGTAAGTTTATATTTGCCAAGACTGTTTCAAACTACAAAAAATCGAAAATTACACGACAACATTAATTTAAACTGCGGCATAATTTGTGTATTAATACATATTGCTGATACACAATATTATTATTAATATACAAATTATTAATTTAATACAAAATATTAATACACAAATTCTATTTGAAAACTGACTATCGTATAATACAATACTGATAAAACCATATGATATCTGACTTTATTGAAGGAATCAAGTCTTGATAAAATCAGATGGAAACTGATTGTACTGAATGATACAATGTAAGTATTTATAAAACCATGTGAAAACTGAATATGAATCAATATTGATAAAACCAGATGGAAACTGATTGTACTGAATGATACAATATAAGTATTTATAAAACCATGTGAAAACTGAATATGAATCAATATTGATAAAACCAAACGGAAACTGATTGTACTGAATGATACAATATAAGTATTTATAAAACCATGTGAAAACTGAATATGAATCAATATTGATAAAACCAGATGGAAACTGATTGTACTGAATGATACAATATAAGTATTTATAAAACCATGTGAAAACTGAATATGAATCAATATTGATAAAACCAAACGGAAACTGATTGTACTGAATGATACAATATAAGTATTTATAAAACCATGTGAAAACTGAATATGAATCAATATTGATAAAACCAAACGGAAACTGATTGTACTGAATGATACAATATAAGTATTTATAAAACCATGTGAAAACTGAATATGAATCAATATTGATAAAACCAAACGGAAACTGATTGTACTGAATGATACAATATAAGTATTTATAAAACCATGTGAAAACTGAATATGAATCAATATTGATAAAACCAAACGGAAACTGATTGTACTGAATGATACAATATAAGTATTTATAAAACCATGTGAAAACTGAATATGAATCAATATTGATAAAACCAAACGGAAACTGATTGTACTGAATGATACAATATAAGTATTTATAAAACCATGTGAAAACTGAATATGAATCAATATTGATAAAACCAAACGGAAACTGATTGTACTGAATGATACAATATAAGTATTTATAAAACCATGTGAAAACTGAATATGAATCAATATTGATAAAACCAAACGGAAACTGATTGTACTGAATGATACAATATAAGTATTTATAAAACCATGTGAAAACTGAATATGAATCAATATTGATAAAACCAGATGGAAACTGATTGTACTGAATGATACAATATAAGTATTTATAAAACCATGTGAAAACTGAATATGAATCAATATTGATAAAACCAAACGGAAACTTATTGAACTGAGTGTAACAGTACTGATAAAACCATATAAACCTTAATATACTGTATGTATCAATATCGGTAAAATCAAATAGAAACTGGTTGCACGTGATGAAGCAATAGTGATAAAACCATATGAAACCTGAATATGTCGGAATATGTCCGGAATATGAAACCGGAATATGTGGTTCAACACTGATAAAACCAAATGGAAACTGATTGTACACGATGAAACAATACTGATAGAACCATATGAAATCTGTATTTCCTGAAGGAAACAATAGTATATTGATAAAACCAGATGGAGACTGATTATACTGCACTGGTCAACTTGTCGCAAACTAAATATACTGGATGAATCAGTGTCAAACCAGACTGAAACTGATTGCACTGGATAAAACAATATTCAATAAACCAGATGGAAAATGTATGTAGGCCCGATGAAACACCATTGATAAAATCAGACGATTATACTGGATAAGACTCTATTGATAAAACCAGAAAGAAACTGAATAAACAAGATGAATATTTTATCTGAAGATTGATAAAATATTGATCAAATCAGGTGGAAGCTGATTATACTGAATGAAACTCTATTTATGAAACGAGAAGGAAACCGAATAAAAACAAGATGAAACAATATTGATCAAATTAGACGGGAACTTATTATACTTGAAGAAACAATATGGAAGAAGAACACCTTTAATCAAGTTTATTATTAACTTATCATGTATTTTTCAACAGTTTTCATCGTAAGATGGACGATTCACAAGTTGAATTTTGTATTTTTGAAGTAAGACTTACAATTTTTAAAGTAGATTTTATTAGACCGGTGAATAGCAAAATCCTTTCAACAGTAAATAATAACGATTCATATTTTGTGTCATGTTTTTTTAATGATGTAGATTATAACGATATGCTCTCGTAATTTAGTAAAACTGGGTCGATTAGTTTGGAAAATTAAAACATTGTTGTTGCAACGTAAGTATTACTGCCGACTGTTTCACTCTGCCGAGTAGTAATGGAAAGTGATTTTCAAACCTGTGATTCACTCACTGATCTTTGAAAATCACAGTTCAACCTGTGATTCATCCAACTAGAACAGAAGGTCTAGAACAGAAGTGTGATTTCACTAGCTGATTCGTAGCACTAATGTACCGACAACAAGGAAAACTAAATATTACAGTTAGTGTGATTGTGATTTGACTCATTCAGTCACGTTTAACATTCATATTTTGTTTTTCAGTGGTGTTACAAGTCGTGATCACTTGATCCACAGCCTACAATCTAATTACTTTTTTAAATAATATTTTGTATGCGTGATTGATCGCCTGACTTGTTATTTTGACATTATTTCTTTAGTTTCTGTTAACGTATATTTTATCTAGGCTACTAATTACTTATTACTGCTATAGTAGGTCCTAATTTTATATATAAAAATGAGTAGGATTATATACCTATTCTTCCCGTCAGTGGTCTATCAACTCATCTCATAAAGGCTACCGTGGTTTCGAAACTTTATAGTTTCATCTTCAGGCCACACAAAATGTTAAATCCCTCTGTCGAGGACCTCGACAGAGGGATTTAACATTTTGTATGGCCTGAAGATGAAACTATAAAGTTTCTAAACCACGGTAGCCTTTATGAGATGAGTTGATAGACCACTGACGGGAAGAATAGGTATATAATCCTAATCATTTGAATATGTGGTCCGGTGGCTGTGTTACAGTAATGAAAAAAAATAAATAAAAATGAGTTATAGGTCTAACACAAGGGGGTAGACAGGAAAAATATAAGTATACTATGGAATATTGTTTTCCTCCTAAACAAAGAAACGTTTAAAAAAATGCTGCTTTTAAACAAAAATTAAAAGATCATGTTCATTCATCATGTTCATGTAAACACTGTTAATATTTAACCCATTATGTGTAACTTTATATTTCTGTATTTTCCAATAATTTAATTCTTTGACTAAATTTCACATGCTTTAAAAGCTTCAATTCAGGTTGGATTTTTTAATTTATACTTTAAATATTTATTCGAACAAAAATCATCACAGGGATTAGGTAGAATTAAATTTTAGGTTGTGCATGTAAAGTGTGACTCATTTAGTCGCATTTCGTTTCTATAGTTAGTAGCTACTACCTACAGCTACGAGAGCGAAAAGCCTTAGCCTTTAATCACAGCAAATCACAGGTTAAAATCACTGCGTTTCCGTAGTAACAATCACAGTTCTTACTGCGAAAGTAAAATCATTGCTAGTCACATCACTACTGCCAAGTCCTCTTTTGTCCATACCAATATCTTCGCTCTGAAGCAGGTTAAAACAAAGAAGCCATAGACTAGACGGTACTGGAGTGATCATGATATCGTTTACCATATCTGCCATGTTCTTTCTCATTGTCTCTGTTAAACTTGTATCCTCTCGAACAGGCTCATGAGGAGAAGAAGAAAGACCTGTAGACCAGGGAACTTGAGCTACAACCTCCTTACTTCTGCTAATCTCTGCTTTTCTCTACTTGGTCGTAGCTCATATGAAGACAAATCAGCCGTGTGGAAGCAACCATTTTAGGTGAAATCAAGCCTACACTTTATGTTAAAACACCCGATAGTCCTACACTATCCCAGAAAGTTATAACCAAAGTGGTTTCCACTTATTTACAAAGTGTAAAAATACCTTCAAAACCCCAATTTGTATGCTCACTGTTAAACCTGAACTAACAACTTGGGAATATCAGGAATTAATTTTTAATTTGCATATTAAATTCACTTCTGAAATATATTTATAAGTTGGGTAAGGCTCATTAGGGTGACACCGCCGTTCCGCCATCGCTCATCAACCAGCTGCCTGCTTCAACAGGCTCATCAACATGTCAATTAGCTCACCAATGATTCAAACGCCTTATAAACTATTCAAATCTGTTCAATCTAAATGTTTGAAACGTTTATGAAAGGAACCGGAAAGTGTGAATTATCGCGCTTATATGTGAGCGTTGGAATGTGCCAAAATATATTTTTTTTTGCGCTTAACTATCCCGTGTTTGTATATTTTATAAAACATCTGTGTTTTTGATTGGAGCTCCTACAGTTTCGCTAAGATTTATGCGATATTTCATTTCAGAGGAGCTGCAGTAAATCTTTGTAAAATACGTTTAAGTTCAAAGACGTCTTGGTGAAAAGACGTTTTTAAAACCCAATGTTTTTCTAATGTATAATATATGTGAAATAAATACATTTTTGTAGCTTCTTGTGATGGATCTCGTCCAAAGTTCTAATATATTGTTATATGTGTTCAACGTACCAAAATAATAAAACACTTTAAAAATTTTTAATATTGAACGTAAAATTTACTGATCCACTTTTAATTTTGTTTATTAAAAGAATTATCCATTTTTTCCAAAAATAAAAAAATACGTTCAATTACGAAATGTAAACATTGGGTTTGTCTTCAATGGAGAATTAATGTTAACGGTCCGTTAAAATTTAAATGAGGTGTCTTGATTATTCTTAAGTGGCTCCAGCTATTGTTTAATATTCTAGAACAATCTTTCCATATAATTAATGAACGAAGTGATTAAATGAAAAACATATTAAAGAATATTTACTGTTTCTCTAGTCTCAATTAAGCATGTACGCAATGCTTCAGGAAATCACAAATAAGTGTGCCTTAAAAATTGATTATTGTAACATAGCCACCGGACCACATATTCAAATGATTAGGATTATAACCTATTCTTCTCGTCAGTGGTCGATCAACTCACCTCATAAAGGCTACCGCGGTTTCGAAACTGTAGTTTCATCTTCAGGCCGTTATACAAAATGTTAAATCCCTCTGTCGAGGTCGTCACAAAGTCAAACAAAACATTAAAACACACATCACAAACACTGAGCACAATTATACGTTTAAAATATTCATCATGAAATTCGGCTTGGCCAAGCTACACACGCGATTCGTACGTCGTTACATTCCGGACTGCTGAAGATGAAACTATAGAGTTTTGAAACCGCGGTAGCCTTTATGAGGTGAGCTGATAGGCCACTGATGGGAAAAATAGGTCATAATCCTAATCAAAAATTGAATTTCAAATTTTACCAAAGCAGACATTTTTTTGTTATTTTAAAGCGAAAAGCACATTAAGGCTAATATCGCCTCCCTAAATGTAAGTTTGAGTGTAAAGTGTTAAAGTCGTAAGTGTAGTGTTGTAAGTGTAAGTGTGTGTTAGACTCGGATACCGCGAGGAACGTCTAAATCTTCTCAATAGGTGCAGTCTGCGCCACCTGGCATTTTTAAATAAGAATTAAAAACAGTTACCATTTGAAACAGTTAAACTAATTTTGCTGACACACACACACACACACACACACACACACACACACACACACACACACACACACACACATTTAAATTTTAACGACTCCTCGAAAAGTGAGGTAGAGGTCAGGATCGGCATTCGACGCTCATTTCAAGGTCCAGGATCTGGTCTTACCATGATCGCTGCGTCAGTAGCTCATTTTCAAACCGAAATTAGCAAACAAATTGTTTTGTAAAAAGATTATCAGATAGAAAGAATGTTATGCCTATTAGTTTTATAAAAGAGACGAAAGGTAAAACTGAACTTTGGCGCTAAACGTGTTAACAAACGGGGCAGAGAGAGAGAGAGAGAGAGAGAGAGAGAGAGAGAGAGAGAGAGAGAGAGAGAGAGAGAGAGAGAGAGAGAGAGAGAGAGAGAGAGAGAGAGAGAGAGAGAGAGAGAGAGAGAGCTGCAGAAAGCAATAACGGATTCATTAAACATTTCTAAAACAGCAATAATTATTAGAGAAGCGTACGTGACAAGGGCAGAAACGTGTGTTAAACTCGGGTATCGCGAGGGACGTCTAAATCTTCTCAACAGGTGCAGCTAGTATGCACACCCTGCGGGGACCTAAACAGACAAATATTCAAACATATGTTATAAAATACAGTTCACAACCTACTGCCAAAATAAATCTAAAACCGATGTAACGCTTAAAAATCGGTTCATCAAATTATTTCTTAATATGAATCGTAAATCAGTACGTAACCTGACAGCGGTCAAGGATTATCTTTGGGTTCTTGTATACCTACCCCGAACCAAAATATCATTTTATTTCAAATTTAGTACACAGATAAGCAAAGGACTTTCGAAATATATGTAATCGTAAAATATATATATAGTTTTTTAACAAATCTAATGAATTTGTTTTGAAAAACTATAATTTCGCGATCTCTGACCGAGCGAAACGAAATCTCTTTTCCACCTCGACCGTTCGGCAATTAATTTGTATGTGCGTTTCTTTGTTTGACGTACAGTTTTGTCAAAAGCATTGATCGATTGTTTACAAATTTGTGACGAAAATACTTTGTATAAATCCCGAACGATGTATGTTTACGAATTTTCCCATTAACTTCGGTGTCAAGACAGCTGTATCTCATTTAACGATGACTAGTGTAATTGTTGTCTATTTCCTGTAACACTGGCTGAACGGCCAATACCTAACATAATGTTATGCACTTCATAGAGAGAAAGAGCATACAATTTCCAATAAAGTAGGTCCAGTAACATTTTTCGTAAATATTACGGTTACCGGTTGTGAGAGCGCTATCGTGGAGCAGTGGTCAAGCAATTTATTATGAATGAAAAGCAAGGCCTAATGTTTTTTGAATTACTAGTACACAGTAAATAAAAACATTAGGCATAATAAACACTGTATAAATAATTTTACTAAACTGCATCGTGTATTCTATTTTTACTTTAAAACAATTCATAATATATCATTTAAAATACGCGCCGTTCTTGCGACTCGACGAATCCGATTTGAATAAATTACTATGCATAAAAATATTTTCCGCATAATTGCGTCGCGTATTAAAATCTTGTTGTGATTAACGCGATACGGTGACGCAAATACGCGTCCAACAGTTAGTCAGAAACTATTGATGAATAATTGATGAAGGCTGTGTTAGAAACGCGTCACCGCAAGTTGCAATTAAAATCGAAGCCAGTTCCAATGCCTTATCAATATCGGAATTGGAATGTTGATTGAATATTTTATAATAAGTTGCAGGGCGTATTAATTATATTAATAAGAATGCTTATGTTATTCGTTTTAAGGTCATTTATTGTTTGATAAGTGAACGGGAAATTTGTACAGTAGAGTGACCAAACGCAGAAAAAAATTAACTTATTAAAACAGCATAAATTCAAAGTCAAAAAACTAATATTTTGTCATGACGGCGTTCAGGTTTCATTTTTGTTAAACAATTTGAAAACTTTAAATGCTAATGCAGTACATGCAAATTTTAACGGTGATTTAAAAGGTTCTTAGTTTTAAAAAAATGGTAACAAAAAATGTTAGTTTTTTTTTAAACATTTTAATTGGCCATCAATCTGAAACTTGTCCAAGTTATTAGGTCAATAAAAATCTACTTTCGTTCCCAGTTTGAATCGAATCGGCATAAATCAGCAAGTTAACTTTCATGTTACACTAACTGAAAATACAAAAGCTTATTTTATTTTGACAGTGACATCAGATTCCGAAATTTCTAAGGTTTTTTGAAATTTTAAGAATCTAATTAATCGTTAACGCTGATAACGATTGTGCTACATTTTTTATAAAAAAATTTGATTTTCTTCAAAGAATTAAAATGGCAGCCATTTTGAAACGGTTGATTAATTTTGCTGAAAACGAACTTGTCCAAATTATTACTAAAATCGATTGTCGTGCCAAGTTTTAATCAAATCGGACCATAATTGCGTTAAAGTACTACACACACGCGCACGTGCACACACACACACACACACACACACACACACACACACACACACACAAAATTAATGTATAAATAGTCTATAAAATACTTTAGATTTCTCTAAATCAGGATAGGCTCTCATTTCAACGTTCTGGGATTCTGAGTGTTACCATAATGGCCACTCTTGTAGCTCATATTTCAATGAAAATATATTACCAACTATCATTATAAAACTGTTCTCTGCTTGGATTGCTATTAATTATAAAAGATCAATTAATATTGGCAGATTTTTAATACTCCTTAACATTCCACAAGTCTGAAGGTATACCCTAATATTCTATTTTTAAATTGAAAACAACGTTCCACCTTAGGCGCCTATACGTCAGCTCAACGCGTGATAAAAACAAACTGAAAATGACGTTCAACACGTGCGCCCCCCCCCCAAGACCCCTGCCGGAACTCCCGCAGATATAATTTGATTCTTATGATTGTGACAGCAGTGCTTCAGAGTGCAAGGCGGAGCACGGCGGGCGCTGTGATTCAAGAGGACCGCAGACACTCCACGCCGATTATGGTGAAATTTATTGGATGTGTGATAAGTAGGTGCTACGCTTGGTTAACCCTGAGGCGAGTTATTGCGGTAGGGTAAACATTAGTCATCAACTTGTCTTCATTATGTCGAAAAAGAAGTAATTTTATTGTTACAGTTCATGCGGACATTTGCCGTCATTGTGTGTACAGAAACAATACACGATGTTCAAATAGTGAGCATCAGCTCTGGTTTTCAAGTGCCTAACTTAAAACCTAAACATGCAAATAGAACATAAACATATATACTATAGGCCCTATGTGATTTGTGGTCAGGAAAACCACGTCACAAAAAAATTCTAAAATGGGTGAAAAATACCGTACAAAATTAAGAACGTGAACAAGTCAAAAGTACTGTGTTCAGTTTAATGATCTGCCTTCCCTAGCTTCGTCAATTCTACTTTCGTTGACGCGTTTCGGAGAACCTCCATCTTCAAAAACTATATCTATACTCCTATATCTATAGTTTTTGAAGATGGAGGTATTCCGAAACGCGTCAGAGAAAGTAGAATTGACGAACCTAGGGAAGGCAGATCATTATACTGAACAAAGTGATAATAATCCTAGCAGAAAAGAAGAAGTATATAAAAGAAAGTCAAAAGTAATCCACTCATGTCAACAAAGCGTGGATGACCTACTTTTTTTAGAGGTAATAAAATCTGCCGTTCCCTCTCAAATTTCTAGTCTGGAATCTCGTAATAACCCCTTATTTTTTAACAGTTAAAATTCTAGCCCTTTTAAATAAGAAATTATTTTCAATTATAAGTAGATTTTTTTAAATTATCTGTCTCCACAAAGCCTTATTTCTATAATGTTTTGACTGAAAGAGAAGTCCGTTATTTTATGTATGATGCTTCAATTATTTGCCTTTTATATAGATTATTAACACGGTTTATTATTTTGCCTCTTATTTACTATTATTTTTATTTATTTATTTACTTATCTACTTAAGTAATTTTGAGTTCTTTTTATGTTAATATATTATTATTATTATTTAGGCCGTTTTGTTCCTACAGTGTCTATCGCATTAAAATTGTATAGTGAAAACACAGTTTTTAGTGTGTTAAGAACCAGTCCGATGTTGGCAAGAGCGGACATCAGTACGTTGTTTATTGTTGACCTGTCTACATCCTTCTCCTGGTAAGTTACTTGTCAGCTGTTTTATAACCTTTTATTTTTCGTTTTCTTTGTGTTTTCTGATCACATACAAGGCTAAGTTTTATTTTCAGTGAAATTTCTGACCACTCACGGAATCAGCCCTGAATGTTTCTTTAAGTATTTTAATATAGGCATTTAGGTTTACGTTCTATTCTAAGTTTACGTTTTAATTTAGGCACTTGGAGCAATAGTTGCATCGTTCCAACATGTATTGTTAATTCCAACAATATAAACAATACCAATAACATGAATCGTCATTAAGTGAGAAATTCTGCTCGATACTTTGGTTCAAGACCTTAAAATTCTATTTTTCCAAAACAACATTACAGATTAACTTCACTTTCTAAAGCAATAGTTATAAACAGTACCAAAAAGTTAACATAATGAACAAATAACATTTTGTTCAAAATGGTTTGGTAAAGAAAATTTTAGGTTATTTAAACAAGACAGCTGTTTTAATAACAGTTGATATTACAAGTATCATGGTTAAAATACTGTTTCTAACATGGCTTCGTTATTAATACATAATTATTATGAAAAAGTATCTGCAGCAGCGGCTGTCATGGTACGGCCTGCACCCGAAATCTTGAAATTACTTTAAATCGCTTTTTGAGTGGATGTTAAGATTCTGTTATTTGTACAGACTGGAAGATTCTTAAGTGAATTACGTGTTCTAAATTTCAATTAAAAAATTTGTTTGACAGTAAATAAAAAGTTTCTGTCAGCGCATAATTTCAGCAAAAACTGGTGAACCCATTTTGAACAATTCAGATTTTATCTGTAGCATCCGGACTAGATTTTTGGTGAGCTAGCGACTCTATAGCATTCCTTTATCAACACCTGATACAGGATATTGTTAAAATCGATTTTAAGAAAACAAACTATTGACTACTCTACAGTTTTTGAGAAAATATTTAAAACTAAAAACCAAAAAGTACACGTAATACTCTGGGCATAAAAAGTAAAAAAAGGAGAGTTTACGACAGAAGCGAAGCTTATTGATGATATTATTGCTGAATATATAATTAGTTTGAAGATATGTTTATAAATATCTGGTTTTGTTTAAATAAACAAATATGTGTATTCAGCTTAGATATTATTTACTGTAGTTATAGCAGTCGTTAGTAACGATCAGCTGATTTCATTGAACAGCTGATAAAGTTTCAGGTTATGTTGTTAAAAACTAGCAATATTAACAACAATTATTATAAACGTTTATATTAATTTCGAATGTATTACAAAAGGTTACAACGTGCACGTGTTCTTCAACTAAGGAAAAATACCGAAACACAACGTTTTCATATGATATAATACGCGTGTACTGATACCGAAATGGAGGAAGAAAAATAAAGAGACAGAAATTAGTTTGCACGTTCGCTACGTATTTCCGTTACATTCTTTCGTTCGATAGACATTTTTCTATTCACTTCCTTCGTCAAAGCTAATATTAAAAGCTTTAATACCAACACGGACAAACATTAAAGTAAAAACCAATTCTTGACGCAAGGAAATTAGAAATTTAGTAAATGTCGAAACTGCACATTTATCGATAAAACATATTTATCGAATCACTACAAAATTATTCGTTTTCCATCTGCAGTTGTAACATATTCAATACAAGAGCCTGCATAAACACATAGCACTACAAACTATAGGGTACACGGTCATTGTATGGAGAATGGAACCAATGTAAATGTTTGTTTTCTCGTGCAAACGTCATCAACAAACAGAAATCTAAGTTGACATTTAACAACTCGCTACAACATGTTCAACAAAATGGCGGCTAACATTGTCCTACCAGGGTCGCCTATATAGAAGTTTCACGTAACCTAACAACAACAATTGTTGTTCTTGTGTCAGGTAGGCTATGTGCACCGTATTATAACATAAATCAATGTTTTTAGTTTTTCGTATGTTATTGTGATATTAAGCCTGTAGTTACATTTTAAAAAATTGTTATTTAAAGATGGGATATCCTTGTTATTGGTACAGTTTATTCAGATATTTGCCATCATTCGTGTGTATAAAAACGATACACGACGTTTCGAGAATAATAATCGATTGTCGTTCTCAACTGTCTAACTGGCCGAAACATGCAACTGATTGAACTATTTTTATAAAAATTTAGATATGCAGGAAAGAGTAGTTCTTGAAAATTATTTTCTAGTGCCTAGAGAGAGTATGTTGAACTTTTGACAGTTATACTGTCTAGGTATAAAAATAAATAATAGGCTATATGTGATTTTGGCTTTCAAAAATTGGTACAGGTCATATAGATTAAATAATTTAACTACACAAATTTAGAAAATACACATTTTTTAAAATTAACAAGAACAATAAACATAACCTCAATTGAAATGATATTGAAGCTATTGCGCGAAATCAGCTGTTTAGAAGTAGTCATTTCCAGTTTGGATATATACAGGAACAATAGGCTGAGAGGAAATCAGCTGTTTAGAAGTAGTCAATTCCAGTTTGGATATATACAGGAACAATAGGCTATATACTGTGAGGTATGCATTACGGATTCAAGCGTGACGCGAAAGCAAATGTTTATATCCGTCTTTTGTCAACCGCAAGCATACAAGTTTTCACTTCAGTAATATATTTTATTAATCACTAAGCAAAAATTAGAGCATTCCGTGACGGCAAACTGAATTGTTTTGCCGTGCAAAACATAACTCGCGATAAGAAGTACTCACTTTAAAAAGTTATTTTCTTTCACCTGCACACGTCCCTAATTTGGTGAGATTTGCAAAATTTTGTTTTTCCTTTGTTTTTTTAAACTAATATTCTTGTATTCAACACAGGCATCAATGCTTATGTTCTAGATCTTGAGTTTAATGTTTGAGGAAAAAAGAGTTAGACGAAGATTGGAAAAAGATAGCGACATTAACTTTACCTTCAAATCTTAAAATTTAAACGAATTAATTGTATGATTCACCGAATGACTACTGAATTTTCATTAAAAAATGAGTTATTAGAGCGTCCATCATGGTAAGATCCAGACCCGGAGCCTTGAAATCAGCGCCGATCCTGACCTCTAGATCTCTTTTTGAGGGGTCGTTAATTTTTGTACACCACATACACAAACACACACACACAAAGACAAACATAAACGTGAGGATGTGTATAGGTTTTTATGTTTGTCCTATTTCATTTGGGCTATAACTTGACACGAAAATCTGTTCTGATAATAGTTTAGACGAGTTTGTTAGCAGCAGAATTTGTTCAACAGTTTGAAAATGGCGATCATTTAAATTCTGACCGTTTAAAATGTTTTTTTTTAAAGAAATGTTTTATGTAATTCCACGGCGTGAGCTAACAACTGTATGACAATATTTTATTAATTATCAGTAAATATAGATCAAGAGATGAGTTATGGTCATTTTGAAACTGGCAAACCTACAACCAAATTAAGATTAAATAATTTGAACGAAACGTCGACACTTGAGCTGTGTTTGATCTGCGGAAAGTTATGCATACAGACAAGAGGTGGTGAGGTGGCTTTAAACATTTTATTCGGCTTGAATGGGTGGCAGCGGCCGCGGGGGGCGCCTATCAGATGGTACCCTGCGGGGGGCGCCCATTCATGCCACCGGACCCACTCTACTACACTTCATTTATCTCATAATTACGTACTGTAACAGTTCTTCACTACCTTAGGCAAGTTGAAGTTGGATTTGTGTTGAAACGGCAAGGCAAAAGTGAATAATAACTGATATTGTTTAACCGGGCTTGTTAAATTTACATTGTCTTTAGTATGAAATAAAGTATTTGGTAAATTTTAATACAGAAAGAAATTATTTGCTCATAATTAGAGGACTGAGAGGTTAATGAGCAGTGTGGTACTCTTTGTATTTGTACAGCACGTCACAGTGGTGTGTGTGTGTGTGTGTGTGTGTGTGTGTTTGTGTGTGTATGTATGCGCGTGTGGGTGTGTATTTATGTGCGTGTGCGCGTGTGTTTGCGTGAACGCGTGTGTGCGCGTGCGTGTGTTGTGTGCATGCGCGCGCGCGTGTTGTGTGTGTGTGTATGTGTGCGCGTGTGTGTGTGCATGTGCGCGCGTGTGTGTGCGTGTGTGTGTGTGCGTGCGTGTATGTGTGTGTGTGTGTGTGTGTGTGTGTGTGTGTGTGTGTGTGTGTGTGTGTGTGTGTGTGTGTGTATGGGTGTTTATGTGCGTGTGCGTGTATGCGTACATACGTGTATGTGTAAGTGCGTGTATGCGCGCGTGTGTTGTGTGTGTGTCTGCGCGCGCGTGTGTGTGTGTGTGTGTGTGTGTGTGTGTGTGTGTGTGTGTGTGTGTGTGTGTGTGTGTGTGTGTGTGTGTGTGTGTGTGTGTGTGTGTGTGTGTGTGTGTGTGTAGCTGATTACGATTGTAAAATCAAGATAAAAAGTTATGATCGTTAAAAAGTTCTCATTAGAAAAGTGGATTTTAGTGATAGTTTGGACAAAGTACCTTAACCAACAAAAATCACTTATCGTTTTCAAAATGGTGGACATTTCAAATTTTTCAACATTCATAACTTTTTTGTCTTTTTTTTTTGAAAAACTGATTTCACCATCGTAATCAGCGTTAAAAACCGTATAAATTTACTTTTTGAATTTTCAAAAATCCTTAGAAATTAATAAATTTAATTTGACCGCAGCCACGTATTAGGCCGGAGCGGAGCCGATCTGAGCGGAATGAAGGTGAACGGCAACCGGAATCGGAGTTCAGTCAGTTAAAAGAACGCGTTTGTATCTTTTAAGGCCTACTGTAACAGAATCTAAGAAAGTACTATGTTTTAAAACCGTAATTCTAGGCAACGGTAACCTAGGTAACGAGAAGTAATAAGTTAGGAAGAGTGGTGGGGGAAGCGAAGCAGTTTCTAACCGAACCTAGACAGAGTCAAAGCTGTGCCGTTGACTCGATTAAACACCGTTACACTTTGAGTGGCCTCACTTACATTAAGAACAATAGGTTAAAATATACCTTTTTAGTGTCCTTTTACCTTATACCTTTTAAAATATATATTTTAGTGTTATTTAAATCGAATCGGACCAAAATTGAAACAGCGAGATTACTAACACCATTGAATATAAACAGACTAGAACTACAGCCACCATTATAAAAAACGTGCTCGTTATCAGCGAATAAAGTCCAAATAACTGGTCTATCTGCCGCTACGAACGCTGCAAACTGCAAGGACAGTGTGGATACGTTTGAGAAAATAAACAGTACTATTATCGATTTAATTGTAGTTAAACACTCTGCCGCAAGATACCACCAGAAACGAGGCTCACATACCTCTCATATGGGTTATAATTGTATAATTCAACGTTTATATTCAATGCTAATACACACATCCTACATATATGTAAAAGTCTTTACGACTCCTCAAAACGTGATCTAGACGTCAGGATCGGTGCGGACAAAATTATTGGGATGCAATCATCGCAGCAAGCAGGTAATACGTTGTGATGATAGAATCAAATTTTCAAAAAAAAATTCTCAAGATCTTATTTCACCATCATAATCTTCACTGAAATCTACGTATATTAGCAATAATTTACTTTTTCAAATTACATTGTCCATTGTCAATTTACACTTATTAATTTCAACTGATTTTGAACTTTAACAACGCTTCAAAGAGTGATCTAGAGGTGATGATCGGTGTTCATTTCAAGGTCATTGGGTCTGGGTCTTACCACGATGTCCATAGGAAATTCGCTAAAAGCCGCTACGCTAATGTATAAAAAATAACCTCTAATAACTAAAGTAATTACGTTTCAACAATAATAATTCTGTTGAAGTAGTTAATTGTTAATCGGAAGAAATTACACAGTTAGTGTAGGCTATATATGACCTATTTAATGCGCCAAGTGTCCGGCATTGTCCCGGCCCGGAAGCGCCGCTCAGCCGTGTAACATGAATATCGTTATTACTTTGTTTTGTGCGAGTATTGCATGATCGCCCCGCAACGCTCTTGTTCAAATTATAATGTGTGGATCGCCCACGGAATTCCGGTTATACAAGGGATATCCGGGCCGGGCCGTATATTACAATATGCAATAAGTAGGGCGTTCGCGTCGTTAAGTGATTTCTGTCCATTCAATATCGCAATTTGATTTGATAGCGCTTGCAACACCTTTGCGTAAAATGACAAAAAAAACCATTATAATGGCCGCGAGAGGCACGCCCGACCATTTCCGAACAGCGCACCTCCCATTTTGTTATTGTGTACGTGCATTATCAGGAAATCGTTTATAGCGTGAGAAAAATTACCGGCGAAATGAACACGGCTCAATGTGCTTGTTGCAACACGTATGTATGCCTTTGTATATAAACATACTAGATGTACAGCTACCGTTATGAAAATCGTGCTCGATAATAGCGGCTAAAGTTCAAGTAGTTGATCTATCTGCCGTTAGGAGCGCTGCAATCTGCCAGGATTGGGAATGGAGACGTTTGAGAAAATATACAGTACTATTATCTATTTCAATGTAGTACAACACTCTACCTCAAGATTCCTCTTGCAACGAACGCTCACATATCTCTCATAAGGGTTATCATTCCAGTACGTTTACAATTCAGTGTTTAGGTTGTACCACTACTTCGTTATCGGTGTTTTAATAGTCTGCCGATTCTGTCGGCCATATTTAATCTATGCCATATGAGTCCATATGAATAATATTTTGTTTGTATCTCATTTTAAAGGTCTTGCACTGCGAGGGTGCAGACTAGCTGAGAGGATTGAGACGTCCCTCACGGTACTCGAGTCTAACACGCACTTACACTTTCAACACTGCACTTACTACTTTAACACTTTACACTCATACTTAAATTTATGGATGCGATAATAGCCTCAATGTGCTTTTCGCCTTAAAGTAACAATAAAAAATCGATTGACAGATTATTATCGATGCAATACATTAATTAGCAATATTATATCGATTGTCATAGATTATTATCGATGGAATAAGTCGATTTATATCAATTGATACAGATTATTATCGATTCAGTAGATCGCTTAGTAATATTATATCGATTGACAGATTAAATAGAGCGACTAAACATTAAACGAAAATATTATTTACGAAAACAAGAACACGGAATTCTAAAACGTATTACTTTACAATGCGTTACAGTCGCATTGTTGGGGAAAAAAGTGAAACTAAAGTTTGCAAATTTATTAAGTGCAGAGAACGCCGTGTTGCCAGCGACACCGGGACCGGCTTCCCGAAGTGAATAATTTAATAAGCGACCCGTCCGCCGAGTTACAAAACAGGGCTATAATTCCATTCCAAAAAATAAAGGATAATTCAGCCGCCATTTTTGCACCTGTATCGGCTTCAGAAAACAACTCGCTTTTTATGAGGAACGGTTACAATATCATAAAGACAGATTCCACGCCGGCCGTTCTCACATTCACCATTGTGACCAGGTGTGGCGAACCGAGCTCAAGATTCCTTTGCCCGAGTTATCTCGTCACTCGATCATACCTATTCTAACATATTACTTATGTTTTGTTCCAACATTTATTATACGGGTTGTCGACGTCCAACACTCATTAAGGGGAGACACGAGATTTAACCGCACCACCTGGGTCCGACTGTGTCCAACTGTCTCATCATTCAAAACCTACCAACGGTTTTAAAGTGCGGTAGATTTTGTTTTCGCTCTTTAACTATATGAGCACTACGCAGTGAAATTACTTATTCCATTGGAAAATGAGCTGTTGAAGCAGCCATCATGGTAAGACACAAACCCGGAGTATAGACACAAACTCGGAATGTAAACGCATTACGAGTAGAATGATAACCCCTATGAAAAACATGCGAGCGCTCGCTGCTGGCGGCATCTTGCGGCAACTACAGTTAAACAGATAATATTACTGTCTATTTTCTCAAACGTCTTCACCACCTGTCCTTGCAGCTTGCAGCTTTCTTATCTGCAGATAGTCCAGTTAATTGGAATTTAGCTGTTAATGTCGAGCACGATTTTTATAATGCTCATATTCAATGGTCGAGACTTTGAAATGAGCGCCGATTCTGATTTCTAAACGCCAGATCACTTTTTAAAGAGGCGTGTGTGTGTGTGTGTGTGTGTGTGTGTGTGTGTGCGCGCGCGTGCGCGCGTGTGCGTGCGCGAGCAAGCGAGCGAGTGTAGGGGAAGATAATATCGTTACAAATCAAAATCCATTTAGCATTTTCAAAATGGTAATTTCAAATCTGTAAAATTTCACAACTGTACTGCCTTAAATGTTCTTTTAAAATAGGAATTTACCATCGTAATCAGCACTACAAACGTATCAATTTGCATTTTAAAACATCGAAATCCGCTGAAAATCTAAACGTATTTTCAATGCAATTTTAACTTTTAAAATGCTAATATATGCAGATTTTGATGCTGAATATGACGGTGAAATCGGAATTTAAAAAATGTTTTTGAAAATTCGCTGCAAATCACGTGAGCGCGACAGCTGCGTCTTGCGATTATTTGGAAGTTTAAAACAGTAGCCTACATTCTCGAGTAAAATTTTGTAAACGAATTGTTTAGAAGAAATAAATTTTGCAACGTGAAAATTACACTCGCGTAAAAAATCGAAAGAACAAACAGCGTTTGGAACGTGTGAAAAGAAAGTTACGGTCAGTCAAAACAGAACGTTAATTATTAGTGTTAGCTGCAAAAGTGTAATTCTTTTGCGTTTTTACACACTGTTGAGTGTAACATTTTACACACTTCTATAAATACGACAAAGTGTAAAATTCCGCGACAATCAGGTCAACCCTAATGCAGTTCACCTTATTCACGTAATTTCATTCTCTCAACTCGTTAATATTAGCAAATTAATGATGTCTAAGAAATGAGTGGAGGGGTAGGAAAGGGAGGGGGGCAGTCAGCACTAATTGACGAAGAGTACGGAGGTAATGTCTTGAGAAAGAAAGTGCAGATCCGTGTAGGCTTGCACACGTCACTCCAGTTTGCTTAATTAGTATAATTACGTTTTGATATAACTATTGCACGGGCAACGGGCATCGCCTCTCGTTTCCCCTCTGTTCACCTCTGGACAGTTCCTCTTCGTGATTCTGTTCTCGTTCTTCAAAAGCACTTAATAAAGTATCAAAGTACACAACCTATTTGCCCAGTAGTATGTAATACGATCTTGTAGTATTATTTTGAGAGCAATATTTGATAAACATGGCTAACTTTAAAATGGCGTACTCTTGGTCAATTTGGCTAAATTTCTAAGTTGATTTTACAAAATAATTTATGTCGTTACTTAATGTAATAACTGTTCTTTTATTTACTTACAAAGTGTTCTAAAAGTTAAAATATCAACTTTAAAAAAAAAAGGAATTTAAAATAATAATAACGTAATTCGATCATGCATATAGGCCCTACATTATTTGAAGGTTTTGTATAACGGCCTGTATGCCGTTCCAAAGTTAAAAGCCGTCGAGTTTACTTCCAGCCGCACCTTACATGGTGTACAGACGCTGACCGCAGTACCGCCCGCTACGGGAACCGAAGTGTGTGGATTTCAGTTCTGTTTTGGTCCGCGGGTGGTATTTTACAGACAATCGGTGGTTTCAGGATATAAAAAATTACATGGAGGAGATTGGTGTAACGAAGGACATACTGCAGGACAGAACGACATTTAGGAGGATGATACGAAACTTCAAGGGTTTCCAGGAGAAAGAAAAGAAAAGGAGAAGTGGTATCGGAACAGAGGAAGGGAGGAAGAAGCAGAGTGATAGAATGAAGAATTACTGGAAAGCCAGAAAGGAGAAGAGGAATAAGAACTAAAACTAATGCATTTAACTATTTTACGTAGTCCTCGGATAGCCAAAATCGATTAAAAATAATAAAAAATAACGTAATTCGTATGTGTGCTCGCAACTCTGATCCGATTTGATTTGAATTGGCTCAGAAAAGATATTTTTAATGTAGCTAAACACGTTTGTTACCGAACAGCTGATGTGTCCCAGAACTTATATGTGTCTTATGTACGTTTAAAAGCTAGTTGCAAAAAATAATTTCTTCATCTTAACCTTTTTTTTGAAATTTCTATTTCACTCTCCTAATAAGCTTTCAGATCTGATTATATTCACATATTAAACGTTCACATTCCATTAAGAAAGTTAGCAAAACCGCCGTCAAATTTAAATTTCAACGAATTTTGAAAGTTCAGAAAGCTAGTTTATTCAGCTGATTGCGATGGTGAATAAATAAAAAAAAATAACAGTTATTAATTTTTAACAATTAATGCAAAGAACAGTAAATATCACAGAATAGTCTTAATTAACTGCCTGATAACCGCGCCTCGTAACATTTTCCTCCAATTTAACCAGTAACAGTGATATTTAGAAAAATGTTACTGGACCACCTTTATTGAATATTTTATTGCCTTTCTCCTGAAGTGGTCAAAATTGTGACACGTCTTGCCGTTGAAACAGCCAACAACTACATCCGTCATAAATCAGAAGCCGCCATCTTGAAACGCAAATGATTGAAAATCACGCATACGTCGTTCGGGCTTTATATAACGTACTGTCGTACCAAATTTCAAAACAGTACTCGGCACTGTTAAATCAGAGGCTTCCATCTTGAAACGGAAGTGAATTTAAAACACTTTACACTTTTGGGCATTATACAAATTACCTTCGTACAAAATATCAAAACAATCGTTTAATGCGTTTGGAAAAAACTGCGTACACTCGTTATAGCTAATCAGAGGCCGCCATCTTGAAATGAAAATTAATGGAAAAAATCTTATACAGTCGTTCGGGCATTATACAAGGTATTTTGTACCAAATTCCACAACCATCCATTTATGTGTTTTACCAAATGCTTCTTCAGATAACTACTTTCTTCCTTACACAGATGTGTACATTCTCGTGAGTGTCTATTACCGCTTTTATCACCATCATCTGCCCTAAACGTACTAAATACACTTTGTTATAATGGATGCCATTTAGCTACCATCACATCGCAGCCATCTTTATTTTCGTATTTCTAGTTAATTTATGAGAATTTTAATTTTGATTACTTACTTTGATTTTGATAAAATCGTATTTTCAAAAACGTGTAAGATTAGATTCGATTATTTTTTTAAGGTTACAACGGCTCCATAGCACCACGATCAAATTACCTACTTTTCAATTAAGCTTTTTAGATAATAATAATAATAATAATAATAATAATAATAATAATAATAATAATAATAATAATAATAATAATATTATTATTATTATTATTATTATTATTATTATTATTATTATTATTATTATTATTATTATTATTATTATTATTATTATTATTATTATTATTATTATTATTATTATTATTATTATTATTATTATTATTATTATTATTATTATTATTATTATTATTATTATATTATTATTATTATTATTATTATTATTATTATTATTATTATTATTATTATTATTATTATTATTATTATTATTATTATTATTATTATTATTATTATTATTATTATTATTAATGAATTAATTTACTGCAAAACCATAAATACATTTGTTAATTAAATACAGAAAAACTCAGATACACGGATGCTATTCATATGTAGAGTGTTACCTACTTTAATACAATTAATACCATTCAATACAATTAATACCATTCAAAATGTCTAATCAATACAATAACTCATCCATCAATAATTATAGGCCCTATAATCTACTAAACATTTTCTGTATTTATAGGCTGCCATATGATAACTAAACTATTTTGACCAATTCTTCCCATTTAAATACTCGAACACATTTTCTTACTTAGTATTTCAAACCGTTTTATTCTAAACTCTTGTTATACCGGACTAACGACCAAATAGTGATAAGTCTTCTCTATTTTTAACTTATTGCATATTGAACACAACACACACACACACACACACACACACACACACACACACACACACACACACACACACACACACACACACACACACACACACACATATGCCACCTTAGTTCTTCTACTCTAAAATTTACATTTATCAACTTTCCTCCTAACTTGAATATACAAGAAATGAATTGCAAACTATTACCTATCACGTGAATAATGATTTTCTTTTAAATCAAAATATAATTCTTTATAAAAACTATGAAATCTTGAATTTTGTGCCTTAAATATGAAGTTCTTCTTAAAAACTGTTTTAATACAATTTTGTAATATTTCTGTGCCCAACTTTATTTTTTTACTGTCCCAGATATATACATAAACCTACATTATGTTTTCCACATACAAATTTAAAGTCCTTAAACCAAAATAATTCTTTTTTAAATGATCTCTTCTGCCAACAGCCTGGGCAACGGTGGTCCTTCAAACACAAAACTTTTTGAACAAACCTAACTTGCAAACCCATATACAAAAACATCTGATTCTCTACTGTCTATAAATATACAATAAAATCAAAGGTATTTTTGGCAAACAATACAGCTTTTTAA
Source organism: Callitettix versicolor (assembly GCA_022606455.1). Classification (NCBI taxonomy): domain Eukaryota; kingdom Metazoa; phylum Arthropoda; class Insecta; order Hemiptera; family Cercopidae; genus Callitettix; species Callitettix versicolor. Next base: position 87,535,648 of record CM040190.1, read on the forward strand.
TAAAATATAAACTCGCCACTAACTTAAATTACATAAAGCCAATTACATATTGGATTTTTAGATTCTAGTTCCATAGTCCTTAACGGGTTTTCACTGTCCACTGACAAGCTCATTCAGCTGAAGGTCCTCAAGGTCCTCATAACCGAAGATCCTTTACCTCCTGCTGACAAGAGCATCACAATATTACATTATGTGAAGTGTTTTCTTCCTTCCTGCATAACCTACACAGTTTCTCCGTGGTACATACCTATCCTGTTCATGTGCACCCTCAGACCACAGTGTTCTGTAATAAGTCCAATGATTTTCATGAGTTTCTCTTTTCTTAATATACCTGGCTGACAGCCTTCCGGTCTTTAAGTACGTTTCCTACCAGCCTTGTCGTCACAAGGTTATACAGGTTGCGTTACCTTCAAGGGTCTTGCGCTTCTCCAAACCCTTTTGTTATCGCTTCCCCTCTTCTCAGTTTGCGTTGTATATCTGCAGACGTCCACCTGGAGTCTCTACAGTCTGCTTTAATTCACTAATAGTGGGTCCCATGGTACTTTAACAACTTGCTTACTTCTTGCCAGTTTCTATAGGTTTTCTGGGCTTTGAAGTTTTGTTTCCAGCCGTCCGAATCCCACAAGTTATATAGCACGGTGAGAGTGGAGGTCGCTCTGAGTCCGCATTCGTAAGCTAAGCAGCTTTCGGCGTCTCTTACTCCCATCGGCTTGGGATGAGTGGGCGTATAGATGAAGAAAGTTTAGATCCAAGTAGAGCATCGTGGGATTGCACAATGTGTGAGCCCCTGAGAAGGACGTGTACGATGAAAACGTTATTACTTTAAAAAAAATTAAAATAGCCTTTTTTAAAGTTTTGATCGGTTTTTACGGGGTAACAGATTTGTCCAAGTTATTGAGAACATCGATTTTTGCACCACGTTTGAACGAAATCGGACAACAATTACAGACAACAGTCCACAGTGCTATTAATACACAGACGCACGCTCGCACACACGTACACACAATATCTAAAAAGTGATTTAGAAGTCTACATTATCATAATGACCGTTATAATGGCTCTACTGTAATTAATATTTACTAATAATTGACCTCTAAGTAGTACATAGACCTGTACATAAGGGTCACTATTAAATAGTTTATGATAATATAACTGTTTTGAATAACGCACGTTAAAAAATAATTTCAATGTAACTGCAGTACTTCTTTTAAGTCGTAAATTTTAAACATTTGTCTTTATTATCCAAATGTAAAGATAAGCAAATGCTTTAGCTGTAATGCGAAACAACGTTTAAACAAAGCTATCAAAAAATAATGCTAAATCTAGTATGGGGTATGAAACTAATGTATAATTAATTTTGGGTAATAATTAAATTATGTAACAAAATTTCAGTAAATGTCTATTAAAAAACTGAGATATTGGAGTGAAAATCCAGACCCGGAACTTGAAATAAGCACGAATCATGATTTCCAGATCACTTTCTGTGGAGTCGTTCAAATTAATTGTGTGTGTGTGTGTGTGTGTGTGTGTGTGTGTGTGTGTGTGTGTGTGTGTGTGTTGTGTTTTGTTAATGTTTGTAATTTTGATCTAAATTGATTCAAATTTAGCATGAAAATCGATTATGGTCACAGCTTGGACAAGTGCATTGATTACCGAAATAGGTTAAACAGTTTCAAAATGGCGTTCTTCAAAAAAAATTAATAATTTTCTTGTTTTAACTTTAAAAAAAACAAATTCATTATTGTTTGTGACAGCGTTCAAGGTTCATTTTCGTATTTTTGTATTATTTGAAAGTATCAAATGCTAGTTTACGAATATTTTTATACTGATTACGATTATTAAATCAAAATTTCAAAAAAAAATGGTAGGCCTAGTATAAATAATACACTTTTGGAAATTCGCTTCTATTACGTCAGCGCTTCTATCAAGATTATTTTTATGTTTTAATTCTTTACTGCAATAAACATGTACTGATTCCTTCACGTGAGGGGGGAAGTTGTGAAAAAAAATTTTGTTTACTTTGTCACAGAGTAAAAACGTTTTTCGATTATACATGGCGAAAAACGACCTTAAGATTTTGATAAATCTATCCGCTTTTAGCTGTCATAAATCCAAAAAAGTGATTTTTACTGGACGGACTTACCGCGTGCGGATTGTTTTACTGGCGGGACTAGTTAATCGATTTCGTTGAAATTTTGCAAGTAAGTCTGGCTTACGCATTTCCCCTCAATATTAAAAAATTTCCTCGCTGACGCGTTAAAAAGGGAATTTCCAGAAGAACGTTTCCCTGTCCTACCTTCTTTCTGAATCTACGATTTCACCGACATAAGCAGCATTGAATGTTGAGAATCTGTATGTTGAGAATACAAAAATGAACCCTGACCGCCGTCAAAAACGTTTCGTAATTTAAACGGAATTTGAAAATTCAAAACGCTAATGTATGTAATTTTCAACGTTAATTATGTTAAGGTACGAATGATAATAATAACGATAATAATAATATTAAGGTACGAAATGACCGCCATTTTGAAACTTTTTAACGAATTTCGCTGGTTAACAAACGGTATCTACCGATTTGAGTGCTTATTTTAAATAAAATCGGACCAAGATTGTGAACGTACTAATACATACGCATATATATATATATATATATATATATATATATATATATATATATATATATATATAAAATAAAATTATATATGTATATATATCCCGCAGGGAGGTGCAGACTAGCTGCACCTATTGAGAGGATTTAGACGTCCCTCGCGGCACCTGAGTTTAACACACACTTACACTTACAAGACTACACTTACGACTTTAACACTTTACTCTCACACTTACATTTAGGGAGGCGATAATAGCTTCAATGTGCTTTTCGCCTTAAAATATATAAATATAATATATATATATATATATATATATATATATATATATATATATATATATATATAGGCCTATATGGGTCTGGGTTTTACCATGACGACAGCTCCAATAGCTCATTTTCCAATGAAACTCGCTAAATATTAAAAACCCCTAAAACTAGCGGCAAAACTACTGCTTTCAGTTAGATTTTATTTATCCTACACGGGCGGAACGAAGCGGCGACGTCGGACGCGGCGAGGCGTCGGGTCAAAGAGTGTTGTTAAATAATTGATGTCCGAGTGACCGGTCGTGCGGGTCGCGGGGCTCACCCTACGCTGTTTTATTAGAGGGGGAAAAAACTAACACGGAAATCACGACTAGGGTAAGTTCCTTGGGGAATTTAGGGATTGTTAACTATCCTCTGGACGTCTTATACATTAGTTCCCGACAAGAAAGACATTCAATATTGTGCAGCGTTGACGAGAGCACTTTAGGGAGACGCTGTGTCCCTTTCCACTCGCTTCATGAATTTTAAATTTTCAGCTGACTTCCAAAAACGGCGACCGATCGTCTTTATTTGCGTAGTTATTGTAGTAGCCATCATGGTAAGGCGTTAGACCCGCGACCATGATCGTGGCGTTTATAATGCTTATTAACGGGGCGTTAAAATTTTCATAGTTGTACTTCAAAGACCAGTGTATAACATGGCAGTGTATTCTTCATTGTTTGGCCACCGCTCCATGTCAGCTGTCTATAGCCCTAGTAACCTATTCAGCCATTTAACCAGAAACCGTAAAATTTTTAGGAAAAATATAACTGAACCAACTTTATTGAAAATTTGGTTCCATCTCCATTCAGTGGTCAAAATTATCACAAGTCAGTACCGTTCAGCCAGTATTACAAACTCGTCATCTTTAAAACAGAAACTGCCATTTTGAAACGGAATTAAATGGGAAAAAACTTACGCATACGTCGTTCGGGCTTTATACAAGATACCTTTGTATCAAATTTCAAGACAATCGGTTAATACGTTTTGTCTAAGTACACTCGTTATTGTAAATCAGAGGTCTCCATCTTGAAACGGAAGTAAATGGGAGAAAATCTTGCAAATAGACTACGTCATTTGGGCTTTATATTTTTATCTTCGTATCAAATTTCAAAACAATTGAGCTAAACCTGGTATTCAATAAAGAGAAAACCAGAGATCGCCATCTTGAAACTGAAGTGAATGGTAAGAAAATTACACATAAGTCGTCCAGATTTCAAACAAGGTACTTTCGTTCCGAATTTCAAAATAATTGATCACTGCGTTTGCCTAAAACTGCGTACACTCATTGCAAATCAGAAGCCGCCATCTTGAAACGGAAGTAAATGGGGCAAAACTTACAGAAACGTAACTTGGTCTTTACAGAAGGTATCTTTGTAAATTTCAAAACAATCGGTCAATGCGTTTGATAAAAACTGCGTACACTAGTCATCGTAAATCAGAGGCCGACATATTGAAAAGAAGGTCGTTAAACACAAAAAAAGGAAGTGCATGGAGGGAAAAATGTACACATACTTCGTTCGGGCAGTAAACAAAGTACCTTCGTATCAAATTTCAAAACAATCGGTCAGTGCATTTGGCCGAAACTGCGTAACAAACACACACACAAACCAAATGCCGAAAGGCCGGGTTATACAGACATCGTTCAGTTAGGTCAGTCAATTTAAATACATTAGCTTTTGCACTAATGGTCCAATATAATTCAAAATACACTTTTGATTTTGGTAATCACTCGAACAAGAATTTACCCAGAAAAATCCTTTCTACATTTACAAAATGGCGGTCATTCCAAATCATTAAGACATTTTTGTTTTACAATTTTTTTAATATCTGATTTTTTCATAGTGATCAGATAAATTATTATTTAATAAATAAAATTATTACAGTAATAAATAAAATTATTATTTAAATTTTTAAGAAAATTAATTGACCTTACAGCTGACTTTCCAACGGAAATTCAAAAAGTACGTCATAGTGAAAACAAAAGGCATATAACTGTGACGTACTTGCTAATAAAATAATTGATAAAATATTTTGTTAGTTAGGTTTTGTAATAACACAGTAATTCTTTCTTTGTTTACTACGATCGTTTTAAGAAAAAACTACAGCGGCGAACGCAGTGTGTATAAAGCTAAAGAAAAGCATGAATATATTCCAGTTACGTTTATTGCTTTGATAATTCAAATACATCAAACACATTTAGACCAAAACGTAAAAACTTTCATTTTGATAACAAGAATTCTAACTGTCTCTCTGACGTGATAGAAGCAAATTTCCAAAATTATTTTAATTTATCTTACTATTTTTAAAATTCTGATTTCGCCACCATAATCAACATTAAAACCTGCATTTATTAGCGTTTAAAACTTTCAAATTACTTGAAAACGAAACCTAACCGCCGTCAAAACTTTTCTTCATTCTAAAGAATTTTTAACAATCAAAATGCTAATTTACGCAGTTTTTAACGCTGATACGATTACGAAAGCAGGTTTACAAACACAACTTTTAAAACAAAAATTTACAGAATTTTAAAATCCGCCATTTTGAAACTGTTGAAATAATTTTGCTGGTTAACTAACCCAAGCTGTTACAAAAATCGTTAATTGTGCCTCGTTTGAATTAAATCGGACTTAAATTGCGAATTAAAACCCCACTTAAAAAGTGATCTACAGATTAGGATCGGTTCACGTTTCAAGGTTTTGTTTCTAGGTCTTACCATGACGATGAAACTGCTCTAATAGCCCATTTTCCAATAGAAATTCGTTAAAAATATCCTATTTTTTTAATAGTTTTTTCTTGTTTACTACATACGTTTTTAAGTTAAATTTACAATAGTGAACGTAGTGTGCATTAAAATACGGTTAACGCGAGCAGGAACGCCTTCTAGTTAGGTTTACAATTTTAATAATTCAAATATATCCAAAACGCATTTCAATCGAAGCGTACAAACAAAGTTTATTAAAATGTAATCATGAATTTAATTTATTTAAAAAAAAACGCAAACTGAATTATTCATAACACAGTCCGCTCACAAATCACGTAACACTAATTAACTTCTGCGCATAATCGAAACTTTGCATATTCTACGGAAACTGGCGCAACCGACCGTAATAACGGACGGGAAATTCAAATTTATTTCCGCGATGTTTTCTAAAGAATAACAGATTAATTTGTAAAATTAATGGAAAAAATATGGGGCGACAGAAAGTAACGGGGGGGGGGAATTATTATGCAGTACATTAAACTTATGTATTGTTAATCAAGTGCAGTGGATTCTAATCCACCCTTAAACAATACGGTAGGGTGGCAGTCACTCATAGCACAATGGGCCACACATATGTACAGATGTACCCACCCCCGACTCCATCCCTTACATTAGTCTACATTTGCATTGTCAGGGGTGGAAAACGCCGCGTTGCAAGATGGATTGTCATATTAGTACAATGTATAGAATTTATTGTATTGTCGAGTTCACAGTTCATTGTGGAAAGTTGACTTGTACTCGAACCGGTCATTAATAACTGCACGGAAGCGCTAGCACTCGCACTCGAAGCCCTTCCCTTCTGCAGGTTTGATTTATGGTAATGGAAACCATAATTTGTCTTCGCAAGCAATGCTCAATGTACTGATACTATTGAATAATTGATGTAAACGATTCCTTATTTGTGTAGTTGTATTTTTTTTTATTAGAACTACCCCGAAAATATTTAACTACTTGTCTGTGCACAAACGGTTTCGATATAATGTTACAATAACAGTTCAAGGAACAATAGATCTCGCAGTATAATCTTCGTTATGCATAGCGCTCCAAGATGGCGCTCGTAAATATTTCCGCCGTTTTAACCATAATTGATATTACTGGAATAACATTATTGGGAATGTTATGCTATTTCTTCACGAAGCGTTCAACGAACACTCAACGTTGGATCAGTGCTCGCCATCTTGAAACGGAAGTGAATGGGAAAAAATCATACACATTCGTCTTTCGAGCTTTATTATACCTCCGTATCAAATTTCAAAACAATCGGCGTATTATTAAAATGGCGTACAGCCGTCATCGATAAATCAAAGGCCGCCATATTGAAACGGAAGTGCACATACCTCATTTGGGTTTTATACAAGATATCTTCGCACCAAATTTCAAAACAATCGGTCAACGCTAGTGGTCAAAATTACGTACACTCGTCATCGGGCCGCCATTTTGAAACGGAAGTGAATAGGAAAAAATCTTACACACACACGTCTTTCAGGCTTTACACAAGATACCGCCATGCCATACAGTATTTCCAAACAATCGATCAATGCATTTACTAAAACTGCTTAATAAACACACAAACCAAATGCATAATGGTCGAGTTGAAACGGACATTGCTTCGCTCGCGCAAGTTTGAATCAAATAGGACAAAAAATGCGAATGTAAGTGTGACACACACACACGCGCGCGCGCGCGCTCTGTCGAGAGAGAGAGAAGATCGGAATCAGGCCGAGTGGTGCAGATTAGCTGCACCTATTGAGAGGATTTAGATGTCCCTCGCGGTACCCTAATCTAACACACACTTCACACTCACACTTACATTTACGGAGGCGATAATAGCCTCAATGTGCTTTACGCTTCAAAATAAATAATAATAAAAAAATCCATTAGAAACAGCTAATATGAGTAAACAAAACTTTAGAGTTAACGAAATTGAAATATCTGATTGAAAATGAAGTATTTGGAAAAGAAAGTCTTTAATCTAAAATATCCAAGATTCCCCGAAAAATCGAGGACAATTTCTATTGTAAACAAAAAACAATAATAAAATCTTTACAGTCTTATGAATATTTTTTAACGAAACGTTTTCAGAAATGCTAAAGCATTATTTAATATTCTACAGTTTTCAATTTTGAAATTTTGTAAAATACAAAAATTGAAATTAAAGATTAAAGATTAAATTGTTGATATTTTTATCAACAACTCACACTTACAAAAAAAATCAGGAAATAACTTTTGTATCACGTCACGTTTCAATATGTATAATTGTAACAACAATTATTATACGGTTTGTACAACAAAACCTTAAAAAAATAAACCCATAAAACATTATATTTTTAACATTATTAGACAAATCAATAACCAATGTTGTTAATCACTGAACGCTATAATTTCAAGTTTTCCTATTACTTTGTTACGCTTCTTATTTGCTGGACTGCTCACAACCAAAGTGGAGAGCGCTTTCTGCAAATTTTGGTCCGGCAGCTGGCCAGCCTGTGAAATGTCATTAGGTCGTGACTCACCGGACAATGGTCAGCTCTGATCATGATGACACACCATGTTAATTGATGTTTGTCCATACTCCGTGGAAGGGTAATGGTTTGCTGACACCCCGAAATTATCTTCATTTTGGCAACTCAGCGGAGCCCGGTCCTGACAAGCCAATTACACCCCAAGCAATAATTGTCAGTTTACGGAATACACGAGAGGGTCCTTTTGTTGGGCGCGTTATATTTCCGAATATAAGAAGTGTAATTTAATTTGTCGCCGTGAGATTTGTTGTCATTCTAGTGGGTAATTAAGGCCCCTTAGTTCGCTAGACCGTCTGTCAGTAAAGCGCTTCTAGCGTCCAGACGGTAAGTCGGAAAATTCACGATATCTTACACATTGATATATATTAAAAAAAAATTATAATCGCAACACGCAGCTGTCTCGCCAACGAAATAGAAGAGAATTTCCTTTAAGTATTTTATCTATAAATTACTATTTTTGCATTTTTGATTGTATTATCATAACCACCATCAAAACCTGCACATATCGGAATTTTAAAAATTAAAATTACGATGAAACTAATTTTAAAACCCTAACACCTGTCAACAAATTTCAACGGATTTTATAATTGTAATTTGTTTCTTCTTCTCTTCGTTTCACCCTCTTTGGGGTACGCTGAATCAATCATTTCTTGCGCGCTGTACTTTTCTTTGTTCCCAGTAGCTCTTCATTCTTTCCGATCTTCTTTTCCTCTCCTCTTCCGAAATGACAGGTTTAGGTCTTATTTTGGTTTTATCTTGGAATCTTATTCTTTCGTCCATGGTACTTATCTTAGCAGTTTGGTCAAGCAGTGAATTTTCTGTAATGTAATTTTGTTTATTTATGCAGTTTTTAACGCTGATTAAGATATTGAAATAGAATTTTTTTAAATCAAAAGAAAACTTATGAACTCTTAAAGATTTTGAATTAGTACTATTATGAAACTATTGAACGAATTTTTCTGGTTAACGAACTTGTCCAAGCTATTACTATAATCGATATTTTTTGACAAGTTTGAATCGAATTTAACCAAAATTAAAACCGCGAACGTGCTAAAACACACACACACACACACACACACACACACACACACACACACACACACACACACACACACACACACACACACACACACACACACACACACACACACACAAAGATTGTGTACGCGAGATTTCTCGCGTGAGCGTGTGAGCGAGAAACAGAGAGAAAAAGAAAGAAAATGTCACACAAAATGAGAAAAGAAAGAACAGTTTCGAAAAGATTCAAGGGTTTTCGGTATTTTACAATGTTTTGAATTTATTAACAAAAAAAACGTGTTTTAAAAAAATACCGACTACTTTTCCTCAAACACTCAACCTTTCACAGTGTGGGGAAAGTAAATAGTATAAGATTTAAAATTCGTTTTTTAAGTTTGGTCATCAAATGCGTTTCAAACGGAGAACCAACTTTGCTAGTGCCCAGTTTATAGGCTAGCGCCGCATAGAAATCAGCATTCTAAGAACACTACTGGGACAGAGAAAAATGTGCGAGTGAAAGATCGAGTCCCCACTCTTTCACCACAGCTCCTTCCTGTCCTTTACTATTGTTGAGTAGCGAGTATCAGTGTATCGTGTATCAATTGCCAGCTGATAAAATGTCTATCGTCGGTTGACGTTGAATTAATTATTGACTCTAGCGTTTTGTGACTGGAGCAAATTACTTTGTGCTATGTAATGCTAGTACAATGATTACGCGAAGATGCAAGCGCAGCGATAAAATAAACAGTAAAACACTTAGTAGAATGGCAGAAGTCTGTATCACTGGAGTGTTGGAGTGGAGGAGCTGGAGGGGAATTCTCCTACATGCGCGGGAAATTCTCGCGCAGGCCGTCTTCTGTGCGACTGGCCTATAGTTAGTGCAGACGACAATGAAGTCAGCTGATCTATCTTCAGTCAGTTTTACAACAAAACACCAAAGTTTATATTTTAACGGTCGATAATAATTTTTACAGAGACAAGAAACAAGGCACCTTCTGTCTCTAAAGGCTTGTTTGTCTATTTTATTTAGTATGTAGTATATTACTAAAGTTCAACAACCTGTATAATGCAAACACAGTAAATTTTTAAAAACAAATTTAGAGCACGCGTCATTCGATGAATAATAGATTACGACTGTTCAAAAGAGAGCAACAATAAATATATTCTACACGGATGTTATATATGACAGAGTTAATAACAATTTTTCGCTTTGACTGGGCGCCAGTTACGGGTGGGCACGAACAAAGAATGCCATCGCGGTGCCGTCTAACCTAACATAACCTACAAAGCAACGAAACATCACGCCTATTTAATAACAGACAGTGCTGTTCCCATTATTTACAAAAATTATATATAAATATCCCGCTTTAATCTGTGACCATTAATAACAGCTATTCTGGAACCGTTACTGTTCAAACGCTTTTGCTAATAAGCATTTCAAAAGTTTTATTGCCGTTAAAGTTTTAAGAACGTTTTTTTTAAAGCTGTTCTTGTTGATTAATTTAGTTTCAAATACGGTAAACACTAAATTAAAAGAAATTTATTTACTGAAACGTAAAGCAGTTCAAAGAAATACTCTTACAATGTTTTCGTAAACATTTAAAAAAATATCTGTTATTGAACTAAAAATAAAAATCTTATTTTATTTTCTCCATTTTATTTTACTTAGGATAATTTGTTCGAAAACACGACACATGATTTTTACTTTTGGTTCAATAAAACAATTTTATTCTTTTTTTAAAAATTATAATTACATGTATAGTATTTTATTAAATATTTTTTATTTATTTTATTAATTGTTATTTTAATTACGATTTTTGTTCGAAAATACCATAAATTAACATAGCTAGTTATTAACAACATAACCTGAAACTAATAATAGTCTATCAGCTGTTCAATGAAATAAGCTGATCGTTATGAATTAACATAAAACAACTGATCTTTTAATAGAACTACCAAAATTAAATTTACGATTAATTTCGTATATTTATAACGGTCAAACTTCTTCTTAGTTTTCGGAGTGTAGTGGTTATCACGAGCGCCTCACACGCGCAATGTCACCCCGTTCGATCCCCGGCGGAAACAAAGGGAATTTTTAATTATAATTAATTCAATACGAGACTTGTGACGCTCAATGTGTACTGTTATATATCAATATACATGTTCCTTGCATCTGAGGTCGCCTCGGTAGCCTAGTAGCGTACTGGGCAATCACCCCGAGGACCCGGGTTCGATTCCCGGCCAGGGCTTGGCATTTTCATACGCTATAAATCATCCCATCGTCTGCATTAGTCCAAGTGTGCACAATAGTCAGATGTTAAACACAAAAAAAAGTATCACAACCAGAATTAAAACATGATACACGTTAAAACAGAAAAATTTCTTGAAACAATTTTGTAGAGTAGATGTCAATAATACGGGATAATAATTAATAATCAAAATATAATTTTAAAACTGACTTTGAACCACAAAAATTGTTATGAAAATTACATTTGTTTGACTTACCTTCTACGCCGTCTTTGGTGCAATACGCGAAAAGAGGGCGTGAACAGCCGGTAAAGCAGTTAAGCCCTTCTTGTGTCTTCAAAAGTTGCGCCATCTACAACAGAATAGCATTTGGTTAGTTATATGCAATGTTTTTTAACGACTTTTCACTGGAAAATGAGCTATCGCGGAGGCCATCTAGTAAACTCAGATCTGGCACTTTGAAATGAGCACCGATCCTGACTTCTACATCACTTTCTGAAGGTTAGTACACTCAATCTACGTGTGAGGTGTGTACAAGTACGATTATATTTTTAATTTCGATCCGATTTGTTTCAAACTTGAAACGCGAAAATCGATTTTTGGAGACGTCCGTTACACTGAAAAATCCGTTTAACAGTTTCAAAATGGCATTCATTTCAAATTTAAAAATAATCAATGCTGTTTTTTTTAACATCCAATTTCACCTTTTGAATTTTCAAAATCCGTTGAAATTAAGAAATTGATTTTGACTGCGGTCAGGGTACATTTTTGTATTTTCAATGTAGGCTAATTAAAAAATTTTAAATGTTAATGCACATATTTACATATGTTAATGCTCAGGTATACCCTGACTGAAATTATCAGACTTTCAAAAAAAAGGTTAAGATAAAAATATTTTTGGAAATTCGCTTTCATTTCGTCAGCGTGACAGATGCGTGCGGCGATACATTTATTCCAATTGCAATAAATATTTACAATGTACTATCTAAAGAAAGACCGGAAGCTGTTCCTAAGTATTTGCATCGGTTGTTTAGCATTTTAGAACATTCTTCCCGTATAAACGTTGTTAACAATTATAATTAGCAAATTAAGAGATTGATTGACAAAATAATATAGGCTATAATAGAGTTCTAGATTAAACGTGTATGCAAAAGTTTTAGGAAAATACATCGCAAGGAAATGCACGAAAAATTGATTTTAAAATTTCACCTAGACAAACAGACGTTATGATTGGAGGAAAACGTTAGAAAAAGTAAACACTTTGATTTTAATTCTTTATTATGTTATAGGCAATTGAAAGTAGTCTCAATTGTTTTGCAATACAGACTGGTGACAACAGAGGTTTCGGGTGTGAAGGTTTTTTCAAAACATTTCTCGGAGGTTGTGTTCACCTGAACGGAGGCCTGCCACTGGCTGGAAGGCCTAATGGCGCTTGTCGGGCAGATTTATGGCGTTTGTTGCTGTTGGAGTTTTGGGCTTTGTTTTGTTATGCAGTAAAATAATTGGCCCCAGTCGCATGGCAACTAATTAATTGGAAGAGGGATATGTAAAATGGTGTTCCATTAATTTTAGTGTCTCATATAAGGGTGCGGCTACCCCCGTCTCCGGCTAAGGGAAGAAGTTATTTAATATTGTACATTAGGGGTATAAATTACTTTTTGTTTTTATTAAGTGTTTTTATCAAGTGAAGTTGAGCGTTTGTTTTGTTTAGCCATGTTTTCTTGAACAAATTTCAACGCTGGAAAGCGTCAGAATAAGAAACAATTAGACTTAATATTCTGTAAAAGTGATATAGCCTACATTGTAAATAAAAAAAAACATAAGGTTAAATGTAATGGAAAAATTGTTGCGTTATAATATTGCAGGGTGGAGGTAATATTTACCTAACAGCTGATTTAGCACTATAGCTGTCTTTCGCAATAATATTTCAACTGAGGTTATGTTTATCGCTTTTGTTTATGATTTATATAAGTAAAACTATGAATAAGACAAATAAAATTATTACTCTAATTAATTTAATAATATTAAATAAACAATCTTTGTATGTATATATTATAAGTCCTTTTTCTGAGATATAACTCTAACGATTTTGATAATATATTGGAATAAAGTATTTTCGGGCTCAAAAAATCGTTATAAGTGGCTTTCATTTTTGGGAAAATTAATTTTAATTCGAAAAACGCGTTCAACGCTGGCCATCTAGGTATCTACCCAAATATAAAATGATAATGACAAAAACCAATGCGAATGTATACTGTTCAATCAGCTGATACTTAACAACTGTGTAAGTTTAATCCGCTGGTATAATAATTCTCGATACCAATTAACTTTATCAAAATTTAAATACGTATTTTTAAAAGATTACTATTTTGTTTAATTAAAAATACAGGAATAATGATTGTCAAAGTTGCTTAATATATTGTGCAAGGAAACAAAAACAAGTAACCCACGTGTGTATAAATACTAATTTTTCACAGAAATTGCTCTAACGATTATAGTATAACTTTTGCATATAACACTTACGGGATAAAAATTAAGCCGTATTCTTAAAAAAATTAGGTCCGATTTAATTCAAAACTTGGGGCACGCAAGTCGACTCTAATAAAGTAAGAACTTGAATAATATATCTAATCTAATCTATCCATATAATAATCGATAGCAAATGGCATCAATTTTCAAATCTTTAAAAATCCATTGTTTCACCCATAATTTAAAAAAAATCCTATGTCACCATCTTAACCAACTTAAAATCTGCCCTAAATTAACGTTTGATTTTAAAATTCCCTTAAAATACCAAAGTTACTTTTCGTTAATTTTCGTCTTTATAATGTGATTTGAATACTTAAAATGCTAAAACATGCCGATTTTCATGGTAAAATATTTTTTTAAAGTGTAAGATAAAATATATCGTTGGAAATCCGCTTCTACCACGGCAGAGAGACAGTTGCGTTCAGCGGTTATTGATATTTTATTCGATTTTTAGACATTATCACGAAGTATTCGACACATTTTCGGTACCCAAGAAACTACTAATTGTTAAGTTGTTAAATTGTTATAAATTTATTATAGTATTTAACGGTACAGTAACAAATTAAGCGAGTTTTAATTCAACTTAACTAAGACTGAACTAATAAACACTGTTGAGTAAAAAAATGTAACGAAAAATAATTTAAATGGAACTAAATTTTAAATAAATGTTTATATATAAGAAACTTTATTCTAAATTCGAATTTCTTAATAGGTAAAACAATAAAACTTGCTGGAATTTTGGATTTTTAATACCCAAACTTTGATTCTTACAAAGAAATCGCGGCACGCAGCTGTCTCGCTCACGCGACAGAAACTAATTCCCAATACTATTTTTTCTTAGCCTTTTTCGAAATCTGATTTTACTACCATAATCAGCGTTAAAATTTGTATATATTAGCAATTGTAACTGCAAAAAAGTATGAAAATGAACTCAGATCGCAGTCAAATTATATTTTATTAATTTTAACGTATTTTTAAAACTCAAAAATGTTAATTTATGCAGTTTTTAACGCTGGTTACGATGGTGAAATCAGATTTTTTTAAATAAAAATTGTAAGAAAAAAACTTATAGTTTAAATAATTTTAAATGACCACTATTTTTACGAATTTTGTTGACTAACGAATTTGTTCAAACTAATATAATAATCGTGTGTGTGTGTGTGTGTGTGTGTGTGTGTGTGTGTGTGTGTGTGTGTGTGTGTGTGTGTGTGTGTGTGTGTGTGTGTGTGTGTGTGTCTGTGTGTGTCTGTGTGTGTGTGTGTGTCTGTGTGTGTCTGTGTGTGTCTGTGTGTGTCTGTGTGTGTGTGTGTGTGTGTGTGTGTGTGTGTGTGTGTGTGTGTGTGTGTGTGTGTGTGTGTGTGTGTGTGTGTGTGTGTGTGTGTGTGTGTGTGTGTCTCTGTGTGTGTCTGTGTGTGTGTGTGTGTGTGTGTGTGTGTGTGTGTGTGTGTGTGTGTGTGTGTGTGTGTGTGTGTGTGTGTGTGTGTGTGTGTCTGTGTGTGTGTGTGTGTGTGTGTGTGTGTGTGTGTGTGTGTGTGTGTGTGTGTGTGTGTGTGTGTGTGTGTGTGTGTGTGTGTGTGTGTGTGTGTGTGTGTGTGTGTGTGTGTGTGTGTGTGTGTGTGTGTGTGTGTGTGTGTGTGTGTGTCTGTGTGTGTGTGTGTGTGTGTGTGTGTGTGTGTGTGTGTGTGTGTGTGTGTGTGTGTGTGTCTGTATATATATATATATATATATATATATATATATATATATATATATGTATATATATATATATATGTATATAATGTGTCTATGTGTATATGTGTATATATATATATATATATATATATATATATATATATATATATATATTAAGGATTCCCCAAAAAATGATCTAGAGGTCAGAACCGGCGCTAATTTCAAGGACGTTTCACTAGCTCATTTCCTAATGGAAGTACAGTACGTTAATAAAATTTCCCGTACGTTGAAAATTATCCGTTCAATTTGTTAATTCGATCCAAACTTCCTGTTTTTATAACAACGTAAATAATAAACAGCGGTCACGTCCGGCCGATGTCACGGATGCGTCAAATAAATCCGCATTAATTGCGTTTCTGTTGCAGCACTCGGCGATTCCCCTTAAACGAAACAGAAATCTAAATAGCCGTAGAAAGCGGGCGGTGACGTTGTTTGACACGCTGCGGCCGGCAATAAACAGATCAGGCGATAGACGAATCCCGTGTTATGGTGTTTATTTAAAACCACAATTAAATAATTAATTATCGGAGCTCGAGTGACCGCGCAGACTGATTTAAACGGCCCGTACTCCATCTCGCATTGTTGCCGTACGCATCTATTCAGAACCCGTTCTTTGGCATGTCACCGCGAAATACCGATTGACAATTAAAAAAGTCGAAACGTAATGCTTTAAGCGTACCATACGCTAGTCCCGCCGTCCCGTCCCGCATTCCTGATCTCTTTTGTTTAATAAACTATTTATACGTTGTTTTATTTAGATATCAGAATTTAAATCCTTAATAAATCCCCTTCCCTTACAATGTTCTAATTATCTGCAAGTAAAGCCAATCCGGCCAGGCGACAGTCTCCGCGTGTATTTACTCTTGCTATATTGTTCTGGCGGATTAAAGCGTTAACAAGTCTTACATTATACGCTATATAAAAGTCAAAGAAATATTTACAATTAGAACAAATGTCTTCGTGACGATAAAGTCTCAAGCTGATGGCATTTACCTTTACCAAAAACAGAAATTCAGCGACAGGCATTCATGAACCAGGATACCAGTGACAAACTAAGGGAGGCATTACTTGACAAAGAAAGTTGCTAAATTTGAGCTCTACAGAAGATCAAATACCACATTGCAGCTGTATAATGTAAGATAAATTGGCAGTTGATCATTGCACGTCTTTATTGGATAACCACTTTCCTATCCTTGTCGAGAAGGAAGTTGCTAAATTTGAGCTTTACAGAAGATCAATACCACATTGCAGCGGTATAATGTAAGTAAATTGGCAGTTGATCATTGCACGTCTTTATTGGATAACCACTTTCCTACCCTTGTCGAGAAAGAAGTTGCTAAATTTGAGCTCTACAGAAGATGAAATACCACATTGCAGCTGTATAATGTAAGATAAATTGGCAGTTGATCATTGCACGTCTTTATTGGATAACCACTTTCCCATCCTTGTCGAGAAGGAAGTTGCTAAATTTGAGCTCTACAGAAGATCAAATACCACATTGCAACGGTATAATGTAAGGTAAATTGGCAGTTGATCATTGCACGTCTTTATTGGATAATCACTTCCTATCCTTGTCGAGAAGGAAGTTCCTAAATTTGAGCTCTACAGAAGATTAAGTACCACATTGCAGCGGTATAATGTAAGATAAATTGGCAGTTGATCATTGCACGTCTTTATTGGATAACCATTTTCCTATCCTTGTCGAGAAGGAAGTTGCTAAATTTGAGCTCTACAGAAGATTAAATACCACATTGCAGCGGTATAATGTAAGATAAATTGACAGTTGATCATTGCACGTCTTTATTGGATAATCACTTCCTATCCCTGTCGAGAAGGAAGTTCCTAAATTTGAGCTCTACAGAAGATTAAATACCACATTGCAGCGGTATAATGTAAGATAAATTGGCAGTTGATCATTGCACGCCTTTATTGGATAACCACTTTCCTATCCCTGTCGAGAAGGAAATTCCTAAATTTGAGCTCTACAGAAGATCAAATACCACATTGCAGCGGTATAATGTAAGATAAATTGACAGTTGATCATTGCATGTCTTTATTGGATAATCACTTCCTATCCCTGTCGAGAAGGAAGTTGCTAAATTTGAGCTCTACAGGAGATCAAATACCACATTGCAGTAGTACAATGTAAGACAAAATGACACCTAATAATTGTAGCCGCCTCGGTGGCCTAGTTGGTAGCGTACTGGGCTCTCACCCCGAGGACCCGGGTTCGATTCCCGGCCAGGACTTGGCATTTTCATACGCTATAAATCATCCCATCGTCTGCATTAGCCCAAGTGTGCACAATAGTCGGACGTTAAATACTCACAAAAAAATGCAGTTCTTGATTGTATGGTTATCTTCCTAACCTTTTCGTAAAGACTGTTGCTAAATTTTTGTTTTACAGAAGATGAAGTAAGACTTTATCTAAAAATAAACTTCTTCAAAGAACATTCTCAATGTTGTGTTGGGTAGCCTTATTATTATGATTTACAATTTCTTCTTCTTTCTTTAATTTGTTGTGTGTCTCAGCGAAGATTTGTGTGCCACTTTTAAATTAAATCGGACTACATTTGCGAACTTGAGCGTGCAAACACACGCGCGCGTACACACACACACACACACACACACACACACACACACACACACACACACACACACACACACACACACACACACACACACACACACACACACACACACACACACACACACACACACACACACACACTATATCTGATAATTTTTCCCTTAAAAATACGTTCTTCAGGTAGGCATTAATTAGTGGTTATTTCAATGTCCCGGTTCTGGGGTCTAACATCATTTCACTTTTTCTACTTATTTCTATTCAGCACCGTTTGTCTCATCGGTCCACGGCTTTATATGTCTCACTCCTTCGAGATACATTCCTTATATTTTGTTAAGGATCTCTCAATTATTCTTCTACCGTTCGAAAATAACAATAATTTTTATATTTTATTTTTTAATTAAAAATTTATTTGGTTTCAAGGAAGTATACTGCACTATTATCTCAATTAAACTACATCATTTTCTAAATGTTTCAAATATGTTCAGGTTTTCAGATCAAATTGTTTATTTATTTTTAATATTTTTTTTATACTTTTAGCAGAATGTTTATTGTTCACGAATGCGAAAAATAAATTATTTCCAATTGTTTGAAGTAATAAAATACAGAATTTAATTATCTATTTCTCCAATTTGATTGCGCTAAATTGTCCGTTCTGTTTCCGCATATACTGTAAACAGATGTACTGGAAATAAATATTCAGAAGGCATTATTATAAAGATGGCGGCAGGATCGCATTCCGCCCGATCTATATTTCCTCGGAACGACTTTGCACTCGTCGTTCATCAAGTTAAACACTTTCTGCCCCTTTCTCGTTAAAATTCCCACCTTTTGCAGGAGCATCGTTCCCCCCACGAGCCAGATTTACTGCGAGTACAGTTCCAACAATTATGCATTCAAATTTATATGTTCTTACTTATGGAAGCTCGCACCTGCTTGCAGCCGGAATTTAATGCCTTTTACTCGCTAACTTTGTAGACATTTATCTGCGCACAAGTTAAGGATGGCCGGACCCAACTGGAGCGCTGCACTGTTGTTTTAAAATTATCATAAAATAAAATTGTCTGAATAAACTGTACAGATAGTGAGAAACATTATTTGTTAATTTTTTTGGGGAAATGAGGTGTAAGATTGGCCTTCAAAGTAAAACATGAGATCTTGAAATAACCACTAACTAATGACTACCTCAACTTATTTTTAGAGGAATAATTATCAAGTATTGCGTGCGCGCGCGTGTGTGTGTGTGTGTGTGTGTGTGTGTGTGTGTGTGTGTGTGTGTGTGTGTGTGTGTGTGTGTGTGTGTGTGTTGTGTGTGTGTGTGTGTGTGTGTTTGTGTGTGTGTGTGTGTGTGTGTGTGTGTGTGTGTGTGTGTGTGTGTGTGTGTGTGTGTGTGTGTGAGTGTGTGTGTGTGTGTGTGTGTGTGTGTGTGTGTGTGTGTGTGTGTGTGTGTGTGTGTGTGTGTGTGTGTGTGTGTGTGTGTGTGTGTGTGTGTGTGTGTGTGTGTGTGTGTGTGTGTGTGTGTGTGTGTGTGTGTGTGTGTGTGTGTGTGTGTGTGTGTGTGTGTGTGTGTGTGTGTGTGTGTGTGTGTGTGTGTGTGTGTGTGTGTGTGTGTGTGTGTGTGTGTGTGTGTGTGTGTGTGTGTGTGTGTGTGTGTGTGTGTGTGTGTGTGTGTGTGTGTGTGTGTGTGTGTGTGTGTGTGTGTGTGTGTGTGTGTGTGTGTGTGTGTGTGTGTGTGTGTGTGTGTGTGTGTGTGTGTGTGTGTGTGTGTGTGTGTGTGTGTGTGTGTGTGTGTGTGTGTGTGTGTGTGTGTGTGTGTGTGTGTGTGTGTGTGTGTGTGTGTGTGTGTGTGTGTGTGTGTGTGTGTGTGTGTGTGTGTGTGTGTGTGTGTGTGTGTGTGTGTGTGTGTGTGTGTGTGTGTGTGTGTGTGTGTGTGTGTGTGTGTGTGTGTGTGTGTGTGTGTGTGTGTGTGTGTGTGTGTGTGTGTGTGTGTGTGTGTGTGTGTGTGTGTGTGTGTGTGTGTGTGTGTGTGTGTGTGTGTTTGTACGCTCAAGTCCGAAATTGTAGTCCGACTTAATACAAACGTAGCACAAAAATCGTATTTTGTAACAGCTTCAAGTTCGTTAGCCAGTAAAATTCGTCCAACACTTTCAAAACTTTAAAAAATTCTGAACTTTTTTGTCTAAAATTCTTTTGAAAATCTGACTCCTCCACCATGATTAGAGTTAAAAACTGCGTAAATTAACATTTTGAATATTCAAAATCACTTGGTATTAAAAATTTAATTTGACGGCTTCAGTATACAATTCCGTATTTTTTATAAAACTTTTAAATGGTTACGTATGCAGATTTTAACGCTGATTATGATAGTAAAATCAGAACTTAAAAACGTGTATGGTAAAGAAATATACTTTTTTTTGAAATACGCTTCCATCACGTCAGTTAGGAAGCCGCGTGCCGCGATTATTTGATCGTACTTTCAACATAGCTTTAATTTACTCAGAGAATACAAATATACGATTCATGAGTACATTAAATACAGTTGACGATGTTTAGCTGCGCGCGCATCTTTGCTCTGGCTAAAGTTGTACTAGTCATTCACAAAACATCTGTTAGACATTGGTCAAACATACTCATAAGAGCGACTTTCTAAAAGCAAAATTGCAGGCCAATAAATAATGAAGTAATTATCTTATTGATAGGAGGTAGTTTGCATTTGCTAACAGTCACATTAAGCGAAATTCCATGTTGTAGAAATAAACAAGAGTCAATGTTTTTTAAAGTGCGTGAATTTACTCCGCATGCCTTGCCCTTCCTCACCCCCTCCACGTGCAAGGTATCTGTTTTAATACACAAAGCGGTAAACTGTATGTTTGGACGTCCGAAATATTCAGACAAACATCGAACGCCCATGAACCATAGACTCGAATTAAACGTCTCGGTGAGCTGGTTTCAAAATTCGTATTCATATTTTTCCAAATATGGGAACACTTTGGCGCACGTTTTCCATCCATAACGGCTAAACAGTTGCACCGATTTAAGTCATAAAGAAAAATCGTTAGTTAAAATTTTCTATACTTTATAATTCAACTTAAAAGTTATTAAAATTTATTTTAAACCTTCAACACTGGTTATGTTGATAAAATCATTTTTAAAGTTTAAAAAAGTTTTTGTCAATAATAATATACTGCTTACGTCAGTGTGAACAGTGGATTCCATTTTTTATATCTTTATTTGCAAAAATATGTATGCATATTGAAATAATTGTGTGAGCGTGTTTACTAGCTTCTGGCAATTCGTTTCCATCACGTAAGCGAGACAGCTGCGTGACGTATTATTTTAATTTTCGACTAAGCTTGCCAAGGTGCGTCAAGGTTTCTTTATTGTTTGGCAGTTTATTCTAACTTTTGTGTCGGCAGGTGCTTCTATCTTGGTTCTACCCTCTATCTTTCGTATCTATTAAATTCTTGACTATTTTAATTGGACGAATTTTGTATAAATGTCTCGGGACGGGGCTTCTGTTTGAATTCCCGTTCAGCTTTCAGATTATGACACAGTTGCAGATTGGGTCTACACGAACTTCGTACCGAGGGGAATAATAAAACAAACAAAAAATGTATCAAGTGTGTGTGTGTGTGTGCGTGTGCGTGCGTGTGCGAGCGCATATGCGTGTATACGCGTGCGTGTGTGCGTGCGTGCGTGTGTGCGTACGTTCGTGTGTGCGTGTGTGTGTGTGTGCGCGCGTGTGTGTGTGTAACATTTTAACAACACGTAATACTAAAAGTTCGGTTTAATCAGGATCAGAGCTCATTTCCTCAAGGTCCCGGGTCTGGGTTTTACCGTTATGGCTGAACCGACAGCTCCAAGATTTTTACTTCTTTATGGATTATTTATGGTATAATAATGTTATCATTATTGTTTATTCCAACATTTTTCATTATTTGTAAACTGTATACAGGAACAATTCACGGTGTTTCAAGAGTACGGGGCTTTTTGTGGAACTTAATATTAAGTTCAAGTCGCCTAACTTCCTACAGTTGTTGAGTTTATCTTTTATGTCAGGCGGTATTTAGCAGCTAGTGTGTAGGTTTTTCGCTTTCATGGTGATTTGTGATTGCTCTGATCATATTAAGATTATTAAGTGCTTTAAGGAATTGTTAACCTTTGGCACTGCGATGAAAGAACCTATTTTCAACTAAGTTTTTGATTCCAGTTCAGTAGGCTGGTGCATTCAATACATTTTAGCTCATTATCCTGAAGGTCCTCAAAGTCCTGGAAGTGTTCTGCTAGCAAGAACCTAAAATCACAAATTACGTGGTCTACAGTTTCTTCTTTCTTGCTACCGTTTTCCTTGGTACGATCTTATCTTATCATACGCACGCTCAGACTACAATGCCCTCTCATGATTTTCCTTATTTTGCTCTGCCCAAGGTACCAACTGTCCCTTCAAGGGGAGCCTTTTCTAAAATGGGTTTTACTACAGGAATATCCTCTAAGGTTGTTCCATATTACCTAAAGTTGCTCCCTAAATTGTTTGGGGTGATCCTCTTTTTTGTATAATGAACCATTGTTGTTTTCCTAGAGTCTCTACGGCTCTACCCCACTGTGTCACCATGCTGTCTCCGAATTAGCACCACCACATCATCTGCAATTTGCATATCCTTTGGTATAACATCCTTCCGAAAACAAACAACTCCAAAAGTGAGCTTTTCTTCAGCATTTTAACATATCAAGCGTTATATTCACGTTGTTCAGTTTGTATTTTAAGGGTCAGATACTTGAGAAAGATATATTATCTTTCATTAAACACATCGTGTATTCTTTTTACTTACATAAATGATTTTTTTTTTTATTTGGTGTTTAACGTCCGACTATTTTGCACACTTGGGCTAATGCAGACGATGGAATGATTTTATAGCGTATGAAAATGCCAAGCCCTCGCCGGGAATCGAACCCGGGTCCTCGGGGTGAAAGCCTAGTACGCTATCCACTAGGCCACCGAGGCGGCTACACAAATGATGGTAAATATCTGGATAAACAATAATAATTACATAAATGATTTTTTCAGATTGTCTTCACTGTTGTTAAGTGTGGATTCCAAGTGATCAAACTGGTAACAGTGCCAATTATATTGGGAAAATGATTACGCCACGAGTTGGCACTACATACTTAACAAGACCGGAATAAAACGATTGTAGAAATCGATATTACCGCTCCGAACGGATGCTAGCGAACCGAAGAAATTGAGCAGAAAACTACCCCATATTCACTGGGAAAAATAAAAAACAAGTTTATCGTTTTAAAAGTCAGATTGGCGATATTAAAGAGGTAATGACTGTATGACAATAGGAGACAACAATAATTACTGCAGGAGATAAGATTTGTTGTAGAAGATCAGGGAGCGGAGCGAGGGAGAACACAATGCATAGGGTGTGCGGGAGGGGAGGGGAGGGGGTTAGCAATCATTGTGGGATGAAATACTGGGAGCATATTATACAAATTGCAGAACGCTAGGCACCAGTTGAATAGCTCAGCGGGCCGGAAAACGGAGCTATTAAAATTTCCTATGCTCGGAATGTACGGTGGATTGGAAAAGTTGATTGCTAACAGTGGCACGCTTCGACATTGCGCGTAATGGTTACATGAGTTACGCGATCGTTAAGGTAATTATGCATCGGAAGTTAGGTTAACGTACGAGTAATTTTGTAATGAGTCGAAAGTCAGTTTTGCTTCTTAAGCTTTTTGTAAAAGTAAAATGAAACAAAGAATTGCAGATAAACCGTGCAAAAACCTTACGTATAAACTTTTTCACATTCGATTATTTTAAAAAAATACAATAAAATCTAATTTAAGATTTGCGAAAAGTAAAACAAGAAAATCTGAACAATTTCTTAAAATAGTTTCATTAAATTTTTCTCAATTACAAATGACGTAACTCAAGTGTGTGTAGTAAAATTTCAAAATAACCGCCTCACGCTAATGTCTCGCTGACGTGATGGAAGCGGATTTCAAAAAGATTTTTTCTCTTATCTTACAATTTTTTGAAATTCTCATTTAACCATCAAAATCAGTATTAAATAGCTTATACAGTTGAAGTTTATTCGCTCTGAATTATTTCGTATAAGACTAACTGACGTGAAATGTTAACAATAATTAGGAAACAGCTCAAAAAACAGAAGTTTATATAGTGCCGATGTGCGCTTATACCCTGGGGGTGGATGCCACCCTTTTCAGAGGGTACAAATTACGACATTCAAAACAACCGCAGTAATCGATAGGGGAAGAAATTCTAAGCAAAAAGTTTAAAGTTATTTTTTGTATTATTCGTGATTATTTTTTAATTATTATTTTAATTATTTTTTAATTATTCGTGATTGAAAATTTTGGTTTTTCGTCTTTCGTTTTTCCTACGTTTTATCAAATAAATTGTTACGAACAAAAAAAAGAACTTTTTTGTATAAATACAATACAAACTGAGTTATGATTGGTTACCGTTTTAATTTACACTGGGAATACGAAAAATGAACCCCGACAGCCGACGAACTAAATTTCTTTACTTCAACCGATTTTGAAGAAAATAAAAAATTCTAATTTATGCAGTCTGTAACGCTAATTACGATTGTGTAATAATATTTTCAAATATTTTAAATTGCTGCCATTTTGAAACTGTTAAAGAAATTCTGTTTGCTTGCTGACTAGTTTAAGCTATTAATGATATAAATTTTCGCGCCAAGTTTGAATCAAGTCAGACTGCAATCTTGAGCGTGCTAACATACACATTTATATATACAGTGAACCCTCCTTCAACGGACACTCCCGATACACGGACACTTCTGGTTGAGCGGACATTTTTTCAGTGACGGAAAATATTCCTAAATATTTACTAAGAATGTATCCTCCCTTAAGCCGACACCCTGTTAGCAGGACACGGACAGTAAAATTTGTCAAATTTTAGTTTCTTTCATACCTCTATTAGGCGGAAAAAATGCATAAATGTCTATACAACAATATTACGATACACTGTAGCATAGAATATTGACATTTAAAACTATCCTGTACGTGACATGATGTTTGAAAGTAAAATATGTAAAGTCTAACGCAGTTGGCAACACATTAACTACGCCGTACAGAGTTGTAAAATCGTAACAAACGCATGGAGTTGATTGACACATGTCACTACTAAAAGCGGACAGATTTTGACATGTATCATGTCAGGGCTGGCTGTTATGTTGGATTTTGCGTGTCGCGTGATGCCAGGAACATGTATATTGACATACAACAGTATTTTTTGGGCGTCGAAAGTCTCATATTAAATTAATCATAATTAAAATTTCCTATGTTTCCGCCCGGGTCCTTGCTCATGTTAGGCGCATAACCACTACACTACGGAAACTACGAAGAAGATTGACCGATTTAAACATATGAAATGAATCGTTAATTTAATTTCCGTAGTTGTATTAGAAGATCAGCTGTTTTATATTAATTCGTAACGATCAGCTGATTTCACTGAACAGCTGATAGGTTATAATAATTTTCAGGTTATGTTGTTAATTACTACGTTAATTTATTGCACTTTCAAAAATATCGTAATTAAAACAACAATTATTGCAATAAATACAAGATTATTTAATAAAATACAATAAGAAGAAAAGAATAAATATCTGGTATTGAACCAAAAATAAAAAATCATGTTTCGTGTTTTCGAACAAATTATCCCAGTTAAAAAAAGGAGAAGAAACATGATACATGGTTTTTATGTTTTGTTCAAATAACAAAGATTTTGTATTATTGCTTATTATCTCAGTCAGTAAGGATGATTGTTTTTTATTTTAATACAAAAAGCACATTAAGGCTATTATCGCCTCCCTAAATGTAAGTTTGAGTGTAAAGTGTTAAAGTCGTAAGTGTAGCGTTGTACGTGTAAGTGTGTGTTAGACTCGGGTACCGCGAGGGACATCTAAATCCTCTCAATAGCTGCAGCTAGTCTGCACCCGAGCCGCAGTAAGGATGGATTAAAACCTACTATTTGTACATCGAAGCTGCCACTTAGTATAAAAGAAATGCCCAGAAAAAACAAACACCACAAGATTACCAATTCTTACGTTTGACAAATTTCACCCAAGGAACCGTCGTACACAGCGTTTACGTTTAGACCTACAGAATATTATTTTAATTTTCTAAATTATACTTACAATTGTGTAAAGTCAACAGATAAATGTAGAGTACGTTTGTTTTTTGAGTTTAAAAAAACTGATGTTTTTCGTTTGAGAAATTCTTAGCTTTTAATTTCGTGTTTTTTTTGTACAGTAACAATTTCATTTCTTAAAGCAAGTTTTTTCACCTCTCTAATAAACGGACATCACAAGATCAGCCAAAAATAATCGGTAATGGCAAGTGTATATATATATATATATATATATATATATATATATATATATATATATATATATATATATATATATATATATATATATATATATATATATATATGTGTGTGTGTGTGTGTGTGTGTGTGTGTGTGTGTGTGTGTGTGTGAGTGTTGTGTGTGTGTGTGTGTGTGTGTGTGTGTGTGTGTGTGTGTGTGTGTGTGTGTGTGTGTGTGTGTGTGTGTGTGTGTGTGTGTGTGTGTGTGTGTGTGTGTGTGTGTAGGTGTGTATGTATGTATGTATGTATATAATCATTGGCGTGTTGTAAGTCGAAGATGCAGGCTATATTCATTTTAGTGTTAGTCTACTATACTTAAACTATACATATAGGACCATTTATTGAAATTTACAAACCAAAGCAGCTTTACTTAAATAAGTAAATTTGATATTTTTAATTTCTCACTGAAAGTAACAGTAAAATAATAACGACAGAGAGACTTTAACAATCTAAAAACTAATCTAAAAAACTAAAAAACGTGATCTAAAAACTAACACTCTTATAATTTATTTAATTTAATCTGCATTTTTGTTTATTAATTAAAAGAACAATGTAATGGAAGAAGCTAAGGAACAGACTCTTGATCCAAATACAGAAGGCAAGATAGAATAAACTATCACAGAACATTAGTGATTGATTTAGGTTAGGCCCCAAATAAAAATAGTGTTTTTTAAATAAAATATATAAACAACAATAATTAAATAGCTAATTTTAATAATAAAGTAAAAAATTGTAAACAATATACCCGCGTGACATACTTAAAGGGAGTCAACAGAGCGGTACACCAAGAAAAACTAGACGCACAAACATGAATAGTTTAAGTGCTCTTTTATGCTGGCTAGCTATTCACAAAGCGAAGACCTGCTGTGTTAAAACGTCATATCCTCTTCCTAACTAACTTGCTGTAGCTGTAGTTATGACGTCAGTTAATATTGTGGGGAAGTCTTCGCTTCTTTTTGCGAAGACATGTAAAGCGGATTGCGGTAAAACAGGAGCTGTAATGCTGCAATGGATAACTCGTAAAGTAATATTAATTTTACATTCAAAATGACGTCTTAATTTTATTTTTTATATTCGAAATAACGAAAAAATGACGGTTTATACGGTTGGGCTTTTGTCATCAATACTTAAGCTGGGGAAATAAGACACTGTTAAAAAAACAGTTCTTGGTCCGCCTAAATAAGTTTTAAATTAAAAAATATTCTCAACTATAATTAAAACAGCTGTATCAACATAAATCGCCCAATCTGTTTACCCTACAGCTGATCGTTTGTCCTCATCCGATCCGCCTTTATAACGGACGTAAACAAACTACAAAAAGAAGTAAGCAACGCCGCCGCAGACATGACTGTAAGCAATTCTTTCATTAGCGCAGTATCTATAGGTTGACCATGATGTATGGCGATAGATATTACGTACGGGACTGATGGGCCTCTAGGGCCCTCTATGGGACACGGCTATACGTTTCAATCTGAGCTGTCACAAACTCCTGAGAGACATTAAAAACTGCAAAAAACCAGAAAAAGAGCAACTTGCGCAGCGCGAGGGTGACACGATGTGCGTGATTCATACTGTCACCGGAATCGATACATTAAATAATAGGTTACAATTATTCGGCCTCTTTTAACTTGTTACCGTTATTAATACATTACTAATCTAACTGTTTACTGTCTGACTGACTGTCCGATTGACTTATCTAAACCGTGCAGGCGCTGCGCTTCCAAATCACAGTTAAGTTAGAACTATGTCGAATTCCAAAAAAGTAAATTTTAATTTGAGTTAAAATTAAAGTATAATCACTTTTGCTGTTTTATATTATTAAAAAAAAAAATTTTTACAGCATCCTCTTTTACCCTCACCTCACTCCGTCCACCCGTTCATCCATTCTATTAGTGTGTGTGTGTGTGTGTGTGTGTGTGTGTGTGTGTGTGTGTGTGTGTGTGTGTGTGTGTGTGTGTGTGTGCGCGTGTGTGTGCGCGCGTGTGTGCGTGCATGCGTGCGTGTGTGTGTTCACAAAGACCTTAAAGCGCGTGCACATCACTGGAGACCTTAATTTACTGTCCTGTTTCGACGAGATTTAAGAGTTAAACAGTAAAATGCATGATATCGACGTCTTGTGAGATTATGTATCTTCGCTCATAACTCGAGAATTTTTTTCTAAATAAATTACTTTGTGTTGGTCAAAAAGCTTTAAAAAAATTAATTAATAAAAATCGGCACAAACTACTGTGATCAAATCAAACTAAATGTAATCTATTACTAACTAAACGCAGTAAAATTGCATCCGTAAAAAAATTGGTTCAAGAATTATCGAAAAATAGTAAAAACGCGATCCTGGAAAAATATTAGTGAAATATACAAATAAATACGTACGTATATGACTCAAATAAGTGTTGCAAATTTTTAAAAAAGTTGGAAAAATCTAAAAATCCACCCTGACCGCCGTCAGGTTTCCTTTGTTCTTTTAAATTAAAATGAAGACTCGTAAGTCTTCATCTTTAAAATTTGTTACACTGAACTGAGTCGTGATTCTTGTTATATTACCAAATTTGAAAAAAATCTAACGAACATTGGCTTCTGAACATATTTTTTTGGAATAAGCAAATTGAAGTTTTGGAATATTGTGTAATATTTTTGCAATTATTTGTATCAATAAAAAGATTTGTACTTTACACGTTCTTGTTAACTATAATTTTTTTTGCTAAATATAACATTTTATACTGCATTAGAGTATTAAATCATATAAGAAAGTAGCTTAGTTGCAGATCTGCAAGTCAATCTTTATAAAAGTAAATAATTTCCGACAAAAAATAAATCACAGCAACATAAAATGTGATTAGGTATGGAAACGAGGGAGCGAGGTTTTCTTTCGTTATTGTAAGCATATTTGTCGAGAAATTGTAAGCGACAAGGGTGAAGTGTGATCAGGGTTGCGAGGGTAAATCTCGCGGAAGGGTAGAAGCCGAATGGGACTGTTTTAATATGAAAATCGCTCTCAATTGAGAGAAGCAGGGGAGAAATGAAGTCATTTGCAAATACGAAGTTAACTTTGCCAAATCGTTAGTCGCTATATTCATCGGATGTCGGCTAATTCCAGAGATGATTCCGCTAGGCTATATTCATTATGACTGGAAAGTTTCTAGCGCGAGTTGAATGTTTCCGAGTTGGAAGTTTGATAACCTCTCAAGACGATAAATTAAAATACAGTCCGTAATTATAGCTCCCACCTCTTGCTCAGGTTCGTCGACTGTGTCTGTTTGCTAACTTGTGCTCTTTTGACGAATACTTATGCATTTATAAAAGTTTCTTTGCTCCCTTTTCACCGAGATAAAGTTCTTTTTAATTTCAAACTTTTAAAGTCCACAAAGCGCTAATTTTAAAATGGAAAAGTAGAATTTTAAATATTCATTTTTTATAACTAATTATTATTTCTTTAATTATTGCCATTTGTTTTTCTATCTCTGTTTTTACATTGTATAAGTTAAAGTTGTTTAAACAGAAATAGTTAAAGAAATTAGTTAAATAGTTAAATAGTTAGAAATAGTTTAATAGAAATTGTATAGTTGAACAAATATACAAAATAGTTATTTCTGCAACTATTGAGCAAAGTTGCGCTTCTTGAAACGAAAGAAAAATGTTTACTAGAGAGGAAAGCTTCACGAGTTGGAAATAAACACTTTGAACACGAAATTTTGCACACAATAATATACAAAACTGCTAATTTAACGATACAAACTCACGGTTCTAACAGAGTGAGGTTATGTTGTTCAGCCTTCTTAAAATATCTAGAAACAAAAAAACCCTCAACGAACAAAAATACTTCAACATATTTGATTTTTCGTCTATATCTAAAGGCGTACCGAACAAATCACAATCATTTTCAACTACTTCATTTTTACAAACGTTCAGTGTTTAGTAACGCTATAGAAACATTGAGGTTATACAGTAACTTGAAATAAACAAAATGTTGCCAACTTTAATTTCGAAAGCAAAATTTACCCTCAGTCCTAACAATCAAACATGTGCGTGTATCAGTATTCCCCTTGCTCACCAGTATAGAAAACCTAAATTTAATTTTTCTTTGATATATTGTTCATAAAATTGTTACATAACATTTCCCTTGTTAGTTCGAGTATCAGGGATAAATAGTGTAACTGGAGGCTATAATAATTGTCAAATTTTTATGAGATTTAGCATGTAGTCTACAGGCTTGCCCATATTTCTATTTTGTTACTAAAATTTTTAAAGGAGTCAACTGATCTACATTACTTTTTGAGAGAGTTGTTAACACACACGCACGCAATCACGCACGCACGCGCACACAAGCGCGCGCGCGCACACACACACACACTCACGATCGCAATTTTATAGCTTGACACAAAAATCGATATTAGCAGTAGATCGAACAAGTTTGTTAACCAGCAAAATTCGTTCAACAGTTTCGAAATGTCGGCCATTTCAAATTTTTAAAAATCGTAAATTTTTCGTTTTAAATTTTTTTTTAAATCTGATTTCACCAACGCAAACAGCGAGGAAAAACTGCGTGAATAAGTATTCTTAATTTTCAAAATCCTTAGAAATTAAAAAATTTAATTTGACGGCGTTCACGGTTCATTTTCGTATTTTCAAAGAAATTTAAAAGTTTAAAATGCTAGTCTATGCAGATTTTAACAGGGCGGGTGATATCAGAATTTGAAAAAACAGGAAAATACTTCTGGAAACACCGAAACCGTAGGCCAAGAACGCACTCAGAATATTGTGTCGTTAACAATTATTCATTTTTCATTAATATTTAAGGAGTATCGTTTTTTACTGAGAAATAAATAAAACTACAACTGAAGTAGCGCATATGTTGAGTGAACAATTACTGAACCTAGAATCGTTTTTAAGTCTTAAGTCAATAAATAGCCCAGCTTTCCAGAATAAATGCCTTTGTATTTATTTTCGGGCCCAGTTAATTATCCGATACAAACCAGAAGTTGGGAAAATATTGTTTCTCGACGAAACGTTCTTGAAGAGTACTTTAGTGGCAGCGGATGCGATATTTTAACATATTCTTTCAAACTTGGGCAAATAAATACACGCGCTGCGATTGATCCGTGAGATTTTAACCAGCGCCCTTCCGAGAAGAAAATAAACTCGAATTTAGTGATAAAACTTGATTTCACATTTACCTGTGAACGCAATCTTTAGAATTATTGGAAATGACCTACTGACAAATTATTAATTGCAATGGAGAACACTGCAATAATTTTTACCGAATTTCCATTGGAAAATAAACTCCTGGAGCACCATCATGGTGATACTCAGACCCGGGACCTTGAAGAGCTCCGATCCTTTAGGTCGCTTTTTGTAGGTATCTTAAACATCCGCGTGTGTGTGTGTGTGTGTGTGTGTGTGTGTGTGTGTGCGCGCCCGTAAAACACGTTATAACAAAAAAAGTTATGAATTGAAAAATTTTAATTGCCGCCATTTTGAAACTGTTGAACGAATTTTGTTGGTCAACAAACGTGTCCGAGCTGTTACCAAAGTCTTTTGTTGTACCAAGTTTTAAACATATCGGACTGAAATTACTTTCGCGAGTATGCTAAAACACACACACACACACACACACACACATACATATATATTCGATTTGTTTAAAACTGAGTACAACAAAAGACTTTTGTAACAGTTCGGACAAGTTTGTTGACCAGCAAAATTCGTTTATTAGTTTCGAAATGGCGGCCATTAAAAATTTTTCAATTCGAAACTTTTTTGTCTTAAATTGTTTTGGAAGCGAATTTACGAAAGCATTTTTCTTTGCCTTACCGTCTTTGTGAAATTAAGATTCTCCCATGATAAACAGCGTTCAAATACGGGTAAGCCGTCTCGGTGGCCTAGTGGATAGCGTACTAGGCTTTCACCCCGAGGACCCGGGTTCGATTCCCGACGAGGGCTTGGCATTTGCATACGCTATAAATCATCCCATCGTCTGCATTAGCCCAAGTGTGCACAATAGTCGGACGTTAAACACACAAAAAAAATCAAATACGGGTACATTTTTTTAAAATGCCAAATTGCAACGAAAGTACGAACATATTGAATTTCTTAAAGGATTTTAAAATTAAAAATGCTAATTTGCGATTTTTAACGTTTCTTACGATAGTGATTCAATTTTTCAAAAATATTTAAAACGAAACATCGTATCGCCGATTTGAAATGACCGCCATTTTGAAACTGTTAATGAATTCGTACAAGCTTGTGAATTGGGAAAGGTCTGGGTCTTCCCATGATGACATCCAATATTCAATAAAAGTTCGGTAATAAATTCAACTACCAGTGAATCCAAACTATCAATAAATTCACGAACTATAAAATACCTTTAATATTTAAAATGAAGTTCTTTTCACCAAGCGAGATTCTCAACTAAACGCATAAGTGCATACGTTATAGCCATTAGGCCACCTGTTATTTACGGTTGAACGATAAGTCGATAAAAATGTTTGAAAGGTAAGTGTCGATCTTGAGTGTCCGAACATGATGTATAGGCTATTTATAAAGTGGCTGATTGAATGTACTCCGAGGGTGGAGGGCGGAGGGTGAACACTCCCCTCATATCGATGTCCGCCCTCTGGGAATTCGCTGGTGCAAAAATGGAAAAAGGGAAAAATAGGAACTCGTATGAAAACATATAGAGACCAGAAAAACGGATATAAAAATCCCGATATTTCCTGAAAACATACCCGGAGTATTGTGGCAACCAGAATATGCGAGTCCTGAGGGAACGTGGGGTTATGGGTGTGTTTATGGTGTCCACACTTCCATATTGCAGACGCCGGCAGAAGTCGGGATTTTATATTGGGAATGCAATCTCGGGCTGGGGTCACTGCTGGAATATGTAACGTAGCCTCGAGAAAAGTAAATGGGATAAACAGCAACAATCTTGGAACAAGTTTTCTTTTCATAACGTTTTACTTTATGACTAACCAAAAACGTAAATCTACTTAATAAATCAATATTATTACTGTTATGTAAACATAACATCTTTATATTTACATGTGAAAATATCTGTTTACAAACTATTACACAAAATTATTACAAATCTTTGGCAGAACAACATTTTTCAACAATGCACTTAAATTAAGTAAAACAAAACAAATCGTAAAACAAAAATTGTAATAAACAGCTGATTTACAAAAAAATTGTTTTCACCATACCCTCTTCTTAGCAACTACAATTTCACCAACGTAAACATCACTAAAATCTGCCTATATTAGCACAGTGAACGCGAAAATGAACCCTGACCGCCTCCAAATTAAATTTCTTAATTTCGATAGGTTTCGAAAATTAAAAAAAAACGCTAATATATTCAGTTTTTAACGCTGTTTACGGTAACGAAATTCAGATTTTAATAAAACATTGTAGGAAAAAAAGTTGTGATTTTTTAAATGTTCGAAATGTCCGCCATTATTGAAATGCTGAACGGACCTTACCGTTTACTGAACTTGTATAAGCTATTACCAAAATCGATGCTTGCGTCACGTTTGAATCAAATCTGAATAAATTGCTAGCGTAAGCGTTCTAAATCACACACGCACGCACGCACGCACGCACGCACGCACACACACACACACACACACACACACACACACACACACACACACACACACACACACACACACACACACACACACACACACACACACACACACACACACACACACACACACAGTAAGACAGAGAGGGGAGAGAGGGAGAGATAGAGAGAGAGAGAGAGAGAGAGAGAGAGAGAGAGAGAGAGAGAGAGAGAGAGAGAGAGAGAGAGAGAGAGAGAGAGGTGTCGGAACACATATTTTCTTGAATTTATCTTTATCATAATGATAAAAGCTTACTAATACTACTTATTAGTACTGCGAATTATCTTCATAATTTAAACATAGGCGTGCATATATATCATTTATTATTGTTAACTATTAGGCTACGCTTATAACTCGGTATATTTACGTAACAGATCGTGTTTTTACAACCGCCGTAAGCATAGTTTTGCCACACAAGAAAAGCATTACAACAATCGTTCCTATTTAACTTTAAAATGGCACAAGCAGTTCAGTTTAACCGGAGCATTGTAACGCCGGGCGCGGTATAATAAGCTCGCGTATAATGCCGCTGCAATTTATAACAACTTCTCAGCGCGGATAGAAATTAAACCCGCCCCGCCCGCCCGCCCGACAATAGCACCGGCCGGGACGTTACACAATAGCGGCGCATTAAGTGCCTATTTGTTGCTCCTAGTTGAATATATATTGGCGCTAAGCATTGCGTCGAAACACATGTTAACGCCCGCGATTCCCGTAAAGCGACATCGCATTCTTCCCTCTAGATGGCGCGTCAACATAGTTCGGGTTCGGCGCGCGGTCACGCTCGAAACCCGTTGTAAATAGTTTCGTCTGTTCCCGAAACGAGACAATACGGTTCGGGATCGCTT
Organism: Callitettix versicolor; assembly: GCA_022606455.1. Classification (NCBI taxonomy): domain Eukaryota; kingdom Metazoa; phylum Arthropoda; class Insecta; order Hemiptera; family Cercopidae; genus Callitettix; species Callitettix versicolor. Next base: position 87,570,844 of record CM040190.1, read on the forward strand.
CGTCGCCCAATTTGAGGGATTTCCAGCCGCCGTACGACAAAGAAAGACGGCAGCTATTGTCTCTACAAATCACTACCGAGTCATTACTGCGCTTTGACTCGGATAACCCCGGATTCCGCCCAATTATCTTGCGCCGTTGTGCGGCTATTTCTGTAAGAAATTTAACCCCCGCGCTTCGGTTTTACAAATAACTTCTGTTCGTGGTTTACGTTTCTATTGTTTTCAGTGCGTCTAGACTGTATAATCAAAACTGATTTGAATGAAATAGTGCGTGCCTAATGTGATGACAGCCGCGGAGGAAAAATAAAATTATTTAATTAAACCGAAAGAACAACAGAGCTTTGTTTGTATAACCCCTTGAGAATACAGTAAAAGTAGTGCTGAAACAATGTATCAAGGCGCGCGCTGTAAATAGGGTTGCCTTTGAATTTATAGGTTTTCAGAATCCGTTCGTAACGCACCTCTTCCTAGTAAATATTGTAAACCGCTTGAAATTAAGCGAAAATCATCTGGTGCCTGAATTTTCCAATTTTCCGAATAATAAGGCCGGGTGGGCAGCCAATGCGCAGCGGAATGAAGACGAACGGTAACTAGAAGCGGAGTTCAGTCAGTTTAAAGAACTCGTTTGTATCTTCTTTTGTTTAGACGTACAATAAATTATAGAAAACTACTAGACTATGTTTAAAAACCGTAATCTAGGTAACGAGAAATAACAATTTTGACAGCGTAATCAGTGGAGTAGAGGTACAGAACCTAGACAAAGTTGAAGTTGACTCCGCTCAGCTCAGTTACGTTTTCAGTGGCCGCACTAACGTCAAGGTTACGCTCCGCTCAGTTCGACACCGCTCGGCCTAAATAATCAAGGTAGCAGCTCTCTCGCTGACGTGTTAGAAGCGATTTTCCAACAATAATTTAGTATATTTTACACGCTGCTTTAAAAATCAGATTACCTTCTCACTGTCGGCGTTACAATCTGTACAAATTAGAAAGTAACACTTTAAAATTCCATTAAAAGATATTTATTTACGCTCATATCCAGTCGCTGATATCTGAATTTTACTATTTCTCGAATAATAAATAATCACGGCACACAGACTTCTTGCTGACGTGATGTAAGCGATTTTCCAACTATAATTTTGCTTATTTTACGCGTTTCTTTAAAAATCAGAATACATTATCATTATCGGCGAACAAAATCTGTGTAAATTAGAATATTAGGTTTAGAATTCCATTGAAAAAACGAAACTGACAGCGGTCAGGGTTCATTTTCGTATTTTCAATGTAATTTGATAATTTAAAATGTTTGTATATGCGGATTTTAACGCTGATTATGAGTGTAAACAGACTTTCAAAGAAGTTATGTTTAAAACAAAATTTTTATAGTAAATTTCAGTGACAGAATGAAGTTATTTATTCATTAAAACAAATATAAATACCATTTTATGTGAATTGTTTAGATTTTCAATAAACATCGGTCCAAGAGACGCGTTAAAGCCAAGTTTTGATTGAATCGTAGCAGAGTGCGATGAGCTGAGACGTAGCGACTTCACCGTGCAAGTTGCTTAACAAATTTGCCAGTATGATAGCGGTTGATGCTGGGGAACCGCAAGACGTTGCCTAGGGGTAGGGGGTGAGTAAGATGAAATATGGCTACATTAAGTAGGTCTGAAGCATCCCTTGAGGAGCGCCACTTGTAGCTGCGACTTGTTGAACGAGAGGGGATATTTCAAAATATTTTATTACGGCATACTTCAATCAGGAACATTTATACGAAGAATTTCAAACACGATTTCTTAAGAAATGTACTTGATGTAATTAGGCTGCGGACGTGTTAATTGGAATAATTTAAATCAATATACTACAACATATGTGTTAATCAATATACTAAGAACTGTGTTTGTGTGTATGCGTGCGTGCGTGTGTGTATGTGCGCGTGGGCGTGCTGCGTTCGTATTTGTGACAGAGAAAGAGTTCGTGTACGCAAGCGTGTATCTGTGTGTGTGTGTGTGTGTGTGTGTGTGTGTGTGCGTGCGTGCGTGCGTGTGTGTATGTGCGCGTGGGCGTGCTGCGTTCGTATGTGTGAGAGAGAAAGAGTTCGTGTACGCAAGCGTGTATCTGTGTGTGTGTGTGTGTGTGTGTGTGTGTGTGTGTGTGTGTGTGTCTTTTGTAAGTACGTGTGAGTTTGCATGCGTGCGTAAGTCTTAGTGTTTGGGAGTAGGTCCCTAAATACAAAAACCCAAAACAAACTGTAAACGCCCCAGTACTTAAACACAAAAATAAATTTTTAACCGATTTTTAAATACATTTACTATTTGGCATGTATATTTAAGTTGTTCAAGTCTTAGGATTTTTGAATTTTTTTCCCAAAAAAAAAAGTTTAAAGATTTATTTTGGACAAAAAACTGTTAAAATCGTTTATATTTAAAAATATTTATGTTAACGTGTTTTCGCTCTTAGTATCGGCGCACAAAGTGTCGGATTTCAGTCTTTCCACGATTCCGTTTCCAGCAGTTAATTTTCCAGTGGAAATCGCTAATCAGTTTTTCCGTTTATTCACTTTTGAAGAGAAGCTTTTACGAGAGGAGTGAAAGAAAAAAAGTGTCCCGAACCTTTTTAATGTAACGTAAATATGAAACGAAAACGAGCGTACGAATGTCGTCTCTCCATTTCTGCCTCTTTCTTTTTCGTCTTACTTTTCGATAACACAGTACACGAGCATTATATGAAAACGTTGTGTTGCTTTGGTTTCGGTATTTTTCCTTAGTTGAAGAACGCGTGCACGTTGTAACCGTTTATAATACATTCGAAATTAATATAAACGTCTATAATAATTGTTGTTAATACTGCTAGTTTTTAACAACATAACCTGAACTTATTATAGCTTATCAGCTGTTGAATGAAATCAGCTGATCGTTACGAATTAATATATAACAACTGATCTTTTGCTATAACTACAGGAAATAATAGCTAAGCTATGTTCACGTATTTATTTAAACAAAACAAGATATTTGTAAGCATATCTTCAACTAATTATGTATTCAGCAAAGATATAGTTAACAAAAGCTTCGCTTCTGTCGATAACTCTCCGAGTTCCACACGTGTACTTTTCATATATAAATTTAACAAATAAGTAACTGCAAGCTAATAAAACACGGTTTCCCGGCAAAAGAAGCAGGCATCTTTCCTAATATACAATAACGAGCCTTCAAATAGTAAAAACAATCTGTCTTCTTCACTGAACGTTGACAAATCCCAATTAGCACAAAAATGTCTGACAGAAACTAGAGCCGGAAGAGTGATCTACTTTTAAATATCCATCTCGTACACGATTTTGTGTTGGATTCTTGCATAATTTCAAGACGCCCCCAAAACGTGCTTCGAACAGCTGACTTGGGTGTAGCCCTATGTTTTGTGTAATCAATATCATTTCTTTATTAAGACAAGTCCATTAATCATCCTTGTGATTCAGTGTAATATTTCATCTCGTAACCAGTGTTGCCGCTTTGTATCTCAACACTGATTCCATTCCTTCTGTTGTCTTCTTTCTTTATCAAAGCAATTCATCGACAAAGTGCTGAACATTATGTCATACCAGAATGAATTTGATATAATTAACCGACTATTTGTAATATTTTCAATACGAATACTTGTCCGTCAATATTGGGCAAACATTTTTGCAATATTTAAAACCGCTTAAGCTTATCACAGACAATTTGTTAAAATGTTTATCACCTAGTCCATCAGCACCAAAACACAATCGTTATATTTCCAAAAAATGTTCTTGTTCAAAACATATAGACCAAATACTAGAATATGTGTAAAATGTCATAAACTTTATTCTTAAGCTTCTAGTCAAGTATGAATTCAAATTTCGGCCATATATAGAGATAAGTTTTAATTTAAAAAAAAAATTATTATTACAACTGAATAAGTTATTTATCTAGTAAATTACTAGTTTCATAAAAGAAACTTTTAAAAGAAATAACCCATTAGCTATTCTCTACTAAAGCGCTGACCATGTTGGTCATTTTTTCAA
>CM040190.1:87577379-87689879 GCA_022606455.1 Callitettix versicolor
GCTTAGTGTTTGACTTCCAGAATTATAAGGCCTCCAGCAGAATGTGCTAGTTACTGGACTGTTAAAACTCATTTCGCAACTAATTCGAAAGACTTTGTTACTAAATATGTCCTCTCATCGCAGGGCCAGAAGCCACAAAACCCCTGAACCTTCAGCGCTGAATCTAATCTATCAGCTAGACCAGAAGTCTAGATTGCCTAGGCCTTTGTCCAAATACTAAATACTATAAACAAACATTCATATCCTAAGCGGTAAACGTAAAGCTAAGACTTACATAATAACAAGTAATGTCACAAAACAGGGATGTATGTTGGTCAAAAGAAAACAAGATTATTTGTTTGTAAAAGTGAGTAATTATAGTCGTTATTAGAGTTTATTAGATGCTACCAAACTGTCGGCACAGTGAAAAACGTTCTAAAAAATTCGAAAAAATTTCTATTTTTCCGTTTATTTGAGCGCGATAACTAAAATGATTTTTTTTTTTTTTTTTTTTTTTTTTTTTTTTTATTTAACATAATTACAACTAGGCAATAAAGCCTATCCAGCAATATACATTTAATAGTAATGTCACTGTTTGTTGAAGTAACACCCACTGATGGACTCCTGATGAACACACACTCTGTTCATGTGTGATTAGTTATACACTCTCACTGCAAAGTTCCAAAGGCTTCGTCCTTTTCAAGCGACGGATCTCGCCAGAGTTGTCTAATAAGCAAGCTATTTCCTTGTTATCGTGATGTATAAGTCTTTGCTTGTGTTTCTCTGCAAATCTTTTGATTTATTCTGAGACAGTTTTCATCCTAAGGTCCCTATGAAGACTGTCATTGCGAACGAACCACGGAGCCCTTACAATACTTCGCAGGACTTTATTCTGGAAAGTTTGAATTACTTTTACATTTGTATTTTTTGTGCAGCCCCACAGCTGGATTCCATAGGTCCACACCGGCTTCAGTATTTGCTTGTATAGAAGCAGTTTATTTTGTAGGTCTAAATCTGAGTTTCTCCCTATCAACCAGTTAATTTTCCTAAATTGCATGTTTAATTCAACCTTTTTCTTTTGACATGTTCTTTCCAGTGGAGCTTTGCATCCAGTGTCATCCCCAAGTATTTAGCAGAATTTTCTGGAGTTACTACATGGTTATTAATTATAAGTGGAATTGGGTTGATTTTTCTATTTGTAAAGTTGACATAGGTTGATTTGGATTCATTTAGTTTTAATCTCCATTTCTTCATCCAAATGCAAACTCTATCAACTGCTCTTTGAAGTTTATTCGATGCCTCTTCCACAGTATTTCCTGTCGCCAAAATTGTTGTATCATCTGCAAAGGTTGCTGTGATTGTATCAACTTCTTGGGAATGTCTCTAGTGTACAACAAGTAAAGTACGGGCCCAAGGACACTCCCTTGAGGTACTCCTGCTGATACATTCCTCAACTCAGAATACTCTCCATTATGTTTAACTCTGAAAAATCTCTCTGACAGGTAAGATTCCAGAATGTGATGAAATTGTTCCGGAAAATCACGCTGAAGTTTGAAGATTAATCCTTCGTGCCAGACCTTGTCAAATGCTTTGGCAACGTCTAGAAATATACTCGAACATATTTTGCATTCTTCCAGGACTTTTTCTATTACATGTAAAACTCGGTGTACTTGATCAATTGTAGAATGCCTGTCTCTGAAGCCAAACTGATGATCAGGAGTCAGTTTTCATTCCACAATGACTGGTTTAAGACGTTTTAAAAGCAGTTTCTCAAAAATCTTTGACATTGTTGTTAGTAGTGAAATTGGTCGGTACGAAGTTTTGTCATTAGGATCTTTTCCTGGTTTAAGAATCATGATCACCTCGGCAATCTTCCATTGTCTTGGGACGTACTTTAATCTGATAATCTGAAAGCAGCGTTCACCAAGTGAAGTCACTAAAATGATTAGCATAAAAATAAAATTCCAGCATTTTGAAAAGTTTGACGCTAAAAAACGAACTTGTGTAAACTATGAAAAAGTTAATTTTTTGATCAAGTTTCAAACAAACCGGTATAAAATGTTATATTGAATTTTACATTACACTGAAAATGAGTGTCATTATTCCATAGATTTTCTTGTTTATATTTCATACTAGCTGTTACCCGTTGCGGCTTCGTCTGCAATTACATTGTAGGTAATAAAATTTATAATCGATTTTCAAAATCAGAATAGATTCATTTCAATTCAATATATTTTTATATACAATATTATACGATTTTTGGTTTTCGGCCAAGTTATATAGATTTTTGCTATTCGATATTCTATAACAGGGTTCTGTTATATTTTAATAAAATATTATTAAAACGTCACTTTTATACAATTAACACTTGTCACAAAACTAAATACTAAATAATTAAGTTGGACTGGGTAAGTAGTATGATGGTTTAAAATAATTTAAACATTTATTATTCACACCTACCAATATATAATAAATGTATAAAACGTCACTGTTATACAATTAACACTTGTCACAAAACTAAATACTAAATAATTAAGTTGGGCTCGGTAAGTAGTATAATTGAGTTTTTTAAAACCAAAATAGGCCTATGTTTATGTCAAGTACCTAAACCATGTTCATACCAAATTTCATCTCAATTAGTTCAGTAGTTAAAGCGTGATTGAATAACAAACACAACACAAATACACAAACTTTCTGAATAATATGATTAAGATTATACAGTTAAAAAATATTGGTTACTTTTTTATAAATACAAACGAAGCTACTTATTTTAAAATTTGCGGCTTTAACTATGCGGAAGTGAAAAATGTTGAAGTTTATTAAACGAAAAGACACTTTTAATCCACTGTAGTGTTTTATTACCCCGCGCCGGTTTCAACCTTTACAGGTCATTGACAGGTGATGTACACTTGTACACGTCTGTAAAGTTTGAAACCGACATTCAGTAATAAATTTCTACAAAGTATAGGCACTGCGTTTTGTTTTTACAAGCTTTAATAATTGCGTTTAATAATAAAACACACGCTATCATGTCTATAAAACAAGCCAAGACAAGTTGGACTGTAAGACAAACTGTCGATGAGGAAAACTCTTGTTGAGACAAAAGTGCAGTTTTCGCCGCGGAGAGAAACACAACAAATAATGTTAACGCACCAGACTATGTGGGGGTGTATATTGCAGGGCACATCCCCCCTGTAAATCCGGGCACTATATCAGTTTTTGAGAGACAAGAAAAAGCAATAAAAGTCAGTTGGAAAACAGAGGTTTTGAATGATACGTGGTGTCTTCCAACCTCCTCCTATATATTTATGTACCGCAACATCATGACGGCTGATGGATTTTCTATTACGTTATATCCCTCTCTCTCGCTCTTCTCACCCCTGCCTTCTCCTACACACACATATACGCAACGAAATTCACAACAAGTACTGATGATTTTTTTTTTAGTCCTAACAAAAAATAAAACAATCGCGACACGCAGCTGTCTCGTTGTTAGGATGGTAGCAAATTTTCAAAAATAAATTTGCCTTACATCTTTTTATTATTACCGTTATAATTACCATTTAAAACATGTTTATATTAGCACCATATATAGTTTAAATACATTAACAACGAAACCTGGCCATCGTCAAATTAATTTTCAATTAAATTTGTAACGTTAATTTTCGTTTTGTAAGCTAATTACGAAGTAGAATCAGATTTTCGTAAGGTAACACTTTTTTTAACGGAACTGAAACTTCAGTTATAAATAAATAAATCTAATCACCTCAGGGTAGCTTATCGTTAATCACCGAACCATAAATGCACCTAAAAAAAGAAAACACCCATAACTTATTTTCATTCGCAGACTATGTTAAATTAAATATCATATTTGTAATAATAATATTCTAACCACCATTTAGGGTAAAAGAACGAACTCAATCAATGATCAATCTATAAAAAAAATAAAGAAGAACCAATAGTTTGTAGAGGAATAAGAACAAAAAAAAAAAAAAGAAAAAAAAGGAGAAAACTCAACAATACGAAGACCATTATTATTGTGAATTTTCATTATGAGTCTAATAAACACACTTGAAGAGAGAAGTTTAACATTTTAAAGAAAAAAAAATTATCATTCAAGAAAAAATTAACACATTGATCAAACAAATTAAGACAGCAACTTAAACTATTCTACAGTATACATATTATTCAATTTTTAACTCCCCGCAAGGGGGTGCAGACTAGCTGCACCTATTGAGAGGATTTAGACGCCCTCGCGGTACCCGAATCTAACAAACACTTACATTTACAACACTACACTTACGACTTAAACACTTTACACTCACACTTACATTTAGGGAGGCCATAATAGCCTCAATGTGCTTTTCGCCTTAAAATAACAACAAAAATCAATTTTTAACGTGATTACAAAAACAAAATCATAACATATCTGGTAACATAATTATTAGATCTAAGACTAGGTGAGTGACATTTGTTTTCTAATAATAACTTCAGTATTCCATCAGTGGCTTTAATCATTAGACTTGAGAGCAAAATTAATTAATTGAAAAACAATTTTTTTTCTAAATGGTAAACATTTGTAGATTGTTTTAAAATTAACATTTTATTTTGTCAGTCCACCCGTAAATTATCAGACCTTTCACCCAAAATCATTAGTCTAGTTAATAAGCACAATTAAATGTTAATAATTTATATTATTTACTTGTAAAATTTCATAAAAAAATTTTTTTAAGTTTTTATGAATTGGAAAACTTTCAACTCGTGATTTTTGTAACCCGTTACGATATTGTAACGTTAAAACTTAAAATAAATAAATCAATAATTTTTGCAAGGCATATACATATTGTAAAATTAATTTAATTATATAATGTTTTTTGAACATCAGGATGGTCGCCATTTTGAAACTTTTAAACGGATTTTCAAAGGTAACAAAGTTGTCAAAACAAAAATCGATTTTCGAGCCGAGTTTGAATCAAATTTGCATAAATTAACATTTTAAAGTTCAAAATTACGTTGAAAATCAACCCTGGCCGTACAAATATTTTATTTTTTTTTAACTTGCCGAACCCAAAATATCTTTGGATATTTTTCTTTAGAAACTTATGGAGACTACATTTGAGTGAAATTTCTTACGAATTGTTTACCGAAAGGAGCTTAAAAAATTCTGTTTTGAAATATGGTCAAACCAGACTTCCAGCTGAATTTCATTTTAAAAAATTGTACGATTAATGTAGCTTCCAACGATGTTCACACACACACACACACACACACACACACACACGCGCGCGCGACTGTCAAAAAAAATGGTTTTTATTTCAAATTTTCCACAATCACTTCAGTTATGAAATCTATAATATTGTCAAAATTTAATTAAATTATGATCAATCGATGATGAAATATTATACCGATATTTCAGTTAGCTCTTGAACCGGTTTTTTTTCTCGGGTGGAATGTTTTAACTCGCTACTTCAAGTACTTATTGGACTACATTTCAGTAAAATTTTCTTAAAATCATTTGAACCGTTTTTGAGAAAATATAATTTTAAATATTATTTAATCCGAATAACGGTCCAGAATTGTGGACGGTACATCATTTTTTTCACGACCATCAACTTTCATTATACGTCGTATAGTGAGACAGTGAAAACAATAATTTACTGTCGTTAACAAGTTTTCTCTGAAAGTAAAACTTTTTCCTACTTAATGGCCAAGTTAGAACGTACAGACGGAAGCTGCGGTACATTTTACAGAGCACTTTAAAATCCTGAAATGTATTTAACAAAATAATTACTAAAACTGTATATCAGTTCGCCAAAGCCGAGCCTCGTGCAACAGACTCACAGCTGATCAACCGTTTTCCCGCTCGTTTTTTTATTCCCGCGCCGAAGGGAACTAGCCTACTCTACGGCGTATTTAGATTCACTACATAAACAGCTCGTATGTTTGTAAATACGCTGGGAAGGTTCTATATTAAACGAAAAGTCTTAAGTGAAGGGGCGGGGAGGCGGAGCGGGGGCAAAAAAGTGAATTCAATCACACTTAGCCGGACTTGTTGAACCTTTCAAGGAACAGTTTGCCCTATCTGAATAAGTGGATGTCCGGCGAGTTCAATCCATCGCCGAGGGAGGGTCGGGGGGTGGTCAGAGCGTCATAAAACCTATCGACATCTATAACGTATCCATGCAGGAGTGGGTCATAACTCTCTGGGATATCGCTCCCTCGGGATCCTACAGTCTTCCCATTTGTTTTGCGCCAAACCCGAGGATGAAAAATCCATTTCTGGGCAGAACTTATTGATGCCGCCCGAGGAGTATGATCCCGTTCTGACACGTCATTATTTTATAACTTTTCCGCTTCTCTTGATCTTTTATTTTACTTCGGTTTATTATGGATTGTTATGGTGACGATATATTATCATTTGAAAATAAGCAATCATATAAAAGAAACTATGCAAATGAACAGAAGCATTAAATGTCTAAAAGATATTAACAATCACAACTTAACTATTGCATCGTAACAATGGTATCATTGATAAACACTTCCATATTATCAAAATTCAGATATTCAAACATCACATGAAATTTAAAATTTAATTTAAAATAATTATTTAATTTTAAACGTACGATTTTTGAAATAAAAACATGGTATTTAAAACATCAATTTTTTGTTATGTAGTCTAATATAATCACTAATAAATTTCCAGCATTTCTGCAGTTAATAGTGTATATTATTAATTTTAACTTATTTAATTAGCAAATTTTAATTGGAAAAAGAGCTAATTTTTATTCTCATCATTGCAACACAACCAACGCATCACATATTTAAATAATTAGGATTATAACCTATTTTCCCGTCTACTAGTCTATTTACTCATTCCGTAAAGGCTACCGCGGTTTCGAATCCTCACTGTTTCATCTTCAGGCGGTAATAAAAAATGTCATATCAGGAATGTACGAGTTGCACGTATCGTTTGGTCGAACCAAATTTTAATCGTGTAATTTTGTTTAGTGTTTGTGACGTGTGTTTTCAATGTTATGTTTAACTTTGTGACGACCTCGACAGAGGGATTTGCATTTTGCATTATGGCCTGATGATGAAACAGTAAGGTTTCGAAACCGCGGTGAATAAATAGACCACTAGACGGAAAAATAGATCATAATCCTAATTATTTATTTTTATTGGTAAGGCCTGCTTTCACCATTTTTTTTTTTTTTTTTTTTTTTTTTAACGTCCGACTATTGTACACACTTTGGCTAATGAAGACAATGGGATGATTTATAGCGTGTGAAAATGCCAAGCCCTGGCCGAGAATCGAATCCGGGTCCTCGGGGTGAAAGCCCAGTACGCTATCAACTAGGCTACCGAGGCGGCCGATTTCATCATAATAACCTGAGTTAAAATCTCCATGAATGTCAAATTTCCAACGTAATTCAAAGTGCTTTTACAGATGATTTTAATGCCGATTATGAATGTTAAAGTAAGATCTTTAAAAACAATTTCTGTGCAGTTGGTACTTGTTTTTATACTTTTTTTAGAAATTGGTTTATCACGCGAGCGAGACAGCTGCGTGCCGTAATTTCCTAATATTACAAAACTGTATTTAATAAGAGGTGCCTAAAAAATAAATCATACTAAAATTGAGTACAGTAAAAAGTTTTGAAAATGCTATTATTCCGAAACGCGTCAACAAATTCAAACTGTTTGAAGCTAGTAAAAGCTATGTACTGTACAAAATTACAACATTCCTAGCGGTGGAAAAAAGATGATTACGCGAAGAATTTAAAATGCAAGCATTACAAAGGTATTTTATTGCTAAACCAATTAAATATTTCTAGCGAATTTTTTATAAGAATATTTAGTCGCATCTCCGCAGAAGAATTCCGTATTATTTCTAAGATAAGTTAATACAAGCAGGGCTGTTTATTTCACTTCTGCAGTCGACTTTAAAAGTTTTACAGTTACAGTGACGTCACAAGAAACCAAGTTTACACGGCGTGAAATTAGTCGCTGTATTCAAATTAAGTCAGCTCCTGCAATCCCGGTGATTGTGTAATTTCTTAAGCAGCAAAAAAAAATTACATTTAGGTTTGCCGAGAGCGGCGGCAGCCCAGGAGGCCGCGGTAATGAAAATGAATTTTAAACTCAGTCCCACTCCTTCATCAAGTTATTTAATCCGGAATCTTGGAAATTTCTGTTCGTAGTGAAGTTATTTAAAGAAGACTGAAGTATAACGCTTGAATTACTTGTTGTTTAGTTACAATCTGTAAAAGGAGAAACTAAATTAAACCGAAATAATCGATCTCAATTATATTTCATTAGGCGTTGTGTTATGTGGCTATTATTCAAGTGTTAAAAAACGGCTACAACGATTTTTATCTATTTTTTCTCAGATGTAAAAAAACTATGGGTCGAAATAGTAACAAAATAATTCGCTTCGGAAAACTATTGAAACACGCGCAGACAGGCAGAGGTTAAAATCAGTAAAAACCACTTTGATTGATATAAAAGAACGTATCAAATACAAAAATTTCAAAATCGATTTTTTTCTATAACAAAAATATTCTAGATTCGTAGATACTTTATTAGAGGTTAAGAGGTTTGATGGATACCGCGATGAAAAGGATATTAACCCTTGAATTGTAGTTTAGTAGATTGGTTCTGTCAATGCGTTTTGTCACTCCACTGACTATCTTATCCCCTGGAAGCCCCTTTGCCTCCTACTAGTAAAAGCGTCATAATCATAGATTATGGCCATTGAATGTAAACGATGGCCACCATTGTAAAAAGCGTGCTCGATATCAGCGGCTAAAGTCCAAGTAGTTACACTATTTACCGCTACGAATGCTGTAATCTGCAAGGACTGTGAGTGGAGACGTTTGAGTATTTAACTGTAGTTTAACACTTTGCCGCAAGATGCCACCAGCAGCGATCGCTCATATATGTGTCATAAGGGTTATCATTCTAGTACGTTTATATTCAATGTTATAGCCTGCAGGATTCCTTTTCCTGCATAACCTACATACGGTCTTCTCCCTGGTACAATCCTAACCTGTTCATGTGTACCTTCAGACCAAAGTATCCTTTAATGAGCCCCACGGTTTTCCTAAGTTGTCATCTACCCAGAATCCATTACTGTCCCTCAAATCCCTCTAGAGGGAAATTTTTTAAAACGCCAGTTTCGATAAATTAATTTATCCTTAGCAATGAGTGCAGACAGACTGGCGCACATTTCGTGGCCCCAGGACTTGGAGGTTGTTTTTAGCTAAAACGAAAAAAATGAGAGATGAAAAAAATCATAACTGAGATTTATCTCAGGAAATTATGAATCTTAACCAGGAAATTATGAATAGTTTCAAAACTGATTTTCTAGTACAAAAATGCATGCAGGATATTATTCATTGTTTGAAAAACTAATCTCCATTACGTCAGCGATCACTAAAAATATGAAATAATTACGAAAACTTTACATATGTTGCATTGTAGAATTAATTTGTAAACAGGTAAGGTATTCAAGTTTTCAGAATGGATGAATGGATTGAAATGACTGTGATTATAATTGTATTAATGATTCTTCAAACACGAATTGATTTTTCTTTTTATGAAATACGAAAACATTTTTTGCTGCTATAATGACGACGAGGAATTGGTGTTAACCGGAAAAGGAAAAACGTACATCAGCATCTACAGTATGGAACCTACGACATTTAGGTGCGCAAATTCAGACACACTGTAGAGTTACTGGTGCCTTACCACCTAGGAACGCTAATCTTAAAAGTTTTCAACTAACATCATGTACCAAAGCGTTTATGGATCAAATGACTCCGAAAATCACTGAATGGTATTTTATACACAATGTCAGTACTGATTTTCACAGCTTTTCGTTTGTTTCCTGAAAGACCTCTCAAAAACATCTGTGCCAATTTCAGTCCTAATATGATCACCTTAACGAAGCGAGATCTTCAATTCGACAGTTCGGTATTTCGATTTGTGTGTTTGTTTATTATTTTGCTTGTTACGCAGTTTTGATCAAACGCATTGAACGATTGTTTTAAAATTTGGTGCGAAGGTACTTTGTATAAAGCCCAAACTACCAATGTGTAAGTTTTTTCACATTCATTTCCGTTTCAAGATGGAGGCCTGTAATTAATATCAGCCAGTGTACGCTGTTTTGGCCAAACACTTTGAGACTTTTTTTTGAAATTAGGCACGTTGGTACCTTGTATAAAACCTGAACGATAAATGTGTACAATGCTTTTCCCGTTTACTTTAATTTCAAGATGGCGGTTTCTGATTTAACGATAACGAATGTACGCAATTTTTGCTAAATGCATTGACCGATTGTTGTGAAATTTGGCATGAAAGTACCCTATATAAAACTCGAACGATATAAGTGTGATGTTTTCCCAATTACTTCCGTTTCAAGATGGAGGCGTCCAATTAATGACGACCAGTGTACGCAGTTTTGGCCAAACACACTGAGCGACTGTTTTGAAATTTGGTACCTTGCGTAAAACCAGAACGAGTGTGATGTTTTCCCAATTACTTCCGTTTCAAGATGGAGGCGTCCAATTAATGATGACCAGTGTACGCAGTTTTGGCCAAACACACTGAGCGACTGTTTTGAAATTTGGCACCTTGCGTAAAACCAGAACGAGAGTGATGTTTTCCCAATTACTTCCGTTTCAAGATGGAGGCGTCCAATTAATGACGACCAGTGTACACAGTTTTGGCCAAACACTGAGCGACTGTTTTGAAATTTGGCACCTTGCGTAAAACCAGAACGAGTGTGATGTGTTCCCAATTACTTCCGTTTCAAGATGGAGGCGTCCAATTAATGACGACCAGTGTACGCAGTTTTGGCCAAACACACTGAGCGACTGTTTTGAAACTTGGTACCTTGCGTAAAACCCGAACGAGTGTGATGTTTTCCCAATTACTTCCGTTTCGAGATGGAGGCGTCCAATTAATGACGACCAGTGTACGCAGTTTTGGCCAAACACACTGAGCGACTGTTTTGAAATTTGGCATCTTGCGTAAAACCCGAACGGGTGTGATGTTTTCCCAATTACTTCCGTTTCAAGATGGAGGCGTCCAATTAATGACGACCAGTGTACGCAGTTTTGGCCAAACACACTGAGCGACTGTTTTGAAATTTGGCACCTTGTGTAAAACCCGAACGGGTGTGATGTTTTCCCAATTACTTCCGTTTCAAGATGGAGACGTCCAATTAATGACGACCAGTGTACGCAGTTTTGGCCAAACACACTGAGCGACTGTTTTGAAATTTGGCACCTTGCGTAAAACCCGAACGGGTGTGATGTTTTCCCAATTACTTCCGTTTCAAGATGGAGGCGTCCAATTAATGACGACCAGTGTACGCAGTTTTGGCCAAACACACTGAGCGACTGTTTTGAAATTTGGCACCTTGCGTAAAACCCGAACGGGTGTGATGTTTTCCCAATTACTTCCGTTTCAAGATGGAGACGTCCAATTAATGACGACCAGTGTACGCAGTTTTGGCCAAACACACTGAGCGACTGTTTTGAAATTTGGCACCTTGCGTAAAACCCGAACGGGTGTGATGTTTTCCCAATTACTTCCGTTTCAAGATGGAGGCGTCCAATTAATGACGACCAGTGTACGCAGTTTTGGCTAAACACACTGAGCGACTGTTTTGAAATTTGGCACCTTGCGTAAAACCCGAACGATAGCCTATATGTGTAAGATGATTTCCCTTTAAAGTCTTGTTGGTCGATATGCTTTTAAAGCACCGGTCAGTCTGTTGCGCCTCTGAACTGCGCACCTAAAGATGCCTAGTTCGAGCCGCAGTCGTTCCCATCGCTTTCCCCTTACCGTTAACGCTGATCCCTAGTCCTAAAAAAATGTTTTCGCTTTACTTCAGTTTTAAAGGGGATGACAATTTCTGATTTAATAATAACGAATGTGCACGCAGTTTTGGCTAAACGCATCGACCGATTGTTTTGAAATTTTGGTACAAAAGTACTTTGTGTAAAGTCCAAACGACGTATGTGTAAGATTTTTTATTATTCACTTCCGTTTCAATATGGCTGCCTCTGATTCAACGATGACGAGTGTAGTTGCTCGCTGTTTTCTGTAATACTGGCTGAACGGCAAGACCTATCATAATTCTGACAGCATCGTAGAGAAAGAGCATAAAATATCCAATAAAAGTGGTCCAGTCATATTTTGCTTAAATATTACTGTTAACGGTTAAATTGACCGAAAACGTTACGAGCGCGTCAAAGCGTTGTCGTGAAGCGGTGGACAGGCAATTGACAATACACTACGTGTTCTACTGTTCTTCGGACTACTAGTTTGTACTGTTTTTGGCCGGATCGCGTCTATTCAGCCCCGAAAACAACTGGAATCAGTATAAATCCCGGCTAAATCCGGCGAGATAAATCGTTGCGCAGCGCCGATGACTAGGTTACCGGGAAAGCAGACCGGAGTTAATCTTTCTTTAACGTATGATCCGAACTAAAACAAGACGTCTTAGAGCAAAGTTGGGTTAGGTGCATAATAAAGCATTGCGAAGGCCTAACCCACAGTGCGGCAAATTGAACTTGTATTTAATGTTGTTATATAAGGATTAGCTACTGCTTTATATCTTCCCTTAGTTAGTTGAGGGAGCCCGGCTTAATCCTTAGGGACTGGTGAAAGATCCTCCTGGAAGCTACGATAAAAGCTAAGGACTTTAACACAACAACCTCCTCTTTGTTGAACCAGCTAACTCAACCAACTTTATACCCGAGTTATGTCCACTTTGCAACTTTTGCTTCCTAAGTTGTTAAACTTAATGACGTTATTTCGGGAGATAAATTTGAAAAATATTTTATTAATGATAACTAACTTAAATTCCAATGAAATGTAATTTGTTTTGTTGAATAGATAATGTACTTTATGACGGAATACAAATTGATTAAATGAAGACGCATTACTTAGTAAGAATAAAACGAAAGTATTCCTTTAAAATTGCTTCTTGGATCCATTTAGAATAAACTGTACGCATTGCTGAAGATCATTCAAATTAATCGATTAAAAAGCAGTAACCTATTTAAGTCATAAAATCGTTTCATCTGATTCTGTAATAAATCGAAAACAAGCTTTCCGATCATCGAATCTTACAAGATAACTGGCAAAATTATCTCGAAGACGCCAGATACGATTTCGACGAAACGTGGGACAATATTCTACTTGTTTTTTGGTCAGATATTATTAAACCTTGCCTAAAACAATATTTACTAATAGCTTGTATAATGTCCTTATCCAGCAATTTTAGTACAAAAGCTTTAAAATGGCTGTCAATTATTTCCCCAAAAAATTGTTTCATTTTACACCTTTTCAAAATCTAATTTTACAATCGTAATGACAGCTAACATATTCATAAATAACTTGAAAATAAGTAAATGTATCACACAGCGGTCGGGGTTCAATTTTAATGCAGGCTAATTTGAAAGTTTTAAATCCAAATATTTGCACAT
This sequence comes from Callitettix versicolor, assembly GCA_022606455.1. Classification (NCBI taxonomy): domain Eukaryota; kingdom Metazoa; phylum Arthropoda; class Insecta; order Hemiptera; family Cercopidae; genus Callitettix; species Callitettix versicolor. The sequence goes on from CM040190.1 coordinate 87,590,861, forward strand.
TCCAATCTTTATTACGGCAGTTAAATCGTGATTTCAAAAAAAGTGAAATAAAATATTACAATTGGAAATTGAAAAGTTCGCTTCCATCACGTCAACTATACACGCGCGTGTGGCCGGTAATTTCGTTCTGAAATATTCTGAAAATCGTTATCTTATCCCCGGCGAAGTTATTATGCCATCGGCGTCCCGACGCGGCGTCGGCAGCTAGTGTTGATGGATGGACGCCTAATGGGTGGTCGCTTTATTAATGGTTCACACCGACACCCTATAATAAGTAAGCAGCGTCATTTTTCTAAAAGGGTCCACCTATCGGGCGTCGCTGCGCCTCTCATGCAATAACCGGCACTTTAATCATTTAGAAAACACTTAGTTTTAGTGGACGCTGACCTTCGATTTCAATTAATTATTTGTCCGCTCTTGTGAAGTTCTGTTTATCTCGCACGCACTTCAATCACCTTTACAGTGCAACGGATGGATAACAGTCAGATATATTAGTGAATTTCCATTTGAAAATGAGCTATTTAGAGCGGCCAACACCCGGATCCGTGACCTTAAAATCTTCACTTGAAAATTTAAATCGATTTTTTTAATAGTTTCGAGAAGTTCATTAACCAGCAAGATTCGTTCAACGGTTTCAAAATGGCGGTCGTTTCAAATCCTTAAAAATTTTTAACTTTTATTCTTATAACTGTTTCAAAAATCCGATCTCACTGCGTATACAGCGTTAGGAACTGAATAAATATGCGTTTTTAATTTTAAATACCATTGAAATTAGGAAATTTAATTTGACTGCGGTCAGGGTTCATTTTCGTATTTTCAATGCAATTTAAAAGTGTAAAATGTCAGTATACGAAGATTTTAACGCTGTTTATATTCAAAAGAGGTGGTTGATCGTACAATTTTCGTATGTAAAGTAAAATAAAAAGTAAGTTTTCTTAAAATTTAAAGTGGTAGTAATTTTGAAATCATTGGCTGCATCTTGCTGGGTAAAAAACTCAAGCTAATAGAAAATGTGATTTTATGCCAAGTTTGAACTATTGAATCAACATCGCGAACTTGAAAGAGTTAACACACATTTATATATAAAAAGAATATATGTATGTATATATTTTAACTACACTACGAAAAGTGAATTTAAAGTTCAAGATCGGCGTTTATTTCAAGGCCACGGGTCTGGGTCTTATCGCTATGACCGTTTCAAGAGCATTTTTGAATTGAAAATTCACTGATAAAAATCTGTCACAAATAATAAAATCTTCCGGAAATAACTTGACGATTTATAGTTTTTAACATTTTTGTTTACGTCCACACTGCATACCAGTAATGAGGTCGGAAGATCAGTGTTAACGGTAAGGGAAAAGCAACGGGAGTAACTGCGGCCCGAAGTAACAACCTTGAGGTGCGCAGTTCAGAGACTGACCGGTGCATTTAATTAGCCACTCGATCATCCAGTTCCGGTTTATCGTTTAAACTATAAGGAGTCGTTACCCGCAGGAAGACTCCGAAGCAAAAATATAAAGATCCTTAGGTTATCGTAAAAAGATACATTTCTGAAAAGAATATTTTACAAGAAATTAATTGAAAGATTTTTATTGGAAATTTGAAAATTATTTGCCAAATATATCGTTCGATTTACCATTTTTTTGCCTTTCGTCGTAGACGAAAAGTAAATTGTAATACTAACCAAAAATCTAAAATAGTAAAAAATGCCTCAAAATTATTTTTTGTTTGTACAAACATGCTCACAATCGATTATCGATTATCTAGAAATTTATAACTTTAAAACAAAACTATTTGGAGTAGAACCCTTTTGATTTTCCGCATTGTTCCTCAAAAATTGCGGTTGCTAGAGGAAAATTATAGGGTGCGAATATTTTTAAAGATGGTTCTGGTTACTTCGAATGGGGTATCAAATTTAGGCCTAAAGGTAATTTCGCGCTGAACCTGAATATGCCAGTGGGAAGGAAGAACATAAGATTTTTGATCCCTTTAAGGGGACATTTTGAAATATTTTGGCTTAAATATGTTAAGGTATCACACATACCGAAAATTTTATTCTGAATTCCAATGATATCGGTTTTGTAACAATTATATTTCTATGAAAAGTAGGCCATATATGAAGTAGAACACATTTCATAAAATTTCTTATGTTAATTTAACTGAATTCCAATGATATCGGTTTTGTAACAATTATATTTCTATGAAAAATAGGCCATAATATGAAGTAGAACACATTTCATAAAATTTCTTATGTTAATTTAACTGAATTCCAATGATATCGGTTTTGTAACAATTATATTTCTATGAAGAGTAGGCCATAATATGAAGTAGAACACATTTCATAAAATTTCTTATGTTAATTTAACTGAATTCCAATGATATCGGTTTTGTAACAATTATATTTCTATGAAGAGTAGGCCATAATATGAAGTAGAACACATTTCATAAAATTTCTTGTTACTTTAACTGATTAGATCCGCTTTATACTTTACCAATTTATTATGAAACATTTAAAAACAATAATGTAGGCCTACCAACTTTACAAAGTAAAATAATCACAAATAGTAATCGTTTTCTTGTGTTTCTACAGCAATGTTTACAGTACAGCATATATAAACAAATGTGTTCTTATTGATTCCTGATACGCACTTGAAACGTTAGAATTTATATTGACTGTTTTTATTTATATTGACTCAATATTTTTTTTTTTTTTTGTACAAAGAAAAACCTCAGTAAAATGAAACAAATAACAATACGGCATGGAATATAAAGCAATGCTACGTAAATACAGACTATTGTTGCCCGGGTAAGTTTAACTAAGAAAAATATTTACATAACCTCAATTGACATTTCTTGTCACTAATAAATTGGGCTACCGTTGGCTTTATCTGCATACTCATCTCGGGGGACAATGCAGTGCAGCCAACTTTTGAATAATGGAGCTCCTTTCATACATCAACTGATTTTACTTTCAAAAACGAGTCTGGTAAATGATCGTACGCCATTGGGTATATTTTGCATAGTTAGATATAAGCAAGGATAGAGTTATGGCTGGTCGGTGATGGACGTTTATACGCTTTCCTTTGTGTCATACGCTTATGTTTTGTGTTTTTATAAGACAAATAGTCACAGTTTTACGTCACAATCTACTGACCCGTGTAATGAATGGTGCACGTAGCCTGGTGCGTAAACCTTATCACGGATAAATTATTAGCGAATTTCCATTCGAAAATGAGCTACATGAGCAGCCATCAGAGTAAGGCCCAGACTCAGGACCTTGAAATGAACGCTGATACTGACCTTTACATCACGTTTTGAGGAGTTGTTAACATTTATAAATGTACAATTTTTGTTAACGTATGTGGGTTAGACTAATGAGGACGAGGGATTAACTGTAAAGTTACAACGCGAGTAATTGTGACTCGAACTGAGAACCTTGAGGTGTACAGTTCCTACAGACCGGTATCAGCATTAAATATTTGGGGGGGGGGGTTAACAGCGGCTCTGTGGTCCCCGACACATCAGTTTAAGAGCTTTTTGTGTACACCTATCACTTCACATTAAACCGATTTCAGTGCCCTTGACGAGCTCCAAAATCCTTGATCTACTGTTGAGTTTCAAAGAGTCTCTTTTTGGCCTCCAGGACCTCTCACTCAAGGAGTATGTGTGTTGCAGTTTCGACTCCCTGCCCGCACAAACGACACTCAGACGAGATTTGTAACACCACCTTATGTAGATGATTCCGGATGTTGCCATGTTCAGTGATCAGGGCGACGACCTGCCTCAGTGACCTCCAATACAGGTCACAAAAGAGAGTGTTTCCCCAATCTTTGGTCAGGCAATTGTTCCCATCGTTTGATGTGCTCATCCCTAGATCATTTCCTTACTGCTCTTCTCGCAGTTGTGCGATTAATCCCGCACGCGGGCTCGGTCCCACTAGACGATCAGCAGCTCCTCTCTTGGTCATCATGGCTGCTCTCTCATTTACCTCATCCCGCAATGCCCAGGTACCCATCCTAATTGCACCATATTAGCATTTAACAGGACACAGAGGGAGCGGAGAGAATCCCATACCAACTTGGATGTGATTTTTACAGAGCTGAGAGCCTGTAATGCTGCCTGGCTGACAGTAAGTATTAGAATGTCCTTACCTGTAAGTCCTTCCTCTAATACTCGATGAACACATGGCGAGATTGCACAAATCTCAGCTTGGAATACCGCGCATTGAATATAAACAGTAGTACAGCCACTATTATAAAAAGCGTGCACGATATCAGCCGCTAAAGTCCAAGTAGTTGGACTACCTGCCGCTAAGAACGCTGCAAGATGCAAGGACAGGGAATGGAGATATGAGAAAATAAGCAGTACTATTAAACTATGTTTAACAGTACTAATAAACATATGTTTAACTGTAGTTGAACACTTTGCCGCAAGATGCCACCAGCAGCGGGTGCTTACATATCTGTCATAGTGTTTATAATTCTATTAAGTTTATATTCAGTGTTGTCAGTCACACTCGTGCTTCGCTATGGTATAGTAATAAAAAATATTGTATGGAATAAAAAAAACTGTTGCAAAAATTATATTTCTTACTACTATTAATTAAATTTAGGTCGGAGGCAACAGTGTAGTCGGTGCGGATAGAAATGCATAGGATTACCGAAGTGTTTCCTTATTCGAACGCCATTTCGGTCAAACACTATAAAAACTGCTTCGGTTTTGTGAATTTATTTGAAACCAGATCATAGAGGCGATCAATTCGAGTATATGGTTCATGGGTGTTTGATATCTGTAAACATTTTGGAGATACAAACATGGACTTCCGCTTTATTTATTAGGACAGATACAACTAGGGTCTGGATATTTATTTATTTAAAAATGACAAATAGTTAATGTATATTTTTTTTTAAATGGAATACTTATTAAAAACACAATTTATTTAGTGACGTTTTTTAATACACAAAACCTCACATTTTATAAAATTTACATAAAACGTTTTCGATTATTTCGAAACAAAGCTTCGTGTTGTGCGAAACTTCTTTCCACAACTCCACAACTCCCCGCAGGGGTTTACAGACTAGCTGCATCTATTGAAAAGATTTAGGCGTCCCTCGCGGTACCCGAGTCTAACACACTTACACTTACAACACTACACTTACGACTTTAACACTTTACACTCACACTTACATTTAGGAGGCGATAATAGCCTCAATGTGCTTTTCGCCTTAAAATAAAAACAAAAATCTTTCCACAACAAAAGAAGTAATTGGAGCATATTTAAGACTTGAAATATCTGAAGTATCTTCTTTCTTTTCTTCATTAAGGATCCCAAAAACGCTTGTTTACGATCCGTAGTAAAATCGAATATCCTTTTTTTGTTTAATACCGTTTGAAATTTTCAGCTTATTTCGTCTCCGATTTCGACTGGACACGATTTAAGCTCTAATCAGAATGACAGTTTAAAGTGCAAATTTTCAATTATCGTTGCGATTTTTTTGTAATTAGAAGTTATATAGGCAAGGTGATTTTTATTGTTTTTAATTTTAGTTCTGAAGGAATCATTCATTCATAACTCATTTACATTTTCATTTGCATCTGTATGCCTAAACATCGGTTCACTGGAAAATTAAACGCCTTAGACCTCTCGACCGCGCTAACCACCTCGGTGGTCTAGTTGATAGCGTACTAGGCTTTCACCCCGAGGACCCGGGTTCGATTCCCGGCCAGGGCTTGGCATTTTCATACGCTATAAATGATCCCATCGTCTGCATTAGCCCAAGTGTGCACAATAGTCAGACGTTAAACAAAAAAAAAATCATTGGAAAATTGTATTTCCATTTTATATCCTCGTCTTCTTCGTACGAAAGGAGATGAGCAAATATTAAATTATATAGGTAATTATTTACCCTCAAAAACCGCAAAATAAAACTTTTTTAACGACCCTCGAAAATCTATCTAGAAGTTAGGATCAGCGTTCATAAAACGTCCCGGTGTTCAATGTAAATCCCAAATAGCGTAACAAGTTCAAACGGTATGTTTTATTGAACATTCTTCGCTGTTTTTTCCTATTATTTATTTCCCGACAAAATCTTATTCATAAACGATAAATAAAAAACTAGAAATGCGTTTATAAATTCCGCAGCTAACGAAGACGCGTAAGAAGCGAAATGATGTAAGAACAAAACAAGAAACACCGAAGTTGGACGCAAAAACCGCGCAGACATCGCGTTTACAACAAGACAGAAGCTTTGAAAAAAAGGTGTTGTAAAAGCAATTTTCATTTCTGTTATGACATTTCTGGTAGAGTTATTGCGCACAGACGGACGCACGGACATGGGAAACATTGTCAGGAATTGTGAGTTTTTGCCGGCGATAAAAAGCAGTATAAATTGTAGCAGTTGGATAGGTTGCGGAATGGAGCGTACGAGTTGTATAATCATAATTTGGAGGTTGGTGACGGCGTTGACGTGCGCACATATCATGTCGCACATCAAAAACTGTCGGCTCTAACAAACAAGGCCGTGCATACCTGCGGGCCTTCTTAGTACGCTTTTTATATATCATATCGTATAAGCCGTGATCAGAAACAGAAATCCGTCGTTATATCTGAGCCCGTCATCGACGCGGAGCTACCGGTTCGTTGGCGGACTTTTTGTTTTCAGTATCAGCCAAGTGGAATCGAAATTTCCCGTAAGTGATCCAAAGTTGGCCATTGTTCGGTGCCAGTTTGGAATTTCGCGAAAGAAAGGTGGTTAATTTAGAAACACTGCCGTCTTAATTGGCTGTGTCGGACTGATTTTTTCCCGTGCCAAATACACACTTTAGTGAATTTTAAAGTGTTTTTTGTTACGAAAAAAAGTGTTTTCCGAAAACCCGTTGGCGTTTGCGCAGTAGTTATCACGTCATCAAATTTTATTTGTCTGCGAAGGAGGAATCATTTTCCATGAAAAACTGTTTAACAGAATTTTTTTTAATTCGTCTTGATTTTTATAGGCCTAAATCTTTACTGTAATACTGATTCTTCTGATATTTAAAATTCATTTTTATAATAAATATAAAATACAATTATTATTAATGACATACGAAATTGAACCTAAAATTTTTTTAATATTTTTTACGTACTGATTTACAATTTTTAGACTTAACGTTTATACGATAGCGGAAGATTACTGAAAGACAAGTAGACAGATGATCGTTCAAAACCTTGAACACTAATAATATTAATATTTTTTATTTCATATATTTTATTTTAGCAAAACATCTCCATTACGTGCTACCTTAGGTTCTAATGTAGCGCAGGAAATCAGTTTGTTTCTAGTTTTGGACTTTTTAGCAAATTTCAATTGCAAAATGAGCTACTAGAGCAGCAGTCATGGTAAAACCCAGATCCGGGGCCTTGAAATGACCGCCCATCCAGAACTCTGGATCAATTTTTGAGAAGGTATTTTTTCAAAAAGCTTGAATAAGAAAACAATGTCAAGAAATATGACAACACAGTAAGTATGAAAATTTGTTTTTGTTCAGGGCATAACGGAAGAAACTTTTTTATTTTTTAAAAAAATATATGGAAAAAAATTTCATTAGGCCCAAACTATTAGCAAAATAGATTTTTGTACAAAAGTTGAGTAAATTTTCGATTGTGTGTGTGTCTGCGTGCGCGCGCTCGCTTGTGAATGTGTGTGTGTGTGTGTGTGTGTGTGTGTGTGTGCGTGTGCGCTGTGTGAATGTATGTATGTGTGTATATATGTGTATATATGTATATATATATATATATATATATATATATTATATATATATATATATATATATATATATATCGCTTATATATATATATATATATATATATATATGTGTGTGTGTGTGTGTGTGTGTGTGTGTGTGTGTGTGTGTGTGCGTATATATGTGTGTGTGTGTGTGTGTGTGTGTGTGTGTTTTACCTCGTTCGCATATTTTATCAATCTTAGCACAAAAATATATTTTGATAACATCTTTGACAAATTGTTAACCAGTAAAATTCGTTCAACAGTTTCAAAACGACGGTCATTTAAAATCTTTACAAAATCGTAACTTTTTTTTATTTCAATTTTTTATCTGATTTCACCGCTACCGTAATCAGCGTTGAAAACTGCATTAATTAGTATTCTGAATTTTCAAAATACGTTGAAATTAATCAACTTAATTTGACTGCGGACAAGGTTTATTTCGATTTGATTTAAAAGCTTAAATTGCTAATATAAAAACAGATTTTACTGCTGATTATGACGGTAAGATCAGAATTATAAAAAAGGTGATAGATTTTTTTTTTATTTTGAAATTCGCTTCTATAACAACTTCTTGCCTCACAATATTATTAATATTGCCCTATGCAACTTGGCTTATTTTAAGTTTTATGTATTAAGTTAGAAAGTTGAGAATAATAGTTATTTAAACACTTAAAACTCACATATCGTTCTGCATACATAAATAATGGCAAACATCATTTTGAAAAGTAATATTAACTTGTATATTACACTTTTGAATATCAATTTTAAAACAATACTTTTTAATGCAAAAAAAAATTCTGTAATAAATGCTTAAGCTGGAGTATGTAAGCCTTCTAACGTATTTAAACAATTAAACAATAGTAAATAAAAAAAATAAATAGTGATTTTTAATTCAAAAACAGCGTATCAATTTTTAAGATAGCATCATTTAACCAAACCGACGCCAAGAACGAAACCAATTAGCGATAAAGAAAAGTTGCCTAAATCATTTAAGAGCTCCTTTTGCAATATGAGGGCTGAGTTATGAGAGGGTTAGTCCCAAGGGTCATTTCGCCCAGAAGCCGCTCCATTTGTCAGGGTCCAACATAGGATATTTATTTTTTATTTGCTCTCGCTCCAATGCCTATAATAGTTATGTTCTTTTAAAGCAAGATATAGATAAAAAGGAACAGTAAAGTTATTATATCGATAGAAAGCTCGTCTTTTAGAGATCAGTGTGGCCTCGGACATTTATTACTGATGACCAGGCTATATTGGTCTTATTATTTTATTTCGCTGCGCTCTCGGCAGCGTAGCCTGTCTTCCTTTTTCCGTTTTTGTGTTTCCATCGATGTAAAACCTTTTAGCGTCCGACTGGAATATCTTTACAGAGAAATACGTAAATCTGGCTTACTTTACTGTCCTTTCTCAATTTATTCTGTCAATATTTTTTTTAAGTTCAGATTTGTATAAGTCTTGTTAAGTACTTTCAATCATTTGGGAAAAAAACTTGTTTCCAAATTTATTTTAAATAACTATATTTATTCTACAGTCAGCTGATCTGTCTACGTTTATAAGTATAATAAAAATTACGACATATATTTTGTAAAATAAAAACACGTAATTTTTATTATCACTAATTAGTGCCTAATTCTTCTTCTAAAAATAGAAAATATCTTTTTAAATGTTCATTCAGACTGCAAGGATATTTTTTGAGATAATTCAATTTTCTATTTTTTTTCCCAATCGTTTCGAACAGTCCTCGCTCCCGCGCCCACACCGTTTGGGAATCGCTCGCTTAGTTTTTTTTTTATTTTAAGGCGAAAAACACATTGAGGCTATTATCGCCTCCATAATTGTAAGTGAGTGTAAAGTGTTAAAATCGTAAGCGTAGTGTTGTAAGTGTGTGTGAGACTCGGGTACCGCGAAGGATGTCTAAATCCTCTTAATAGGTGCAGCTAGTTTGCACCCTTGCGGGGCCGCTCGCTTAGATAATTCTACAATTTCAAAACTGCAGCCGTTTGAAATTTTACAAAATTTAACTTTATTATTTTACCGAGTTTTGATAATATATATATATATATATATATATATATATATATATATATACGTATATAATCCGCGTATATTAGCATTTAAAATGTTCTGATTTTATTGAAATTACAAAATTGAATCAAGTTGAATTTTTACCCAAAATTATGATTTAAAATTAATTATTATTAAATATGTAAATATTTGTATTAAATTATTACCCTTCAGAAAATGTGTCAAGTGAATCCGTTCGTATTTTCATAAATCACAATTACCCACGAGAACCGAAACAGTGTAATCCCTGCCACTTAGCAGGCTAAAACCTTCATTCGCGGCTACTCAAAGTCCAACCAGTTCCCATTCAAAAGGAAGTCGTTTGTTTATTTGTTTTCGCCCCAATTAAAGTAAAACACCGCATTTCCTCAGCACAAACAAGCAAACAGTCCCAGATACGTTTCCCATATCAACTCCGCGAAGCGTTCAAGAACAACGCTCGCCTCCAATAATTACCGTTTTAACGAGTCAATAATCAAATTGGCTCTTTTTAAGGGTCAAAGAATGAGTATTTTGTCTTGTTTCGCAATGCCGTTCATCCTCAATTAAAACTGTAAAGCCTGAACATGAGCGATCCAGTGATTTCCTGACTGGCTAATTATACCAACGATTAACACTTCAGGACACACCGGGACACGGAAAGTGCATTACAAGTTACACGACGCATAATCGCCGGCACTAATGTCATAACGCATAATTTTAATTCTATTCCCTTGTAACGCGGAAGCCTAGGTAGCCTATAGTATATTATTACGTCACAGTAGAAAGTACAATAAGCAGTTTATTGTTTAATGTATGCTGAGCCGCGCCGGAAGCCGGTAGTAACGGCCGAACGATGGCTCCATGACCCGACTTCCCCTTGAAACGCGCTGTTTTACGCTTTTACATATCCGCGTTACACGTTGCCTGCTTTTATTTAATTCCTAGCATAATGTTCCGCTACGGTTTGCAACGTATTCTTTTAATGTGCAAACGGTTTGAAAATCTTTCTCATGGTAAAAGTGTGCAATACACTCGATTTTTTTCGTACAATTACAACTAGTCTAAGACTATCTAGCAATATTTTTCTGTCTACTGTCTGTGTGGTGAAAAAACGTCCAAAGTTTCCCTTCACAATGCATTTACACTTAAATCATGTGTATCAATCCTGCACCAAGTCAACAGGTTTCTTTCTCTTCAGTCACCTCACTTGTGGTACGTTGTCCAAATGTACCACCTCTACATTTTGATGTTCACAGAGCCTTGCTGCATATTTTACAGCATACCTTTTTACCTCTTCGGCCACTAAGGCACCTTCAAATCCTGATGGATATACCACAGTGCTCCGAAGCACTTTGTTTTGAAATGTTTGTATTATTTTGATGTTACTTTTCTTCGTGCATCCCCACAATTGAATGCCGCAGGTCCAGGACTTGCTAATACAGAAGCAGTTTACTATGTACGGATAATTCAGAGTTCCTTCCGATAATCCATTACATTTGTCTGTACTTCATTCCACGTTGTTCGCGCTTTTTCACGTGAGACTTCCAACGAAGTTTAGCATCCAGAGTCATCCCTAAATATTTAGACTGGTTTGCATGCAGAACAAATTTGTCCGTTTATCATTACTGGCTGGTACACATAATGCTTGTTAGTAAAGTTGACATGGGTTGATTTACCCTCATTCAGTTTAATTCGCCTTTTGCTAGTCCATATGTTAACATTATCGATAGCTAATTGTAGTTTGTCAGTAGCTATTTGAATGTCATGTCCATTAATTCGATTTTAAGTAAAACATTTTTTTAGTCACTCTCTTTCAACTCGATCATTCGGCATTTGATTTGTGTGTCTGTTCGATACGAAGTTTTAGCCAAACTCATTGACCAGTTTTCATATTTTTTAGGAAGATACTTTATAAGCCCGAAAGAGGTAGTGTAAAATGTTTTCCATTTCACTTCAGTTTCAACACGGCAGGCTCGATTTAGATAAAACGTGTACGCAGTTTCAGCATAACACAATAAGTAATTGTTTTGAAATTTCTTAACAAGATATGTTGTATAAAGCTCGAACGAAGTAGGTGTAAGATTTTTCCCCATCACTATCGTTTGAAGACGAGAGTCATTAATGTAACGATGACGATTTGAAAACGGTTTGAAAATCTTTCTCGTGGTAAAAGTCTACAATAAATTCCATTTTAAGGACATTTTTTTAGCGAACGCAGGCTCTGTTTCGACTCATCACTCGGCATTTGATCTGTGTGGCAGAAGTTTTAGCCAAACGCACTGATTAAAATGCTTTCCGTTTCAAGATGGCGGCCTCGATTTAACAATATTGTGTCGCAGTTTTAAGTCTAACGCATTAACTAGTTGTTTTAATACGAAGGTACCTCGCCTAAGCTAAAGCCCGAAAAAAGCAAGTGTAAGATTTTTCCCATTCACTTCCGTTTCAAAATGGCGGCCTTTATTTAACGATAACGATTGTAGGCAGTTTTTTGCCAAATGCATTAACTAATTGTTTTGAAATTTGGTACGAAAGCACCTTGCATAAAGTCAGAAAGAAGCAGGCGTGAGATTTTTCCCATTAAATTCCGTTTCAAAATGGCGGCGTTTATTTAACGATAACGATTATACGCAGTTTTTTGCCAAACCCATTAACTAATTGTTTTGAAATTTGGTACGAAAGTACCTTGCATAAAGCCCGAAATAAGCAGGCGTGAGATTTTTCCCATTAAATTCCGTTTCAAAATGGCGGCCTTTACTAACGATAACGATTGTAGGCAGTTTTTCGCCAAACGCATTAACTAATTGTTTTGAAATTTGGTGCAGCCGCCTCGGTGGCCTAGTTGGTAGCGTACTGTGCTTTCATCCCGAGGGCCCGGGTTCGATTCCCGGCCAGGACTTGGCATTTTCATACGCTATAAATCATCCCATCGTCTGCATTAGCCCAAGTGTGCACAATAGTCGGACGTTAAAAAAAAATAAAATAAAATAAAAAAAAAAATAAATATAAATATTATATATATATATATATATATATATATATATATATATATATATATTATAGCAATTTAGTGCAACACCAATAAGCTATTTGTTTTGGACCTAAATTAATATATAAAAGTTATACTAAGTTCCATCCACTGAATGTAACCTAGTTCAGAACTAATATACCCTTAAATAGTGAGACTTAAAAACTACACAGTTCAAATGGTTTTACTCTTTTCAATCTTCTAACCATGCCGTCGTTGTTGAGTAGCTGAAGGGCCTCGACATTAATGTGCTGATGTAGTCTTTGTTTGTGACTTTGAGCAAATTTTCTAACTGCACTATCGATAGTTGAAACTGCAATTTTTTATGCAGGTTGTCATTTCGGATGTATCAAAGAGCATCAACGAAACCCCGAAGCACCCTATTTTGAAATCTTTGAATAAAATTTCTGTTACTTTGACAGGCAAAACCCCAAAATTGAATGCTGTAAGTCCATAATGGTTTAAGGACTTGATCCAGCAACAGCTTGTTGTACACTGATAGGGAAGAACAACGATACAATAACCAATACATTTTTCTGAATTTTAGTTTTAACTCCTCTAGTTTTTTCTTCACATGTGGCTTCCACCTAAGTTTGGCATCTAATGTCATGCCAAGATATTTAGCTGTATTCCCGTATGGGACCACTTGATGATTAATAAAGACAGGTTTGTGCTCGATATGTCTATTGGTGAAATCAACAGGCACAGACTTGGCCTCATTAAGTTTGATTCTCCACTTCGTCCAATTTTGAATACCGTCTATAGCTGTTTGAAGTTTTCTGGTGGACTCAATGTTATTTTCACTAACGGCTAAAATAGCTGTGTCGCCAGCAAAAGTAGCAACAATATTTTGTTCAAAAGTTGGTAAATCACTTGTATACAGAAGGTACAGGATTGGCCCCAATACATTGTCCTGTGGCATACCTGCTTGAATTCTCTTCACATCAGAATAGGCATCTTCTTGCTTGACCCTAAAATATCTTTCGGAGATATAAGATTTTATTATTTTTGAATATTGAACCGGAAGGAGTACTTTGAGCTTGTGAATCAGTCTTTCATGCCAAACCTTGTCGAATTAGTAATATATGGCGATGTTTTTTTAAATACTACTTACACGTGTTGATGAAACGTGTTGGCCGTATAACCCTACTTTCACCATTTTCTTTGCGAGTAAAGAATTCCTCTCATTTCCTGCATCTTTCTTCCTGTAACAGTAAGAAGTATTTAGAATTACGCACTAGTCTATTAAGATCAAACAAAATATACAGGGTGTTTCAAAAATGTAGACTAATAATTCACCTACATGGTTTACTACACCATTTACAGAACAAAAGTTTCAATAACCATATAACCTAACATGCTACGCTTTCTGTTTAGCTACCATTTTTTTAAATAAATTATATCTCAGGAAAGGTTTAACCGATTGATTTCAAACTTGGCTTAACTCAATAAGTCCAAAGTGCTATTAATTTGGTAATATTGCTATTAGGTAGCCAAGAAATCTTAATAATACTAATACAACAGATGGTATTTCGTTTAAGCTACGTCTTGCAACAATACACAATGCACGCTATTATTATTTTTGTTTGTGTTTTTTCCTAACATAAAACATAACCTTTAGCGACTAGAACATAAACCTAGGCCAAAGCATATGTTGAATTTTTTTTCCCCGGCGAAAAACCGTTAAGGTTATCATCGCCGTGCATATGTTGAAAACAAACTGAATCTTTTATTGGTCAAAAGTAATGACAACAAAAATTTACATACTGACTTACACACACACACACACACACACACACACACACACACACACACACACACACACACACACACACACACACACACACACACACACACACACACACACACACACACACACACACACACACACACACACACACACACACACACACACACACACACACACACACACACACACACACACACACACACACACACACACACACACACACACACACACACACACACACACACACACACACACACACACACACACACACACACACACACACACACACACACACACACACACACACATATATATATATATATATATATATATATATATATATATATATATATATATATATATACATATTGTTACAACTTAAGAACCATTATTATGCAAATAATAACAATAACATTAATTAGACTATACGCTTCACTCTTAGGTCCGATAATACCCCACAAGGGGGTGCAGACTAGCTGCACCTATTGAGAGGATTTAGACGTCCCTCGCGGTACCCGAATCTAACAACACTTACACTTGCAACACTACACTTACGACTTTAACACTTTACACTCACACTTACATTAAGGGAGGCGATAAAAGCCTCAATGTGCTTTTCGCCTTAAAAAAATAGGTCCGATAATCATTGTTTTAAATAAATTAAGCCATTATTATCGTCATGCTAATAATAATTATTACACTTTTCTTGTCGAGGACGAAGAATAGATCTATAGTATTGTTTTTAGTAACCTAAATTTTAAATAAAAATGCCTCGAAATAAAATTTTCAGTATATATAAACAATTTTGTCTGTCTCTTAAAATTTGTAAACACGATATCGAGTGAAAAGATCAATCGATTGACATAGAATTTATAGCACTAAACCAAAACTGTTTTGAGTCAAACCCTATCGTTTTTCAGCATTGTTGCTCAAAATTGCGAGTGCTAGATGAAAATTAATTGTGTGAAAATTTTCAAATGGGGTTTATGTAACGGTTATTTCGAGTGGAGCATCAATTTTCGCACTGAATCCCAGTATACTATTGCAATTGGACAACTTGGAATTTTTGAGCAATTAAAGGGCAAAACCCGAATATTTATAAAAATTTTTTACCTTAATCTGAATAGGACAATTAAGGTATCAATCATGTAGAACATTTTATTCTAAATCCGAATATTTCATTTGAATTGTATATTTTTTTAATTTTGGACTGTTAAAGGGCTAAAAGGCTTTAGTTTTGAAGTTTTCGATTTGATCATGTGGGTTATCGGATAAATTCCCTGTTATATGAGATTTGTATGCTTTTTTTCTAGTTTTGTTGTTTTCGAAAATCAAAATTTTATCATACAACACGCCGCCTCGGTGGCCTAGTTGATAGCGTACTGGGCTTTCACCCCGAGGACCCTTGTTCGATTCCCGGCCAGGGCTTGGCATTTTCATACGCTATAAATCATCCCATCGTCTGCATTTAGCCCAAGTGTGCACAATAGTCGGACGTTAAACACAAAAAAAAAACTTCTACAAATAGCATAATACGAATTGTCAACACAATTCTTATTGTGACATTAACGAAATGTCTTGTCATTAATAAATTAAATAATTAATTAAATGAATTTTCGTATTCTAAAGAGACGTTTTAACTGCACTATATAAAACAACTGTGGTGCTGTAATATGTCTGGCATCGTGTATCATACATTCACTTTAACTCGTCACTGGACGCGAGATGACTTGTTTCGGACGTCAAGCGAGGTCATCACGTCCCTTCGATATCGATTTCCCATTAAACGAACTAGGCTAAGTGCATATGGGAATCAATATCGGCACCCCTCAGTCTCCCACCCCTCCGCCCCTCACTGCTAAGATGGGCCTAAATACTTGCTACTTTACCGCCCTGTCGAGTATATCATAGCGAATAATTCGGAAAATATTTCAATCACAAAACTAAGATGCTCGTGGCTTACGTTGTCATAAATGTTTATGTACTTCACAATAAACCTACGACATATATATATATATATATATATATATATATATATATATATATATATATATATATATATATATATGTATGTATGTATTATTTGCTGTTAAAATATTTCCTTGAAGTATCATACGTAATACACTCAGCAATAAATTCAAAAATGAAAATAATCGATCACAAATATTTTTTAAAATATTATTAACGTTATATTGTATTGTTATCAAAGCTTTGGTCTTCAAACAAACAATACAGTGGATACAGCGGCACACTGACATCATGGGAATATTTTTCCCTTACTTTTACGAAAATGTTTATGCCTGAAAATAACAATAATTTGCAACTGAATTTAAAAATTTTAAATGCTTAATTACGGAGATTTTAACGCTGATTATTAAATAAATAAGATTTTTGAAGCGAAGTTTTTAATATTAGCATCGACTAGAGGAGTGAATAGAAAAAAGTTTGCCGAACGGAAGACCATAACGAAAATATGGAACGAACGAGCAAACAAATTTCGTCTCTCTATTTTTGTTTTCGTTCTTTTTCTTCCTCCTTTTCGGTAACGGTACACTTGTATTACATAAAAACGTTGTGTTGCTTCAGATGCGTTATTTTTCCTTAGTTGAAGAACACGTGCACGTTGTAATACATTCGAAATTAATATAAACGATTACAATAATTGTTGTTAATATTGCTAGTTTTTAACAATATAACGTGAAAACATATTGTAGCCTATACTGTTCAATGAAATCAGCTGATCGTTACGAATTAACATAAAACAACTGATCTTTTACCATAACTACAGTAAATAATATCTAAGCTAGGTTCACGTATATTCAGCAAAGACATCGTTAACAAAAGCTTCGTTTCTGTCAGTAGCTTTCCGAGTTCCACAAGTGTACTTTTTTTTAAAGTGATTATAAAAAAAACTTTGGCAAACTAATTTATCCAAGCTATAACCAAAATCGATTTTTGTGTCGCGTTATAATCAAATCTGCATTAATTAGCATTTTAAGTTTTGAATTTATATTCAATTTACAAACCTTTCCCACCGTTTCTAATATATTTTTTTAACAAACGTACTCGTGATTACTACTTACGATTAAATTTCCTTTTTCTTTTTTTATATTTTCCAATTAAGAAAACGTTTACGCAGTTCAAACACGCTAAAATTAATTACCTGTAAAGTACCACAATATTTACTATTGTTTTTAATTAATTGTACTGTACTGATAACTGATTTGTCAAAACATATATTGTAGTCAAACACGGAAGTTTTATTTGTAATAATATAGTGCAGATAACAACTAATAACACTACACTATTTAGTACAGGCATTAAAAAAAACTAAAATAACTGTAAAAAATAATGTAATAACTATGGTCGACAAACAGCTGTTGTCGAAAATCAGCTGTTTGGTGAGTACATATTTTTCTCTACACTACGCCATAGTGTTGCATGAAATCCTTACGTGAAACAAGACAAGTTTTCCGCTTTTCAGCGAGTAACCATTAGAAGATTTTCTACCAAGCAGCCATCATGATAAAACCCAGATCTATTACCTTGAAATGAGCATCGATTCTGACCATTAAATCACTTTTTGATGGTACGGTAAATATATGAATATATATACGTATTATAACACTTGAAACGTTCATGATTTCAACTTGTCACGAAAATCGACATTGGGCAAGTTTGTTACCTAACGAAACAATTTCAAAACGGCGGCAATTTAAAATCCTAAAACTCATAACTTTTTTCACACTTTTATTTTTGAAAAACTGGTTTCACCAGCGTTTAAAATCTACATGAATCAACGTTTTGAATAATTCAAATTCCGTTGAAATAAAGAAATGAACCTCACGGCAGTCGAGGCTTATGTTCGTGTTTTTAATGTTTGAAAGTTCAATTTCTGCCGATTTGATTTAAAATTGGCGCAAAAATCGATTTCTGTAATAGCTTGAATTATTTCGTAACACGGTAAGTACGGGAATCCGGAAAATGGCGGCCATTTCGATCTTTACTTTTTTTAGCTCGTTTTTTGAAAATCTTATTACACACGGTAATCACCATTAAAAGAGCATTTTAAATTATCAAAATTCTTGAAAATACAAAAACTTAACCTGTCTATGTTTTGCAAAAAAAGGATATATGAAAGTTTTAATGCTTATTGAACATAAATTTAGGCCTACTAGGACACCCACCGATATAAAAAGCGTGCTCGATATTAGCGGCTAAAGTCAAAGTAATTGTACTATCTGCCGCTACGAACGCTGCGTAGACATGGGGTCTATATTTGGCGTCTAATTTGAGATAATAGACGTTGAGAAAATATTATCTATTTAACAGCATTTGAACACTTTGCCGCAAGATGCCACCAGCAGCGAACGCTCACATATCTCCCCTAAGGGTTACCAAATCAGCGAGACAGCCGCGTGCAGCGATTATAATTGTAGAATAGAACAATGCTGAAAATTCAAAGTCTACATTTGTTGTACAGTTAATTAAATAACCGCTTTCAACATCCGCCATTTTGAAATTCACCGCTGTGTTTAGCCAATGAAATCAGCTTTCACGCAACAACTCATCTCTACCCACTCCAGGCAGCGTTAAATTCACCAAGAATTTCCGACACATGTCTAACGCTGAAGCATAGGATAATATCGCAATGCCTACATTCTACAACAAGGTGTTACAAAACAATGGAGGTCGTTATTCGGGAAGATAAAGATCGAGTTGTTAATTCTCACTTTTGACGTCCCCCGCTTACTTCCGGGCGCCCTTAGGCGTGACTATCCTAATCATTATAAATCTAGCATTATCATATTTTATAGTAATTGCGTAGGCACTGAGCTTTCTTCGTTACAATACTAATTAAAACATTATTCACCGCGCTGGAGGGGATGCGATGACAGTTTGAAGAATATCGCTCATCATCGCTCTGTTTACAAATTGTGCGCATATATTACGTCAGATGAATATGACGATTATGTGTTTATTTACCCGCCAGAGGGAGGGACGATCGCATTACTCTTCTTACATATCATCAGGTTCGCTTTTCTCCCAGAAGATTTTATTCTTTCAGATGCTTAACTAATTAGTAATGACGGCACGCAGCTGTCTCGCTGACATGATAGGAATGAAGTTCCAAACGTATTGTTTTTATTTTTATACTCTTTTCGATATTTTAATTTCACTATCATAACCAGCATTAAAATCTTCAAATTAACATTTACTTTACAATTTCAAATTACATTAAAAATACAAAAACAAACCCTGACGATCGTCAAAAATGTCTCATTTTCAAAGTATTTTTAAAATTCAAAATGCCAATATACACGCAGTTTTAACGCTAATTACGGTTTAGGTATAGGATTTTAAAACAAATTTAAGACAAAAAGTTATGAATTTTAACGAATATTAAATGACCGCAAATTTAAAACTGTTGAACGAACTTGTCCGAGCAAATTCCGTAAAAGATTTGTGTGCCAAGTTTGAATCAAATCGTACCAAAATTGCGAAAATGATCTTGCTAAAATACAAACACACGCACAAGCACGCACGCACGCGCGCGCGCGCGCACACACACACACACAATTAAACACTAATTTTCACAAACACAATAGTCACAGATATTTAAAAGTCACTTCTGTGATACACTTGTGTGCTATCTTTTTTTAAATTGATTATTAATCCATTAACAAAAATATCATTTGTAACAAGTCACAGGTAAACACCGTTACTTTTTGTCAAAGTCACAGTTACAGTGTTAACTGATATTTAGAAGTTACTTTATGATACAGTTATGTGTTCTATTTCGTTTTAACTGATTATTAATACATCGACAAAAAAATCACTTGTAACACTGTTACAAAAGTCACAGGTAAACACTGTTACTTTTTGTCACAGTCACAGTAGTGATTGATATTTAAAAGCACTTTAGTGATACAGTTATGTGCTCTTTGTTTTAATTGATTATTAATCCATCGACAAAAACATCACTTGTAACAAGTCACAGGTAAACACCGTTACTTTTTGTCAAAGTCACAGTCACAGTAATCACAGATATTTAAAAGTCACTTTAGTGAAACAGTTATGTGCTCTATATTTTTAATTGATTATTAATACATCGAAAAAAAATATCACTTGTAACAAGTCACAAGTAACATTGTTACTTTTTGTCAAAGTCACAGTCACAGTAGTAACTGATATTTAAAAGTCACTTTAGTGATACAGTTATGTGCTCTATATTTTTAATTGATTATTAATCCATCGACAAAAATATCACTTGAAACAAGTCACATGTAAACACAATTTGTCTCGGATATTTTTCGTCACATTTACAGTAGTCACGGATACTTAAAAGTATCTTGAGTGATACAGTTGGGTGCTTTATTTATAATCGATTATTAGTGATATAACGAACCGTTTACTGAGTAACATGAGCGTGTGCGCTAGTGCGCGTGCGTGCAAGCTGTTCCTGGGGTGAAATCCGAGCACCGGCAGATGAATCTTACAAAGAGCCGACCCGTGCCCGGAGCTCTGCTTTTTGGATTATAAGGATCCATGGCAATAAACACATTAACGCAATACAACTGTCCACGTATTGGCTTCATGCATAGCGCGAGCACGTACTGGGGATAAAATATCTCTGGGTGTTACCAAACAATTAGTAGTTACAAGAAGAAATCTTACTTGTAAGGAACAATGTTAATATCAATTTACAATATGCATTCTGTTTTTAAAATTCTGTTGTTACTTAATAATAGAGAATTTATATATTGTTTTTCTTTGTTTTTTTTTTTTTTTTTTTTTACTTTTGCTATCGTGTAATACGTTGATCTCTTGTTCTCCATGAATTTTAAACAGTTAAAAAAGAAGTCATTATTATATCCCTTTAGAAGATTCAGAGGAGTGGAACGCCAGTGTTGGCTTGAACAAGCATCAGTCGGTTGTTTACTGTTGTCTTGAACAAACCCTTTCCTGATAACGTACTTGTCAGCTATTGTGCAGCGTTTTCGTTTTGTTTTCAATGTCACTTATAGTTCCCGATCAAAAAAAAAATCATTATTATATTCCCTTTAGGATTTTCAGAGGGGTAAAACGCTAGCTTTGGCTTGATCAAGCTTCAGTCAGTTGTTTTTTGTTGTCTTCTTTCCAGATACGGAAAGAAGTTACGGAAAGAGAATACGGAAAAAGTTATTGTTTACAAACCCTTTCCTGATACGGTATTTGTCAATTATTGTGCAATGTTTTCGTTTCGTTTTCTTTGTGACTTATAGTTTCCTGATCAAAAAAATTAATCATTATTATATTCCCTTTAGGATTTTCAGAGGGTGGAACGCCAGCGTTGGCTTGACCAAGCTTCAGTCAGTTGTTTACTGTCTTCTTTCCTAATACGGAAAAAGTTGTTGTTGAGAAACCCTTTCCTGATATGGTATTTGTCAGCTATTGTGCAGTATTTCCGTTTCGTTTTCTTTGTGATTTATAGTTTCCTGATTAACTTTTACTTCTGATTGAAACTCTCATGTATTTGGAACATCGATGTTTTGACATCGATAGATAGCTTTATGCCGATTTTTTTCAACATCGATGTTTTCGTCCCAATGTATCGATATATCTATATTTTAATTAGAACTGGTGGTGTTCCTTCTCACTGATTTATTGAAGTACACTTTATTCTGTTATCAGCAGATCAGCTTATCACTTCATAAGCCGACAATGATAGTTGTAGTCTGGCTGTCTGGAGCTCGATTTACGATGTCGAATTGAACATTCTTTTCTATTGTCTATGACTATTATTTACATATGCATGGACTGTCTTGTCTGGTAGAATGAGTGATGGATTTTACTAAGGAGGAATTTTTCGAGTGATAGTATTAGTTAGTTAAGCTACAGCTCAAAATTGTGATAGCTTATCTAAAAAAAACCAAATTAAATAATAATGTTTTAAAGATTAAAAATTATCCCTATTTGATAGGCTGCCTAGTGGTTAAATGTTTCTAACTTGTGAAATTACAATGAAATCGAATAATTAGTTTTATTTTCAGCATAATGAACAGACATATGTCTAAGAGTCGGATAGACAGGTAGAGACAAGCGAGAGAGAGAGAGAGGAGAGAGATAGGTAGGTAGATAAATAGAAAAGGAGAGACAAATAGAGAAAAAGAGAGAAAAGAGAGAGAGAGAGAGAGAGAGAGAGAGAAAAATATTTGTATGGGCAAACAAAGCTTAAATATGCTAAACACAACATAGCCTAAGTCATGAACATTGGCCTATTGGTTTAAATATTTTTCCACACGCGCGCGAGCACACACACACACTCATCCACCACACACGCACACACACACACACACACACACACACACACACACACACACAAACCCAAGTAAAGATCATTTTTTATGCATTCAGGGAACCTGAAAACGCAAAGATCCACCATAAAAGTTACCTTAAGATCCTTATGTACTTACTATAGTGAGAAGGTAACGTAAAGCTGGCAATATTCTGTCGTACTAGTGCACCGCCTTGCAGATAAACAATTCAAAAAGCAGAGCAGACAAAGCAACGGCTCAGGAACAAAACATTTATCACAGGAAGAGGTATGATAGCCGCGGAGTGATACCCGGATGACAGGGACTATTTGTTACAGCTCGATGACAATAGGGCTGGACGCGGACGAAGGGTATTAATGTAGGTTATGATTTCATCCTGGTCTGACATTACTTACTGTCCGGATCTGTGCCTGCTCTATTATACATTCATCTGATACGATACTGCTTTGTCCTTATTATTTTAACAAGAAAATACAGTTTTGTCGAAACTACACGAAATTAAAATAGAAGAAAAATATGTGTAGGCACTGCATGTACAAGAACTTATAAATAAATGTGAACGACAATAGCATCATGTGTCTGTCTTGCAGATTGAAGAAAATTTCAACAAAATTACAACAACATTTGTCATTAATCATGTACAAAAATTTGACACTCGAGTATTTTAAAAATAACATCAATCGAGTATTTAACTTTTCATACGCATTAACTGTAATAACTAGTATTTGAATTTTTGAAAATAACTGTTTATGATGAAGAATTTCACGTCTATTATGATGCGCATTCCAAACTTCATTGAAACAATTAAAGTTTATCATGGCTTTTATGAAGATTTTAACGTCTATTATGATGCACATTCCAAAAGACATTGAAACAATTAAAGTTGATCATGGCTTTTATGAAGATTTTAACGCCTATTATGATGCACTTTCCAAATTCATTGAAAAAATTAACGTTGATCATGGCTTTTATGAAGATTTTAACATCTATTACGATGCACTTTTCAAATTCATTGAAAAAATTAATGTTGATCATGGCTTTTATGAAGATTTTAACGTCTATTATGATGCACTTTGCAAATTCATTGAAAAAATTAATGTTGATCATGGCTTTTGTGAAGATTTTAAAGTCTATTATGATGCACTTTGCAAATTCATTGACAAAATTAATGTTGATCATGGCTTTTATGAAGATTTTAATGTCTATTATGATGCATTTTCCAAATTCATTGACAAAATTAATGTTGATCATGTCTTTTATGAAGATTTTAACGTCTATTATGATGCACTTTGCAAATTCATTGAAAAAATTAACGTTGATCATGGCTTTTATGAAGATTTTAACGTCTATTATGATGCACTTTTCAAATTCATTGAAAAAATTAACGTTGATCATGGCTTTTATGAAGATTTTAACGTCTATTATGATGCACTTTGCAAATTCAATGAAACAACTAATGTTGATCATGGCTTCTATGAAGATTTTAACGTCTATTATGATGCACTTTGCAAATTCATTGAAAAAATTAACGTTGATCATAGCTTTTGTGAAGATTTTAACGTCTATTATGATGCACTTTGCAAATTCATTGAAAAAATTAACGTTGATCATGGATTTTGTGAAGATTTTAACGTCTATTATGATGCATTTTCCAAATTCATTGACAAAATTAATGTTGATCATGGATTTTGTGAAGATTTTAACGTCTATTATGATGCATTTTCCAAATTCATTGACAAAATTAACGTGATCATGGATTTTGTGAAGATTTTAACGTCTATTATGATGCACTTTGCAAATTCATTGAAAAAATTAACGTTGATCATGGATTTTGTGAAGATTTTAACGTCTATTATGATGCATTTTCCAAATTCATTGACAAAATTAATGTTGATCATGGATTTTGTGAAGATTTTAACGTCTATTATGATGCATTTTCCAAATTAATTGACAAAATTAATGTTGATAATAGATTTTAACGTCTATTACGATTTATTTTAAGAATTTATTTTTTTAAATAACGTTTATCATATTAACGCCTATTACAATTTATTTTAAAAAATTCATTAAAAAAATTTACGTTGATTTGACGATGTTTTTGTGCCTATAACGATGGTAAATTTAAATTTTCA
The DNA here is from genome assembly GCA_022606455.1 of Callitettix versicolor. Taxonomy (NCBI): domain Eukaryota; kingdom Metazoa; phylum Arthropoda; class Insecta; order Hemiptera; family Cercopidae; genus Callitettix; species Callitettix versicolor. Next base: position 87,615,895 of record CM040190.1, read on the forward strand.
AACTTCATTGAAAATTAACATTCATTATTGCTTAGGCGAAGATTTCAACACCTTACGATGATATAATTAAATTTTCGAAAAAAAGCAGTAATATAAAATTAAATTTCTACCTTACGTGCACACTAAGAGAAACCAAATAAACAACTATGATTTAGAAGATAATAAATTTTCGTACATCAAAATTAGATAGGCAGTTAAGAATGAAAATATAAATGTGTTTTATAAACAAATGAAACGATTTTGATTAAATTTTTCTCAACAATTGTAACCACCAGAAGCTATCAACTCATAGTATGTACTGTACATATACAGGAATTATAAGAAAAAGTATATTAAAATTTGGATATAAAATATTAACAACCACTTTCAAAATTGAGTCCGTTTAATTGGGGTTCGTTAAAACGAGAGTTTACTGTATCTTATACTAAGAGAACCTCAAGTCGAATATACACTAAAACCTATATTTAAAACGTTTTTTTTACTCCCTAATAACGTTCCCTAAACTTCATTACGCGTGCAATAAGGAATCACTTTTAAAGAAATACAATAATCCAGACACCTTACCGCAAGCCTACTGAAGGGCATTTCATCTTATCGTAACCACGCAGGGAAATATGTAAAAAGGAAATATCCGCTAAGGATGCCAAGTTATAAGGAGGATATCGCTGTATTTTAGTTAAGCAAAGACTCCCTGACACCCGCTGTCACTAGGAAACATTCCCGATCGAAATTGAGGATCGGTGTATATGTGTGTTATGAAATGTCTGGGGGGGATGCGCGCCTGGGGAGCAAGGATCAGCCTTGATGTACATCCGAGGATGATAGAGAGTGTTTGCTGCTTCCCTATATGTATCAATAAAACAAGTAGCTAGGGGAGGCTTGGATTTACGACTGGTTATACTTTACAAATATGTTCAAACTGAACACATTGATCCGCGCGATGCCTGAATTATTTATGTATTTTAGTCCGATATAAGTCGAAATCATTATTAGCGAAACGGAGGGAAAATGAGTTATAAGTGTTGCAGCGAGATCAAGAGTTATAGCCAGTGAAATGTGCACGGATCCTGATCCGCTAACACGTGTAGGCCTGCGAGTAGCAGTTAGACACTTTGTATCCAAATAAGCGATTAAAATATATTACACTTCAAAACCTAAAATCAGCCTTATTTTACAAAATCGACAAATTTTCACCAAATTTTGAAAATTTTAGTTTGTTTCGATTTAGAGTATTCCCTAACTTTATTTCTGTTCAAGTTTGATAAGCTAACTTTGGATCTATTAGACTGAAATCTAATGAAACTATTTTCAGAAAACTTAGTGGTTTTTTCCAATATTTTTGCCGATAGTTTCCTAACTGGATTTTTTTGGATTACTAAAGACTACATTATTTGAATATATGACATAACTGAATAACATGAACATAAGAAAATACTAATATAATTGTGGGACGCAGAGAGAGAGAGAGAGAGAGAGAGAGAGAGAGAGAGAGAGAGAGAGAGACTCAAAATCAACACTCCATTTCCCATTTTACTCATTTATACACTTTCTCCTCTTATATTGAGCCGGATAATTGACGGTCCGGACGACAGGAGTTCGGTTAATCGCTATTTTACTGTATTACCGTTGTTTCAAGGTCAAACAATTCAAGATCGTATTTTCACAATACTTTCTACACGAAAGTAAAAATCAAAATTTAATAATGTATTTGAAATCTAAATACATAAAAACGTGTAATTAAGTGTTCGTTATACACAGAGAAAGCGAGAGAGAGAGAGAGAGAGAGAGAGAGAGAGAGAGAGAGAGAGAGAGAGAGAGAGAGAGAGAGAGAGGGAGGGAGAGAGGGACTCAAAATAAATTCTCCGTTTTCCATTTTACTGATATACACATTTTTCTTCTTAGATTGAACCGGATAATTGACGGTCCGTACGGTAAGACTTCGGTTAATCGCATTTTACTGTATTACCGTTGTGTCAAGGTCAAACAATTCAAGATCGTATTTTCACAATACTTTCTACACGAAAGTAAAAATCAAAATGTAATGGTTTATTTGAAATCTAAATACATATAAACGTGTAATTACGTGTTCGATAGAAGATAATCGATTATTTTAGAGTAACTTTTCGGCCAGACAAGAAAGAAAGCGGCAAAACCAATCACACAACTCCGTGAGCATCAGGCTAAATATAAATAACACAGAATTACACGGTACAGCAGTTTTAATATTGTAATATAAACCAGTAAACGATTCTGATGTATGCGAACGCCCGCCCTATTTAATTTACCTTCCCCTTTCAGAAACATTGTAACGCTTTAAGGAAATTAATTGATAAATTTATGCAGAACAATACGTAATATGATAAAGCCGGCCATGTAATTGTATTTGATTAAATAGCTTTATGCAGAAAGGGGTGTCGCGCTTGCAAAGTAGTACGGCTTAATCCGTTAAACATAGGGCTGCCTGCGCTAAGGGTTGTAAGCCCAGGGGACTGCGATTATAACACGATAGTTACACGCATATTCGCACCCTTAATGCCATTCGAATAGGATACAGTAGACCAGCTGGGCTGACGACTCAATTTCCGAATATTATCTGCAGCGATGCATTTATTTCAAGCCTGGCCAGCTTTGTATGCTGTAATATAAAACTGATTAGCCTGTATAATGGAGCCGACACTTGTTTGTAGTGCGCCCTTTTGGACAGCTGATGTCTCATTTTAATTAATGACCTAATACAACGTGAGCTTTTGCTGAAGAAGTCGTATTTTAAATTTAATTCAGTAGTTTTCGTACTTCATGCAGCAGATACTAAAGAGGACTAGGGATCGGTACGACAGTAATTTCAGTCTCGAAATTACGGCCTTGGGATGCACAAGTTTAGAGGTGTAGCAGAATGACCGGTACTTTAACCATGTCCGATACGCAGGTCTTTTATATAGTTTTGTATAGTTTTATCCGCGTGTGGCCCTCAAACAAAACGTGAAGGATAGTCGGTTCACATGCAGAATAGACCTCTAGAAACCAACCAATGTTGGTAAACCGTTCAAAACGCTGTTTTCATTATTTGCACCAATATTAAAATAACTTTAACGTAAAACAGAAATATATCAATAAGACTATTTGTAATCCAGATATATTAGGAAAATTATTGTTAGTTTAGTCTAAAAAATATATTAATTAATTACTTTTTCAGTTATACAGGCAAGGTGAAAGAGGTGTCTCACAGATGAACCTCATTAACACATCATTGAAATCATCACTGAATATTGCAACAGTTTCTGGCCTGTTTGTAAAGATCAATGGACCTCTTCGGCTCTTTAACCCAGCTAAGTTGACTCCTGGCTTGTGTCTGGACACCATTCAGCATTAGTGTCACGAGACAAGCAGTATGACGTGTTGGACAATCTTTTATGATGGGCGGACAACTTAAACAGGGAACTTTGTTTTTTATGTTTTTATTGCGTTACTGTAACACATTTTTGTATTCATTTTGCAAAATAAAATTTCAAATCAAATTAAACGTTAAGTTTTTTTATAATCAAAGATTTTTTTCAGGTCAATAATTAGGAATACCACCCTCATCCCTAAGAGTAACCCTCATCCCTAGGAAGGATACAGCTCCGGCGCCTGTATTTATAGAAATAGAGCACTGCATGCTCGAGCGTGAGCGCGCGCGCACGCACACACACACACACACACACACACACACACACACACACACACACATACACACACACACACATATATATATATATATATATATATATATGTGTGTGTGTGTGTGTGTGTGTGTGTGTGTGTGTGTGTGTGTGTGTGTGTGTGTGTGTGTGTGTGTGTGTGTGTGTGTTTCAGGAAGAAACGGAAAGAATTAAAGGGCGCGTTATACCAGTGAAAATGATGAAAAAGTCTATATAAACACGGAGTCCGGAGACGCGTCCTTAGCGAGTTATATCTGACTATGGTTTCTTGTGGTTTTTACTTCAAAAAATGAATAAAACCAGTCCCACAGCTAAGAGTCGAGTAGTTTTTTTTGAGAAAACCAGTGTAAAACGCAAAAAATCATAGCCAAAACGACACATTTTTTACACTTTGCCTACAATAAATCTGTTATTTTACCAAATAGAACTTGTAGAAAATTTAATTGTGAACAAAATCATGTAAAGTCAACTACAAAAAAGACGATATTTTAATTACATCAAAAAATGCCCAACATTGCGGGAAAAAGATATTAATTTTCAAACAGAAAAAAATAATGTGGTTTAAGGTATAATGTTTTATACCACTTTATACTTATAGAACGTATTAGCGTTTCGAATCCATATTTATATATTTTTTCCATCATTCCATCCTAAAACACCATATATATATATATATATATATATATATATATATATATATATATATATATACATTTCAAACCAAGAAAGAAAGCAAAATCTTGAGGAAGATCCTTGGCCCGAGATTAACAGAAGATGGATACAGGTTGCACTCCCGGAAGACCACAGAGAAGATATCGAACCTGGCAGCAGATATCAGAAGAAGGAGGCTTCGGTTCTATGGACACATCAGTAGACTCCCAACAACGTGATTTGCCAACAGAATCCTTAAGTATATACAAGGTGTCAAATCAACAACGTCGTGGATCGCACAAGTCAGAATAGACCTACATGACGCAGAAATAGTCTCAACAGACGTTGAAGACAGAAACTCATACAGGAGAAAGATGCGCGGTTGGAAGGTCTCAGAGAATGAAATCTCAAAGAGAGCATGGGTAAAACGGACGGAGGAACGGAAGAGGATCCATGGGGATAGGATGAGGGAGGTGTGGAGGATTAGAAGGAGCAAGACATGAGTCGGAGTGCTTTGAGTGGTCCAACAGAGTCTATAAAAAGATAATAATAATAATATATATATATATATATATATATATATATATATATATATATATATATATATATATATTAAGATTGGCAACACAAGTTACTACTATAGCGGCTAGAAAAGCTATAATATACTTTTTAACAATACTCAATACACAGAAAGTCTATCTAATAATGGAGAAAATATTTTGAAGGATTTCCATTTTGCCAAGTACTGGCACGGGTGAATATATAAATATATGTCTGCGTAGCGTATGTAAACCTCTACGAATCAAACGCATCGACTGATTCCTGTGACGTCACAAGTAGGCTGCTTTTAACTATTTATTGTACAGTACCGGTGATCGAACTTCTACCCTGCTTTTACCTGTTTGTTTGTATATTGCTGGAAACTAAACAAATACACCGATGTTTGCGTTAATTACAATCCTCAAGTACTGAAGCGAAACGTACGGATCTTTTTAAAAATCAGGTTCGTTAGAAATTTATCTCCGAAAATTGTACAACTTTTGGAAACAGTTTTTGTTGTTTTCACGAACATTTTAATCAAAATTGAAGACTTTTGAATAATAATATTCGTTTTTATCGTTAATTTCGCGTAGGTAGAACCTCTATGAGAGATACGCGAGCTGATGGCATCTCGTGACGTAAAATTCGACTACAGTTTAAAAAGAGAACAGTTCTGTCTATTTTATCAAATATCTTGCACCCGCTTGCAGCGCTCGTACCGGCAAATAGCCCAACTACTTGGATTTTCGCCGCTGACATCGAGCAAGCTGATTATAATGGCTGCACGCCTAGTCCGTTTACATTCAATGAATAGGCCTATACTGATTTTATGTTGTAACTAATATTTAAGTACTAATATTTTTTTGCGAATCATTAAGACATATTGTTTTCCGTCCGCGTTCACCATAAACGTTTACCAACAATCGATAAATTTTATGTAAGTAAATTAATTATGGTATTATATAAATTTTACGGTACAATTTATAAAACGTTTCAGCGTTTACATTGTTTTTTAATAGAATCACGTACACCGTAAAAATCAGTGACCGTAAATTTAAATACAACAGGTAATTCGTATATATCGGCGAGTATAAATATAGTCACAGCGTGTGATGCCCGTACAGTGAAGCGTCAACAATGTTCGTGTATAAAGTTTTAGCGCTGTTGGCGTTAGTGTTGCTGGTGGGACAGTCTGCAAAGCAGGTACAGGGTACACCGATGCGAAGTTTGAAAGAAATGGAGAATTCAGTACTGTCCGGCAGGTGTGCACTGTGTGCACTTGAAAGAAGGTTCAATGACAAGTACAAAAACAAATACCATCACTGAAGTCCGAGTACTGGATTCTGCAATGAAGATGACTATAAGAAGTCAACTAAATAAAGGATAAAAATGATACAAAAAAGTGTAAGCAATATATGTATTTTAATTATAATTTATTTTATGTGAAATAAATTTGCCAGCAAAAATTATATCCATTTATTGACGTTCTGATTTGCGCCTTTTTCATATCATCAGACGAAATTAATTGGTTTCCTTAAAATAATTAGTTTCCTTTAAATTAATTAGTTTCCTTAAATCAATCAGTTTCTTTAAATTAATTGGATTCCTTAAATTAACTATATTCTTTAAATTAATTAGTTTCCTTAAATCAATCAGTTTCTTTAAATTAATTGGATTCCTTAAATTAACTATATTCTTTAAATTAATTAGTTTCCTTAAATTAATTAGTTTTCTTAAATTAATTAGTTTTCTTAAATTAATTAGTTTTCTTAAATTAATTAGTTTCCTTAAAATAATTGGTTTCCTTAAATTAATTAGTTTTCTTAAATTAATTACTTTCCTTAAATTATTTGGATTCCTTAAATTAATTAATTTCCTTAAATTAATTAATTTTCTTAAATTAATTAGAAAAAAATTTATTAATCGCACATGACTTAATTAAATTTATTTGGAAAAATAAATAATTATAAACTAAAAAAAATTCGTAAAATCGTTGCGCAAAAATTGAATTAAATTTCGATTCCAGATTTATCGAAAAATATTCTCGATTAATTTTCGTACTGTATGTATAGTGTGTTCCGCCAAGAGGTTTACGCATTTGAACATCCAGTATTTTCTCATTCTGTCATTGTTCATTTTAAAACTATACGTGCTTTTTAAAAGAAGATATCAAAAACAGTATGCGAGAATTGCATCTGGCTGATGTTTGTAGAAACAAAATGGTCAAAATAAATAAATTCTATCTATGAGCGTCGGTTTATTTGTTCGACGTTACCATTGTGTAGCTGTGGACGGTGTCCATTTTGAATAGGTCTGATTTATGAAATATTCATTGCTATTTAGTTTTCTTATAATTAGTTTGTATTTATTTAAATTTTAAAAATTAATTCCGTTTGAACAAAATCAGTTCTATACTTCAAACTTTATTGTGGCCGCCTTTTTTTTCTACAAACATTAGCCAGATATGTTTCTCACATACTATATCTGGCACGTGTTTTACAAAAGTATCGATGGAAGGATGAGAAAATAATGGAAGATCAAAGGTAACTTGGTGGGATGTAACAGTTAATATAACTAAGTAAAATATATTTTTGTTTCAAGGTTAAATCAAAGAGTAAAAAGAAATAAAAGCTTATTTGCTCTGAACTATAATTTCAAAATTCGGTTTATAAATTTGAGTTACATATTTTCACGTTCAAAGTTTAAGTGGAGTAAATCATGTGATTCGATTTTAAGGAATCAGGTTAATAATCTGTAGCTTACATCAACTAAACATGAAAAAAGCCGAGTACAACTTTTGTCTCTCCCAATTATATTGAATGCATAAATATATAAAGTATAAAAAACCCTATCTTTAAAACCAAAACTTATTTTCTAAAACGGCTTGTAGAATTGTGTTCACAATAAGTAAGTTTTCCAAAATGGCGGCTAAAAATAATAGCATGATGAAAATAAAGTATTGGATATCTAAGAATGGTGGTTTTGAGCTGTGTAACCATAGATGTTTTCAACATTACAAAATAGGCTAAACTATTTAAACCGAAACATTAAATAAATCAAATTTCGTAATAAAAACCCGAGTTTTGTCCACAGATTATTTAGTATTTTAAAATTCTATAAAAAAAGACACAAAATTATATTACACAACTACCGAACCAATAAAGGTTTTCAAAAAACATTGGGTTGGCGCCCACAATGGTCAGAAATCACGTGCCATTATACCGTATTCGCATAAGAAAACTAAATTCAACATGGCGTATCACTGTTAAGAACCGACTACATAACTACCAACCGATAATTGAGGAAAAACAGAAAGCTGAAATAAAAAATTGTAGGAAAACTTAGCGAGGGAGAAATTCGAAAATCACTCTATAATATAGCGTAGCATGTGTTTTATTTAATAGAACACTAATTTATGCTAATTAATTATTTCCTCTTTGCTTTCCATGCGCTATTCTTGCCCAAGTGGAGCAGGTTCACTAATTCAGCTGAAGGTTTATCCTGTCTTTAATACCGTAACGTTATTTGGATAATTAGTGAATTTCCATTGGAAGCGCTAGATTACTTTTTGAGGGGTCGTTAAAACTGTTTAATATATATATATATATATAATGTGTGTGCGCGCGCGCGCACGCGTGTGTGTGTGTCTTCGAAGGCAAACATTAGAAATATGAGTTCGATTTGATTCAAACTTGGCACAAGAATTGCTTTTGGATATAACTTGTACAAGTTCGTTAACCGGAAAAATTTTTTCAACAGTTTCAAAATGGTGTCCATTTCAAGTCTTTCAAAATGTATACTAATTTTGTCTTGATTATTTTGAAAATCTAATTACAAAGTCGTAATCACCATTTAGAACTGCACAAAGTAGCAGCTTGACTTTCCAAAACCCGTTTAAATTAAAAACAGGCTTCGACAGAGATTACGGTAGATTTTCTTATTTTCAATTAAAATTATTTCTGATTTTATTACGGTTTATGGTAAAATCGGAGTCCCAAAACAACGGTGATTAAGGTAAGAAATTACTTTTTGGAAATTTGCTTCTATCGAGTCAGCGAGACAATTGCGTGTCGAGATTATTAAACGTTCAAATGATAGGTTATTTAAAGTACTCATTGATATTCAAGGTCTTGTAAGAAAGTAAAAGTGAAAATTCATATTTCAAAATAAAAATAAAAAGGGAAATTTTATAAGGCGTCGTAAAATATTGTTTACAAAATATTGCTTACAAAATTTTATTGCTTCCGTAGGTCTTCTTGGTTTTAAAACAGTTGAAATTTTTGGCAGCCGCGTTGGAATGAAAAGTTGTATTTTTACACACGAGACTATAGAATAGTGATACAAAATTTTGGATCAGTATTATTTGAAACTACAGTAATCGGGAACAAATGAACTTTAATATTAAAATGGCCGTGTCTCTTTAATTCAAAATTTAGTATTTATTTATCTGTCAGGCTGTGTAACAAGATACATGTGCATCGATAGTGAAGATGTGTCTAGCGCGGATAGGGAAGAGGAGCGAAGGCATAGAACCAGGTGGGCTATTAGTATTTGCGGGAAATGGCGTACTATCCTAGTTAAATACGTCTGCATTTAATGCAGAATAAGTATTCCTAGGAAATAAAATATTTGTTGAAGAACTTGTTTCATATATTTCTTATTTCACCCTTCTTCGGCTGTGAAATGTTTCTACTTAAAATAAATGTTTTCAGAAATGTACATAGTATCTGAGCAGCACGGATGAGGTTATCAAACTGCGAAATAAAAATTACTGAAACAGCGCATGCGCACATCTCAGTTTACGCATCAGTTCATCATAGAGTAATACAATTTTGAGTAATACACATTTTTAACCTTCTAGAAACTTATTTTTAAATTTGTTTAAAAAAACGTTTTTGGTTCAAACCGGCCGTTGATTTTTCCGTGCAACACACTTAGCGTTTGCCTGTTTATGGTAGAGAAAGAGGTGCGAGGCCTACCTTGAATAAACTGTGGCCGTTTCGGGTGGAAGCTTACAGGGACATCCTTGCATACATGACCTTTGCTATTTTTTTATCCTACATACATGCGTGTCTACATGAATATAAAATTTCATAAAATACGTTCACTTAAGTTTAAAATATAGCAAAAATAAATTTTTGTTCATGTAAAACACGTCTGTGGTGTTGAATGGGTTAAGATAAATAAATGTTTTCAGAAATTCACATAACATCTGAACAGCACGGATGAGGTTATCAGACTAAGAAAGAAAAACTATGAATGGGAGACAGCGCATGCGCACATCTCAGTTTGTTTTGTGTTCAACTTAGAAATTAACAACCTTAGAAAAAAAAACAACTTTGGAAATCAACACAAAATCGAATTTTCTAAAAGGCTGTAACACAAGTTTTTGCTGTTTAATAATGATGTTTAACACCCCTCTTTGCAAAAAAAATATTGATCGTAATACCGAAACATTTCGGGAGTTATCCACGAAAAACTGATTAATGTCTAAAAACCGGTTTGTAGTATTTTGTTCAAATTTTGTTTATATACGAAGTTTCTTAACTCAAATGAGTGTAAAAAGAAAAGATTATTACACTATTGGGACAATGCGTCGTTGCAGTTGGCAATTTCAAACTACTTAGTATCATGAAACCGCTAAATAACTTAACTGTTTAACCTAACCTAACCTAACTAAATTTTAATTTTGAAAATATCGATGGAAAGATTTGTTGCTTTGGTCGCAAGTAAAAACGAAAGTTTTATATAAACAAATTTACAACAATCTAAAATAATTTGAGAAATTAACAGACCTTAGTAGTTAAGTATCACAACGAAACATTTAAAGCGTTATCCATGCTGCGCATTTTACGAGTATAACCAGAGCAACGATCCAGTCATAACTGCTTTTATAATCCGAACCATAAATTCGCACGCGCCATAAGAAAGAATTTTTTTTCGTAATAAAAACTCAAGTCTTGTCCACGTAACGTTTTTATCTTTAAAATCTTTTTAAAAAAAACGTTTAACGCAAACTGGATAAAATATCTACTCAGAATACTTACCTTATTCGATTATAACGTATCGATACGTTTGCGATTAATAAAATCGACACGTTCCCTCTACCGGGCAAATAAGGCCTGACATGACATGGAACCGGATGATATATTTCATACAGGAATGCGATATGATGTTCTCTCCACGATGTAGGTAAGAAAAGACAGTGTTAATATTTAGCAACCGACTTCTAATTAACCTAACCTTTCCGCAGTCGATACACTTTTTACTCTGTACAGGTATCGGTGTCAAGTCGAATGTTGCAGAACGAGAATCGAAGGAACAATATTTCTGTTACAGGTTATGACGTAGTGACTGCGCGTCTGATGGTCTTCAGATGTGGAAGAACGTTGACAACATTCCCGGCGTGATGTTACGAGTCAACATGAAGACGTGACAATTGTTTTATAGCGTTGAGAGTTGAATTATTAGAGTGGTCTTAATTTGACTGCTTTGTTGTTTTCGCCCGTTAAAGTCTCCCTGTTCGTTTTTCTGTTTGCCGTTATTGCTTTCAAAAAAAAAACTTTAACGATGAAACGGAAAATTACAGTTAAATTGTCTTTTAAGTGTTCCGTTCCAGTAGTAATTGCAGCAAGACCATTACGATCGCACCAATTATATTAGACCCAGAAACAATCGCCGAAAAACCGAAAACTGACAAGTTTTAAAAATCGGTTTATCAAGTTTTGTACCAGAACTTATACAATGAGTATTTATAAGTCAAGTCAGTGTAAGAATTCTAAATAAAAGAAATTTACTGTTCGATAGTAAACTTAAAAAGAACAAAAAGAGGTTCGATTTTGTTTTCTTAAAATTCATTATATAAATAAATTCATTAGGCTATATAAATAAAAAGAAAAATGGATTTTTAATGAGTTCTTTTTGAATACTGTGACCACCGACATTGTGTTTACATTAATTTACCACTCTCGAAAACATTTGTCTGGAAATATTGGCAAGATTGTTTGTTTTATGGTGACGCTTAAAGGAGAAACGGATATGCTTGTAGTGAAGAATCTGTAGGATAAACTTTTACGTGTTTAATACATTATGTTTAAGACACGTCAGTCGAAATATAACACTTCACCAAAAAACCCGTAAACGAAAAAACACGTTAGACCGCTCAAGGTCAAGCGCCAATATTAAACAAACGGCACTTATTTCTATCGAAATAAAAAAAAAATTTAATTCCAATCGAAGTAAGTAACATATGAACAAATATGCATAAAAATTGCTTTTTTGATTCAGACAACAGACTCAGATGACGGGTACCGAAATCTTAACATCGATTTTTACGATCGCAATACTTACTTTAAGGAAAATAAAATTATTGATACAATTAATATGATTTTCAGAGTTAAACAATAAGTATTGTGCGTTATAATTTTGTATGGTAGTTGGGGATTAAGGCAGATTGAGTCAGCAATTTGCAAGAAATCAAGGAGTTTTCTTTCTGTATAAAATTAAAAGGTTAAATTATACAGCAAGACATAACAGCATACAAATTGTGGTTCAGAAATTTTGAGTAGCATACGGTATGCCCTTTGCATTGTTAAATTATACAGCAAGACATAACAGCATACAAATTGTGGTTCAGAAATTTTGAGTAGCATACGGTATGCCCTTTGCATTAAAGTAGATAACTATGAATGAGCAACTCTAAACCAAACAAAGCTTCAATATGATATGATATTGGTATAATTTTTGTAAATATGACTGTGAAACTATGTTCAGTATAATAACCTGCCTTCCCTAGCTTCGTCAATTCTTCTTTCGTTGACGCGTTTCGAAGAACCTCCATCTTCAAAAACTATTTCTAGACAAATAGTTTTTGAAGATATAGTTCTAGAAATATCAAAAAAAGAAGAACTAGATAGAAGGCAGAGTTTTTGAACATAGTGACAATAATCCTAGCAGAAAAGAAGAAGAATACAAAAAGAATGGCTGTGAAACGTACTTTTTTTTAAGGCGAAAAGCACATTGAGGCTATTATCGCCTCCCTAAATGTAAGTGTTAGAGTAAAGTGTTAAAGTCGTAAGTGTAGTGTTGCAAGTGTGTGTGTTATACTCGGGTACCGCGAGGGACGTCTAAATCTTTCAATAGGTGCAGCTAGTCGGCACCCCCTGCGGGGAGAAGAATTGACGAAGCTAGGGAAGGCAGATTATTATACTGAACAAAGTGACGATAATCCTAGCAGAAAAGAAGAAGAATATAAAAAGAATTTCAACGTAGTCAGCCGGACGATTTTAGTCAAAAGACTTGAATTTAGTTTTAGGAAATTATATAAGACGATAGCCAACGTATGGTTTAACAAACAATGTATTATAAATAACGTGATTCCTTCATATTCAAGAATCAAGAATAAAACAAATAGTTTTGCTGCAAAATACGCAATCCAGAAGGCGGGAAAATATTGGATAAAGATGGTTGTTGTAAAAACAATATACAGCAAAAAGAGCGGTATTAATAATAAAATTACATCTAATATTAAATGAAATAGTGTTAGGAGAAATTGCAGTGGAGATAATAGAGTGTATTAAGAACAAAATGAACAAAGAAGCTAAATGTAAATACGATAAGTTGAATAAAAAATTAGAAACACTAATAAATAATAAGAACACAATCAAAAGAAGTAATTACGAACGGAAGGAATTTCATAAAAGAATAGTGAATTTAGCAAAGGTGGATCTAAAGGAAGAAGAGGAAATTTTATTATTAAAAGGGTTAAAACATAACATAAAGATAAAAATAGTTTTTGAAGATGGAGGTTCTCCGAAACGCGTCAACGAAAGAAGAACTGATGAAGCTAGGGAAGGCAGATTATTATACTGAACATAGTGACAAAAATCCTAGCAGAAAAGAAGAAGAATGCAAAAAGAATGGCTTTGAAACGTTCATGTACGTTTTCAAAAGACTACCCGGGTTCGATTCCCGGCGAGGGCTTGGCATTTTCATACGCTATGAATCATCCCATCGACTGCATTAACCCAAGTGTGCACAATAGTCGGACGTTAAACACAAAAAAACAACAACAAAATTCAAAAGATTACTAACATTTTCTACACTTCTTTTATCTAATAGAAGTGCACTCAAATCAAAATATCTTGCAATATAAGTATTCATTTATAAAATCAGCTGTGCGGTTGCGACTGGTTGCATTTGCAACCGTACGGTTATAAGAGAAAGTCAGAGCGCTAGAGTTACGGAAACTTTGCCGAACGTAAGTTTATTGGGATTGACGAAGAAAATATCGAGGGAAAGGACAGCCCGAGGTCGACAGACGGAGATACCATCGTGATGCCTTCGCATGGCAACTTGATTCCGCGCATAAGCATTGATATGCCAGGCTGCTTACATTTTGTATCAAATATTCATGCAACCAGACGCGCTGCTAATAAATAATTATGCCTATAAGGAATTATACTTCCACTTTACAATAATGGTTTAAACAAAGTATCTAACAAATACATACCAGGCTATAGTATTAGATAAACTTTGAGATTCGCGATGTATGGTTTGCAACGAGGATGTTCGTTAGGTTCGGTTAGGTTAGGTTTACTCGTTTTGCTTTTAAAGTCGTTTATTTTAACAAGTGGATTCCCTTTATTATTTCAAAAGGACAATTTACAAAAGTAATTGAAAATATTGTATTGTTAAACATTCTTTAACGTCCAGACTTATTCTTTTGCAAAGCAATTGCAGTTTAGCTCCATTCAACCAGACTAATACAGTCCGTATTATATTAGCTGACAAAACGTCATAACGAATCGATCGCTGTATGGCATTTGAATTTAACGCGAACCATACCCAATATTCTCTTTCAACGTTTTTCCAAAATTCAAATATAATTCAGTAAATTCTAATGCACATTTAAATTGTACTTTTTCGTGACTAAAGTTATAATTTGTGACTATTTTTCCAAAAACTAAAAATATCATTAAAAAACCTAGATATGCTTGAACAGTGTTAGGAAGGTTAGGCCAGATGCACACTCCTATCTGTGTTTACATCTACACTCAAGTAATAGATTATAAATAATAGATTAATCTATAACCGGACAAACATAATAGATCGTTATATCGTTGGATCAGTAAATAATAGATTTTAGGTTCATCCAGATATGTTACATTTTTTCCGGCGAAAAACCTTTAAGGTTATCATCGCCGAGGTGCGACTTTAATTATTAAATACAATTTTCGGAAACAAAGAAACAAGTCAGATAAAAATTTAAGACATTATAAAAACAACAAACAAAACGATAACAATACAAAAACAATTAAAAATAAATAATTTCTTAAAACTAGTTAACAATAGTATAAATATTAAAACAATATACACACGAAGTTATTGTAGGCTGTATATTGGCCATACAACAATAACAAGATAAATAAAAGAAATATTAACGATCCTAAAAGTAATTAACAAAATAAAAACAGCTTAAAAATAAATTAATAAATAGCAAATATAAACAAACTTTTAAGGGCTGTAAAGGAGCCCTACAACAAGCAAAGATATGTTACATGCAATAGAATCTAGCAAACCACTATATTCAACACTAAAAAACAAAAATGTTAAAACAACTTGTACAGCTTTTGAAACCATTCAAAATCTAATCCAAACAACATAAACTACCAATAAGACAGACAGAACTGTAGAAGGATATGGAGAGTATTTTATGTTTACTTTAAGGAACTACTCCTATACTAAGTACAGCTAAATAGGAAGAATAAATGAATGAACTTCTATGAAACACTATGATATTTGTAGATCTATTGCGTCCCTTTTATTGATTCCTGACATGCTCAGTTAAAGCCCTAATCTCTTCATAAGTCTAATATTTGGAGGGCATTTAAGTAAGGTGGGCTCCTTCACTTCTAATTGGTAACTTCCCAGTTCATCACTGATGTGCTTACAGATGTCCGCTCTACTATCAATTATTTTCCTCTTGGCCCTTATCACGGAGGTTTTGCTCCGGATGGCCAAGTTTTTTATACTGTAAGAACACTTTCGTTCTATTTTACATCCTTACTCATGGGAACACTCAAGAGGTACAATATGGAGCCCTGTACGCACTGGTAAGGCTAAGGTACACTTGGTGGTGGCAGTTATCCCAGGGAACCAAGGTTTCCGTTTGAAACATGATTAGGCCGGTGTCATTCACACCGTCAGCACTTCGGTCGGTTTACACTTCAGTATTAGCCAAGCTATGTAGAGTAAGTGCGTACTTCTAGGAGAGAAAATTACATAAGATTTTGTAGTGATCACATAAGTTAAATCTTTATTTTTATTTTATACCTGTTTAGCCCTTGTTGTAGTTAGAAAATGTATCTTTCTCTTACTTTGTAAAGTAATATTTTATGTGCAAGCATTTAATACAAACGGACTAGAAGTACGGACACCACTATAAAAAGCGTGCTCGATATAAGCGGCTAAAGTCCAAGTAATTCAATTACCTGTCGCTACGAACACTGCAAGCTGCAAGGGGTGGAGACTTTTGAGAAAATAGACAGTACTGTTATCTAATTAATTGCGGTTGAACAATTCGCCGCAAGATGCCACCAACCGCGGCGCTCACATATCTCTCATAATGGTTGTCATTCAATGGTGTAAGTTTGTTGTAAGACAAGGGCTGGAGATGTTTGAGAAAATGGACAGTACTGTTATCTAATTAATTGCGGTTGAACATTTCGCCGCAAGATGCCACCAGCCGCGGCGCTCACATACCTCTCATAATGGTTGTCATTCATGGGTGTAAGTTTGTTGTAAGACAAGGGCTGGAGACGTTTGAGAAAATAGACAGTACTGTTATCTAATTAATTGCAGTTGAACAATTTGCCGCAAGATGCCACCAGCCGCGGCGCTCACATATCTCTCATAACGATTGTCATTCATGGGTGTAAGTTTGTTGTAAGACAAGGGCTTGAGGTGTTTGAGAAAATAGACAGTACTGTTATCTAATTAATTGCGGTTGAACAATTCACCGCAAGATGCCACCAGCTGTGGCGCTCACATATCTCTCATAATTGTTGTCATTCATGGGTGTAAGTTTGTTGTAAGACAAGAGCTGGAGGTGTTTGAGAAAATAGACAGTACTGTTATCTAATTAATTGCGGTTGAACATTTCGCCGCAAGATGCCACCAGCCGAGGCGCTCACATACCTCTCATAATGGTTGTCATTCATGGGTGTAAGTTTGTTGTAAGACAAGGGCTGGAGGTGTTTGAGAAAATAGACAGTACTGTTATCTAATTAATTGCGGTTGAACAATTCGCCGCAAGATGCCACCAGCCGCGGCGCTCACATATCTCTCATAATGGTTGTCATTCAATGGCGTAAGTTTGTTGTAAGACAACTTTTTGTAGTCTTATCGAAGCTAAACAGAAGCAGTAAACGCTACGAAAACTTGACTCAATGTTCAAAGGCAAAATATGTAAAAACTGTTTTATCCATATTTGGCTTTATTTATTAAAAATGATCTCACTTTAGGCATCTAAACCTTATACCAATGACAACGACATACGTTGATGTGTAGGATACGCCATTCTGAGAGTAAGAAAATACAACTAAAAACTAACGAGAATTTCCATGATGTTATTGCTTATTATGAATGGAACCATTTAGCCAGAATCATGACGTAGACATTTGAAAAATAAATGCTCGATTTGGAAAAGAAACATTGATGATTCATTAGAAATAAGGGATGCTTGGAAGACACGGTATAACGATAAATTGGCTGAAAAAGATGAAGTGAGCCAAATTAATATAACTTTTATGAGGAGATTATAAACCATGATTGAGCGCCTGAACGACCACTGAAGGGTAGAAAGGATGTAAAAGACCATGGAATATAGCCACTGAACATCAAAATGAGGTTTTCGTGATAGATAACGTCAACTCCTGAAGGCCAGAATTCAGAGACGAGTTGTAACGTATGGGATTTTCTACACATAACTTGTAATTACTACTTATTACACGATGATCCATAAATAACGTCAGCTACAATTTCTTCTACGTCTTCTAATTTCCCAACAACCCCCGCAATAATACAAAAGCATTATCACTTCCATCAGGCGCTTCTTCTTAGGATCCCTTCCCTTGGACGTAAGTATTATAACCCGAGTTATATGACTAAGGTAGACTAGTAAAGTAGACGCGGGAGGGTTGTAATGTCCGAAGTCTGTGATTACTTTGATGGACTTACTAATGTGCAGCTAGGGGGTTGTCTTTCTTTCCCGCCCTTAAACTCGGCCTACGTGCGAGAAATCATCGTTTGCGAAACACTTCTTTGTGATAAGAAGTACAAAGTAATTGCTTCAGTTACAGCACTGCGTTGTCGAACAAAATCTTCAGACTTTAAATCGAATTTAATACAAAGAAACATAATAACGTATTCAATTATGAAAGGAATTTAGCCGCACTGACATTTTATTGATATTTATAGTTCTTTAGAATTCGAAAACGATGAAAGGTCTTGTAAAGTCGTGTTACCTCACCATATGGAAATTATCAGCGAAAATTGTACGGAAATAAAACATTGTCACAGAATTTCTTTAACGCATCGTATGAAGTCTTCGTCAGTTTTTGCAAGAATAAAAGTTTCATCGTTTCGACGTCAATTGGCTTTCAAGTTTGTACCGAAATGGAGAGTTGAATTAAAGAAAAATTGTTTCGTTGACGTTATCGTATAGTCCGGACGTCTTTGATTTCGTAGGCCTATGTAAATCAAGAATAACTAGTTCAACGTTCAAACGTGGATTGGCTTTCAAGTTTCGTAACGAAATGTAGCGTTGAATTCAAGAAAAATTGTTTCGTTGACTTCATCATATAGTCCGGACGTCTTTGATTTCATATGTAAATCAAGAATAACTAGTTCAACGTTCAAACGTGAATTGGCTTTTAAGTTTTGTAACGAAATGGAGAGTTGAATTCAAGAAAAATTGTTTCGTTGACTTCATCATATAGTCCGGACGTCTTTGATTTCATAAATCGAATAACTAGTTCAACGTTCAAAAATCGAAATGGAGAGTTGAATTCAAGAAAAAGAATAGTCCGGACGTCTTTGATTTCAGTAAATCAAGTTCGTTCAAACATGGATTGGCTTTCAAGTTAACGAAATGGAGTTGAATTCAAGAAAAATTGTTTCGTTGATCGTATAGTCGGACGTCTTTGATTTCATATGCAAATCAAGAATAACTGTTCAACGTTCGTGAATTGGCTTTCAAGTAACGAAATGGAAGTTTTCAAGAAAAAATTTTTCGTTGACTTCATCGTATAGTCCGGACGTCTTTGATTTCATATGCAAATCAAGAATAACTAGTTCAACGTTCAAATGTGGATTGGCTTTCAAGTTTCGTAACGAAATGGAGAGTTGAATTCAAGAAAAATTGTTTCGTTGACTTCATCATATAGTCCGGACGTCTTTGATTTCATACATAAATCAAGAATAACTAGTTCAACGTTCAAACGTGGATTGGCTTTCAAGTTTGGTAACGAAATGGAGAGTTGAATTCAAGAAAAATTGTTTCGTTGACATTGTATAGTCAGGACGTCTTTGATTTCATATATAAATCAAGAATAACTAATTCAAAGTTCAAACGTAGTTTGGCTTTTAGGTTTGATACAGAGATTGTGTGTTGAGATTGTTAAAACAATAAGAATTTCTTGATCTCGTCGTCTTTCTTTGAATAATGCAAAAATGAATGTTTATTGAACATTTTTCTTGATGAAGTAACGAAAAACATTTATTACTGTAAGTAAAGCTTTACAAAATAAAAAGTAAAGGAGTATACAAAATCAAAATGTCGATAAAAATCATAACATTGTTTTAAGCAACCGAATGTACAACTCTTTAGATTTTTTTACACTTTCATCTTCTACAAAGATAAATTTTAATGTCTTCCAAATTTTGTGTACATTTTGTCCAAGTTTATTTTCGTGACAATTTCCCGATTTACTGAGTTGTCTAATTAGTATAACAAGTTTACTGGAACAACTTATATGACCGATGAATTTTACGCTTGCTCGAAGCAAGTCTTTACAGACTGGGAAGTTCGGCGGGTCTCGCAGTCCGCAATCTTTGATCTAGTTAAGCTCCTCGCAAACTCATCGCAGAAAGGACCTACGAGAGACATTTCATCAACAACTGGCGGGCTATTCCGAGCAAATCTGGGCGATTCACTCCTAAACAAAATGGTTTCTCTCTCTAGTTTCGTTATCTGTAGCGTGGAAAGTAGTCTGTTTTTTAGTTAACTATTTTATAGTTGTATTTCAAAATAAATGTTAACGTACAAGTATAAAAATGAAAAGTGCCAAAACGGTAAACAAAATTTATCGCAAGCGTTATATCTCCAAAAAATAAGTCAATCATTAGAACATAGTGACAAAAACATTTGCAATTGATGTCTTTTCATGTTTTAGTTAGTATAATGTAACTAATTACACTATGTTATTATTATTGGCTATGCGTAAAGGAATATCAGGCTTGCGCGTGTGTGCGTGTGCGTGCGTGCGTGTAGGTTTATGTGACTCTTTTTATGTGTATGGTTATTTTATATTATATACGTTAAAAATAATTTATTCTTTTTTTACTGATTTTCCTTCATTTGAGTTTTATATTTTTTGGTCAGCCATATTTGTATAATTTAATATAATTTTCATCCTCGGTTATAATTTGATGATTTGTTTATTTTTATTTGTGTATAAATCTTGCCGAGTCTTGTTAACTCACAAACCGAAACTTGTCGCAGAACATTGTATGGGACAAATCGTAACACTGTTTCAAGTAAAAGAAATGTAGAAACCATTTAGCCGCCTCGGTTGATAGCGTACTAGGCTTTCACCCCGAGGACTCGGGTTCGATTCCCGGCCAAGGCTTGGCATATTTTCATAAGCTATAAATCACCCCATCGTCTGCATTAGCCCAAGTGTGTACAATAATCGGACGTTAAAAAAAAATCAAGTAAAAAATATTCTAAGTGTAAAAGCATCAACAATAATCACTCAACTCAGTAGAGCTTCACTTTTCAACTTTCTACCAACATAAATTTTAATGTCAACAAAACTTGCGAGTGTTCACTTTGAAGTGCATTTCGTTCAAATTTATTTTCGCGAGAGTTTAATTTGCAATTGTACGACGACTAAAATTCATAAAATATTGAGAAAATTAGAAAGACTTAGCAAAGTCGAGTCATCAGATTTTGATCACAAATGAATATTCACAACAAACGCCGGTGTATGAAATCTGAAATTAAGAAATTTACTGTCGTCGATTATAAAACTGAACCTTATTTTCAAACATATCAAATACAAATTATGATTTTAAAGTTTCTGATTATGTTTTTTAAAAGCCATATTTTAAAAAAATCTAACCAAAAATTTAAACGGTAAGGTTACAATGGGAATAACTGCGGATCGAACTAATAACTTTGAGGTGCGCAGATCGCAGACGCAGTAAACTCAACGGTGCTTTAGCCACATCGATCACCGACTTTTCTTTTCGTGTATGGTTCTTACTATGATAATCACACAGTCTTCCAAAGACAATTCATTAATAACAACAAAACTTGAAATATTGTAAGAACAATGTCAAAACGCATCTAATATTTGTAAAAATACAAATGAAAATTTTATAATTTTTGTGGACTCAAAATTTGTCAGTTTGTTTGTATAGTAACACTAGTTAAAAATTAAAAATAAATATACTGTATTCTTAACAAAAAATCCCAGTTTTTTAGCCTAAATTAAAAATACTTAACATTAATGTTCCACTTGTTTTACCCTCCTGAAATTTAGTGCTTTCCTATTTTACGTATTATATAAAACAGAAAAAATATACAAACAAGTGCGTCTATTTAACGAGTTCAACTGAAATAATAACCACGGCCAGCAAAAACTGATCATGAGTCTGTAACTTGAGTGTCTATGTCGTGTTTGTGTTTATACATTCCGCCACTGTTGTTTTGCAATTAAAGCAGTCAAAATTGTCAATAAAAGTGCAACAAATGGCGAAAACGTTTATCATAATAAAAACTGAAGTTTTCCATAATTTCAAGAGTTTTCCTTTAACAACGTATTGTTCTAAATACGAACAAATACCGTTAAACCCGAACTATTTTCTTCTAAACTTGGGAATCCATCAGTTTCATAAGCCCGCTTCATTATTACATATAACAATGTCCATAACAATGCCATGCAGATATGATAGTAAAACAACGTCAGCATACAAAGTTTCAGAATAAATCAGGACTTAGCGATAAGCTTGGCAGAGTACTCTACCGGTTACAAATCAAACTAACCGGCCGAGTCAATCACAACTTTTAATATTGCCTTACCTTTAATTGGCTCCATTGTTGGTCGGGTCGGGGTTTATGCATACATATTTTGTATCTAATCATTCCCAGCTGCCGTTATTCATTGTTATGTCGGTAATAATTAATGTCCACTACTGGATGCATAATTTTGTTGTATAAAATGTATATATGGACTGTTCAAGGTCTGTTATCTCGAATAGGAAAACTGTCCGCAGCGAGTGATTGTTTAATGTGACTTATCGCCATCCGCTGAGACACAAGTATGGATGTTGCTTGAAACCGTAGTTTAGAGAAAAGCTAGTTGGAGTATTTCAGTAGCTCTGACGTGAATTGGATTTTCGTTACGATATCGAAATTGTGAATTGAACAAGATCAACATGAATTTCCTAACGTCATCGAATGACCTTCGTTGTTACTATATGAAGAATTCTTGCTTCAACGTTTCTACGTCGATCGACATTCATGTTCGATACCGAAATTGTTTGTTGATTTTGAACGTCACGAATTTGTTAACATCGCGTTATCACTCGGAAGTATTTGATGTTATTATATAAAGCAATAATGAAAGTTTCAACGTTTCTACTACGATCGACATTCAAATCGATAACGAAATTGTTTGTTGATTTTGAACGTCACGAATTTGTTAACATCGCGTTATCACTCGGAAGTATTTGATGTTATTATATAAAGCAATAATGAAAGTTTCAACGTTTCTACGTCGATCGACATTCAAGATCGATACCGAAATTGTTTGTTGATTTTGAACGTCACGAATTTGTTAACATCGCGTTATCACTCGGAAGTGTTTGATGTTATTATATAAAGCAATAATGAAAGTTTCAACGTTTCAACGTCGATCGACATTCAAGTTCGATACCGAAATTGTTTGTTGATTTTGAATGTCACGAATTTGTTAACATCGCGTTATCACTCGGAAGTATTTGATGTTATTATATAAAGCAATAATGAAAGTTTCAACGTTTCTACGTCGATCGACATTCAAGATCGATACCGAAATTGTTTGTTGATTTTGAATGTCACGAATTTGTTAACATCGCGTTATCACTCGGAAGTGTTTGATGTTATTATATAAAGCAATAATGAAAGTTTCAACGTTTCTACGTCGATCGACATTCAAGTTCGATACCGAAATTGTTTGTTGATTTTGAATGTCACGAATTTGTTAACATCGCGTTATCACTCGGAAGTGTTTGATGTTATTATATAAAGCAATAATGAAAGTTTCAACGTTTCTACGTCGATCGACATTCAAGATCGATACCGAAATTGTTTGTTGATTTTGAACGTCACGAATTTGTTAACATCGCGTTATCACTCGGAAGTATTTGATGTTATTATATAAAGCAATAATGAAAGTTTCAACGTTTCTACGTCGATCGACATTCAAGTTCCATACCGAAATTGTTTGTTGATTTTGAATGTCACGAATTTGTTAACATCGCGTTATCACTCGGAAGTATTTGATGTTATTATATAAAGCAATAATGAAAGTTTCAACGTTTCTACGTTGATCGACATTCAAGTTCGATACCGAAATTGTTTGTTGATGTTGAACGTCACGAATTTGTTAACATCGCGTTATCACTCGGAAGTATTTGATGTTATTATATAAAGCAATAATGAAAGTTTTAACGTTTCTACGTCGATCGACATTCATGTTCGATACCGAAATTGTTTGTTGATTTTGAACTTCACGAATTTGTTAACATCGCGTTATCACTCGGAAGTGTTTGATGTTATTATATAAAGCAATAATGAAAGTTTCAACGTTTCTACGTTGATCGACATTCAAGATAGCCGCCTCGGTGGTCTAGTGGATAGCGTACTAGGCTTTCACCCCGAGGACCCGGGTTCGATTCCCGGCGAGGGCTTGGCATTTTCATCGCTATAAATCATCCCA
This sequence comes from Callitettix versicolor, assembly GCA_022606455.1. Lineage (NCBI taxonomy): Eukaryota > Metazoa > Arthropoda > Insecta > Hemiptera > Cercopidae > Callitettix > Callitettix versicolor. The sequence continues at coordinate 87,640,052 of CM040190.1, forward strand.
TCGTCTGCATTAGCCCAAGTGTGCACAATAGTCGGACGTTAAACACCAAAAAAAAAAAAAAAAAAAAAAAAAATCGACATTCAAGATCGATACCGAAATTGTTTGTTTATTTTGAACGTCACGAATTTGTTAACATCGCGTTATCACTCGGAAGTATTTGATGTTATTATATAAAGCAATAATGAAAGATTCAACGTTTCTACTTTGATCGACATTCAAGATCGATACCGAAATTGTTTGTTTATTTTGAACGTCACGAATTTGTTAACATCGCGTTATCTCTCGGAAGTATTTGATGTTATTATATAAAGCAATAATGAAAGTTTCAACGTTTCTACGTCGATCGACACTCAAGATCGATACCAAAATTGTATGTTGAACTTGAAAGTCACGAATTTGTTGACATCGCTTTATAATTCGGAAGTATTTCTGCTACATAAAGCTCTTATGAAAGTTTCAACGTTCCTACGTCGATTGACCTTCAAGTTAGATACTGAAATTGTGTGTTGAACTTGAAAATCACGAATTTGTTGACATCGATTTTTCATTCGGAAGTAATTCTGTTATTATGTAAAACAAGAATTAAAGTTTCAACGTTTCTACGTCGATTGACTTTCAAATTAGGTACTGAAATTGTTTGATGAACTTGAACGAAGTGTTTCTGTTATTATATAAAGCAAGAAAGAAAGTTTCAACGTTTCTACGTCGATCGACTTTCAAGTTAGATACTGAAATTGTGTGTTGAACTTGAACGTCACGAATTTGTTAACATCGCATTATCATCCGGACATTTTAGTTGTCATTAAATAAAGCGAGAATGAGAGTTTCATCGTTTCGATGTTAATTGGTTTTCACGTTCGATATTGAAATTTTGTGTTGAACTCGAACGTCACGATTTTTTTGACATCGCGATATCATCCGGAAGTATTTGATGTTATTGTAAAAGGCAATAATGAAAGTTTCAACGTTTATACGCCGATTGATTTCAAGTTCGATACGAAAATTGTATACTGAGCTTGAACAACACGAACTTCTCTACGTCATCGTACGATCTGGAAGTTTTCGGTTTCATTAGTTTTTGCAAGAATCAAAAGTTTCATCGTTTCAAAGTCAATTGGCTTTCGAGTTTGGTATCGAAAAACGGAATTTAAGCGGAATAAATTTGTTGACGTTATCGTATGATACGGAAGTCTAGTAACAAGAATTTTTTGAACTCGTCGGTTTTTACTACTTTGCATGAATAAAGCAAAAATGAAAGTTTACTAAACTTTTTCTTTTGAACAAGTAAAGAAAAACATTTATTACTGTAAGTAAAACTTTCAAAATAAAAAGAGCACAAATTAAGAAATAGGCTAAATCAAAATGTCGACAAAATTAAAAGTAAACTTCTTCAATTTAGAATTAAAGGTAAAGCATTTAAGAGAATTCGGTTCAATTTTAAGTGAATTAAATACTTGGAACCGACTGAACAGAAATAAACGGTACAATGTTCTAAAGCCGTTTAATTACGGATGGAGTCCCGGGGACGGACGGAAAGTTGAGATTTTCATAAAAGGAATGCGAAGAAAGTTGGTGCCTTAATCAAAATAGTTGTAAAATTTGGAACGCCGGCGCTGCAACACAGCCCTCGCTAATTACTCTAATTGCGACTTCCTCAACATGATCGATTTCCATTTAAAACATCTTCTTTTACTTTTTTTCTGCTCCTGAATTAAATGAAAATTACGTAATCCGAGGTTCGTTAGATAAGGTTAATTAGAAATGTTAAGGATCATACGCCCTACGGGGCTTGTAATTAACTTATCTTCCAGTATCAACAATAGCTCAAGTTTTTCTTTCCTCCCTCGGGCTAGATTTAAGTTGGCTCGTCTGAACCGTGTTTTATTTTCATTGTTAAACAATGATGACGTCATATAGCCTAAGCACTGTTGTTTTGCTTCTACTAATTATGATGAAGATTTCGAGTTGCAGATCTCTGAGTATTTGCTTACAATCTAAACGTCACACCATATACGTTAACTTGACTTAACGCGTGTTACTTTCTAACCATAACCTCCTGCATCATTAAACTTAGATACAACCTTAGTTTATACGACTGAGAATACCACACTTTCAGATTTTATAAATTAATTAAATTACAACATTAATTGCGGTAAAATTACAAACATTAATATTTTAAAATCTAGGCTTTGAACAGATCTTACCATTTCACGTTCAAGCAAACCGTGAATAACTTTAAATCCATTTAAAATTTAATTTTAAAGTATTTCCAACCAACATGTGTTATCCCCAATGCCTTTAGAGGCGTGTATGGTTGCATCACAAAGTGGGCACTGATCTAATATAATCTAATATCAGATCGCGAAGTAGATCCAAAAGATTGACACAACATTTTGTTGAAAAGAAAACATTTCTAGCATCTTGTGCACTTATCGTTAAGTCTACCGTTTTTAGGTTAAACAAAAATTGAAAAAAATATCACACGATAATAATTTGAAACTATTAACATAATAAAATCGAGTTGGGATTATATTTACAAAAATAATGAACCCTGACCTTTGTCAGATAAAATTTTACAATTTAAATAGAATTTTAAAATTTTTAATGTCATATTTTAATGCTGATCGCGATGATGCAATCAGATTGTCAAAGAAAAAATATGAGATATAAAATTTATGATCTCTTTCACATTTGGAATGGCCGCCATTTTGAAACTGTTTTCGGATTTTGCTGGTTCACGAACTTGTCCAACCTGTTAGTAAAATCGACCACTCAAAACTTTAACTACAAAGCAGATGTTTGTATTTATAGTGATCAACGCTTGTTTCACGGATCTGGGTCTGGGTCTTACCATAATGGCAGCTCCAATATCTAATTTTACAATAGAGAGTCGCTGGTAAATGTTCCACAGTACGAACTGTGGTCAGAAGGTTTTGTTCTTACTATATTGGTAACGAACTATTGAATTCCGAATAAACAGAAACGGTCAGTTAATAGCAATGTCTCTGTAACTACTGACCTTGAATTAATTAATTAAATTAATTAATTCCTATTATAAAAACTGTGTTAACAAGCCTACACGCCATCTTGTCAGCTATCGAGTCCAGATACGTTTTATTATAGTAAAAAAGGTACGTCATATATCTGACTTTGCATACAATGTAAGATCAAGCTTGTCTTCTGTCTTTCTTTCGTCCTTGAAAGAACAGATGATAGACGCAGTCATATGTCTATAAATACAGAAGCGCAGCATATTTGCATAGGCCAGAGTTGTACTCATTACAGACTCTTTGTAGACTAATCTTCCATCGGCCATTGTCTGAACCCGGGATGTAATTAGCGGTACCCTGTCAAAATAATTGGGACTTATCAATATCTGAACGGGCATAAACCCATCAATCCTTTTGTCCTTCAGGAGAAGTTATAAATTAAAACGAAAGAGGCTGTCCGTTATCTGATACACTCACTTTAATTCTGCGGCTAGATTTAATTCCTGACGTCGTTCGAATGTAGATCAACCCGTTCCTGATTGTAACTAAACTGTAAATAAATTTTAATTATTTCTCAGGGTTTTAGAGTCGAAACGATAGTCACGAAGATAATGTCAATGTTTTTTATGTGTACGCTAGAAGCAAAAATTGTTTTTAATGTAAAAAAAAACTAAAGGTGTTATGATTTTTTTTTCCAAAATAGTAAACAAGTATTAATATTTTTTTAATAGTGAAAATTTGGTTCATGAAAGTATACAACACAACAAGATTCTTGAAAATACAGAGTAGTTCTTGAAAATGTACATTACAAAAAGATTCTTGAATATACAATGTAATTCTTGAAAACATACAATACAAAAAGCTTCTAGAAAATACACAATACAGGAAGTTTCTTGAAAATACAATGTAACTTTTGAAAATGTACAATACAAGAAGCTTCTTAAAAAGACACAATACAAGAAGTATCCTGAAAATACAATGTAACTCTTGAAAATATACAGTAAAAAAAGCTTCTTGAAAATACACTATAAAAGAAGCTTCTTAAAAATACAATGTATTTCTTGAAAATATATATACAAAAAGGTTCTTGAAAAGTAAAATGTAATTCTTGAAAATATGCTATACAAGAAGCTTCTTGAAATACAATGTAATTCTTGAAAATATACATTACGAAAATCTTCTTGAAAAAACAATGTAGTTCTTGAAAATATGCAATACAATATGTTTTTTGAAAATAAAATATAGTTCTTGAAAATATACAATACAAGAAGCTTCTTCGAAATACAGTGTAATTCTTGAAAATATACATTACAAAAAGCTTCTTAAAAATACAATGTAATTCTTGAAAATATGCTATACAAGAAGTTTTTTGAAAATAAAATATTTTTCTTGGAAATATACGATACAAGAAGCTTCTTCGAAATACAATGTAGTTCTTGGAAATATACAATATAAGAAAATACAATGTAATTCCTGAAAATATGCAATACAAACGGCTCAGATTTCTCTGAAATTGTAAAAAGTGTTCGTGAAGCTTCTCCCGACGATTTGTATAGAACTATATACGTAAACCTAAAATTAAGTTTATCTATTGTAACGAAATAAATATTGAAATTTTCTTTGAAAAAATGCCTTACGGTTTTGATTGAAACTGACTCAAATACAGCCATTAAAATGTTCATTTTAGTATTTTCAGAGAAAAAAGTAGTTATTGCACACTTTAGCTTATTATGATGGTAAAATTTAATGTATAAAAAGTAAGATTCTATTTTTAAACAATTTTTGCTAATCAGATGTTGTTTTTAATTCAAAAAAATAGTTTCTGAATAATCCTTGAAAGACTTTTTTGTAATCAGTTCTGACAGCTGCTACAATGAGGATAAAAATTGTTTTCTAAAAAATAAATTTTTATGATTGAAAATGACTTTAATATAGTATTTAAATTATACGGTGGACAGGGTTCATTATTACGAAACTTTATAAGGCATATTTATAAATTTTACAATTACGTACAATAAATACACAGACAATAATACAATAATAATATGGTGGCGAAAAAACATTTTAATATGGTAACATTTTTTTGAAAATTCAGTTTTAAACCTATAACATTAAAACGAGTAACCCTTTTATACACGTATGACATATTTTCTCTGCTCTAAACGGTGTTGATACATTCTTAGAATATACTATTTTCTGGCTAAAAAAAATCGATTCAGGTGGGGAAACCGGTCTACTTTTGAAAATTCGCTTCTATCACGTCAAGCGAAGCAGAGAATATTTCAAACGCTGCGTTATTTAGAAAACAATAAACCAGATCATTTTATACATACAGAAAGCACAAACAGTGCAAACGTTTCTTGAGTTAACGCCGTTTTCTTTCTCTCCGATTTTCTCTTCGCGTGTGAAACGTACACCGCGCACAATTAAATATGAAATGGTCCCGACCGTTGTTGGCCGCGGACTCGTGAGGCATCAAAGTAAACCGATCTCGTGGACAAATGCAAACCAAAGTCATAAATTTGCATGCGGCCGTTCGACCGCCTTACCACCGTATGAGCTTATACGCATGGGAAATTACTGGGCTGCCCATAACTCAGCCAGCTATCGAAACAAGATGTGTATTTTATTGCAGTGGACTTTGAAAGAGGGTGCTGTTCCATAGCTTGCGTACGTTTTGGGATTTCTTTCTTAACTTTGATTAAGCGGGGAGCGGGTAAGCGGTAAATAACGTCGGACGTCTGTCGGGGGTCAACTTTGCGCATTGCACGTCAATTTTTAGCGAGATACCATTGGAAATAAGAGTTATTGGAGCAGCCGACTGGTAGGACTCAGATCCGCGACCTTGGCATGACACCGTTCCTGACCTCTAGTTCACTTTCTAAGAGGGTCGTTAAAATGTGTGTGAGTGTGCGCACGCGTATGTGCGCGTGCGTTTTAACTCTCTTACGTTCGTCGTAATTTTATTCCGACTTTTATTCAACTTTGTCATAAAAATCGATTTCGGTAAAAGCTTGGAAAATTTCGTTAACCAGCGGAATTCGTTCAACAGTTTCAAAATGGCCGCCATTTCAAATTTTCAAACATACATAGCTTTTTGTTCTGAACGTTTTTTTTTTTTGAAAAAAACTGATCTAGTTACAAAATCGCATGAATTAGGATTTTACATTTTCAATATTCGTTGAAATTAAGAAATTTAATTTGACTGCGGTCAGGGTTCTTTTTTATATTTCCAAGGCACTTTGAGTGTTTAAAATGATAATATACCCAGATAATTAACGTGATTTTTATTGATAAAAGCAAAATTAATAAGTCTTTTGCTTTAAGTAATCATGGCTTGTTGGCTGACGTAATTAAAGACAATTTTGCAAAACGTAACCGAATGTAATAACATTACATAACAAACATTTTTAAACGAATTCCATTGCAGCCTCAGTCATAGTAAAACCCAGAATCAGATTCGTAAAATTAACGTTTGTCTTAATGTTTATTGGATTTTTTTTTTTTAACGTCCGACTATTGTGCACACTTGGGCTAATGCAGACGATGGGGTGATTTATAGCGTATGAAAATGCCAAGCCCTTGCCGGGAATCGAACCCGGGTCCTTGGGGTGAAAGCCTAGTACGCTATCCATTAGGCCACCGAGGCGGCTTCGGAAGTTAAAATTATACATTTGTGCCGGAAGAGCATTTATTAAATTTTTTAATCAGACTTCATAACAATACTAATTTTGAAGTTTTGTTAAGTTCGTTAACTAGAAAAAATATCTTTTAACTGTTTAAAAATGGTGGTCAAAATTTTTAAAAGAAAGAATGTTTTAAAAATAAATAGCAGTTTTTGAAAATATGTAATTACCATCGTAATACGCATTAACATTTACATAACTGAGCATTTCAAATATTAATTTCATTATTGTAACATAGCCACCGGACCACATATTCAAATGATTAGGATTATATACCTATTCTTCCCGTCCGGAATGTAACGACGTACGAGTCGCGTGTTTAACTTGGCCAAACCGAATTTTAATGATGAATATTTTAAATGTGTAATTGTGCTTAGTGTTTGTGATGTATGTTTTAATGTTTTGTTTGACTTTGTGACGACCTCGACAGAGGGATTTAACATTTTGTATGGCCTGAAGATGAAACTATAAAGTTTCGAAACCGCTGTAGCCTCTATGAGGTGAGTTGATAGACCACTGACGGGAAGAATAGGTATATAATCCTAATCATTCAAATATTAATATTTTGTCAAACGTTTGAGTGCCAATCCATAGCTTATTGTAAGGAACGACTGAAACGAACAGTCAACAACGGATTCAAGTTGAATCAACAATATTTGCCCAACGTTATAGGCCTAATTGTTTAACAATGACTATAAAACAAGGCTGTTTGAGGTTTGTCCGAACGTAAAATAATAAGATGTGTTGAAAGACTATAATTTTTAATATTAATGTTTGTAATTTTACCGCAATTAATGTTATAATTTAAACAATTTTAAAAATCAGAAAGTGTGGTATTCTCAGTCGTATAAACTAAGGTTGTATCTAAGTTTAATGATGCTTATTAAACGGAGGTTATGGTTAGAAAGTAACACGCGTTAAGTTAACGTATATGGTATAACGTTTAGATTATAAGCAAATACTCAGAGATCTGTAACTCGAAATCTTCATCATAATTAGTAGAAGCAAAACAACAGTGCTTAGGCTATATGACGTCATCATTGTTTAACAATGAAAATAAAACACGGTTCAGACGAGCCAACTTAAATCTAGCCCGAGGGAGGAAAGAAAAACTTGAGCTATTGTTGATACTGGAAGATAAGTTAATTACAAGCCCCGTAGGGCGTATGATCCTTAACATTTCTAATTAACCTTATCTAACGAACCTCGGATTACGTAATTTTCATTTAATTCAGGAGCAGAAAAAAAGTAAAAGAAGATGTTTTAAATGGAAATCGATCATGTTGAGGAAGTCGCAATTAGAGTAATTAGCGAGGGCTGTGTTGCAGCGCCGGCGTTCCAAATTTACAACTATTTTGATTAAGGCACCAACTTTCTTCGCATTCCTTTTATGAAAATCTCAACTTTCCGTCCGTCCCCGGGACTCTATCAGTAATTAAACGGCTTTAGAACATTGTACCGTTTATTTCTGTTCAGTCGGTTCCAAGTATTTAATTCACTTAAAATCAATTCACTTGATTCAGATGTTAACACAGTATGTTTCGCGATTTGTTCTTTTTGTTCATATTTCGTTCTATAACTCATTTATTAAAATGATTGTAAATATTTAACAAACCATTAAAAACATTGTTTGACTCGTAAAACAAACAAAAAATTGCCTTCTAAAACAACGGCACGGTCATGATTGGTGGTAACTGTCTCGATCGTTATGCTTCTTGCAATTTATATCACAAAATACTTTTGTTTATATATTTTCCCCACTTTTTAGTTGTACAATTCCGTTAGTTTCTTTCTCGGTATTAAACAGTCATTAAAAATATCAGTAACTGATAAATTACACAGTTTTAGCGGTACAATTGTTAAACTACTTATAAATAATAATAAACAGCGATGATATACTTACTAAAGATGTCGTGAAAGTGATTTTAGCAATGTTTGAAGGGCGGAGTTTGTACTGTGTTCAAAAACATGCTGAAACAAAAAAATATTGATGAATTTAATTTTTGAAATTCTACTCAATTATGCACAATAAAAATATATTGCTAAAATGGTTTTAATAAAACTTTGAATTCTGCTTTAAATTAAAATAGCATTTTGTTACTTAAATAAGGTTTGTTAAATATAAATCAAATACAAATGATAGAAATAAATCTTTCGCACTAAAAATTTAAGGAAACAATGGTTATAGTTCAGCCAGTTAGGAAGAATTTCTCGAGCACGTAGGAGAATTCCACTCCAACAGTACAGTGACACTGATTCTACTGTTTAGTGTTTATGTTATCAGCTGAGACGTGATACTACTCGGCAATAGTGAAAGCCAAGAAGGAGCTGTGGTGAGAAAGTGGGGACTCAACCTCTCACTCGCACATATTTTTCTCTCTGTTCATCACGCCGTTTTCTAAAATTACGGTTTCCTAAGAAAGCGGTGCTGCTATCTAGCGGCCGTAATATGACGTAATAAAACGGCCGACCAGATGTATAAATTTAAGAAGTTACGGAAACACAATCAACAGACGGTTGCCATGGAGAATAAATGACCTACACATTGCATTATTACTGTATTTGAAGGACGAGGAGTAGCGAGATGACGAAAAACTGTTTGGAAGATAGTGATGTATTTAAAAGCGGTGCTACAGAGATGGCATTTGGAATTTTAGTGCGTCGACATCTGCAATACAACGAAGAAAAATTCAGACAATACTTTCGCCTACAAACAGTGTTGTTTGATTATATACGAAACTGCATAACAGTTGATTTAACTTCAAAACCATACAATAGACACAAAAAGCCAATAAGCCCAGAAAAAAATATACTTTTAAAAAACGTTCACCAAACTGTTCACTACCGCAATGACGTCATGCAAGTGGCGGCACCGGTATTCACGGCCAACGCTCTCAAAAACCAACGCCGTCTGGTTTACGTAGACAACGCTTTAGTGACGTCATCCACCGCTACATTACGGCCGCTTTGGAAACCATAGCTTATACGGCTGAACTGTATTTGGAACAAAAGTATTTCCCTTCTGGTACTATCTTTTTACTAGAGTCGACGTAGCCAAGACGCCGGTCAGCCTGTTACGTTTCTGAACTGCGGCACTGGTCGTGGATTCCATTGCGTACCTACTGCCGTAAGCTTTAACCATTCCATTAACACCGTTTCCTCGTCCTCATTAGTTTAACTGGTAAAAAGTATGAACACATAGAAAAAAATAAGACACCTGCTCAGAATAAGGATTTGGTGTTACTGCCGCTCTCACGGGTTCTTCTTCGTCCTGGTGGTCTACGTCCTAAAATTTCCTCCTTTATGATCAGCTGCAGAAGGCGGTAATTCTGACTGCTGTATTGTGTGGTTGGGTTTAGCCGTAGCAGAACTACCACATTGCGTATTCCATCCGAACATGCGATTTTAAGCATACCCACGTAAATCCACATTTCAAAAGATCAGTTTTTCTACAGTGTTGGTCCAATAAGTTCCATTCCTCCATTCCACGCAAAATGATTGGGAAAATATAAATACCACCTTACAAGGAGTCGTCGTATAACTATACTGAGTTGTAGGCAATATTTTCATATTTCTGAAAGCTTTTATGGCCTTTTAATGAGAATTGTTATTTCTTGTCCGATGTTCCATTCGACATGCAAACAATATTAAGGCAATATTAATAAAAACTAACCTTGTTATTTTAATTTGAGCGCACGTGTAATTAAAAATGCAGTTAAACAAAATTAAACTGACCTGAACATTAAAATTTTATGCATACACTTAACTAATTTTTATACAGACAAAATCTTTATCCGTATTTTCTACAAGAAGGTTGGGTTTAGCGAACAATATGTCTTCTGTAAAAACGTTCGTCCAATAAATGGATATAACATAAAAAATGCAATCTGTACAACCTGCCCTACTGATCTCTCCCCTCTTGCAATGACCCAATCTCATCCGGCAATTTATAATCAATATCTGGCTTCCTCTATCACAAAAACGTTTTATCGATGTCAATATCGTATTGTAAAGAACGTTTTACTCACAACTTTTGCACTGTTATTATAGCTTCCGGTGTTTTTTTTAACTTATGCAATTTAATTAATCCTATAGTATTTTCATCATGTTATGTTCTTGTAAACATAAAACTGTTAGATATATTAAATGTATTTATCGTTTACTAAATTCGATTAAAAATTGAACACCTCGTCTGCACGATCAAAGTTTGAGCAAAATCCGATAAATCGATTTAGGACGTTTCTAGATAAGTAATAGACTACGTTTTGATTTTACTGAGGACTTAAATCGAGGTTTCTGTTTAAACTCAATTTGGTTTGTGTTCTGTTTGTTTGTTTTCGCCAAATGCATTGACCGATTGTTTTGAAAAATTTGTTACGAATGTACTATTTAAAACCTTATCGATATAGTGTATTTTTTTCTCATTTTCACTTCCGTTTCAAGATGGAGTTCTTTGATTTAACAAAGACGATTGTACGCTTTTTTTTGCCAAAAGCATTGACCGATTATATTGAAATTTTGTATTAAAGTACCTTGTAAAAAGCCCAAATGACCTATTTGTAAGTTTTTTTACCATTCACTTCTGTTTCAAAATGGCGGCCTCTGATGATGACTATAGGCAGTTTTGACCAATTGTTTTGAAATTTGGTAAACAACTACCTTGTATAATGCCCGAACGACGTATGTCTACGTTTACTCATCCACATATGTAAACATATAACAAATCTTATGACTTTTTCCCATTAATTTTCATTTTAAGACAGCGGCCTCTGCCGCTTTAAGAACGAGTGCTTTTGCTGACTATATTGGCTGAACGGCAAGACCAATCAAAATTTTGAACGCTTCATGGAGAAAGAGCATAAATTGTACAATAAAGTTGGTCCAGTAGCATTTGTCCTAAATATTACGGTTACCGGATAAATTGGTGGGATAATGTTATGAGCTTATCAAGCGCTGTCGTAGAAGAGTGACCAGGCAAGTAAGAACAGGCTATACTGCGAGATCTACTGTTCTTTTGAACTACTGGTTTGTTTTTGTTTTGTTTTTTTTTTTAAGGCGAAAAGCACATTGAGGCTATTATTGCCTCCCTAAATGTAACTGTGAGTGTAAAGTGTTAAAGTCGTTTTTTTTTTTTTTTTTTTTTTTTTTTTATTTTATTTACAACTGAGTAGAAATACCCATCTAGTAATTTACATTTAACACATGTTTATACTTTGAAGGGATATATCCCATTGAATATATTCCCTTAGAAACTAATGTCCATCCTGACCAGCAAAAACCATAAGGTCCAGTGGCTTTGTTCTTCGTAGCCTTCTAACCACACCAGCCTCAGCCAACAATCCGCGTATCTCCGGATGCTCGTGTTGAGAGATGCGTTGTCCGTGCTTCTTTGCATACTTTTTTATTTCCTCACTGACCATATCTATTTTCAAATCCCTATGGAGGTTGTCGTTATTTATGTACCATGCTGCATCTACGATGCATCGCAGCACCTTATTTTGAAAGGTTTGTATCTTTTTTACATTTGTCTTCTTTGTACAGCCCCAGAGCTGTATTCCGTAGGTCCACACGGGTTTCAAGACTTGCCTATATATCAGCAGCTTGTTATAGATTGATAATTGGGATTTTCTTCCCAAAAGCCAATACATACTTCTGAATTTTAATTTTAACTCCTCTGTTTTCTTTTTAACGTGTTCCTTCCACTTCAGTTTTGCATCCAGTGTCATACCTAAGTACTTTGCTGTATTAGCATAGGGAACTTGTAATGAATTGATTGTAATTGGTATATGATGATCAATCTTCAAATTTGAAAAGTTAACATTAACTGACTTTGCCTCATTGAGGCCAATGCACCACTTCTTTGTCCATCTGCTAATAGCATCTGAGGCCCTCTGAAGTTTGCCTGCAGCTTCCTCAATTTTCTTCCCGGTGGCTAGTATTGCAGTATCGTCTGCAAATGTGGCAAATGTTACATCTTCGACATTAGAGAGATCTCTAATGTACAGCAAATATAATATCGGTCCCAACACGCTACCTTGCGGGACACCAGCTGATATCTTTTTCAGTTTTGAATATTCTCCTTCATTTTTAACCCTAAAATGCCAATCAGTCATATAAAACTGTAGTATTTCGAAATATTGTTTCGGAAAATATATCTCCAGTTTCCACATCAGACCACTATGCCATACCTTGTCAAAGGCCTGTGCTACATCAAGGAAAAAAGTCGTAAGTGTAAGTGTGTGTTAGACTCAGTACCGCGAGGGACGTCTAAATCCTTTCAATAGGTGCAGCTAGTCTGCACCCCCGTGAGGGGACTACTGGTTAATGCACATGTAAGGAAGTTTGGGGAAGTTTTTTAATAAGTGCCTTAACATATTGGCGTTTTTATTAATGACATTATTAACATTATTACATTTCTTTAGTACAAACAAATATTGATTTCTTTAACAGTATTTGTAATAACAACTTTGTTTAATTTCATACGTTTTGTTTCCTATCGCAGCGTTAGTGAGGAGATAAAGCCAAACGAAAAGAAAACACTTAAACAGAAGAGAAAAAAACAAGCCAAGACGTGATTCGTAATTTCAAATTCAATAAAATATGACTGCATCCTTCGCCGGCCGTGGGATCCTGCGCCGCGCGGAGTGTTTTGCCGAAATTCACCCACGGAACCGGTTTTATGGACGACTAAAAGCGTCAAAGAATTCATTGAATAATAAAACTCATACGAGAATACATATTCGGAAAGTGACGAATACGTTGAACGGTAATTGCATTGTAACGTTAAAAACTGTTTTAGAACTTTAATAAAATGCGAAGATTTTAAATTATTTTTGGTGACTTCTACCTCTATTCTCTCGTCCAATCAACTTAGGCTATTATGAGAGTTAATTTATAAATAACTGTTATTTGAGAAACGTTGCGAATTACTTTAAATATACTCGATTGACCTTTAAGATTATGTATACCTTGAAGAACGTTGGTTGAGATAAATTAATTATATTTAATCATAAGAAATTTCTTGGTAATAAATATATCCCATGTAGGCCTACTCACAACAACAAATAAAAAATTAAAAACTACTTAATACGAATATTATATATATATATATATATATATATATATATATATATATATATATATATATATATTATCTGCGCACAGACCCTGTTGGATCACGCAAAGCACTCCGACTCATGTCTTGTTCCTTCTAATCCTCCACACCTCCCTCATCCTGTCCCCATGGATCCTCTTCCGCTCCTCCGTCCATTTTACCCATGCTCTCTTTGGGATTTCATTCTCTGGGACCTTCCAACCGAGCATCTTTCTCCTGTATGCGTGTCTATCTTCAACATCTGTTGAGTCTATTCCTGCGTCATGTAGGTCTATTCTGACTTGTGCGATCCACGACGTTGTTGATTTGACACCTTGTATATACATAAGGATTCTGTTGGCAAGTCTAGTTGTTGGGAGTCTATACTGATGTGTCCAATAGAAACGAAGCCTCCTTCTTCTGATATCTGCTGCCAGGTTCGTTATCTTCTCTGTGGTCTTCCGTAAATATATATATATATATATATATATATATATATATATATATATATATATATATATATATATATATATAGAGAGAGAGAGAGAGAGAGAGAGAGAGAGAGAGAGAGAGAGAGAGAGAGAGAGAAGAGTGACAGGTATACCAAAGCTATTGGACCTTTGGTATTATCTCTTACTGGAAAACTAGATTAAGTAGTAAAATCATTTCAAAATTATTTAAGATATTAAAAAATAGCTTTTCTTAATTATAAAAATGTACTTTATAAAAATTTTAAAAATCTTAATCACGACATGTAATTATTCGATAGGTTAGTAGTACCAATTTCAGAAGGTACTACTTGGTGTTTACAATAGAAGTAAAAAAAAAAATCAAAAACTTTTTAACAGTTTATAACACAACATTTAATGACTTATTTACATTCACGAAATCCAAACATCCTTTAATCACACGTATAACTTCCTATCGCCATACGAGTATGTGCGTAATATTGTTCCCTTGATCCTGACTACTCTCCCGCAGGATTATTGCCAATACATCCTGTTATCTCCCACTGCCGGCCTCATCTTTCCTTAATTCCTTCATTGTTTCTTTGCTACGCTAATCCTTATAATTCTTGTTAAAGCCAAACTTGTCAGTCTTTCCTCCCGAGATTGTTTTCCTTTCTATTTTTGCCACAAAAGATCTTCTCGCCGCTGCTTTTATTTGTCGGAAGAAAACGTTCTGCGTGAAATTAATTCTTGTGTAGTGTTTTCGTAAAGTAAATTGATTTAAGATTTTGCTTGTAATGCCAAAGTTCGCGGTTATGTTAAAATCGGTAGAACCTTTTTTTTGTAAAAAGAGGTTCTAAATCTAAAACCTCTTTTGTATTTTTTTTTTTAAGACGAAAAGCACAATGAGGATATTATCGCCACCCTAAATGTAAGTGGTTAAAGTCGTAAGTGTAGTGATGTAAGTGTAAGTGTGTGTTAGACTCGGGTACCGCGAGGGACGTCTAAATCCTCTCAATAGGTGGAGCTAGTCTGCACCCCTGCGAGGTACCTCTTTTGTAAAAGAGGTTTTTGGTAAAGAGGTAAATCTAGGTTTTTACAAGTTATTTATCGTTTACTGTGTTATATATATATATATATATATATATATATATATATATATATCGCCTAGTTAGTACTAATAAACAGTAAAATTATTCCATATGGAAATGAAGTCAAATATCTGGAAATGAATTTAATTCAAAGCTGAACTGTGGAAGTCACACATTGCAAAAAAAAAAAAAAAGAAATCAGCTTGAGATTAAGTTCAAGAATATGTATTGGCTATTGAAATGTAATGTAGGATTATGTATAAGTTTGCTGCCTTTTACAAAAATGTCAATTCGCCGTCGATCACAGCAGTTTGGCATCTCGAAAAAATTCTCACTTTTGTTGCTTAACGTCTATACTTTATGACAGTTAGACTAATGAGGACGAGGGATCAGCGTTAACGGTAAGGGAAAATCAACGGGAGTAACTAAGAACCTTAAAATGCGCAGTTCAGAGACGCAGCAGACTAACCAGTGCTTTGGTCACCGCGAATTCTCACAAACAAAATTCAGTTAACTGAAACCAACTATTTGCAACGGAGACTGTTGAATGGAAGATAATGCAGACGATACTTTTGCAAAGACAATAATTCTCTCTATTGAGGCACATTTTTATTAAAACGTATGATTGCGTTTTTGGTGATTAAATTTTCATATCTTATGCCTAAAGTAAGCCTACTTTGAATTAATGTCTTTAAAAGAAACTTAATGTTGACGTGTAATATAATTTTGTCTTCTATTTTCTTGGTAATTAGGTCCGGGTTTTTTTTGCATTTAGGCTATATCAGATGATTACTGTGGAAGATAAACGAAAAATCTTTGCGTCAAAGATCAAGTTTCGGACTCAAATCTTCGTCAAGAGCGGAATGAAAATAAAATTTGTAAAAATTAAAAATACAATTAGACAGACGCTAAATGAAACGTCCATGTGTGTAATGGCGTCTTGTCTTGTTGAACAGTTCCCTAAGTTTTGACAGATGATGTCCGAACACAATGTACATTTATTACAAATTTCGAGGGACGAATAACGGTACAAGCTGGCCACGATATTGTCCGATCGATGATATTCAGGCAACGTTTTTGAATAAGTTAAAATGTTTTTGAAATTCCGGTGATTTCCTATAACGCCTCATAAATATGCAGCGCTTGATTATGTGGAAATAGCGAGCCTACAGTTCCGGAACGGTGGAAATTACAATCAGCAATGAATTGTTACCAGTGTGATTGAGTTACACGCGGTGCATTCGTCGAGCAACTAAACGAGTGCACTAACTTTTTGTGTTGAAAAACAATAACAAATCTGCAAAACGATAATTTTAATGTCGAAAGTTACCTGCAATAAATAACAATAATCGATTACAATATTAAATTATTATTAGTGTTGTTCATTCGAACATGGACGAAACAATCCACGATTTTGTATTTTTTTAATGATTTATAACTACAAAACGGTTTGGCCAATAGTATTGAAACTCCGTACACACATTTTAAAGGTAACAATTTACTTTGAAAAAAATAATCGGCTTTATCGATTAATGCATTTTAAAATGGCGGCCTTTTCGAATATTTATTAGGTATAGAATTGTTGCTTTTGGAGATATTTCAAGTTAGAATTTCAACCGTTAGCAGTTTTGAAAGAAATCAATGTAAACGTTAAAAGTACAATAATTTTAAAAAACTAATTAAATATAGTTAACAAATCTGAAATTTTGTTAAGAATAAAATTTTATTTGGGACTAATATTTCGCAAGATATTTTTAAAGAAGGCCAAAAATGTTTACATTTTCCACAATAACCAGCAATCCACGATTCCATTTTTTTTTTTAATGATTTATGTTTCCAAAACGCTTTCGCTGATTGCATTGAAACTCCGTACACATATTTCAAAGGTAACAATTAAATTTTGAAAAAAATAATCGACTTTATCGATTGATGCATTCAAAATGGCAGCCGTTTCAAATATTTATTAGGAAATAGAACTGTTGCTTTTCGGGATATTTCACGTTAAAAATTTCTACCCTTAGCAGTTTTGAAATAAAACAATGTAACCGTTAAAAGTACACAAATTAAAAAAAACAAATTAAAAAAATTTAAAACTTAATAAGGATAAAATTTTCTTTGGACTAATAGTGCCTACTTCGTACGACATTAAAACAAAAGGCAAAAATGTTTACACTTCCTTTAACACACTATAAAATGGTTCGATAGGATTATTTCATGCTTAAACATCCGTACTATTTAATTTTAACCAAGATACTTTTCTGCAAAATTTGGTAATTCAAAGATCGTTTTTTTTAGAAAATTTATGACTATCCGTTTTAAAGTGTCATATCTCCATTAATATTGGCACAATAGCAAAAAAAATTAAAGATAATTTAATTATCTGTAATTTTGATACGAACAAAATTTTTCGTATCATTAATACTTACACAGTTATTGGTGAAAGAGTACATAAAAAAACAAATTTTAAGCCTTGCTACACCCCCTGAATGGTCGAAACGGCAGACGACTATGGTCGGAAAAGTTTACAAACACCTCAAAGAATATTTTACAAAAGGTTACATAATAATCAGGTTATCTTGTTTTTTACGGGTTCTTCCCGCAGGGAGGTTCAGACTAGCTTCACCTATTGAGGAGGTCCCTCGAGGTACTCGAATCTTTTTTTTTTTTTTTTTTTTGGTGTTTAACGTCCGACTATTGTGCACACTTGGGCTAATGCAGACGGAACCCGATTAGATTCGAGGTACCCGAATCTAACACACACACTTACAACACTACACTTACGACTTTAACACTTTACACTCACACTTACTTTTAAGGAGGAGATAATAGCCTCAATGTGCTTTTCGTCTTAAAATTAAAAAAAATATATGTTGTCTGACGTGCAGGAGGATCTGGCAAGGACTGGAATAACTGGTTGGAGGAGGCTGGCGCTGTTTCGGGATGCATAGAACAGAACTGTACGGGAGGCCGAAGTCCACCTCGGACTGTAGTGCCGGCGAAAGAAAGAGAGGAAGAAAGAAAGAAAGGAAAGAAGAAAGAAAGGAAAAAGGAAAGGAAGGAAGAAAGAAAGGAAGAAGGAAAGGAAGTAAGAAAGAAAGAAGGAAAGCAAGAAAGGCCTTTTTCCTTTTCCCTAGTATATTACAATTAGTTTAGTACACTAATTATAATATACTCGTATGTATAATTTTAACGACTTTAAAAATATGAACTAACAGTTAGGATCGGCGTACATTTCAAAGTCCCAGGTCTTACCCATAGCTTCTTTAACAAAGTAAGTTCGTTAAAAAATGCGAAATTTTTAATTTCGTTTTAAACACATCTATCAATACTTAAGTCGTAATATAAAAAAATAAACGAACGAGTGCAATAAAGAAATAAAACATTAGTGTTTGATATATTGTAAGGAATAAGGTTTGTCGTCACCCCTTTATTCAACGGCAGTGTGGACTACATCAAGTCAAGCCAAATGAAGTTCTCTCCTTTTTCTGAAGATTAAAAAAATTGACTCCGAAATTAATCTTAGCCCTTTACAAATGGAACATCATTTCCAGCCCCAGAGTGGACAATAGGGAGGACACAAAGGGTTCAGGCATATTGGAGTTATTTTAATCCTTGACACGGGGTGATTCATGTGTCAATCACTGGAGGGTCGTCGAGGGTAATTGGGCGCACTTCCACCCTCCAATTACTCTTGGGTTCGAATTTCTTTAATCACTTTATGCCGATAATAATTCTTGCTACAGTAAATTATGATAAAATGATTTGTATTTCTTCCGACAAAAACTCTTTGTACACGAAAAGAAAATTTACTGATCACATTTCCAGTAGTGTGAGCAGTTTAAAATAGAAAAAAGAAGTAAAAGTAATAAAACTTAATATCTGAACTAGTAATAAAACTTAATATCTGAACTGATAATAAAACTTAATATCTGAACTGATAATAAAACTTAATATCTGAACTGATAATAAAACTTAATATCTGAACTGATAATAAAACTTAATATCTGAACTGATAATAAAACTTAATATCTGAACTGACAATAAAACTTAATATCTGAACTGATGATAAAACTTAATATCTGAACTAATAATAAAACGTAATATCTGAACTGATAATAAAACTTAATATCTGAACTGATAATAAAAGTTAATATCTGAACTGATAATAAAACTTAATATCTGAACTGAAACCAATATGTTTAGTCTAGTAACTTAAAAACTATTTACATCGTCCCAACTAATAACTGCGGAATCTTATTGCAAAGGAACAGCAAGAAAAATGAAACTAAAAAAAATATATCGAATGACGTGAACAGAACAACAAACCCACTTATAGAAATCTATTAAAAACTACTACAACACTTATAAAGTCCAACTAAATAGAACTCTTTAGTAGAGTACAGTTCAGATAATGTATATTTTGTTCAGTAAAAAGCTGCAAAGTTAATCTTCTGACAGTGAAACAGAAGAGAAAAAGAAGAAGCGCGCGCGCACACACACACACACACACACACACACACACACACACACACACACACACACACACACACACACAACCTTTATATTAATTCACGCGTTTCGGAATAATTCCATTTTCAAGACTTTTTACTGTACAATTAATATTACACTTTCGAGAGTACATTTGACAGTGCAGTAAAAGAAATATTTAAGTGGAAGTATTCCAAAACGCGCAATTAATATAAGGTGTTTTAATGTAGGAAAGGCAGAGATATGTGCTCTAAAAAAATTAATAAATAAACGAAGAAATTAGAACATAAGCCTTCTATAACATATATACCTATATAGAAACTAGAACATATATACCTAGGTCAACGTTAAAATCCGAAAGGTTAGGAGCAAACACTAAATGTTAATACCTAGAGTGCTCAAAACTAAACATAATTCTGTTATTAAACTAAAAATAAAAATCATGTTTTCTCTAACTTGTTATTCTAATTACAGTTGCTCGAAAACACGACAAATAAACATAGCTAGTTTTTAATAACATACCCTGAGACTTACTATAGCCTGTCAGCTGTTCAATAAAATCAGCTGATCTTTATGAATTAATATAAAACAACCGATCTTTTAATATAACTACCAAAATTAAGGTTCATTTCGTATACTTAAAACGGCCAAACTTCTTCGTCGTTTCCTTAGTGTAGTGGTTATCACGCGCACCTTACTCATGCAAGGACTCCGGTTCAATCCCGGCGGAAACACAGTAATTTTTAATTATAACTAATTTAATGAGATTTGCGACGAGCAAAATATACTGTTAAATTTCAATATAATCATGTTCCATCACGCGTCCCGCAAAATGCAACGTCAAAACCAGCCCTAAATCGTGATAAAAATAAGTTTTACTTGTGATTAGAGAACCATAACTTCATAATCACAAAAAAAGGAAAGTGCTATACAATTTTTTAGTCAAATACGGTATCGAAACAGCTGTATTTGTGGTAGTAAACATGTTAGTTGTTCACTTTTGGCCAAAACACTCTCTCTCTCTCTCTCTCTCTCTCTCTCTCTCTCTCTCTCTCTCTCTATTTCTCTCTCTCCCTCCCTCCCACTCTCTCTCTCTCTCTCTCTCTCTCTCACACACACACACACACACACACACACACACACACACACACACACACACACACACACACACACACACACACACACATACACACACACACACACACACACACACACACTCACACACACACACACACACACCACACACACACACACACACACACACACACACACACACACACACACACACACACACAACACACACACACTCAAACACACGCACACACACACACAAACACACACAGACACACACGAACACACACACACTCACAAACACACACACACACACACACAAACACACACACACACTCAAACACACGCACACACACAAACACACACACATACACACACAAACACACACAGATACACACAAACACACACACACACACACACACACACATACACACACAAAAACACACAGACACACACAAACACATACAGACACACACACACACACACACACACACACACACACACAATTTTTAATTACCCCTCAAAAACTGGACACGATTGGCGCTCATTTCATAGCCTGGTTATAGGTCTTACTATGATATTCGCTCCGACAGTTCATATTGCAATGAAAGTTAGTTAATAGCCCAGCTCTGGTAACAATTTGCAGAACTCAGGAGTGACTACAACCAGGTGATTAGTGCTAATATAATAATACAGTAGATCCGATGAAAGAGGAACCGAAGCGAGTAGACTATATTGTAGTTTGAAGAGGTGGATATTGGATCAAAGGTCTCGCACAGAGCGACAAGTCCAGCAGAGCGGAAACCTGCCACCGCCAGGTACATTCGGTCCTTTGCCGATTTAATCACTTCTTGTCCATGCGCGCACTGTTACCAACTTAATAAACAGATAATTGGTTTGATCTGTGATTGAAACACATGTCCACAGTGTTACTGATCATAACCAGCTGGCAGGGCGCAACTGAGAGGCAGAACGTGAGAAATAAAGTTATCTTTCATGTAAACACTGATAATAACCAATATTTCAAAGACCTCGTGGTATATTCTTTATTGCCTGGCAACCGCTCCATGATAGCTCTGATGCACTCGTAAACTTTTCTGTTAATTTAACCGGTTACGTTTATTTAGAAAAAATATTACTAGACCAACTTTATTGGAAATTGTATGTTCGTTCTTTACGAAGCAGACGAAATTATGATAGGTCTTGCCGTTCAGCCAGTATTACAGGAAATAACCAACAACTACATTCGTTATCGTTAAATCAGATGGGTTCTTGAAACGGAAGTGAATGGTAAAGAAAAACACCTCGTCCGGGCTTTACACAAGGTACCTTCGTATTAAAATTCAAAACAATCGGTCAATGCGTTTGGTCAAAACTCGAGAAACAAACACACATACCAAATGCCGAACCTTGAGCTTTATGAACAAAAGATTTTTTTTAAGGCGAAAAGCATATTGAGGCTATTATCGCCTCCATAAATGTAAGTGTAAGTGTAAAGCGTTAAAGTTGTACGTGTAGTGTTGTAAGTGTAAGTGTGTTAGACTCGGGTACCGCGAGGGACGTCTAAATCCTCTCAATATATACAACTAGTCTATTCACCCCTATGCGGGATGAAAAAAAAGAAGCAACAACCTTAATTCACAAAATATGAAACATATCCTTCAATAGATTTGCGTAAAAATATCAAATCAAAACCTTTTACTTTAGAGTAATTCAAATCCATGTTTTGTTGATCCATTAGCGTTGTCAGTAGTAAATAGTTATGAATAAAACCGACCATTTACTCTGAATAAGAAGCGAATCCTTTAACAATGGTAAATCTAGTCAACAGGAGATTAACGTGTGAATGAATGGTTTTGCTGAATTTTCCTTGTCATAGCAGAATTAGTTTGTGTGCAAAGTGCAAAACATTATAAATCATGTTTTCTGGATACTGGATATTTTAATCGGTTTGAAGAATCGAATGTGAAGATGGTTGACGAACAGATATCTAGGCACTAATGAAAAGACTCTAGGTGGGATATATCTTATCACAAAAATATAAAAATATGTTTGCGTTATTTAATTTGATCATGGATATCAAAAAGGTATCGGTGAGGGACTTGTGGCGTAATCTACAATGCTTTAGATATTAAAACGTGTTATTATCAGTAACAAACAGCCTTCCGATTGTATTAAATTTCATAATCATCAAATGCGGTGTTGAGACATTAAATTTTTTTCTGCAATGAATTTCACTCTTAGCGATCTTTGAATATCAAAACCTTTTTTCACCACTTGAACAATACATAATTTTCCTGCAGTAAATACACGTGTAAAATACAAATACAGTTAACACGAAACCAACAGACAACAAGTAGAAAAACTAACCTCAAACAACAAACTTAGATACTATGAAAACGGATAATTTATTTGAATCACAATTATCATGTGTTATATAAAAGTTTTTTCGGTTGATACTTTTACTTATATACTAAAGGGATTTTAATTGTAAACAAAATTATATATAGATACAACATTATATACAAAATTGTAAACAAAATTATACATAAAAATATATAGATTTTTATTGTATATTTGTAATTGTAAACAGAAGGTAATTATTATTCGTATGGAATAAACAAGTAATATAAAAACAAATTTAAGTCAATTTAAATCAATAATTTATTCCTAAATTTATATCCTGCTAAATATCTATTCTTCATATAAAACTAAAAATAATTAATTAAATTTAATTAATGAATTAATATTTGAAAAAGCTGCATTGACATCAAGTGTCATCCAATACTAGTTAAAAAATTTGAACTTGAGTAGATGAATTTTATTAACAATTGAATATTTGAACAAGATAGGCCTATATAAATATATATAGGGAGAGTGTGAACTAATAGTAGGAATTGAAAAACAAATGCTTGTTATACATTTAATTTGAAAAAAACCGTATATATATATATATACGGTTTTTTTCAAATTAAATGTATAATTATACAAAATTATTAACGACCCTATAAAAAGTGTCATAAAAGGCAGCGCTCATTTCAAGATCCCAGGTCTGAGAGATACAAATACCTCATTCCTGCAAGAAAATTCGCTGAAGAGTAATTTAGTACGTCAAAACAAATACAAACATATGTCTAAAATATGCGTGTATAATTCAAAAACCGCTTTACAATTAAAAAAAAAACACTCCGACTTAAAATTTCAAACCAATGAATGACGTCACACGAAAATATTACATTGTTTAATCACGGTTGACAGGATAAACCGAATTACCGGACCTCGAGCTGGTTAATTAATACTGCCTCTATAATCTGGAACAATATAGTCGAATGACCATTGTTGGTCTAAGGGACGAAATAATATAGATGTGTAATGAGGACTGCAGCAAAGCAAACAGTCCACTAACGATGGGTTACACACACATACACACGCGCGCCATTCTGATTGGAACATCGCAATCTATTTGCCTATTCACTTAACCCTATCAAAACACATAACACTGATGAAACCGGCAGGATTATACTAGCGTTTACCTTTGACAAATCCTTTTGATTCAAAATTAACTTTGTTTACAAAACAAATCCGACATCGATTCGTGGACACGATTCTATTATTTTTATGGTTTTTAAATTGACGCCGTTTGTGTGGCGCGGTCTTTTTTTTCAGACGCGAACACTTTTAATCGTATTTTTATTTAATTGCAAATCGCCTGCGATTGTTTTCACTTTTAAATTTAAATAATAGGTAACTTATCAGATAATATACTGTAATAGCAACTAGAAAAAAATATAATATAGAGTTATAGGAAACAATACAAATAAAAATAAAATATTGAAATATTATTAACAAATAACCATTGGAAAATTAGCTATACAGCGGCCATTATGGTAAGAACCAAACGCGAGAATTTTAAATTAAGGCTATATACTTTTGTATGTATGTATATATATATATATATATATATATATATATATATATATATATATATAAGTAGGTGTTTGTTAGCACTCTTTATATATATTTAATCAGATTAGATTTAAACTTGTAACTAAAATTAAATTTTGTAATATTTTTTGTAAAATTGCCAACCAATAAAAATCGTTCCACTGTTTCAAAATGGTGGTCGTTTCAAATCTTTGAAAATTAATAAGTGTGTCTTAAATGATTTTGAAAATCTGAATTTCAAATCAGTCGCAAGTTGAATTAATTATAATTAAAGATTACTATTTCCGTCCGGAATCTAACCGGGGACCTTGAGCGTGTGATAACCACTACACTACGGATACTTCGACGAAATTTTACCGATTCAATTATACGGAATGTATCGTTGTATAGTTATGGTAGTTATATTAAAAGATCAGTTGTTTTGTAATAATTCGTAAAGATCAACTGGTTCCATTGAACAGCTTGATACGTATCACGGCTGTTAAGTTTAAGGTTATGTTGTTAAAAACTAGCTATATTAATTTGTCGTGTTTTCGAACAAATTATCGTAATTAAAATAAAAACAGAAGAGAAAACAGTATGTGATTTTTATATAATTATATATATATATATATATATAATTATTTTAGAAAAATTGTTATATAGTTTTACATCAAGAACATCTTAGTATATGACTATGTCTACTGATAATATTTATGTATCTGTTTCATTCTCAATAAAGTTCCAAAAATAAGTGCTCACAGAGTTCATAACCTATATGCACTAGCTACTTTTTTCCATTAACTCCTTTAAGCAAAGTTATCACTATAAAAGCTTCGCTTCTGTCGACAACTCCTCCACTTGCAGACGCCATTTTTTAAAGAATCTATCTAATATTTGTACACAATTAATGGAATTCCTAGCCTAAATAGAGTACACTGTCTGCACAATACGTTAGTTAATACCGTGTTAACCAGAAGGGACGACAAAGGCGCACTTAATGACATTATCTGAGGAGGAGTGGGGTCAGTGCATACAGTTGATGCTTTGGCGTGGACCAATCATCGTTAGTGCTACTGTTTGGCTGTTTGATTTAGGTTTACGGTGCACGTATTGCTTAGCCGAACCGGCGCTGATGTACCTAATAAAGATAAACACGCTATAGTTATGCCGTTGACAGTGTAGAGAGCGCTAGTGGTGTGTACAGTGTTGCCACATTACCTAAACAGCAAGATCGTGAGAGGGCTCGTCATGGATAAACTGTCAATATCGCAGGCATTATTTGTGGAAGAATAATGAATGATATATGTATCATTTTTTGTGGAAGACATTTTGCGTCTTTATTTTTTTTATTGTTACCTTTATAACACCGTTAGGGTTTCGGGAACTCTCCTTCTCGGGTCCTCTAAAGAATTAATTATCGATGGTTCAAGGAAAAAACCCTATAATATACATAATTTCATCACTTTACTCTTATCTTATCACGGCTACAAGAATGATGACAACCCCAAGAATGAACACAACTGTATTATTCTATCAAAATTTTTCCCTGAAATATGCCCCAATGTATTTAAACCAAAGAGTGTACGCAAACTGTGTCTATTTACATAGATTGCCGATTCGTCGCTTCCCAGCACGCCTGACTGGCATGTTCTGTAGTGCGTCCTGACGTGCCGCCCTTCGAGTCCCCCCGACCTAGCACCACGTTTCTTCCCCAAGCTTTTACTTGAACTGCTGTTCTACATACCTTGTTGCTTATTGCAACAGGCAGTATGTCAGCAGTTTCGTAATTTTTCTGTATCTTTGTCAATAGTGTTCATTCTTTGGCTGTACATTACAATATTTAAAGCCGCCTCGGTTGATAGCGTACTAGGCTTTCACCCCGAGAGGACCCGGGTTCGATTCCCGGCCATATATATATATATATATATATATATATATATATATATATATATATATATATATATATATATTAACGTCCGACTATTGTGCACACTTGGGCTAATGCAGACGATGGGATGATTTATAGCGTATGAAAATGCCAAGCCCTAGCCAGGAATTGAACCCTGGTCCTCGGGGTGAAAGCCTAGTACGCTATCCATTAGGCCACCGAGGCGGCTTTCATACGCTATAAATCATCCCATCGTCTGCATTAGTCCAAGTGTGTACAATAGTCGGACGTTAAATAAAAAAAAAAATTAAGACAAATAAAAATATTTTTATTCCTAACAATACAGTATCGCAAGTTCTATAAACTAAACGGTAATTCAATCCTCTTAAATAGTAACGCACACAACTGTCTCGCTCACGTGATGGAAGTTAATTTCCAAAAGCGTATTTTTCCTTACCTTACCCTTTGTTTTCGAAATCTGATTTCAACACAATAAACAGCATTAAAATGTGCATATATTAGCATTTTAAACTTTCAAATTGTACTGAAGATACAAAAATAAACCCTGACCGCCGTCACATTAAATTTCCTAATTTTAACGAATTTCGACAAAAATGTTAATTTACGCAGTGTTTAACGCCGATTATGGACGTTAAATCAGATTTTCAAAACTATTTACAACAAAGATGTTACGTGTTTTTAAATATTTGTTTAACGAATTTCACCTGTTATCACGAGCTAGTGTGAAAATCGATTTTTATTCCAAGTTTGAATCAAATCGCACTGAAATTGTGAACATATCCTTGCTAAAAGCACACACTCAAACGTATAGGTTTTATAAAAATTTTAACGAAGTTTAAAAACCGATCTAGGAGTCAGGATTGACACTCGTTTCAAGAACCCGAGTTGAACCATGGCCGCTCTAATAGTTCATTTTCTACTATGTTAAAAAATTAAGCAAAGATTAAGTTTCCTTTCCTAATTATCTGAATGAATTCATTACCCGAATATTACAATTAATTTAGAAAAAAATGAACACCACTGACAAAAGTTTTAATCGAATGATTGACCAAAATTTATTCCTCCGTAAATTATAAGTCAACAGAACCCATAAAATAATGATAAACTATATCTATTGCATTAATGTAAAAATGTAAGATCTAGTAGGCAATGTAAAAATTGTCACGCGATTTTTTAGTTTTTAACAACATAACCTGAAACTTATTATAGCCTGTCAGCTGTTCAATGAAATCAGCTGATCGTCACGTATTAATATAAGACAATTGATCTTTTACTACAACTACAGTAAATAAGATCTAAGCTAGGCTTACATATTTATTTATTTAAACAAAACAAGATATGTAAACATATCTTCAAACTAATTAGGCTATATATTCAGCAAATATGTCATTAACCAAAAGCTTCGCTTCTGTCGGTAACTCCCCGAGTTTCATACGTGTACTTTTACAATAATAAAAATTCGTTTTACTGGTTGTTTTAAGTGGATCATCAATTTTGTTTTGTTTGAAAGCAAAATTTTATTACTACTTTTAAAAACTAATTTTAATAATTTTTAAACCTTGATTCCCAAATTCGAAAAGCATTTATTTTTCTAAAAAAAACTTGGCTTGAATCGAACAACGCCAAGGTTATCGCCGGTGAAAACGTTGCCAATACTCGTGACCCTTCCCGCGTGATTGTCCAACAAACATTAGACTACACGTGTTCTCTCACGACGCCATTTTCTTGTATCTTGTCTGTCAGAACAAACTGCAGGCATCCACAGCTTCGCCATATTCTCGGACGTTCCCGGTGACAGTTCGGCAGCACGGAGACCGAGGCCTTTATTCACAATTTTATCTTATCCAACCGTTCACGGAGATCGTTGAATAAATCCACAACTGTTGCGGCTAAATACGGCAGTGAAATACCCGTGTTAAATAACAATGCTCGGGGGAATTCAGATAGTACAATCTGTGCTTCAAGTGTATCTTGAAATAAATATCGTATTATTGTTTATTCTGACGTTTCTTGTCAGAACATGGAAACAACAACATGGAAACAACACAAGACGTTCCTAGATTACGAATCGCAAAACAGAATATGTTTTCGAGTGTATAACTTAAAACGTAGATTAAAATTAAATATAAATTCATTATCTTGATTTCAATAAAGTCTCCGGTTGGCTTGCAACTGCAAACTTTGATAACGCGGCCATTTAAAATAATTTCTTATCTTTTTGAAAATCTGATTTCACCATCGTAATCAGCATTTTAAATGTCTTTACAATTTTAAAATTGGAACACAACACAAAAACCAAAGGGATAACAACAACTTATAAGTGGGAATAACGATTGCACTAGTAATAGTAAGCATCACTAGATGCTTTAGACGTAGCGATAAAAGAACGAAACACCTTGGGAAGAAAAGCAATAAGGATACTGAACAGCATCATATGGGATCAACATGTATGGAAAATAAATATAGAATATACAATTATAAAAAAGTATAATCACATATAGAAGTGAAGTATGGCTACTGAAACAGAAAAATGTCTTGAAACTATTGGCGAAGAGTTGCAGGTCGGTCCAAACGGGAAATTTTAAAAAATGTAAGAATCCGATAAATCATGATGTGAACCACACCACTGTAGACGACAATAAGACAAAACAACTTCGATGGTTTGGTTATGTCAAAAGGACGGACGAAAATCCACTACCAAAACAGATTTTAAAACGGAAACCACATGGTTGCAAAAAAGAGGAAGACCGAGAAAAGGGGAAATGAAAGCTAGGAATCGGAAGACGTCGGAGAATGTTTTAATCCGAAATGAAGAGATAGTTTTAAAAATGGTTAAAATCAGATTTTCAAAAAGTGCAGCGTAAAAAATATTTTTGAAAATTCGCTTCCATCATAACTCTGAAAGAGCTGCGATGGAATCAAATTTTCAACAATATTTTTATGCAGTGCTTTTTTGAAAATCTGATTTTACCATCATAGTCAGCATTAACTTCTCCATACATAACCATTTTGAACTTTCAATGACATTTAAAATGCTAATGTATGCAGATTTTTACGTTTTTTGTTTTTGTTTTTTTTTTGTGTTTAACGTCCGACTATTGTGCACACATGGGCTAATGCAGACGATGGGATGATTTATAGCGTATGAAAATGCCAAGTCCTGGCCGGGAATCGAACCTGGGTCCTCGGGTTAAAAGCCCAGTACGCTATCAACTAGGCCACCGAGGCGATACTGATATCGCAGTTTGCAGATTTTTACGCCGATTAAAGATACGGAATGTGCAGAAGTACTTGAATGAAAAATTTTCTGTTCTTGTAAAATAAAAAATAAAAATCATATATTATGTTTTCTCTTTTTTTAATTTTAATTACAATAATTTGTTCGAAAACACGACAAATTATGATAACTAGTTTTTAACAACATAATCTGAAACGTATTATAGCCTGCCAACTGTTCAACGAAATCAGCTGATCTTTACGAATTGAATACAAAACAACTGATCTTTTAATATAACTACCAAAACTAAATTAACGATTCATTTCATAAACTTAAATCGTTCGAACTTCATCGAAGTTTGCGTAGTGTAGTGGTTATCACGCGCGTCTCACACGGTCTTCCACGGTTCGATCCCGGACAGAAGCAGTAATTCTTAATAATAATAAATTTAATATGAGATCCCCGCAGGGCGATGCAGACTAGCTGCACCTATTGAGAGGATTTAGACGTCTCTCACGGTATCCGAGTCTAACAAACACTTAAACTTACAACACTGCACTTACGACTTTAACACTTTACACTCACACTTGCATTTATGGAGGCGATAATCAATGTGCTTTTCGCCTTAAAAAAAAAAAAAATAATGAGACGCGACGCGCAAAATATACTGTTATATACGAGTATCAATATAAACATGTTCCTCGCATCACGCGTCCCGCAAAATCCCTCACAATCAGCCCTAAAACACGATACATGTTAAAGCTACTTTTTTGACACGTCTGAATAAAATCGGCAAAACGTAACACATCAAACTGTACAATTTGATTTGAAAACACGAAAACGTACTCTGTGCGTTTTGCGGTTTAATGTCATATTTTTCCTGTGATTTGAAAATTTTAAATGGTAATTTATACAGATTTTATCGACAATTACGATGGCGATATTAGATTACCAAAAACGATGAAAGTTAGAAAAATTTTATGACCAACTTCAAGCCTGATTAAACTTTAAGTAAATTTTGTTTAAGAGATATTAGATTTTCTTTTTCCATCTGTCCTCGACATTTTGTTACAAGATCCATACTTCTGTAGCGTCCTTCAGAATATTTGAACAAATTTAGATTAGCAAGAAAACTGAAATATATTAGCGTTAACTACTTCAAGAAACGAACTACATACGAAAAGGTAGGTCGCCATCGATACGCAAATATACAATTTTTCAAGTTAAAATAACCAACTTAATACTGAAACTTTACAAAATAATATCCAAGCTGATAAAATATTCACACGCCAATCCGAATCTCGACATGTCATGTTTAGTTTCGAAGCAAGACGGATAGATGGAGCTCGTGGCGTAACTCAAGTTCAAAACAAACTTTAAGTTTGTCAAAGTCCGCAGACTCGCCTGGAATTGTGAAACCGGATTTGCATAGTAAGACGACCTGACTGCGGACTGTTGTTTATTGATCGCCCTGTACTATGCAACAATCGCGAGAAATTTCGCGCTGACGCACCGACGGACTCACGGAGCGCAGCGAAACTGAAACCGACTGTTGGGTTCAATAGTATAGTTCCAATAAATATTAGTTAAAGCCAACAATTGCCGTGACAAATACACCGATACTAAATTTATGTGGAAGGTGTAGTTAGCGGGCGACAAACTTTTGGGAACGTGAAGTGCTTCAGTTACTTGGAGAACAAGATCAAAGTAGAGATCACTAAAAGGATCAAAGTAAGGAACAGGGAATATTTTGTAAATGTTAGGCTGGGTGGTCATCAAATGCGGAGCGGAGCCACTACGCGTTCAAAACCTTACACAATATAGATCACTAAAAGGATCACAGTACGGAACAGGGCATACTTTGCCAACGTTAGGCCTGGTGGCCATCAAATGCGAAGAGGAGCCACGCGGAGCGGAGCTGACTAGGCGTTCAAAACCTAACACAATATAGATCACTAAAAGGATCACAGTACGGAACAGGTCATACTTTGAAAACGTTAGGCCTGGTGGCCATCAAATGCGAAGAGGAGCCACGCGGAGCGGAGCTGACTAGGCGTTCAAAACCTAACACAATATAGATCACTAAAAGGATCACAGTACGGAACAGGTCATACTTTGAAAACGTTAGGTCTGGTGGCCATCAAATGCGAAGAGGAGCTACGCGGAGCGGAGCCACTACGCGTTCAAAACCTAACACAATACAGATCACTAAAAGGATCACAGTACGGAACAGGGCATACTTTGCCAACGTTAGGCCTGGTGGCCATCAAATTCGAAGAGGAGCTACGCGGAGCGGAGCCACTACGCGTTCAAAACCTAACACAATATAGATCACTAAAAGGATCACAGTACGGAACAGGGCATACTTTGCCAACGTTAGGCCTGGTGGTTATCAAATGCGAGAGGAGCCACGCGGAGCGGAGCCACTACGCGTTCAAAACCTAACACAATATAGATCACTAAAAGAATCACAGTACGGAACAGGACATACTTTGCCAACGTTAGGCCTGGTGGCCATCAAATGTGAAGAGGAGCCACGCGGAGCGGAGCCACTACGCTTTCAAAACCTAACAAAATACAGATCACTAAAAGGATCACAGTACGGAACAGGGCATACTTTGCCAACGTTAGGCCTGGTGGCCATCAAATGCGAAGAGGAGCCACGCGGAGCGGAGCCACTACGCGTTCAAAACCTAACACAATACAGATCACTAAAAGGATCACAGTACGGAACAGGGCATACTTTCTGGTGGCCATCAAATGCGAAGAGGAGCCACGCGGAGCGGAGCCACTACGCGTTCAAAACCTAACACAATACAGATCACTAAAAGGATCACAGTACGGAACAGGGCATACTTTGCCAACGTTAGGCCTGGTGGCCATCAAATTCGAAGAGGAGCTACGCGGAGCGGAGCCACTACGCGTTCAAAACCTAACACAATATAGATCACTAAAAGGATCACAGTACGGAACAGGACATACTTTGCCAACGTTAGGCCTGGTGGCCATCAAATGCGAAGAGGAGCCACGCGGAGCGGAGCCACTACGCTTTCAAAACCTAACAAAATACAGATCACTAAAAGGATCACAGTACGGAACAGGGCATACTTTGCCAACGTTAGGCCTGGTGGCCATCAAATGCGAAGAGGAGCCACGCTGAGCGGAGCTGACTACGCGTTCAAAACCTAACACAATATAGATCACTAAAAGGATCACAGTACGGAACAGGGCATACTTTGCCAACGTTAGGCCTGGTGGCCATCAAATGCGAAGAGGAGCCACGCTGAGCGGAGCTGACTATGCGTTCAAAACCTAACAAAATACAGATCACTAAAAGGATCACAGTACGGAACATGGCATACTTTGCCAACGTTAGGCCTCGTGGCCATCAAATGCGAAGAGAAGCCACGTTGAGCGGAGCTGACTACGCGTTCAAAACCTAACACAATATAGATCACTAAAAGGATCACAGTACGGAACAGGGCATACTTTGCCAACGTTAGGCCTGGTGGCCATCAAATGCGAAGAGGAGCCACGCTGAGCGGAGCTGACTACGCGTTCAAAACCTAACACAATATAGATCACTAAAAGGATCACAGTACGGAACAGGGCATACTTTGCCAACGTTAGGCCTGGTGGCCATCAAATGCGAAGAGGAGCCACGCGAAGCGGAGCCACTATGCGTTCAAAACCTAACAAAATACAGATCACTAAAAGGATCACAGTACGGAACATGGCATACTTTGCCAACGTTAGGCCTCGTGGCCATCAAATGCGAAGAGAAGCCACGTTGAGCGGAGCTGACTACGCGTTCAAAACCTAACACAATATAGATCACTAAAAGGATCACAGTACGGAACAAGGCATACTTTGCCAACGTTAGGCCTGGTGGCCATCAAATGCGAAGAGGAGTCACGATGAGCGGAGCTGATTAGGCGTTCAAAACCTAACTTATTATGCGGCTACTGGAAGCAAAGCGGAACCATGCGACGCCGCTTGGCTCCGCTTAGCTACGTTACGCTATCAGTGCCCGCACGTACATTGAAAACAATAGGTTATGTTTTGAATGCGTAGTCTGTTCTGCATTTGGTCTTAAGCTGTTTAGATCATTTTTACTTTCAAAACACTTGACCTTCATTAGACCAGTTGTGATTTACGGATCGGAAGCACGGACTATGCCAGCAGACGATGAAAATACTTTACGTATATTTGAAAGGAAAATTATGGAAGGACATACGGGCCCGTAACGAAGGCAGAAGAATAGAGAATAATTACAAACAAGGACACTGAGCATAAACTGTAGGAGAACAACATAGTGCAGATTGTTAAGTCCAGGCGTCTGGTATGGTTGAGGTATGTGGAGCTTATGAAACAAGAGCGGATATCCAAATATCTGTTAAATGGTAGAATGGAAAGAAGAGAACGTGGAAGAGATGGCTGCAGGATGTTTAGGATATATACGTTGTAAGATAGTGGGCATTTTCAGTCTGGGCAAAAATGGGGACGACCTGTGAGGAAGGCCAAAGTTCATCAAGGTCTATAACTTGATGAAAGAACGCTAATGTAAAGAACTACATTTATATTTTGTTTTAAGTATTTTTATAAACAAAATTTTGTATGAAATCCTACAGTTTCTCAAGGACGACTGTACTATCAAAAAATGATTTAAATCACTAAAATTTCAATTGTGTTTCATCAATTAAATCTTGTTAATGCCTACATATTTGTGGCAAATAGTCCGGAGAACATCTTATCAAGGTAGAGAAATGTTATCGATATCGGTGTTCAAACAGCTTATGATTGGTAAGGATTGAGGATTACTGTAGTATTAATATCTTTAAATAAACAGTGTATAAGAGATGGGTCTAAATATAAAATAATAGATAATATTTGAAAATACAGTTCTTGTATGTTATTTTGATCTATGTTATTAATTTATTTATATTGTGCGTGCGTGCGTGTGTGTGTGTATTTGAATGAAAAATTATTTAAAATCAAGTTTATATTGTTTTTTTTCTTTTTTCTAAGTAAGTAATGAATGTGAAAAAGTTTGAGGCGTTTTAAATTAAGTTAATTTTATTTTCGGTTGTTATTTTAATTGCTTATATTTTGTTAATACTACCAACCTTAGCAAACGGCCGCAAAGGCATGTTGTATTTATGTAAAAATGTAAATATAACGTACATATAAGCGTGTTGTGGTGTGCTAACAGCCTCACGTTTGAAATTTCAGTCCGATTTGATTACGAAAATCGATTTCGCAATAGCTCGGATTAGTTCGTTATCCAGCGAAATCCGTTTAACACTTTCAAAATGTCGACCCCTTTCTATTTTTCCATTTTTTTAAAATCTGACTTTACCTTCGCAATCACATGCATAAATTAGCATTACAATTGTAAAATCGCAATAAAATTACAAAAAAGGAACTTCACCACGTTGACGGTTAATTTTCGTATATCCAATGTAATTTAAATTTTTTTAAATGCAGACTTTAACTCTGATTACGACGTGAAATCAAATTTGCAAAAAAAATTAACGCACGGTAAATTAAATATTGTAAATTCGTCAGTTGGACAGTCGGCGATGATATACATAATCACAGTTCCAAATTATCAAACCTACAAAACTGTTTAATTGTATTACTTACCTAGCCGCTAATTAGGTACGAGCAGAGGCAGACAAATTAGGCACAGCAGTCCGGCAGCCAGCACAGCTCTGCGCAGAGCCGCTCGGCTGACGTTGACCCGTGACAGCGGCCGTGGTATTCTTTATTCAGATGTCCAATATCGAAGAATAAATAACCGCGACAACCGCTCGGAGCATTCATATCGTTATTACCGGGGCGGCGGCACAATGCGGTCGGCCTTGCCGAGGTGTCGCTGAGGTGAAAAATGTGTTAACCGGCGCGAAGGAAAACACAAACCGAAATACCATTCAAAATATCAGCCGGCGACCAGCTTTGTATTAAATATTCCCATCGGCAGATGCATTCCGGCCGCGTAATGTGATCATTGCTAATACGGAGTTCGGTAGCTCTCCAACTGACTCTGCTAACTTATTAGTGAGTTCCCATTGGAAACATGAGCTATTTGAACTGCCATCGTGGTAAGATCCAGACACGTGACCTTCAAATTAGTACCTTTTGTAAACTCTAAATCACTGACTGCCGCGTAATGTGATCATTGCTAATCCGGAGTTCGGTAGCTCTCCTATAGACTCTGCTAACTTATTAGTGAGTTCCCATTGGAAACACGAGCTATTTAAACTGCCATCGTGGTAAGATCCAGACACGTGACCTTCAAATTAGTACCTATTGTAAACTCTAAATCACTTACGGCCGCGTAATGTGATCATTGCTAATCCGGAGTTCGGTAGCTCTCCTACTGACTCTGCTAATTTATTAGTGAGTTTCCATTGGAAACACGAGCTATTTAAACTGCCATCGTGGTAAGATCCAGACACGTGACCTTCAAATTAGTACCTATTGTAAACTCTAAATCACTTACGGCCGCGTAATGTGATCATTGCTAATACGGAGTTCGGTAGCTCTCCTACTGACTCTGCTAATATATTATAAAGTTCCCATTGGAAACATCAGCTATTTGAACTGCCATCGTGGTAATACCCTGACCCGTGACCTTCAAATTAGTACCTATTGTAAACTCTAAATCACTTTCGGCCGCGTAATGTGATCATCGCTAATCCGGAGTTCGGTAGCTCTCCTACAGACTCTGCTAATTTATTAGTGAGTTCCCATTGGAAACATGAGCTATTTAAACTGCCATCGTGGTAATACCCTGATCCGTGACCTTCAAATTAGTACGTTTTGTAAACTCTAAATACCACGTAAACGCTCCTGCAATTGATCAATCAAATACGTATAATATTTTAACCTTATTTTCCTTCAAATACTCTCTTCCTGCATGAACACACTTCTCTTCTACTATTCATATAATTGTTGGGAAACACACATGAAAGCAATCATTTAAAATTTCTTTTAGCCCCTTAGTCCATTACCTCTTACGAAACAGGAAAACGGTGTCCTTTTAACCCTTTAATCATGATTTGGGGGGGGGGCGAATTATAATGTATGTAATTTAAGCTCTTATTGAGAGAAACAAACAATGAAAAAAAATTAAGAAAATAATATTATTAGAAATGTGATTTTAATTCTTGCTGCCCCTGACTTCATTGTATAATGAATGAACACACTAATGAACTAACCTCTTTTACCAACACAGAACACATCAAAATATTAGAGAAATAATACAGAAACTGTTTTTACCTGCAGGTTTTTTACGTGTAGACAGTTATTTTTCTTTTGCCAGAAATAACAATTTTTTTCAATTTATACAAGCTTAAAAATGACATTCACAAAAATCGTTACATAACATCACAACCGATTTCTTTACTCATCCACATGACATGCAAATATAAAATCTGTGCTGTTCCTTTATTACGTATTGTAGCTCGCCAACAACACTAGTTAGTTCATCTTACAGTCACCAGAATGCTCTAGAGAAACCCAATAAAACGTATGTGGCAGCTACGCTACAGTACGCATGAAATAGTTAATGTCAAAAAAATTCGATAATTCAAGGTCGGGAAAAATATGCTTCAAAATGATAATTTTGGGTGTAAAAGTTATAAATAAATTTTGAAATTTTCCGTTTTACCGTTTAAAAATGGAGGTATAGAAAACAAATTTCATAATAGTAATTTACGTAAAACAGCGTTTTACATTTTCCAATTACACTAAAAATACGAGCAAATATTGTTACTTTCTGAAAAATGCTCCCATCACTTCAGTTGCGTGCTGTAACTACGAGATACATTCAACAATTATTAGAGTAACTACAGACACGCGTTTTTGTTCAACGCCCCTAAATACATATTGAATTAATTCGCCCGTAAGCCTATCAATATTCATATAGACTCCGACATTTGCATTTGGTGTTAGCTAATGCTCTATGCTTAATGCTATTGAAGTGCTCCCAATCTACATCCAGCAATGCATTACCGACGCCTCGCATGTTCTGTAATGCTGTGCCGAGGCCATTACAACTTTATTGGACTATAATCCGCGCATAACCGCATCAATTGTGTTGAAATTAATTAGCATCAAGCTTGAGCCCGGGATGGGTCGCATAATCCCGGCCTGACACGAACCGTCCGTTTTATAATTAACATTTATTTCAAAAATTTATTTTGCGATACCCGTTTTCACATTTGTGCAAAGCTCATTGTTTATTTAGCACAGTGATTGTTATTTTATTCCAGTAATGTTGGCTTGATCGCATAGTTCTTTCGTGCATTCCATAACTGATTATACCATTAAAATTAATGTAATATTAATATTTAATATTCGTGGCACGCAGCTGTCTCGCTCACGTGATAAATGCGCATTTCCAAAAGTGTTTTCCTTAATCATAAACTTTTTGAAATTTTATCACCGTCATAATTAGCATTAAAATATGAACATATAGAGCATTTTACACTTTCAAATTGCACTGAACATAAAAAAACGAACCCTGACCGCCATCAAATTAAATTTCTTTATTTCAACCGATTTTAAAATTCAAAATGCTAATTTACAGTTTTTAACGTTCATTACTACAGTAAAATCGGTTAAAAAATTAAAACAAAGAAGTTACGATTTTTCAAATATTTTAAATGACCGCCATTTTGAAACTGCTAAACGAATTCTATTCGTTAACGAACTTGTTCACGCTATTACCATAATTGATTTTTATGCTACGTTTGAATCAAATCGGACCGAAATTGAGAAACACGAGCGAGCTAAAACAGCTATCACGCGTGCGCGTACAAACACACACACACACACACACACAAATTTTTAACGACCATTCAAAAAGTTATCTGGTTTTTTCTGTTGTTTAACACGCATACTTTATGCCAGTTAGACTAATGAGGACGAGGGATCAGCATTAACGGTAAGGGAAAAGATGACATGACTACATTTGTACCATAGAAATACCACAACTATACATTCATACGTACATCATACATGCATATACACCCACACACACACACACACAAACTTAAAATTGATTTTCCTCTTTAACAATGCATTTTACATAATTTATGTCTACAGAATAACGTTGACCCGTATTTACGTATCTACTGCGTTGGTTTTTGTTGTTTTCGACTTACGTCACTGATTTGTATTTACGTCGTTTTTATCATGTTGATGAGGGGGTAGGAAGTTTGTTTCCGCCACTCAGCAAACAAGACAGTAAGGGTAGAGCTTTTCTCTGTTTCCGGTCAGACACACAAAAAGTAGGCTAGATTTTCGCTACTTGTTCCCGATGTTAGTAGGGGTGAAATATCGAAAGCAAGTGTCGATACTTTTACTAAATACTGATGTCGGGGAAAACTATCGATACTTCAGGTTTTACAGATATTAATAGGTATCGAATAAAAGTATCGAAAGCAATATGGAGGAAAACATCGGAGAAATCAATAGGCAATTAGTAGGCTACACTGTATCTGTTTACTTCGTATTAAAATCAAAACATTAATTAAAAATAAACTTGTCAAATGCAATAACATTATATACACCGAAAACAATAAACAAAAATACGAAAACCCATTCTTATACACGCAAGTTACGAAAGATAACATTTAGATGACAAAAACAGTAAAAGAAAATATGTACATACAACTAATATTATACTAAATTATATACGGTCATAATAAAAGCAATGAAATAATATACAACTTTTAATTATAACCTATGAACGTACAAAAACAATAAATAAAAATAAATCCAAGTAATTATAAAATAATATGGACATAACCTATTAAATGGGTAACATAATTTGTTACCCATTAGACTGTGTGAGATATAAATAAATAGGTTCCGTAGGATGAATGGACGAAGTTAGGAATGCGTTTACAGCGTACATTACACTTTGGTCATCTCGGGGTTGTTTAATGGTGCTTTTTGAGTAAGAGATCTCAGGTTCGAACCTGTCGACGCCTGTGATAGTGTTTTTTAAGCTTAACAAAATAATTTACCGATATAGGCCTATTACTAA
This sequence comes from Callitettix versicolor, assembly GCA_022606455.1. Lineage (NCBI taxonomy): Eukaryota > Metazoa > Arthropoda > Insecta > Hemiptera > Cercopidae > Callitettix > Callitettix versicolor. Next base: position 87,680,033 of record CM040190.1, read on the forward strand.
AAAGTATCAAATGAAAGAACTGAGTAAGAAAACACTAGATATCGAAAGAGAATAATCGATACTTTGTTGGTATCGAGGTATCGGTTTCATCCCTAGTTGTTAGTCTATGTGTATTTCCGCTGAGTATGCTTGCTTTCTTTGTTTCGGTATATTAAAGTGTTTCAAAAGATTATTTTTTATTTAAAGATTGTTTGTGTTTAAGAGGTTATTTTCTGTAACCTCTTGAAAACAACACCCCGCAGGGGTGCAGACTAGCTGCAACTATTGAGAGGGTTTAGACGTTTCTCGCGGTACCCGAGTCTAACACACACTTACATTTACAACACTACACTTACGATTTTAACACTTTACACTCACACTTACATTTAGGGAGGCGATAATAGCCTCAATGTGCTATCAACAAAAAATTGAAAATAACATATTCTATCGATTAGGATACCATAAATCACCAAGGAAACTAAGCGAAAATTCCTAACAAATACCGTATCAGGGAAGTAATTGATTTGGAACTACATTCTTTCATTTTAACAATACGTTAATGACATACATTAATGTATACGTAAGTATACGTATTCCAGACTTACATAACTCGCTGCGGAACCAATTACGAGGTACTATTACATAAATTTCACTCGATTCAATTTCTACATAATCCATTTCTATATACTCCATGAGAAAATGAAATGTCAAGTTAACGTTGTGAAACAATTTAGATTTTTATTAAAACATTAATGGCCGATTGCAAGAACGTCCATTTAATCTCGTATTATATAAAATGACTTTAAATTTAAATGTTTCCTCTGTTGCAATAACATTTTTAACAATGCTTTACGTAAAGCGTGTTTAAAGCTTTGTTAAATTAATAATGGCTGGTAAGATGGCCGTCTGACGAACAGCTGATTATTTGGACGATTGTTTTGAAGGTTATGTGTTTTATTTACATTCGTTTTCTTATTGTCTCTCTTTAACAGGACTATTTTTGTATTTCTAACAATCAGAAACTACTTAAAAAAATTTAAAAAATAATTGTTATTTAAAACTATAAAGTTTAACACAACTTATAAATAAAACAATAAGCACTTTTATCTATTGCAAAACATAACCTCTAAAAATAAATTAAGCACTCTTTAAAGGAGCTGTATTGATCAATTACTTTAACAAGCGTACGAGTTTAAATTTTAACAGACGTCCTAGCAATCCAACATTTAAATTTAGGTTGAAGCTTTAAAACACAGTTATTTTAAAGAGTGATTTTTAACGGACGTTTCTGCAACCTAATTCTATGTTTAACGAGGCTTTAAAATGAATTTAAATATAAAAGTATTTTAAATAGTTTAACGAACCGGGCATAAAAGTAAATGCCATCGAATTAATATCAAAAGTTATGATTGATACAAACATTAAATTTCACAATTTACAAAGCCGTAAAAATATCATAAAAACCCGTTTACATTGTCCGCCTCAAAAATGATGTCCGGACAAAATTCCGTTTCGGAGAAACAGTGAGAAACTATATTTCTGCCGCGCTCCAAAACCAAAACGCATTAAACCAAGAATGCAGCTCCCACTCGGGGATCAGTTATGTCAATTATTTCCCTATTAAATAGAAAGATTCATTTTATAGTTTTTACGGAGAGAGTTGAGGCCAATTAGAAATCCATTCTTGACCAATGACGGGCTAGACGATTTATCGTCAACAATTTCTCGTTTTTTCCTCATTCACTGTGAATAATTGGTCGCTCTGTATGCGTAACGTGCGTCCGTGGGGAAGTGATAATTTCAAAACCTTTATTCTAACACGTTTATATAAACAATAAAACTGTACTAAAATGCGGACCCTTCCCAGCAGGTAATAACACGCTCTGCCCGGTTAGTTTAAGAAGAAAAAACACCTGAATCTTTTCTGACTTTAACTAGGTCTTTTCGTCGACACTCGAACTTACATTTTAAACATTTTGCGATATTTATTTAACAGAAAAACTGCATTTTTTTCTTGCTCGATGATATTGAAGTTTCTGTAGAAAGCAATTTCACAATCTCACTACGCAGTGGTTGAAAGAGTTGCATGTTGGGTTAAGAAAGAATCTAGAAATCTTTGTGCGAAAAACATTTCTTTTAATAAATATAAAGAAACTCTGCTATGCAACGTATCGTCAACACATTAACTGGCAGGACACCAAAAACTACACAAAAACGAGTCTAGAAGACCTAATAAATTAACACAAAAAAGGATATTAGGCCTACAGGTGAATCTAAAACAGCCGACCACCATAAACGTAATTAGTAAGAGGCAATAAATAATAAACTGCAAGAACAACCTAAATATATACGGAAAATATTAGAAACCTTATGCATTAAGCTATCAGCGTTCAAATTACATTCTTAATTAAAAATGAACTTAATATTGAAAGTAACGAAAAAGAGAGAGTAAAGATTTGAGAGAACTCCTGACTAGTTAGGCAACCCGTTACATATTGTTGGCAAAGTGGTTATCAGTAAATTGTTTACTGTTGACCAGCATACATTTCAATTTTAAACAGCATTTGTCAACTACTGTGTGTTTTTGTTTTCTTGGTGGCTTGTAGTTTTATGGTTTTATTTATATAAACGTTATTCTTAGTTTTTAATATTTTAACATTGGACAAACTTCTAGGCTTGTGTTCCAGTTGCTAAGTTAATGAAAATAAAACTAGACCCATACTTACGAAACGTCGTGAATTGTTTCTATATACACAAATGATGGCAAATGACAGAAAAAATAGTAAATCCCATAAGATATATAACCTCAGTTGGACAGTCAAGTTGACTGATCGTGCATTCGTGTATAAATCGGAAAGATAATTTGCTTTGCTAAAATTTTAGGAATGCCAATATTATCCCCATATCTCAAAAGTATTTATTAAAGACTTTTTATTGGGGAACACGTGTTTACACTTTCACGTATTTTGTAACAATTTCGTTAGGACAATCCGATTTCAAGTTTCAAAATGGCGACCATTAGGATACTAATCTTAAAAAAAACATAATTTTCTTTATTAAAACATGCATAAATAAGTGTTTTAAATTTTCAAATTCCAAAATACAAAAATTAATCTGACAACGACACAATTTGCTTACAAAGTGTAAAAAAAAATTCTGAAAATTCGCTATAGGTTTTTTCGGTTTTTAACTATAGTTCCTGAAACATTTTTTTCTAGAAAAACTTACGTTAAAAATTGTAAATAAAACAGATTATTTGCCATAATTATCTGAAAAAACTAAAATTTTTTGTAGAAAAAAATATACTTTTAAATTTATAAATGATAACATTTCACTTATTTTATTTTTAACATTTTAAAATTATAATTCTACCGTTATTTTGCTTAACTGACCGAGCGAAGAGAGGGTTTCTGTTTCAACTCGAATGTCGTTTGTTTTGTATTTGTTCGGTACGCAGTTTTAGCCAAGCGCATTGACCGATTGTTTTCAAATTTCGTACCAAGACACCTTGGTAACGCCCAAATGACGTATGTGTATAATTTTTGCAACACATTTCCGTTTAAAAATGACGGCCTTTTATAATACAGAGTGAATGCAGTTTTAGCCAAACGTAATAACCGATTGTTTTGAAATTTGATACAAAGGTATCTTGTATAAAACCCAATTGACGTATGTATAAGATTTTTCCCCATGCACTTCTGTTTCAAGATGGCGGTCTCTGATTTTACGATGAAGACTACGTATGTATAACATATTACGCATGTATATGTTACGTATGTATAACATATTATCCTATTTACTTCCGTTTCAAGATGGCGGTCTCTGATTTTACGATGAAGACTACGTATGTATAACATATTACGCATGTATATGTTACGTATGTATAACATATTATCCTATTTACTTCCGTTACAAGATGGCGGTCTCTGATTTTACGATGAAGACTACGTATGTATAACATATTACGCATGTATATGTTACGTATGCATAACATATTATCCTATTTACTTCCGTTTCAAGATGGCGGTCTCTGATTTTACGATGAAGACTACGTATGTATAACATATTACGTATGTATATGTTACGTATGTATAACATATTATCCTATTTACTTCCGTTTAAAGATGGCGGTCTCTGATTTTACGATGAAGACTACGTATGTATAACATATTACGCATGTATATGTTACGTATGTATAACATATTATCCTATTTACTTCCGTTTCAAGATGGCGGTCTCTGATTTTACGATGAAGACTACGTATGTATAACATATTACGCATGTATATGTTACGTATGTATAACATATTACACTATTTACTTCCGTTTCAAGATGGTAGCCTTGATTTAACGATTATCTTGGTTTTGTCAGTAGATTATAAATTTATCCTCCAGGATAACTAGGGCGGGGATATTGTATAACCGGTTCTAAATCAGCTTAAAATTACCAATTATGAAAGAAAACTACTGCGACTTCTAATTTTAATTAGTTACAAAAACTATAAAACTATTCGGGAGAAGAGAAGGCCTTCGGTACAATCAGATATCAAGAACCAGTTCGTCAAATAACCAACATTCATAACGTTAACGTGTATCCTAGGATATGGTTAACCTATACAAACAGTCTAAGGTCACCCACTACAAGTTACTATAAGTTTAATGTTATTGCTGGTCTAGTCTGCCTAACTTTTATTACTTACTTCTTGTTATTATTTTATAACTTACAAGTCTTAAAATTCAACAGTAACTATAAATAATACAGGATTTAGAGAAACGAAACTTCCTGTAAAACAGCCTAAATATGTGGACAGTTTTTATCAGAAAATATTGTACGTTATTATTATTGGCCGGTTCGAGAATTTGTCGTCAAGCCCTTTTTAACAAAGGCTTACATTGTTGCTACGTTTAGATTTTATGTTAGGCACTTGAGAACGAATACATACTCTCGAAACGTCGTGAATAGTTCTTACGTACACAAATGATGACCAATTTACCAAATAAACAGTAATGAAGCAGTTTCTCTTTCAGGCGGAGGCAATTCAAGTGAGCAGCTGATGGGGCTAGCTCATACTGTTCTCGTTCATGTACTCACACAGACATTCACTGCTCTACATAGCTTGGTTAACTCATAAAGAGTAAAGCAACACGTGCTGATGGAGTGAATGACCGGCCTAGTGGTGTATCAAAAGGAGCCCTGGGAGACTTGGCGATCTCCCAGTGTACCCTTGCACATAGGGCTCTGTACGGGCGGACCTCAGTTCCTTAGGTACTTGTGGATGTTCCTTTAAGTACGAATGTAAAATAGATTGAGCGAGAAATCACCGCATTATAAAAACGTTTGATCAAATGAGACCTTGAATCCTGTCCAAATTTTAGACTTTATAAAAAGACTAGGATCTTTATAAATAGATCTACAAGGGTCGCAGTGCAATAGTTAACCCTACAAACTCATTCATTCAACAGTTTCTCTTAGTTTCTTCATAATTTTTGTAATATTGCAAATAGTTTTATTGTTTCCAAGTACACCAGTGATGGCAAACGTTCACAAAGAAATAACAATAAAATAAATATCACCCTGTACATCATTAAAATCGGTCAATTTGTCAATAGTTTTCCACATAAACTATTTTCCCACATAAAAATATCTAAAAACTATTTTTTTTAATCTTTTATACTATTTTCGATTTCGTTGTATGGCTTGTTGTCATAAGAAACTTTGTAGGGCTAATTAACCCTCTTCCAATCAACCAATCGAACTGAAACTTAAATAAGCTTAAATATATATGTGTAATTGTTTTATAGACATTTTACAGGGCATTAAACACTCGTTGTAAACAATATATGATGTAAGAATGTAATAAATATTCTTGTACTTTTTGTATTTCATTTTCTTTAATGGATACGAACACTAAATGTACAATACCCTCTAACTGTATTTTGACATTTTAATTATTCTTCGTATTTTATGATGTCCGTATTAACAATACATAAATGCACGACGAAAGAAGAAATCATAAATATATTTGTGTAAAAACGTATGTTTGCTATTCGAAATGCTTGTCTCGGCTTGTACGACGGGCAGGGACAAGGGCCACATAAACTGTAAGTTTAATGAATTAAATAAATATTGAAATTGTACTAATAACGATATGCAAAAATGTGGAATTTTTAATGGCATTGCCTATTTGTGATTAATAAGTTAGCTTCGTAAAATAAGCAAAATATTGTCTGATTTGTGATGCCGCGCATGCGCATCTATGGTGCCGTTTTGCCTATGATATTTAAAAGTGTCTTTTACGTTAAAAATTTCCACAAACGTAAGTTTTAGTGCAAAATAGTTCTACAACGTCACAAGCCGGTTGAAAAATCTTCTAAAGCTTTATGCCTGTACGAATAGTGCGTGCAGAGAAAAACCGATGCTGACTTGACAAAAAGGGCATATCATTTTAATTGATAAAATAATTTCTTCATTCTACAATCGTTGCTAATTTAAAATTATAAAAATCAACACCATTTCCCTTCACCCACAAGCCAACAGTTTGTATAAGCTAAGCATTAGTTTGGCATGTTAATCAGGGACATCCTGTATAACGTATCACACTACAGCTTGAATTCATGTTTTATGTGTAGCGCAGCTGAGACGGGTGTAATGTATTATATGAATATGTAATTAGAGACTTCAACTCGGACGGCTGGAGCAAGACTGCATTAACGAGAAATAAAAACAAAATGGCCGACCGAATTATGTGTATGGTAATAAGGACCTCACAGGCAACACTTTAAAAAATCACAACCGACATAAAATAAAACAAATTTTACGGGTTAAGGCCAATAACCGAACACCTAGTTTAGAATTAGGATCATGCGTGGTATTCAAATAAAGGTACAAAAAGAAAGGGAGGCTTTTAAAGTATGTCTACACGTTACCAGAGTAAACTGGTTTTCGAAATTTATTGGCAATCGAACGAGACGGGAAAATTCAGATTTACTGTACGTGAGTGTTTATAGTTACCAAGGTGATTGAAAACCAGTATTATAAATATTTAATGATTAAATAATGATGAATAGGAAATAACAGTGATAAGTACAGAAGTTGATATAACTTAAAAACATTTTAAAGAATAACAGTGAATTTTATTTTAAAAAATTGTTGCTTAACGGTGGCATATTGAAGCGAAACTTTTAACGTTAGCTTTGGCGATAGGAGTGAATAGAAAAAAGTCTGCCGAACGGAATAATGTAACGGACGAATGTAACGAACAAGCGAACGAACGATGCAGACGAAATTAATATAATTATATACAATTATTATAAATAAACTGTTATATATACAAACATATTATGCACGCTTGATTTACTTAAGTTTTATCAACAACTTAGGATTACCAACATGATCATGATGTAAAAATATATAACAATTTGTCGGTAGTAATTATATAAGAGGTGTGTTCAGAAAGTAACGAGAATTTTAATTTGTTTTAACAAAATATTTATTTATTCTTCTACATTGATGTTGTCGCCTTCAAAATAGTCCCCATTGGAGACTATGCACTTGTGCCAGCACTTCTTCCAATCCTCGAAACACTTCTCAAACTCGATCTTTGAGATAGCCTTTAGTTCTTTCAGTGATGCGCTTGTAATGTCATCTACGGCTGTAAAACGACGGCCCTTTAAGGATCTCTTTATTTTTGGAAATAGGAAAAAGTCACAAGCAGCCATGTCTGGCGAATATGGAGGCAGGGGCATCGTTACAGTACTGTTTTTGGCTAAAAATTCACGAACAAGCAATGAAGTGTGAGCTGGTGCATTATCGTAGTGCAAAAGCCATGAATTGTTTTTCCACAGATCCGGGAAAATTTTTTTCGGATTACTTCAGGCAAACGGCGTTGAACTTGTAGTTAGTTGACCATTACTGACCATTTCACCTGGTGACAGGAATTCATGATGCACTATGCCATTAATATCGAAGTACACAGTGAGCATAACCTTCAAGTTCGACCGCACTTGTTGAGCCTTTTTCGGTCTTGGCGAGCCAGAATGCCTCCACTGGGATGATTGAGCCTTAGTTTTGACGTCATATCCGTAAACTCATGTTTCGTCACCTGTTATAATACGTTTCAGTAATTCTGCATCGTCGTTGACTTCATTTAGTGACTCCTGAGCAACTTCCATTCGCTGCTGTTTTTTTTTCAAAATTCAACAATTTTGGAACGAATTTGGCCGCCACGCGTTTCATAAACAAACATTGGAAACAATGTCATGACATGATCCAATCGATATGCCAACATCATCAGCGACCTCTCTAATTGTGATTCGGCGATTGTTCGAAACCATTTCTTTCACTTTTTCCACGTTTTCATTGGTTGTTGATGTGCTGGGGCGTCCAGGGCGTTCGTCATCTTCAACGTCTTCACGGCCTTCTTGGAAACACTTATACCACTCGTAAACTCTTGCTTTACTCATAGCATACTCACCATAGGCCTTTGTTAACATTTCACACACTTTGTTACACTTTATTCCATTTTTTACGCAAAATTTGATACAAATTCTTTGATCCATTTCTTTTAACAAACGAAAATGGCCGAGCTCATAAACACACGTCTAACCTTAGTGGTTGTCACAGACAAAGTCAACAATGAAAACAGCTGAAAGTTTTATCACACTTCAAGGGCATGTATACTAACATAATTAAAAAAATGTTTGACAATCGGACTCTCCAAGCCCGCGAAATTTAAAAATTCTCGTTACTTTCTGAACTCACCTCGTACTTAATATATAATACATAATACGTATTGTATGCAATATATATATATAGGCTATATATATATATATATATATATGTGTGTGTGTGTGTGTGTGTGTGTGTGTGTGTGTGTGTGTGTGTGTGTGTGTGTTTGTGTGTGTGTGTGTGTGTGTGTGTGTGTGTGTGTGTGTGTGTGTGTGTGTGTGTGTGTGTGTTGATTTTGCGGGACGCGTGATGCGAATAACATGTTTATATAACAGTATATTTTGCGCGTTGCAAATCTTATATAACATTAATTATAATTAAAAATTACTGTTTTCATCCGGAATCGAGCCGGAAATCTACCGCTTGATAACCACTACACTACGGAAACTTCCAAGAAATTTGCCCGATTTAACTATATGAAATGAATTGTTAATTTTTTTCGTAGTTATATTAAAAGATCATTTGTTTTATATTAACCTGTGAAGATCAGCTGATTTCACTGAACAGCTGATAGGCTATAATAATTTTTCAGGTTATGTTGTTGAAAACGAGCAATGTTAATTTGTCGTTTTTTCGAACAAATTCTCGTAGTTAAAATAAAAAAGGAAGAGAAAAACGATACATGATTTTTATTTTTGGTTTAATAACAGAAATTAGTTTTTTATGTTACCAACCTATCACTATTTATTTGGACATTTGTGTACATAAAAGCAACACAATTGATGGTAAATATTTGAATAAACAATAATAATAACAGCTATGAATTATTATTTATTTTTATTATTATTATTATTTAAACCCACATGAATGGAGGTGGTAAGTTACACGAAATAATAGGCCGACTATATTAAAAGAAAGAACACTTAGATAAAGAACGCCTAATATTAGTGAAAAATATGTGACGAGAGATCCTAGTTCGGTCAGAATAATAACCGGTAGACAAGAATATATTAGAAAGGTCAGCTACTGTTAAAGAACAGGTTTAAACATGATATGGTGAATGATAGGCTTACTGGAAAATAAGCTATTGGAGCAGCCATTATTTTAAGAACTATGGACACCAAATTATGTAATAGTATCAATCCTAACCTTTAAAACACGTTTCTTTTAAATTTCTTTAAAAACATAAACGTATTTTGTA
>CM040190.1:87699879-87754879 GCA_022606455.1 Callitettix versicolor
ATAACATAGACATTCCCCAGTAAAAGTATTCACAGGAACGGATAACGTAGACATTCGGACGTAAAAATATTCACAGGAACGGATAACTTAGACATTAGACAATAAAAATATTCACAGGAACGGATAACGTAGACATTAGAACATAAAAATATTCACAGGAACGGATAACGTAGACATTAGACCATAAAAATATTCGCAGGAACGGATAACGTAGACATTAAACCATAAAAATATTCACAGCAACGGATAACGTAGATATTAAACCAAAAAAATAATCACAGGAACGGATAACGTAGACATTAGACCATAAAAATATTCACAGGAACGGATATCGTAGACATTAGAACATAAAAATATTCACAGCAACGGATAACGTAGACATTAAACCATAAAAATATTCGCAGGAACGGATAACGTAGACATTAGAACATAAAAATATTCACAGCAATGGATAACGTAGACATTCGGTCATAAAAATATTCACAGTATCGGATAACGTAGACATTAGATCATAAACATATTCACAGGGACGGATAACGTAGACATTCGGTCGTAAAAATATTCACAGGAACGGATAACGTAAACATTAGACCGTAAAAATAGTCACAGGAACGGATAACGTAGACATTAGACCATAAAAATATTTAGAGGAACGAATAACGTAGACATTAGACCATAAAAATATTCACAGGATCGGATAACGTAGACATTCGGTCGTAAAAATATTCACAGGAACGAATAACGTAGACATACCATAAAAATATTCACTGGATCGGATAACGTAGACATTCGGTCGTAAAAATATTCACAGGATCGGATAACGTAGACATTCGGACGGAAAAATATTCAAAAGGGCGAACAAAGAAACATTCGGGCGTTAAAGTGTTTACTGACACTGTGGCAAAATATTTACAAGAAACAACTATGTCAGCCAGGAAACTTCGCTACTTACTACGAACACGAAGATTATGCACACATGAAGACACAGAAGAACAGATTAATTGTCACCAGTAGGTATGGCATGTAGTTTATTATTGTTGCGGCACCAAACTTTTATAAAATAATATTTTTAGTGTGACGTTTGCTTCGCAGAGTTTGTTAAAATAATGCCGTCAATGTTTGCACTCAATACTATATTGGATGGTGTGCTCAGATACCTGAGATAAATGTTGCTCTGTTCAAGCTAAATAACGGTCTGACCTTTTCCAATACTTCGCAGTCAAAAAGCTTTGTTTAGTTCGATTTCGTTTATTTTTAAAACGTGAGACATTTTTATTAAAATGTCTAAACTGTCGTTTAAACTATGACAAATTAGATGAATGTAAGGTTTATTGCGAAAATTGAGGCACACTAAATTAGGAGTTAAATCATTAAACATATATTAGTGCGATTTAAACTGAATATCAAGGTATTTTGGCTACGTTAAAGTTGACCTGAACTGCTCAATTTTAACATTTTGAAGTAAAAATCAGGACCGATTGTTAGAAAAAATTATCAGTTGCGTTGAAATGACTATTTGGAAAAATGAAAGTGAAGATGGTTAACGTTTGTCCTACAATGAAAGTGACATTCAAGGTAAAAATCACAACCCAGTCGACTGAAAAAAGCACCGTGACAGGTGAAGAACAGATTGCAGAACGTTAACTAGTAGGATTGTTAAAGTGAATATACAGGCTAAAGAGATAGAAAATAGAAATCAACGACCATTGAAGGAAAAATGGATAATTCCACAAACAGTACAGGTAGTGACAACTGATTAAAGGCAAGAACAAGTTTTCTGAAAGTAAACAGCACAACCGTTAAAGTTAATAATTGTATCAGGGTTCAACAAAAGACCAAGTTATGGAGTGAAAAGATAAAGTCCACTAAAGGCAAATTTCTCAGATAATTGCTTACAGATTTTATGATCCTGATAGGAGGATACAAATTTATAATTCAGTGTAGTTGTAAGAAAGCCTTCTTTTTATATTTTTGTAATTTAAAGGAAATATTTAAAGGAATATTTAATTAAATAATATTCCTTTTTAATTAAAGGAATATTTGCTGGAAACTGACGAGGTCAGATTAATATTGTCGGGTTAGTTCCTTTGCGCTTTTAAACGTCAAACTGTAAGATCGGACAGAACAATGCTAAAATAATTACCGCACGCAACTGTCTCGCTGTCTTAATAAAAACGAATTTCCGACAATACATTACGCGTTTTTGAAAATCGCATTTCCCTTTCATAATCAGCGTTAAAATTGGCATGCACGATTATGCGCAGATTTATTATCTGCATCGACGAAGATTTTAATTAAATACTTTTTTTCGAACAGTGAAACAAATCGCATACTTTGTCTTTAAAAACAACACAAATTCAAATATAGTTAATGCACTTTTCTATTTACACAAATAGTGAGCCAGAAAAAGTTGGAAATAACAAACAGAAACCTGGGTTTTACCTTTAAAAACAATCTAGGTTTCGAATGCGATAATGTTAAATCAAATTTTGCTAAACAATACACACACGCGCGCGCGCGCTCACACACACACACACACACACACACACACACACACACACACACACACACACACACACACACACACACACACACACACACACACACACACACACACACTACAAAAACGCGCATTTTAATAAAAGTTAACGAACCATAAAAAATGATTTAGTGTTCTGGATCCTGCTCATTTCAAAATGAGTCCGAGTACCATGATAATTCATTTCTAATTCATGAGTTCAAATAATTTATTATAACACGTATCATATTTTAGGGCTGGTTCTGATGTTGGATTTTGCGTGATGCGAGTGTATAATAGTATATTTTGCGCGTCGCAAGTCTCATATTACACTAATTATAATTAAAATTTGCTGGGATCGAACCGGGGACATTGCGCGTGTGAGGCGCCCGTGATAATCACTACACTACTGAAACTACGAAGAAGTTTAACGGATGTAAATATACGAGTAATTTCGTGTTGATAAATATGTAATAGTAAAAAAAAAAACAGTTGTTTGATATTAATTCGCAACGATCAGCTGGTTTCACTGTACAGCTGACAGGCAATAAGTTTCAAATTATGTTGTTAAAAACTAGCTATATTAATTTGTCACGTTTTCTAACAAATTATCGTAATTAAAATAAAAAAAGTTAGGGAAAACAAGATATATAATTTTTATTTTTGGTTCAATAACAGAAATTGTTTTCAATATAAATTCGCTAATAGTATAAATAGTCGATTATGAATTCGCAGTCGCTAGGTTCCACTGTTGCCGCACGACCAGGCTGCCATTCCGTCCGTCGTATAAAACAGTAAGTACCTGCGTACAGCGCGTTAGATTCGGCAGGACACATTAAAAACAAGACAAAAAGCTGTCCGAAGAACTTCCCACGTCTCCGCTCTGCGTTGAGGCGATATTTTATCCCTGAGCTATGAAACCGTCATAAGCCACTCATTAAACTCGGCGATTTCTGATCCGATAAGGGACGGGGCTTCATTAAAACTCCCATAACATGGGAACTGAAAACATCAAATATCTCAACAAGCACGCTTTTTAATGGCAGAACTTTGATGTACAGATGGTGTCGTATTTGAATGGACCACGGAATTAAGTGTACACGAAAATATACAGAGCTGACGTCGGCAATTTGTCATTGTTATCGGCTTTTACTGGTCCTATCGTTTATGCGGCCTTGTCAGTGAGAATACAATATATGTGTGTATTAAACTTCATACTAATTTTTTCTTTTTTATTAAAATTATCTTTCTTCTCTCTTATTTGTTTTTCAAGTAGACAATTTCACGCTTTGTTCCAATTTACTAATATTAATGAGTAGTTCTAATCACTATTCCTCGTCTAAAATTATTTAACCGAATACTTTAACTGATTTTTTTTTGTGTTTAACGTCCGACTATTGTGCACACTTGGGCTATTGCAGACGATGGGATGATTTATAGCGTATAAAAATGCCAAACTCTGGCGGGAATCGAACCCGGGTTCTCGGGGTGAAAGCACAGTACGCTTTCAACTAGGCCACCGAGGCGGCTTTACTTTAACTGAAATTAAATTTAATATTTTGTAGAATAAACAAGTAATCGCCACACGCAGCCGTCTCGCTGGACGTTATTGAAGCGAATTTCAATTAAAAAAATTCTTTACATTACCATATTTTAAAATTTTAATCTCAGTAACATAACCAGCATTAAAATATGAATACATTACCATTTTAAACTTTCAAATTGCACTTATAATATGAAAGTGAACCCAGACCGCCGTTAAAATAAATTTCTTAATTTCAACGGATTTTAAACGCTGATTAAATCTGATTTTCAAAAACGATTCAATACACGAAAGTTATTTATTTTTAAAGATTGAAATGACCGCCATTTTGAAACTGTTGAATAAATTTCGCTGGTTAACGATCTTGTGAAAACTATTACTATAATCGATTTTTGGGAAAAGTGTGAATCAAATCGGATTAAAATTACAAACGTGAGAGTGTTTGCACACGCGCGCGCGAACAGGCCAACACAATTACTTTGCAGGTCAACTGAAGGGCCACTGCTGGATTCGTCGCAGTGGTCATGAAGAAGCTGAGGACTGAAGATCAAGAAAAAAGAGCCAACACCCAGTGTACCCCCATCAAAGTAATTAATGCCTGGTGGCGGTTCTGTGGGGCGGTTTGTAGAAGAGGAATGCTTTTGGTGGTTTTTTAGTAGGTAGCAATAACATATAGCATAACCTCAACTTGAGTCTTACACTACGGGGATATACATACACAAACGCGCGTGCGCGCACACATATACGCGCACACACACACAAAATATATATATATATATATATATATATATATATATATATATATATATATATATATAATGTTAACGACCCTTAAGGCCGCCTCGGTGGCCTAGTTGATAGCATACTGGGCTTTCACACCGAGGACCCGGGTTCGAATCCCGGCCAGGGCCTGGCATTTTCATAAGCCATAAAGTATCCCATCGTCTGAATTAGCCCAAGTGTGCACAATAGTCGGGCGTTAAACATCAAAAAAAACCCTTAAAAAAGTGATATAAAGGACAAGATTGGTGTTCATTTCAAGCTCGTGATTTCGGGTCTTACCACGATGGCCGCTCCAATAGCTCACTTTTCCAATGGAAATTCGCTAATAAGGCGTTTAAAAGGAGAGCAAAGCAAAAGAAAGTATTAAGCAATATCCAACAGACTGGACCAATCACACGATTTTAATTCCAAACGCTCTTGAAACTCCCCCCAATCACGCCACAATCCCATAATTTCCGGCCATCTTGAAATATTTCTTTCTCATTACGCCAGTAAAAAACGTCCTTTACACCGGCTCCGCGGGACAATTAATTTTAAGCGCAAGTGATTAGAGGCCAACGGTCGCAATAATTGTAAATAATAAAAGCGGATAATTAGAGACGATCCAAGCCTTGGCTTGTTCACGTCGCTTGTATTGGGTTTTATTTGTAACGGTATGCATAAGTCACTAATCTCGGAGCGGCGAACATGAGTTATTGGGCCGTAGCGGCCAATCAGCGCTCAGCTCGGGTCACGAGTATATCCTAGGATCATTAATAACATGCCCCTCCGCCCTGCCTCCTCTGTATGGCCACACACATCTAATTAATTGCAAGAATAGATATTGTTCCCCCACGCCAACATTCGATAAACAATTATTTTAATTGAAGTTTATGCAAAGCGCCGTGATCTTTGTATCGACAACGTCCGGTTGTGGTCTTCATTATTCTTTCTGCCAATGCGAGGACTTCTTGCGACACGACTTCGCGATTTTTGAAATTGAACCGTAGTGGGAGGGGGAGAAGGTCAACGTTTTAAGACTGTGAGTGGGGTTACGGACGTTTAAAAATAATTAAACGGCAGGGATGCAGACTAGCTGCACCTATTGAAAGGATTTAGACATCCCTCGCGGTACCCGAGTCTATTATTACACTGCACTTACTACTGTAACACTTTACACTCACACTTGCATTTAGGGAGGCGATAATAGCCTAAATATGCTTTTCGCCTTAAAATAACAACAACAAATCAATAAATAAATAATTAATATAGGCTAATTAAGATGATGTATTGTTTCGAAGCTTCACGTGTGCGTAGACGCGTGGTCTGTGATGACCAAACTGCTTGTGTATTATAGTATTATAATACACAATTATAATACATCATTTTTGTATTATAGTATTATAATACATCATTTTTGTTTTCGCTTAACCAGAATAATTCGATTAATGATTGACTAAAAACTTAACTGTATTCAAAATCACAATGTAAGTGTACCAATATCACTTTCTTCCTACATTGGTTAACGTGTGAGAATTTCAGTGAACCAAATCACGTGGTTTACTTCTATTAGGTTTACATTTTACAGGGTTATCAGACACAGACCTCATATCCTTTGGTAGTTCATACTTCAAAACCATATTCTTTGTTTACTCCATCAGGAAATTGATTTTATAATTTCACGTAAATCGTTGTTACTTATAGACCAAAGAGCTGTATATACCCTTCGCAGCACATTATCTTGAAAGTTTTTATCAATTTGTTATATGATTCTTTTGTACAGTTCAACATTTCAAAGATTCATACAGCCTTCAGTACTTGCTTATAGAATATATTTTGTACTCCATGGTTACTGAATGATAGTAGAAGGCATCGTATTTTGTACTCTATGGTTACTAAACATAGGCTTGAAGATTCCGAATTTAGTACTCCATGGTTATTAAATAAAGGCTTGAAGCTACCGTATTTTTTACTCTGTGGTTACTAAATGAAGGCTTGAAGGCTCCGTATTTTTTACTCTATGGTTATTAAATAAAGGTTTTGAAGCTTTCGTATTTTTTACTCTATGGTTAATGAATGAAGGATTGAAGGCTCTGTAGTTTTTACTCTATGGTTACTAAATAAAGGCTTGAAGCTACCGTATTCTTTACTCTATGGTTACTAAATGAAGGCTTGAAGGTTCCGAATTTTGTACGCTATGGTTATTAAATGAAGGCTTGAGGCTCCGTATTTTATACTCTATGGTTACTAAATAAATGCTTGAAACTTCCGTATTATTTACTCTATGGTTACTAAATGAAGGCTTGAAGGTTCTGACTTTTTACTCTATGATTACTAAATGACTGTTTGAAGGTTCCGAATTTTGAGCTCTATGATTACTAATGAAGGTTTGAAGGTTCCGACTTTTTACTCTATGATTACTAAATGAAGGTTTGAAGGTTCCGAATTTTGTACTCCATGCTTAATGAATGACGGCTTCAAGGCTCCGTATTTTATACTCTGTTATTTCTAAATGAAGGTTTGAAAACTCTATATGTTGTACTCTATGATTAAAGAATGACGGCATGAAGACTCTGAATTTTATACTCTATGGTTACATAATGAAAGACTGAAAGCTCCGTATTTTGTACTCTATGGTTACTAAATAAAAGCTTGAAGGATCTATATTTTATACTCTGTGGTGACTAAATGAAGGCTTGAATGCTCCATATTTTGTACTCTATGGTTATCCATCGCGTTTACAGACGTATTATTACAACTGACTACGTTTGGACTTAACAATAATATTGCAAACAGGAATCCCTTTCTGTAGAACTCCGCTCGTCTTGAAATATAAACGAACGTATTATGAATGACGAAATGGCACCTACTGTGTATTATCAACAGTATTTTCAAAAAACGTTCCATCGTCTTTTTTTTATTTTAAGGCGAAAAGCACATTGAGGCTGTTATCGTTTCCCTAAATGTAAGTGTGAGTAAAGTGTTAAATTCGTAAGTGTAGTGTTGTAAGTGTAAGTGTGTGTTAGACTCGGGTACCGCGAGAAACGTCTAAATCCAATCAATAGGCGCAGCTAGTCTGCACTCCCCTTCGGGGACGTTCGAGTGTAAAGTGTTAAAGTCATAAGTGTAGTGTTGTAAGTGTAAGTGTGTGTTAGACTCGGGTACCGCGAGAGACGTCTAAATCCTCTCAATAGGCGCAGCTAGTCTGCACTCTCTTGCGGAGAAGTTCCATCGTTCATCGTTACGTTGGTTACATTCTCACACATTTCACTTACAAATTGAGAGTAGGTCAGCAAATATCCATCTTGATTCGCGAAAATTATTAAGGTTTACACAAAAACACAGAGCTTCGTTATTCACTACCGGTTTCGATCTTTACAGGTCATTTAAAAATAGTCTATTTCAAAATTTGTGTATTTATAAACCTTTAAAATGTTTGATTTCCACATAGTATAAGCCTCAACTTTCAAAATAATCGACAATAATGTCTTCTCTTTTAAATAACCGCTTGTCAAGGAAGCACACAGTGTAATAGTCAGTGACACACCAGAAGGTTGTGTGTAACAAATACATCGTTGAAAGAAAATTTGCTTGTGAGAACTTCTAAAACTTTTTGCGGGTAACACGCGCCGTGGATAAATCACCCGATTGAAGGATACCAACAGCAAGACACTATTAAAAGAAACTGTATGGCGATGTGTTGTAATTGTGACAGTCGGGCGAGGATGTTTCGACTTGACTTGTAACACCATAAAAGAAATTCCTGATCTGTTATTGAACATGGCTGCGTTAACTTTCCCATCACAGTGTATAAAAGATCATGTAGTTAGTTCTTTACACGGTGACTATTGCCCAACATAATGAATAATTTTATCGAGCGATTCTCTTCCAATCCGAATCAATAACACTAACAGCCCCGCTCCGCGTAACAGCTTTTTGCGCGCTCCAGTTATGCAGCGACGCGAGCGAAGCGTTATCCATTTTCGTCGTCATCGTTTTCAGTTTTTCATCTGAAAACAGCACTTATATCGTTTCGGTTTCGGTTTTACGGAGAAAAATGTACATTAGGGCCGAGTGTTATACATTTACCGGCGTGTCGAGTTTTTCTGTGACGCCCTTATAAGTGCAGAATCCGAGGTGGCCCTCGACAAAAGTCGCCATTACGGTCGGTTTTATAGACTGTAACGCGGGTAAATGAATGAACGGTTTAAAACGGAATCGCTCGCATTTACAGTCAGCGCATGCTTAAAACAGCTTATAAATGGGTAGCATGTTGTCATCGGTTGTCATAGCAACATGCGGCATATCAGATTCAGCGCGGTCTACATTAATATGGAATGGTTCGCCCGATATGGAGAACAACTATGCGAGTGTTTTTCTCAGGAAATGGGGAAAAAAGCGTTTAAGCGCAGTGCGAAGGAGATCGGCCAGCACGTGCGCTGGGGTACGCTCGAATGTGAAATTATTAAAGAAACATTAAGAGCAATAAAACCTTAAAAGGAAGCGATACCTGCAGGGATGTTCTGTTTGTTGCAACATTGAGACTTTTATTTTATTTGGAAGTGTTTCACGCTCCGGATTGCATATAAAAAATGCTACTAACCGATTTCATACTCACAGCGTTACAAATATATTGAAACTCGTCTTAGAATGGCCTTAATCAATCTTGAAATTAAATCAATTTATTAGGAATAATTTTGAATTAATTTATTTAATTACAGCATTTTAAAGTTGGTTACGGAGACTCGGTGGTCGATGCGACTACAGCACCGGTCAGTCTGCTGCGCACATAAAGGTAGTTCTAGCCGCAGTTACTCCCGTTGCTTTTCCCTTACCGTTAAAGCTGATCCCTCTTCCTCATTAGTCTAACTGGCGTAAAGTATGGACGTTAAGCAAAACATAAATAAATAAATAAAATAAAAAAGTTGGTTACAAAAAAAAAATCGAAGTGTTCACTTATTAATGAACTCCCATTGGAAAATGAGATATCCTGAAATGAGTGCCGATGTTGATCTTTATATCACTTTTTCAGGGAGAGGGTCATTAAAATTTAGATATGTAGATACTCTCGTGTGCGTGTGTGTGTGTGTGTTGGTACGCTCACGTTTGCAATCGCAGTTCGATTTGCTTCAAACAACGGCACACAAATTCAGATTACCTTGAGCTAAGCCCGCAGTATTTAAACGCTTCTTCAATACTCCACGTCCTGTCACGAAGCTCAAGGTTTTCCTCAGGTTGCCAGTACTTAGTATGGACACTTGTGATAGTTTACGATCACTGACAGATTAATCCAATTGTTTGGGAGGAGGCGGTTGGGCGGAAGATTAAACTTACAGGAGGGCCTCCTTGGAAGAGGGTGTTTTGAGACTTAAAACTGATATAAAATTAGTGTAAAAATATATTCTCACTTGATTTTTTCATATGCCTGTTTCTTAAAACTCTAGCAAAATTGGCTCCATTTACACAATTTTAACATAAAAACCACAAACTCACAAAAAGCCTTTATAGTCACAGAATCGCTAAGCAAAATAAAAGATAAAACATCGAAATATATAACAAAAGACTTTTAAATTACAGTAACATGCTGCAAATTGTTGAAAGTTGAGTTTTTGTGAACTTTCTTAAATTTACGTACAGTACTTTTATTTCAGAAATAAGATTAGGAAGGAAAATTCCAGTGCTGGTAGAAAGTGGTTACCATATTACCCGTACAAAAGGTTGTGAAAACCCGGTCGAGATTTGTGGAATGTTTAATGTGAGTATAAATCAGCAAATGTGCCTTTCTTTGGAAGGAAAATAAAGATGGTCGTCCCGTATGTGGTATATTGTTATTGCATGTTAAAGAACCCAACCTAAAACATATTTTCTCTCAATACAATGACGCTCATTTAGAAACAAACATTTTACTTGAGAAAACGTTTTTTTCACTTCTATCTCCTCTTCTCAATATACCTATCTATAACTTTCTCTTTCCTATCTGCATCTCTATCAACATACAGCAAAGCAAGTCCGGTTAAACGCCACAACGGTTATCGACCAATTTTAGACTTCAGGAAGAGGTTTCTGCTGTTGTAGTTGACGCAGGAAAAGAACAGAATTAACATTAAAGATGTAATTGATTAACCCCTCAGCATAAGCACACACCTTACAGACGTGCATACGGACAAAATTTCGTTGACATATGATAGTGGCAGGACTCTACGACTCCTGTCAGAGGACTCGGACGACTCTTTGATCCTTTTCCAGAAGATCCACTTCAAAGGTTATGCATACGCTTCCATTTTATGGAAGTAAAATAGAATCTTTAATTTTTTTAATTTTATTTATCTCGAGAGGGGCGGTCGCACCATCCGCCTCCTTTAAGCCGTTCTTGTTTGCAATTGGGCTGATAAAGTTACCCACACAGCTGACTTTCTGAGGTAGTAGAAATGACCAGTGGGTAAGGGTCTTTCTCAATCCATTTTTTTTCATTTTTGGCAACCGTTTTACTTTCTCACGCCTGTTTTGGACCTTTTTTCGCCAGTTTGTCAGCCTTTCATATCCCTTTTAGCTTACGGACACCCGCATCTTTTTCACCTGACTTAGGTCGAGAGTTTAAACAAAGTCTGGTGGCTTTTCTACACTAACTTGGAATTGAATTTGTGTGTACTTAAGGACTTGATAGGAGCCTGAACATCCGTTCCAAGTGGGATTAGCTCATTTGCGATCACTTAGGCACAGTTTAGCCACATTTCTGCCTAAAATAGTTGCAAACTTCCCCAGGGTGATGCTAACTTAGGCCTACTCCATTGTTGATTTCCCGTAAATTCCCGCGTATACTTCTTCAGCAATGCGAGATTAACCTGTATATAAATACTATGTCTTCATCCGTAGTAGTAATGACCTCAGTTGTACCATTCCTGTTATATACTTATTTCACAAAGTTTGACTCATAAGATTTTCCTAATCATACTGTCTCATGTTTAAGACAGGTTCATGGGACTGAACCTGATCGCAGATTACACCACGTCCTTCAGTCAAACGGCTCATTAACATAACTTGCACGGTAAAATTTATAAAACGTTCAGTTTCATACAAATCGGTTGGCAATAACGACCTTTGACGCTCGGTCGTGGATCGGTATTAATAGTTTCCGGGCAGGTGGCGCGCATAGGGGCAGCGTCTAGGAAGTCATTCGTTACGAATTATACAAAAAATAATTGTTATTAAAATTCAAAAAGCAATAAATATAGGTTTTATTTACCCAGAATAGCAGGTGACGTAACGAGTGTCATGGCATTTGAAATGAGGGTTTTTCGTTTGTGTTCTTCTTGATATGGATTATATGGGTAGCGGTTCTTAGCGGTACAACTTCAAGAAATGTACGTGTTGAAACATGACGTCATAGTACATGCTGGTTTACTGTTGTATGGGTTTGGCGACACATAGTCACTCATTTTTCCCCGTGTATAAGAACGTCCGATTTTAATATAACATTAATTCAAGCTCAAGATACTGCACAACTAATCCGACTGCCTCAAACCGACCTAATACACGTCTGTAAATATAAACTGTACGAATTTACAAAAATAATTTTATTTTTATTCATAATCTTTATTACAAATTTCATTAGAATCAGCATATATAATTTTAAACTTTCAAATTGTGTTAAAATAAAAAATAAAGGCCCTTAACCTCTGTCAAATAAATTTTCTTTGAACCGATTTTCAAAATGTTAATTTATGTAAATTGCAACAATGATTACGATAGTGAAATCTTATTTTTTTTAAAAGTAAGAAAAAAGTATGCATTCGTGGGACTGGCCGACAGAGGTGACTACTTTTGGAATGCCTGACTATACTTTTTCACTGTTATGATTTAACTATTTTTACAAACGTTTAGATGCATGCCGGAAAGAATTTAAATTGTCTAACTGTAATAATAAAAATATTATTTGTAATTCTGGAATTCAAAAATTGTTATCATTTTCATTAAATAATTTAACTGCACAAATTTAGAAAACAAACATTTTAAAAATTACACAAGAACAATAAACATAACCTCAATTGGATTATATTGAAACGACAGCTGTTGTGAGAAATCAGCTGTTTAGAAGTAGTCACGTCAAGTGTACATATATGAAGAACAATTATAGGGCCTACATGCTGTCAGATATGCGTTACAGAATCAAGTGTGACGCGAAAGCAAATGTTTATACCCATGTTTTGTGACGACAACTGTATTTAATTACCTTTTGACTTTTATAAACTGAAGGTAAGGGACATTACTTCTACATAAACTACTAACACCAAAGATATGTTCAAAGTATTAAAGCGAAGTTATTAATGTTAGCTGTGGCTAGAGGAGTGAATAGAAAAAAAGTTTGCCGAAAGGAAAAATGGAAAAAAACGATCAAACCAATAACGTCTATCTATTTCTGTAGGTAGGTTCGTTCTTTTTATTCCTATCTTTCGATAACAGTACATTCGTATTATATAAAAACATTGTGCTGCTTTGGTTTCGGTACTTTTCCGTAGTTGAAGAACACGTGCACGTTGTAACCGTTTATAATAATTGTTGTTAATATTGCTAGTTTCTAACAACATAACCTGAAACTTATTATAGCCTATCATCTGTGAAATCAGATGATCGTTACGAATTAATATAAAACAACTGATCTTTTACTATAACTACAGTAAATAATATGTAAGCCAAGGTTCACTTATTTACTTTTATTTAAACATAACAAATATTTTCAAATATATATTCAAACTAATTATATATTCAGCAAAGTTATCCTTAACAACAGCTTCGCTTCTGTCGGTAACTCCCCTAGTTTCACACGTGTAGGCCTACTTTTTTAAAATATAGTTTTACAGGTAGCACAAAAGCGTATTTGTTTTAGACATATTAACCCATTAATTTTTCATCAGGCGAAACGAAATCGCTGTTTCAAGTTATCCGTTCCGTATTTGGTTTTGTGTGTTTGTTACGTAGTTTTAGTTAAACCCAATAGTTGTTGTTGCCGATTGTTGTGAAATTCGGTACGAAGGTACTTTGTATAAAGGCCAAACTATGTATGGGTAAGATTTCTTGTCGTTCACGTCCGTTTCAAGTTGGCACCCACTGACTTAACGATGACGAGGCAGTTGCTGGTTATTTCCTGTAATACTGGCTGAACGGTAAGACCTGTTATAATTTTGACCGCCTCGTAGAGAAAAAAGCATACAATTTCTAATAAAATTGATCCAGTAACAGTCTTTCTAAATATTACGGTTACCGGTTAAATTTGCTAAAAATATACGAGCGTTTCAGAGCGGTGATTGGCAGTTAAGAATACTGCAAGGTCTACTATTGTCTGAACTACTAATCTTTAGATGGCGAAGATATATTTTTAGCTAAATTTAATCAAACACTTTAAATGTGATTTTTGAGACAATTTTGTTTTGTCTGAACTACTAACCTTTAGCTGAATTTAATCAAGCACTTTAAATGTGATTTTTGAGACAATTTTGTTTTGTCTGAACCACTAATCTTCAGATGACGAAGATATATTTTTAGCTAAATTTAATCAAACACTTTAAATGTGATTTTTGAGACAATTTTGTTTTGTCTGAACTACTAATCTGTAGATGGCGAAGATATATTTTTAGCTGAATTTAATCAAGCACTTTAAATGTGATTTTTGAGACAATTTTGTTTTGTCTGAACTACTAATCTTTAGATGGCGAAGATATATTTTTAGCTGAATTTAATCAAACACTTTAAATGTGATTTTTGAGACAATTTTGTTTTGTCTGAACTACTAATCTTTAGATGGCGAAGATATATTTTTAGCTAAATTTAATCAAACACTTTAAATGTGATTTTTGAGACAATTTTGTTTTGTCTGAACTACTAATCTGTAGATGACGAAGATATATTTTTAGCTAAATTTAATCAAACACTTTAAATGTGATTTTTGAGACAATTTTGTTTTGTCTGAACTACTAACCTTTAGATGGCGAAGATATATTTTTAGCTGAATTTAATCAAGCACTTAAAGGTGATTTTTTAGACAATTTTGTTTTGTCTGAACTACTAATCTTTAGATGGCGAAGATATATTTTTAGCTGAATTTAATCAAACACTTTAAAGGTGATTTTTGAGACAATTTTGTTTTGTCTGAACTACTAATCTTTAGATGGAGGTATACATAATATCTAACCTAGGTTCAGCAAAGATATCATTAATAAAACTTTGCTTCTGTCGGTAACTCCCCGAGTTCCACACGCGAACTTTTTTAATAATTTTTCTAAAAATACTTTTCGCTGTAATTTGTAGGTTCCGCGGAAAATACCGCAGAGATGCACATGTTCTATTTTGTAAGTAATATTGATAAAATTCACAGTCTTACCGCGACAGTCGCTCCATTAGTACATTTTCGAAAATAAATTCGCCGATACTGTGTCGTTAGTTTGGTTACTTCCTCCAGTGTCTCTCCGGACGGTTAAAAGCATTGCAGCCAGGTACTCTGGGAGCGGAAGAATCGGGCCGAGAAAAACACGAGACCCTCGAATAATATGAAACTGAAAAAATCCACACACAAATCAGGCTTGTTCAGTTTTGTCAGAAAGTAATAAATCTATATTATATAGGAGCCTAGAAGCCCGAGATCCAATTAGATGGGAAATATTTGTGTTGTTGGTCGGAGGAGAGAATGAGAGAGGGGGAGGGGTGGGGGGATATCACGACCAAAAATACTACCTTGTCAACAGAAACAAGTTTGGGTTTTTGTTCACCTGTTATTTGCGCGGAATCATGCCTTGAATCATCCTGTTCTCCTGCTCATTATATTTCTTATAGAAAACCTCGGAAAAAAGTTCAACACAACATGCAGATAATCCGATCGATGTGTTTATGAATCCCTAAACAGCAATAAATATCCAATCCGCTGTCCGATATCATTAGACCGAAGAAAGAATTGTAAATCTGGCGTAGACATCGCGTAGGTGTCCGAGTGGGGAATTAACGAAATTATGCGTTTCGCAGTGTTTTCCTTTTGCTTTGGAAATGTTAATGAATTGAATCGGAACGGCTAGTTGTAATTAGAATTGCGTTATATAACCTGCACGTAGATCGTATTGAAAACTCCGCCATTTTGTTTCGAAACAACTTTACAGTTGAGATCTATAGAATCAAAACTCACATAATCCAAACATGACAATATTTAGTTAGCAGTGGATTCTTGTAAGATTTTTTGCGTTGAATGCAAATCTGATTTGTTTGTCAAAATTCAATCTTCTTACAAAAATATCGAAGTTTACGGTTGTAATTAGAATTACGTTATATGACCTGCACGTAGATCGTATTAAAACTCCACCATTTTGTTTTGAGAAAACTACAGTTGAGGATTGTAGATCAAAACTAACGTAATCCAAAATTGACAAAATTTAGTTAGCAATGGATTCTTTTAAGACGTTTTGCAACGAATCCAAATCTGATATTTTTTTGTCAAAATTCAATCCTCTTAAAAAAATATCAAAGTTTAGGGTTGTAATTATAATTGCGTTATATAACCTGAACGTAGACCATATTAAAAACTCCGCCATTTTGTTTCGAAACAACTTTACAGTTGAGGCCTCTATAATTAAAACTCACATAATCCTAAATTGACAAAATTTAGTTAGCAGTGGATTCTTTTAAGAAGTTTTGCGGTGAATTCAAATCTGATATATGACCTGCACGTATTTGTTTTATTAAAAACGAGACCATTTTGTTTTGAGAAAACTAAAGTTAAGAATTCTATAATCAAAACTAACGTAATACAAAATTGACAAAATTAGGCTAGTTAGCAGTGGATTGTTATAAAAAATTTTGCAACTAATTCAAATCAATTTTTTTTGTCAAAACTCAACCTCTTAAAAAAAGAGTATCAAAGTTCAGAGTTGTAATTATAATTACATTATATAACCTGCACGTAGATTGGTTTTGTTAAAAACGCCGCCATTTTGTTTTGAGAAAACTACAGTTGAGAATTCTAGAATCAAAACTCACGTAATAAAAAATTGACAAAATTTAGGCTAGTTAGCAGTGGATTGTTATAAAAAATTTTGCAAGGAATTCAAATCTGATTTTTTTTTATCAAAACTCTTAGAAAAAGAGTGTCAAAGCTCAGGGTTGTATTATAATTACATTATATAACCTGCACGTAGATTGGTTTTATTAAAAACGCCGCCATTTTTGTGGATAGTTTTGTGAAAACTACAGTTGAGGATTCAAAACTCACGTAATCCAAAACTGATGAAATTTAGTTAGCAGTGGATTCTTATAAGAAATGTTGCGGAGAAATCTGATGTCTTTATGTCAAAATTCAGTCAATCCTGTTAAAAAGTGTATCGAAATTCAAGGTTTTTTTTGCTATCGATACTAACATGATTCACCGGATAATGTGATTTTTCTATGCAAGTGTCCATTAACCAATGGTAGAACAGGATTAAAGTCACGTGATCTGATTTTTTAGCTGTTGAACTGTTGCGATGTGGTTTAACAGTGTAGTTTATTTTCTTAGATTTTTATCAGTAAATGTATGGAATAACAATACCTGTAACAAAGGGTGAATTTATCAGTAAATGTATGGAATAACAATACCTGTAACAGAGGGTGAAAACCCCAATAAGCTTTCTATTTGACCTAAGACCGATTTGGCTGCAGTAAATTTTGAATGTTTCTACAATAAAAATATTTGGGCTTCCAGAAGAGTCTTTTTAATCCATTTTTGTGTAATGTTTAAAATATTTGAGTTTTGTTCTGGCATTGCGTAAAAAAAATAAACAATAATTTAGATGATGTACTTTGAAATCATATTTATTTCAAAAATGACCTGCAAACAACAACCTATAAAATGAAAACTACACAAAAACTTTTGTGAATATTCAATATTAAAACTACCAAAACTAAGAGTCAAAATTCAAATCATCGAAATTTTGATTACATTTTCTTATTGAAAACTATTTAAAATTCTAAAATTTTTCTTCAACAACTTTCTTATGAATCCTATCTTTTGTCAGAAGTAGCCTTAACAAGAATAGGCTATAATAGATTATACAGTACACGTTCTTTTACTCTACTAAAAAACCAAGTTTTCGGATTATGTAATTTCTGACTATCGGCCTCAGTTAATCTGTCCATAATATTTGGGGACAGGGATGACTATTTTCGTAAACAAATATCGATATTCAGATTTGTATATTCTTTTATCAGCACTTCATTTTGATTATTTCGATACAAAGTTATTTATGTTTTGAGCAGTATAATATAAATACATGTTTTTGTCTTTTTTCCACAAAAGATGTTTTTGTCTTTTCATATAAAAGTGTTATTTAAGCTTAATACTACTCCTAGTTCATGTCGCTCCTAGTCTGGTATCTTGCTAAGAATGATTTGAACAGCGTATGCAGTATCTTTTATTTACGAGGTGTGTTCCGAAAGTAACGAGAATTTTAATTTTTTGAACAAAATATTTATTTATTCTTCTACATTGATGGTGTCGCCTTCAAAATAGTCCCCATTAGAGATTATGCACTTGTGCCAGCGCTTCCTCCAATCCTCGAAACACTTCTCAAACTCGATCTTTGAGATAGCCTTTAGTTCTTTCAGCGATGCACTTTTAATGTCATCTACGGCTGTAAAACGACGTTCCTTCTAGGTTCTCTTTATTTTTCGAAATAGAAAAAAGTCACAAGGAGCCATGTCTGGCAAATATGGAGGCTGGGGCTTTGTTACAGTACTGTTTTGGACCAAAAATTCACGAACAAGCAATAAAGTGTGAGCTGGTGCATTATCGTGGTGCAAAAGCCATGAATTGTTTTTCCACAGATCCGGGCGTTTTTTTCGGATTGCTTCACGCAAACGGCGTTGAACTTGTAGGTAGTACTCCTTATTGACCGTTTCACCTGATGGCAGGAATTCATGATGCACTATGCCATTAATATCAAGGAACACAGTTTCACGTTCGACCGCACTTGTCGAGCCTTTTTCGGTCTTGGCCAGAATGCCTCCACTGGGATGACTGAGCCTTAGTGCCGACGTCATATCCGTAAACCCATGTTTCGTCACCTGTTATAATACGTTTCAATAATTCTGCATCGTCGTTGACTTCATTTTAATGACTCCTGAGCAACTTCCATTCGCCGCTGTTTTTGTACAAAATTCAACAATTTTGGAACGAATTTTGCTGCCACGCGTTTCATACACAAAACATTGGAAACAATGTCATGACATGATCCAATCGATATGCCAACATCATCAGCGACCTCTCTAATTGTGATTCGGCGATTGTTCATAACCATTTCTTTCACTTTTTCCACGTTTTCATCGGTTGTTGATGTGCTGGGGCGTCCAGGGCGTTCGTCATCTTCAACGTCTTCTTGGAAACGTTTATACAATTCATAAACTCTTGCTTTACTCATAGCAGACTCTTGATAGGCCTTTGTTAACATTTCACACACTTTGTTACTCTTTATTCATTTTTTACGCAAAATTTGATACAAATTCTTTTATCCATTTCTTTTAACAAACGAAAATCGCCGAGCTCATAAAAACACGTCTAACCTTAGTGGTTGTCACAGACAAAGTCAACAATGAAAACAGCTGAAAGTTTTATCATACTTCAAGGGCATGTATACCAACATAATAAAAAAAATGTTTGACAATCGGACTCTCCAAATTGGCGAAATTTAAAAATTCTCGTTACTTTCTGAACACACCTCATAAATATGTACTCGTATTTGTTTTCCAACTTTCTAAAATTCACTGAGCCGCTGAAGCAACAGTTAATTATACATTCATTTGTTGCTTTACAAATAGTTTTATTTTGTGCTTATTATTAAGTTGAGGATATTTTCATTGTTTACAATTTGTTATCAATATACTTTATTGTGTGCACATATAAATAATATACTTAGAACTCTGATAACATTTAAAAAATGGAAACACGTGTTTAATGGTTGTAAAAAACAAGAAAATCTTACAGAAACAATCAATCAGTTTCTGATTCTAGATAGGCCTATAGCACACACAACTAAGGAAAGACAGACTAACATTTTGAAAAAAAATTATAATCTTTTTATGTAGTTATGAAGTGTTTCAAAATGAAATTAATAATATAAATGACCTTATAAATTTACAAGATATTAATTATTTGTTTTCAAATATTTAAGGTTTGTTTCAAACAATGCTGTATTAAGTCCGGAAAACAAATTTCTTATTCTATTTTGTGTTTAGTTAAGTTTTTCAGAAGGCATTGTTTTTTAAAGCACAGGAACATTTTTCTCGAAAACTACTAAAGATATTTATATAAAACTTTTTTTGTTTTGTTTCTAATACCAATATGAATATTTTAAGAAGATGATATTCCAAAATTTCTTTTTATTTAAAAATGACCCAACACTGCAAAAACTATTTCTCAGGGAAATTTCGGTCTCGGATTAAAAACATTTTCACTTGAAAAAAAAATATATTTTGAAAAATCCTGTGCTCTAAATAACCAAAAAAATCCAATCTTTAGAACGTAAAAAAAATAAGCTTCTATAATCATTAAAACACTTCACAATAAATCCTATATGACAATTGGTCATATAAATAGTATTTAAAGATTTTTCAATGGCCATCATTTTCAAAACTGATGAACAGATTTTGCTGGGTAACAAAATTTTTACGAGCTACATGTTACCAAAATTAATTTATGTGCCAAATTTGATGTTTTATATTTACGTGAGTTGTACTGTATCGGAAATTCGGTTCCATTACGTCAAGTCGACAAAAAATCCCCAACCCTTTTGTTTTTCATAAAAACCACTTTCGACAAGACGTTTCAAAACATATGTTTTTTTTTTATAAGAAATCAAAATTTTCAACGGTAAATAACAGTAACGGTGGATTCTACAAGAAAATAGAACAGAAATGTTTTTTCTTACGGAATTGATAGTTTTATCGATTCCTGATGTTATTTTGAATTTTAAAATTTTTACTCCAAGAGGATGACTACCAACGACTGTCTCTAATAAAGAATTTAAAACAGGCTTTACCGACCTGGTCTGGAAATGTCGGGATAACCTCAATGTTCTACCCTTGCAAAACCGTGTTACACTACGCTGGATACCACAGCGCAAGGGGTTGAGGTATAACGAGGTAGACAGGCTGGCTAGACTTTATTTGACTCTGTGTTGGGCTAGATTAGCTAGATTTACAAACAACACCAGTAGAAATGGTATACATTTAGAGGGAATTCCCGTAGTAAGTATACAAAAGGTTGCTGAAGGTGGACTTGAGTAGTTGGGATCCTGGATATCATTATGTGGAACTGTGGTCTAAGGGTGCATCTGAACAGATAGGAAAGTACCTAGAAGAAACAGTGATGGTTGTGTAGGAAAAAAGAAAAAACTGCAGGTCATATATTCTATGTGAAGCTATTGGCAGTAGGAAGGAAACAGTGTGTACACCTTCCAAAACCCTTAGACCTCCAGCTGAATGACTTAGCGGACTGTTCGAACTTACTGATGGAACCAATCTGCTGAAGTGGAACTAGCGATAAATGTTATCAATTTCTAATAATTTGACAATTTGTAACACTCTTATTAAAAAAACAATTATTAAAACTTTGATGAATCATAACCTATATTTTTCATATACTATCGCGCTAAACATTTCGACCGATTTTTTACCCAAATAAGGACCTGCTTTGAAGTTATATATATATATATATATATATATATATATATATATATATATATATATATATATATATATATATAGGTACCTAAGGATCGTCAGAACAGGGCACTCAAGCCTAATACTTTCCCAATTTAAGGCTTTAAAATAAAATAAAACCGATAAAGGTTTGAAAACAAAATTGCAGAAACAGTAAAAAGTATCCCCGTGAGAGTGCAGCACAATGTACGTATATGTGACAACTAATTTGTGTGGGCACCAAAACAGCTGTTAAAAAAAATTGTTGGAAGTAAAATTTAAATTATTACTGTAGACTTAAATAATTATTTACCGGATCAGTTTTTAAAGTAGAATCGGTAAGACAATCTAGGCCAGTTCTAGTTTGTAAATGTTGTTAAATAAAATACTATAGCTGGCTATTTGTTTATTTGAAAAGGCTATTTAGCTACTTCTGGAAGATAACGCAGAATAATTGGTTCAAAGAGATCCAGAGTGGTTTAGAAGAGTTAAATTTGACGGTGCCTCAAATTGAAGGTAGAGCAGAGGAGAGGGTTCTAAGGAATATCTGCGATTCAAGCTAACAACGTTTGAACGAAAGATCTACACCATAACTGATGAACAAAGGACAGCCAAGTCGGATAGGATGAAGAAATTTTGGGAACGGTAGAAGAGGCTGAAACGCTAGTCTTTCAATAGCCATGTTGGACTTGGAGGTATATGGACTGATGTGTATGTACGTATATGTGACAACTAATTTGTGTGGGCACCAAAACAGCTGTTAAAAAAAATTGTTGGAAGTAAAATTTAAATTATTACTGTAGCTAAGACTTAAATAATTATTTACCGGATCAGTTTTTAAAGTAGAATCGGTAAGACAATCTAGGCCAGTTCTAGTTTGTAAATGTTGTTAAATAAAATACTATAGCTGCTATTTATTTATTTTAAAAGGCTATTTAGCTACTTCTGGAAGATAACGCAGAATAATTGGTTCAAAGAGATCCAGAGTGGTTTAGAAGAGTTAAATTTGACGGTACTTCAAATTGAAGGTAGAACAGAGAAGAGGGTTCTAAGGAATATCTGCGATTCAAGCTAACAACGTTTGAACGAAAGATCTACACCATAACTGATGAACAAAGGGCAGCCAAGTCGGATAGGATGAAGAAATTTTGGGAACGGTAGAAGAGGCTGAAACGCTAGTCTTTCAATAGCCATGTTGGAATTGGAGGTGTATGGACTGATTAAAGTGCGTAAAAAAAATACTATAGCATAATTTAAGTAAGTAATGTAAAATCCTGACATAGTGTTTTCATTTGTGAATATTTCAGAAAAGATACAATGTTAGAATTCAATTATTAAATTTATAGGTTATAGTTTTAAATACGACAGCAGAACAACGTAAGACCTACTGTATTAAATAATCTAAATATAATAAATTACATTACCTTATGAACAGGTCGTACATGCATTAGATATAATTAAACATCTATTTTAACAGACGTTTGTACTGACAAGAAATACAAGGCCTACTTGATTTTGCAACGAATTTACTTAGGAAGTAATATCAAAATATAAGTACTGAATTAACGACAAGTGTATCAAAATACTTAATTACCAGGAAGGTTTTCATTGGCTCATATTTCACAAGTCATATACATTCATTGTTTATAAAGAGGTACTATAACACTGTTCAACTTATCCTGTAAATTGGCGTATATTATTCATTTTTTCCTATTAACTTCTAAAGGTAGCACAATCCCACTAATATATACAGCAAACATTTAGTAGTCACAAAGATATGTGCTTAAAATGCCGTTTAAATGCTTACAATACTTAACTTTCAATATTTAAACAATGAACGTTGTTTTCGAAGTTTTCAAATTGTTTTATTATCAATTTTAGTGTCATTATAATAATTGCTTTTTTATCAATATTTAAGTTCGAAGTCGGCGGTATAAAATAAAGTTCTAATTTCGTTAAGAGTCTCAAGTTCAGAGTACTTGGGAAATGTGCTTTGTTTCTTTGAATAAGAAATACTTCATGCAATCGAATTTCAAGCTTACATAAGATCTTATATAAAGCTAATATGGCATTTCCTCGTTGCTGCATTACTTATACAAAAAACAAAATGAAATATAGTGAGTTTGATAAAGAATTTAATCAAAAGCTTTCGTTGAAATTAACAAATTTACTACACTTATACACAACACGGTATGATAGGCTGTAACATGTACAACTTAAGGAGAGAAAAAGGGAATGAAAGAGACTTTTAACTTTAAATCAGCAAATTGAATAATACAAATAAAATTTACAATATGATAAATATTAATATTTAAAAGAAAACAAAACAACTAAACTTATTGAATAAAATAATTCATAAACTAATAAAATTTGAAAAGACTAAAATTTCAAAGGCTTCAAAGTTTCATTTGAAAAGACTAAAATATTGACAAACATACAAAAATCACCAAAAAAGCTTTAAGTGGGAGAACAATACATTGAGATAGTCAAAGAATTCAAATATCTTGGGGAATTGATCAGCTGGAACGCCCTAGAGAAAAAAGCTATGAAATCTAGGAGAAATAAAGTTGAATTAGCCTTCCACCTTACCAAAGACACATACAACAAGAAGTCCCTCTCCTGGAATACAAAGATAGGCATTATCATATGGTACTTAAACCAGAAGCCTTATATGCAGCTGAAACATTATCTCTCACAACCCAGGGCCCACTGGAAAGGCTGGAGATCAAAGAAAGTAAGATATTACGAAAAATCTTAGGCACCAAATTCCGTAACAACCAATTACTCTACATCAGTAATGAAACTCTTTACCAAAAAATTGAAACACTATCAGACACAATGAGAAAAAGGAGAATTGATTTTTATGGGCACATCCTCCGAATGGACAAAAATAGACTAACCAAAAAGATATTTGACTACTTTCACAGTAGAAGAGCCAAACCACTTTGGTTTAGATAAACGGAGAAAGACATGACAGAACTGCAGATCACTGACACTATGCTCATTGACAGAACAGCCAAAACAATAACCAAGGACAAGAAGCAACGGTTCCAAGGCAAAGTCAAATCCAAGCGAACGATCCAAATCTCTGACGAAGAAAGAAAAGCAAGATCACAACGAATGAAGCAATACTGGGCTACGAGGAAGGCACAGAACATTAAAAAGTGATTGATTTAGTGTACCCCAAAGTTGGGTGAAACAAATAGAGAGAGAGAGAATTTGAAAAAATAAAGAAAACATAAAAAGTAATAGTAATATTTACAAAATAAAATAAAATAACGAAAAAGATAGAGTACACACATTTACAAAATTATATAGCCTAAACCGCAATTGGCACAGGTTGCTGTTGTACTTGCCGCATTACACAATTCGGTAAAAAATTTTAAAAACTGAAAAAAAAAAGATATCGTGTCACTTGTCACTAAACTTTACCGTTAATGATTTATTTTGTAAAAATGTTTAAACGTCCGCCATTTTCAAACTTGTCAATTTAATTACGCCTCTAAAAATGCAAAGAAGCATGCTGAGTTTTAGTCTGATTAATCAAACCTTTCTAGAGATATAAAATATTTTGCATTAAAAAATAAAATTGCGGCTATTGGAGACTTCTTTTTGCTTAACGTTTATAGACTAATGAGGACGAAGGATGTCGGATCAGCGTTAACGGTAAGGGAGGAAAAGCAACGGAAGTAACTGCGGCTAGAACTAAGAACCTTAAGATGCGCAGTTCAGAGACGCAGCAGACTGACTAGAAGGAGAAAGGAAGTGTTAGAGAAGATAATTAATTAACAGGCCACACTCCACACTCACACAACCATCCTACCGATTTTTCGTTTGCTTTTAAACCCCTTACAAATTGAATTTTCGCGGGAAAATTTTGAAAAATTTCTTGCATTATTTGTGTTTTACTGAAATTTTTGCTTACTTTCAAAAAATTTCAACTGAAAACTCAGCGTTTACCTTTGTGTGAGATTGAATTTTGGATAAAGCTCTAGACTTAGTGAGTCTCTATGTTATAAAATGAGCTAGCAGATGATTTTTCAGATGATATATTATTTTATACATTTAGATGACCAGAATCTTTAACGTTTTGGTCACCTAAAAACAGCTCATTTGACCGGACTGATCTCTGTTTTCACTTCACCGTTAGTTATTTGGTTCGTTTGTTACGCAGTTTTGACCAAACGCGTGAACCGATTGTTTTGAAATTCGGTACGAAGCTATCTTGTATAAAGTCCAAACGATGTGTGTGTAAATTTTTTTCCCATTCACATCCGTGTCAAGATGGCTGCCTCTTACTTAACGATTACGAAGGTAATCAGTTTTAGCCAAACACAATGATTGTTTTGAAATTTGTTAAGGCTGTAAGTTGTATAATATCCAAACTATGTATATGTAATATTTTTAAAATTTTCCCAATTCACTTCCTTTTCAAGATGGCTCTGATTTAAAGATGACGAGTGTACGCCGTTTCAGCCAAATGAATTGAACGATAATTTTGAAATTTGATACAAAGGTATAAAGCCCGAACGATGTCTGTAAAATGTTTTCCCATTCACTTCCGTGTCAAGATGACGGCCTCTGATTTTAAAATTACGAAAGTAATCAGTTTTAGCCAAACGCAATGACTGATTGTTTTGAAATTTGTTAAGACTGTAAGTTGTATAAGACCCAAACTAAGTGTATGTAATATTTTTAAAATTTTCCCAATTCACTTCCTTTTCAAGATGGCTCTGATTTAAAGACGTGTACGCAGTTTCGGCCAAACGCATTGACCGATAATTCTGAAATTTTCTTCAAAGGCATAAAGCCCGAATGATGTCTGTAAAATCTTTTCCCATTCACTTCCGTTTCAAAATCGCAGTCTCTGATTTAACGATTAGTAGTGTAGTTGCTGGCTATTTCCTGTAACACTGGTTGAACGGCAAAACCTATCATAATTTTGACCTCTGTCAATAATCATATTACAATTGTCTGTTGAATTGGCGGAAAATTTACTAATACGTCAGAGCACTGTCGTGGAGCAGTGGTCTGGTAATTAATAAAGAACATACTGCGAGATCTACATTTCTTCGAGCTTCTAGTTGTAACAACTACCACAGCCAGCTTCGCTAATTCATAACCATACTGATGCAGGAGAAACTCCGTCCAGCCCACTAGCGCCATCTGTGCAAGCGCTAAAACAGTTTATGACGGTTTCATTGGCGTATTTCCCTGCTTAATTGACAGCCAGCACTCTGTCACGCCGGTCTTGTAAACTGTTCCACGAGAAGAGTGACATCGACACCGACTGTACTTTTACCGTGAACATTCACGTGACTGTACTTTGTTCAACGGAAGAAGGATTTTGGACGATCAGCGAAGTAGGACAGTATTTAGTTGAGAAAATTACAGACTACTCGATTCTATTATTCAGTTTAAATTGTCGATTTTTCTAACAGTAACCGTATTGTTTACATAACTCGCTCGACATTATTACAAATTAATTTGTACACTGTTGGATTCTGTTCATATTTACGAAGACTTCAATTTTGTAAAACTATATTCAAGACACATAAACACTAATGACATATTGACAGAAATAAATTTAGGAAATCCTTGTTCTACTAAGGGCAGATTAATGAAAGTTGCTTTTACTGTTACTAACAACAGTTGAAAGAACAGTAGACTTTGCAGTATATCCTTAATTAACTAACTGGCCACCGCTCCAAGACAGCGCTCTGACGCGCTCGTAACTTTTCCGCCAATGTTACCGGTAACCGTAATGTTTTGGAAAAACAATACTGGACCACCTTTAATGGAAATCTTATGATCTTTCTCCACACGAAGCGGTCAAAATTACAACAGGTCTTGCCGTTCAACCAGCATTACAGGAAACAGCCAGCAACTACTCCTGTCATCGTTAAACCAGAAACCGCCATTTTGAAACGGAAGTGAATGGGAAATTATTTCACTCGTTCGTGTTTTATACAGAATAATAGATCAGTGTTTTTCCAGAACTGTGTACACTCGTCATCGTTAAATAAGAGGCCGCCATCTTGAAACGGAAATTAATGAGAAACATTTTTACACACAGGTCGTTCGGGTAATTGCACGCTATACCTTCGTACCAACCGCCTCGGTGGTCTAGCGGATAGCGTACTAGGCTTTCACCCCGAGGACCCGGGTTCGATTCCCGGAGAGGGCTTGGCATTTTCATACGCTATAAATCATCCCATCGTCTGCATTAGCCCAAGTGTGCACAATAGTCGGACGTTAAACACAAAAAAAAAACCAAATTTCGAAAGAATTGTTTAGTACGTTTAGCTAAAACTGCGTTAAATTATGAATCTTGAAGCGGAAGTGTATGGGCAAACATGTTACACACATTTCGTTCGGGCTTTATAAAATTTCTTATAAAAGCTTAGTATAAAATTTCGAAAGAATCGGTCAACGCTTTTGGCAAAAACTGCGTAACAAAGAAGCAAACACACAATAAATGCCGAGTTGAAACAGAAACCTCGCTTCTCTCAGTCTATTATTGTTTTACCTGCTTACTATCGTGTTTTTCAGTGTTTTTGTTCAGTTGTATAGAAAAAAGCGTTTCGTTTAACGGTTGGGTTGCTTAGAAGTCGGTACAGTATGTTTAAAAATGAATTTCACTACAAAGCATGTTTAAGCAACGATGCTTAAACTTGGGAAAATATTAACTCGCAATAATAAGTTAGCTAACATATATGTACCACGATAAACAAACAAAAGTTCTTTAAAAATTCTGATGCGAAATATTACCTACTTGCAAAATTTAAAAATAATTGCCACACGCAGCTGTTTCGCTAACGTGACAGAAGCGAATTTCCAAAAGTATTTTTTTATCTTATTCTTTTTTCTTGCGATTTCACCACTGTAAACGGCATTAAAGTCTGCATATATTAGCGTTTCAAGCTTTCAAATTACGAAAACGAACCCCGACCGCAGTCAAAAATTTTATATATTTCAACGGATTTTTAAAATTTATTGAAATGCAGTTTCAGTGGTAAATACGGATTTTCAAAAACAAAAAAATTAAGCCAAGCATGTTACGAATTTTTAAAGATTTGAAATTACCATCATTTTGAAACTGTTAAATGAACTTTACATTTTAACGAACTTGCCCCAAGTTACAAAATGATTTTAAATGATCTTTTTGTTTCAAAGTTTGAATCGAATCAAATAGAAATTGCCAACTTGAGAGTGCCAAAACACACACACACACACACACACACACACACACACACACACACACACACACACACACACACACACACACACATATATATATATATATATATATATATATATATATATATATATATATATGGATTTATAGCAATTCCTGTGTGTAAATGGATTTAAGCAATTCCTCAAAAAGGAGACCACTGGATCTTACCATGATGGTTGCTCCAACAGCTCCATTTCCCCAATGGAAATTAGCTAAAAACTAACTTTCACTTTTGTTATCCGATAAACCGGGTCGGATAAACGGGGTCCGTTAAACCGAAGTTTTACAATACCTGGTGTTGAGCCTACTGTCAGACAAAGAGAAGCGCGTATATAAGTACAATTATCTAGGCTAACTCTGTTGCGAGACGGACAGCTTGAATTCACTTCTTCAATATTTCAGTAAATACAGCGAACAAACTACAGCGATTGGTTCAATTTGACTACGCCGGCCGGACGTTATCCTCTCGTGGTCGGACCGAGCAGGTTTGGTGCCGTGTTATAAATTTTGAACCAGTAACGATAAAAACAACGATTGGTCCTCATAAAAAACGCGCGCCAATGGAGGAGCGGTGTGGGAGGCGGGCGTACGGCCCAAGTGTTATTTCTAAAATATGTTAATTGTTGGCCGCATTAGTAAACAGGACATGGAAGGTGGGACAGACGGATTTTAGGCTTTCTTGTAAATCAACGCGTACATACGTTTTACATGACGCTAGTGAAGCGAAATAGCGAATCGAAAATACAGTGAATTAAATGGCGTTTAATGGTCACGTAAATTGTAAACAGGTATTTGGATTTCTTGCAGTCCTAATAGTAATGAAACGAACTATTATCTGATTTTGAACGTTATAAATTAACTAACCCAGCTGTTCCCAAACTATAGGTAGCGACCCACTACAAGGTCGCGGGAGGGCGGACGGCTTGAAACTTTTCATGTGTTCTATACAAAAAAAGTAAAAAATTGAACATAACTCAAGCAATATGTTCTATAATTCCGTTAAAATAGAATACCTACCTTCACTGCCAACTGTAAAGTTATACACAAAGCAGATATTTTCGAAATGAAGAGAGCAGGGCGATACTACAATGCAGGTGTGTTGGACTCGCGCTACTACTCGAACTACAAGCACTGGACGAATGAGTTTCAAAATTAAAAAAAAAAAATTTTCTTGTTCCGTGTATAATAACACTTCGTCGGAAGAAAAGATAAAATGGTGTATAAGTGAGTTAAAATTACTAGACACAAAAAAAAAAAGAATTTTTAAGAATTATATTTTTTTGTAGTCCTGTTTTTTCTACTAAACATAACATATATATTTAATATATATGATATATATATATATATATATATATATATATATATATATATATATATATATATATATATATATATATGATATATATAATATACATATATATTATGATGGATCGCGAAACAAATTTCAGGCAGAAGGTGGGTTCCATAACAAAAAAGCTTAGAAACCGCACAACTAGGCTATTAATAATCACGGCCTCTTTCTCTCACATTCTCTCTCTCTCTTTCTATCCCTCTCTCTCTCTATCCCTCTCTCTTTCTCTCACATTCTCTCTCTCTTTCTATCCCTCTCTCTCTCTCTCTCTTTCTATCCCTCTCTCTTTCTCTCTATCCCTCTCTCACTCTCTCACTCTCCCTCTCTCTCTTTCTCTCTCCCTCTTTCTCTCTCCCTCATTCTCTCTCTTTCTCTCCCTCATTCTCTCTCTCTTTCTCTCTGTCTTTCTCTCTCCTCTCTCTCTGTCTCTCTCTCTTTCTCTCTATCCATCTCTCTCTCTCTTTCTCGCTCTCTTTCTCTCTCTCTTTCTCGCTCTTTTTCTCTCCCTCTTTCTCTCTCTTTCTCTCTCTCTCTCTCTCTCTCTCTCTCTCTCTCTCTCTCTCTCTCTCTCTCTCTCTCTCTCTCTCTCTCTCTCTCTCTCTCTTTCTGACGTTGATTTTTTTTTTATGTTACCCTCTTCTTTATAATTACATATATTAGTGTTTTAAACTTTCAAACCAAAATACAAAAATGAATATTTACTGCTGTCAAATTAAATTTCTCAATTTCAACGGACTTTAAAAATTCAAAATACTAACTTACGCAGCTCTTAACGCTGATTACGATTATGGAATCGGTTTTTTACATCATTTAAGGAAAAAAGTTATGAAGATTTGAAATTGCCGCCATTTTGAAACTGTTGAACGGAATTCGCTGGTTAACGAATTCTTCCAAAATCGATTACCTTCATGAGCCTTTAAAAATTGATGTAAACGTCACAATCGTCGCTCATTTCAAGATCCCTGGTCCGGATCTTACCTTGACGGCAGCTCAACAGATCATTTTCCGGTAGAAATTTACCAATAAAAGAAGAATAACGTAACACTAGCATTTAAGAACGGATTCTGCAACAGAAAATAACTACCCTCAACGTAAAAGATTCGACGGACAGATACTGCTGTCGAATTACAGACGGACACGTTTTTAGGTGCGGGTAATAACCGATCGGTAAGAGCTTTATGGATTTAGTCAGAAGGGTGTGTCGACCGGCGTTGGAATTTGGTTGAAGTCCGGTGACCATAAACCTCAGCCCAACACACCTTTGTTTTAAAAAAAATTATTCTGGAACCATAACAACCGTCCAAGTCGGTGTTAATAAGCTGAACATGTATCTTGTAAATTTATTTATTCACTCTGGATCCAAAGTAATATTTATATGGTTTCCTTCAGAAGATTTTTTTTTTATTTTATGGCGAAAAGCACATTGAGGCTATTATCGCCTCCCTAAATGTAAGTGTAAGTGTAAAATGTTAAAGTCTTAAGTGTAGTGTTTTATGTGTAAGTGTGTGTTAGACTCGGGTACAGCAATGGACCTCCTTCAGAAGTTTCTTCGTTTGTTTCAAACGAATACACTAATAGAAAAACTATAATTTTCGGAAAGTAGTAAAGTTATTACCAGCGAGACTTTGTTATAACGTCACTCAAAATACCAAGAAAAATTACTTAGAAATATGTATAAGCAAAAAATTTATTTTATAGATCAGTAAAAAACCAAGAAATGTTACGAAATATGTTTACACTTTATACTGTACTCTTCGTACAAGTACTATCTTCAAGCAGAAAACAACAATACTTGAAAATATATAGGTTATGTTTTGTCGAATATGTTAAAATCGAGAAATTGTATACTACAACATTACTGACAACAAAGAAGAAAAGAGACGGAAGCAGAAACAAGTATGCCTAAAGGGTTTTAATGTTTTAAAAGCCCTAAATTTTCAAAAATGTAAAAATGACTCAGAAACCCTACATTCTTCAGTTTCAATGGTATACTCGGATTCAGCGCAAAATTTACTTTACATTTGTTATAAACACAAGTGCTGAACACATTCGAAAATTTCCAGCTCCCTACAATTTTCCTCTAGCCCCTCAATTATTTAAGTAACAATACTGAAAACTAATAGCGTCCTATTCCAAACAGTTTTGCTTTAGTTT
Source organism: Callitettix versicolor (assembly GCA_022606455.1). NCBI lineage: Eukaryota > Metazoa > Arthropoda > Insecta > Hemiptera > Cercopidae > Callitettix > Callitettix versicolor. Next base: position 87,732,155 of record CM040190.1, read on the forward strand.
TATAAATTTCAAGCTAATCGTTTGATCCTTTCTCTTGTTATTATTGGGTTTACAATTTTCGATACAAAGACGACGATATTTTGAAAGTTGTTTATACATCGATCCTGAACATATGTATATAAAAAATTCAGTTTCAGGTATTTTTAGCGATTTTGGAGTTTTGGCTAGTAAAAACCAGTCTTCGACCTTGATTCCGAACAATAGCCATATGTTTTGACACATTATTTTTACTTGTCTTATTATTTTTATTGCACAAAAAACATAAAAACATAAAAAACAAAAACATAAAGCGTAGTGTAGGGTGCAAATCTATTCACAAAGTTCAACATCAATTTGATAAGCTGAGCACCCTTGTCTTCTAATCATGATGATCAAATATGATTGATCAAGATGATCAATTTGACACACGAATTCACGTCTTGCCTAAATTTTAAACTTTAACAGCTATATAAATTTGGAATTAAATGTCTCTTCACTTTGTAAATTTCAATCTAAAATTTATTTTCTACTTTCTACTTCATTTTTATTTTCTACTTTTAATGCATTTTTAAAAGAAGACAAGTATTTAAAAAGTGTGTTATATATATATATATATATATATATATATATATATATATATATATATTATTATTATTATTATTATTATTATTATTATTATCTGCGCATAGACCCTGTTGGATCACGCAAAGCACTCCGACTCATGTCTTGTTCCTTCTAATCCTCCACACCTCCCTCATCCTATCCCCATGGATCCTCTTCCGCTCCTCCGTCCATTTTACCCCTGCTCTCTTTGGGATTTCATTCTCTGGGACCTTCCAACCGAGCATCTTTCTCCTGTATGCGCGCCTGTCTTCAACATCTGTTGAGTCTATTCCTGCGTCATGCAGGTCTATTCTGACTTGTGCGATCCACGACGTTGTTGATTTGACACCTTGTATATACTTAAGGATTCTGTTGGCAAGTCTCGTTGTTGGGAGTCTACTGATGTGTCCATAGAACCGAAGCCTCCTTCTTCTGATATCTGCTGCCAGGTTCGATATCTTCTCTGTGGTCTTCCGGGAGTGCAACCTGTATCCATCTTCTGTTAATCTCGGGCCAAGGATCTTCCTCAAGATTTTGCGTTCTTCCTTCAAAATACCCTCCATGGTAGCTTTTGTGTGGAGTGCTAGCGTCTCGCTTGCATATAATACCTCCGGTTTTATGACTGTGTTGTAGTGTCTGATTTTTGTGTGCGTCGACATACATCTCTTATTGTAGATATCACGCGTTATACCGAGAGCCCTCTTCATTCTCAGTAGCCGAACCTTTTGCGCAGCCTTCTCGCCACCTGTGGGTTCAAGAACTTCTCCCAGATATTTGAAGTGCTTGACTCTGTTTATCTTACCATACTTTGTGTTTAGTTCTTGAATATTTAATTTTGTACAGAAGAATTCGGTTTTTTTAAACGAGATCTGTAGACCGACCCTCTCTGCACATTCCTTTAGGACTTCTATCTGTTTAATCGCTGTTGTTTCATTATCTGTGAGTATGGCCAGGTCATCTGCAAAAGCTAGGCACGCGATCTCTGTGTTGTCCTTAGGTCTTCCAAGTCGAACTGGTTTCCAGTGCCCTTCAATTTTTAATTCTTTCTCCCATTCCCTGATAACTTTGTCCAACACCAAATTGAAAAGGAGAGGCGAGAGTCCATCTCCTTGGCGAACTCCAGTTGTGATCAGGAAGGGTTTAGAAATTTCCCCCATAAATTTCACCTTAGCGATTGTTCCTGTCAGTGTTTGTTTGATCAGTCGCAGTGTTTTAGGATCAAGTCCATGTTCTTCCAGGATATTAAACAAAGATTTTCGATCAATGGAATCGTACGCTTTTTTAAAATCTACGAACGTACAGATCACTGGGACATTCCTTTTAGCTTTTACTTGCAATATTGTTTTCAGGTTGAAAATTTGTTCTGTGCACGAGCGACCCGGACGGAAACCTGCCTGGTACTCACCAATTCTGTATTCTATCTGTTTTTGTGTTCTTTGAAGAAGACATGTTGAGAGTATTTTGTAAGTAACTTGTAGTAAAGAAATTCCTCTGTAGTTGTTCACATCTGTTCTGTCTCCTTTCTTGTGTAGGGGGTGAATAAGAGCACACTTCTAGTCATCCGGTAATTTTTCCGTTCGCCAGATATCCGTGATGATATTTGTTAATTCCTGTAATGAGTTAGGTCCGAGATTCTTCAGAAGTTCTGCAATGATTCCACATATTCCATGATTCCAAGTTCTGCAATGATTCCATATATATATATATATATATATATATATATATATATATATATATATATATATATATATATATATATATATATATATATATATATATATACATATTAATACTACCTTTATGTGATTGAATGTTAAATATTTATTGATGCCGTATTTGTGCAGAAAAACATAAAGAAGAATAAAACACATCAAAAGAAAGCCGTGCACTTTACACATTAATGCGTACTCTTGAATAAGTATTCCTTACATATTTCACAAATTATGTAGGGGGATAAAAATCCAGTTATCTTCTTTGGGCTTACGTGTAGTGGGATAGAATAAACATACAGGACAGTCTTGAGAACAACGGTGCGTGTCAGCACAATGAGAAATTTTAACAGCCTTTATCAGCAGTAGTAATTCTGACGGAACTTATCTATGGCTGGCAAATTCCTAATAAGCTTATTCTGTTATTAAAATAACACAAAAGCACGGTGGGCGTCTAACTGAGGATACCAGAGGCCCACGTCCGGCTGGGCATTATGCCATACGATAATCAACTGAAAAATTATAATTTACGTTATAAAACTTACTGATTTGAAAGAAGTACGTCCCCTCTCTTGAACAAGTGCATCATTAAAATGCTTAAAAGCTTTCCGTACACGTAAACTTGGCTAATTGATTGTTGAACAATAAACAGCTCTTAGCTGCTTCCTATGTTTTAACAAAACCATATTAATGAGGGATAGGGGACATCCTGTAACTCGAGCTTTACACCTGGGCGACGATGAACCCGTGTATAATATCATAACGCTGCTGGGAATATTGGCTCGAGGCTATCGTGTTTTGTTCATACTTAGACTCTTGATTTATCTTCCCGTGCATTTACAACTTTACGTGATTTTGTACAAACATTTAATTTAATTACTAAAAACAAAAGATAACTTATATTATTTCACTGTACAAGTTCTTACTACTGTTGTTTAGGAGGTGTAATAATTAAAGGTTGACAAACCGTTCTGACACTCGTGCAAATATTTTTCGCATTTGCAATTGAAATATGTTTTTTTACTCATTTGTAAAGGTAAATTATAATTAAAATTCGTACTGACATTAAAGCTTCCACAGACATTTTTTTTTTTTTTACTTAACGTCTATACTTTTTGCCAGTTATACTATTGTATTGAGGACGAGGGATCAACGTTAACGGTAAGAGAAACGCAACGGGAGTAACTGCGGCTAGAACCAAGACATTTAGATGCGCTGCTTAGACACGTAGCAGGATTATCGATGCTTTAATCACATTTACCACCGAGTTCCCATATATATATATATATATATATATATATATATATATATATATATATATATATATATACATTTTACTGATTTTATCCTCCTCCATAATTTGTGAAATCTGTAAGGAATACTGTATACAACAGTACGCATTAATGTGTAAAGTACACGGCTTTCTTTTGATGTTTTATTCTTCTTTATGTTTTTCTGCACAAATACGGCATTAATAAATATTTAACAAACAATATATAACAACATAAATATATATGTCCTCGGTGGCCTAGTGGATAGCGTACTAGGCTTTTACCCCGAGGACCCGGGTTCGATTCCCGGCGAGGGCTTGGCATTTTCATACGCTGTAAATCATCCCATCGTCTGCATTAGCCCAAGTGTGCACAATAGTCGGACGTTAAAAAAAAAAAAAAAAAAAAAAAAAAAAAATATATATATATATATATATGTGTGTGTGTGTGTGTGTGTGTGTGTGTGTGTGTGTGTGTGTGTGTGTGTGTGTGTGTGTGTGTGTGTGTGTGTGTGTGTGTGTATGTATGTATGTATGTATGTATATGCATATGTGTGTGCCTGCTTGCGTGCTTGCGTGTGTGTGTGTATGTGTGTGTGTGTGTGTGTGTGTGTGTGTGTGTGTGTGTGTGTGTGTGTGTGTGTGTGTGTGTGTGTGTGTGTGTGTGTGTGTGTGTGTGTGTGTGTGTGTGTGTGTGTGTGTGTGTGTGTGTCTGTGTGTAACATACTTTAATACTCGTATGAATTCTGGTTACGTATGTTGCCGTTTTTCACATCATAACTACTTCCACTCTTATTACACATCTCCTATCTCTCAGGTTCCCTTCCGCCACCAGTCCTGACATTCGTCCGCCCCGCCCTCGGCTTTTTCTTTGAGGAGGTGTCCATTTCATAATTTAGTCAAACGATTCTTTGAAGGTGTCCGTTAAATTATTGCGATAGTTTCCATTAAATTAAATTTTCTGCCTACGCTAACTGGAATATCGGTGTTTCTTATTCGATCTAGCCTAACCTATCCACAGCTGTAACGCTTACGTGGTCAAATGATTTTTAATGTGGTTTCTTCAACAGAATCAACCTTTAGAATCTGCATAAATTAGGGGATTAAACAATACGGTATTTAAAATAATAAACTAATGCAGATTGTATCGTTGATTATTATAGTGAAATTATTTCTTTCAAAAGCGCGTAAGGTAAAAAATTTAATGACCTTTTGAACACCAGCCATTTTGAAACGTTTGAACGGATTTCGCTGGGTAACGAACTTGTCAACGCTATTACCAAAAAGACTAGCTGCACCTATTGAGAGGATTTAGACGTCCATCGCGGTACCCGAGTCTAACACTTACAACACTTACGACTTTTAACACTTTACACTCACTCTTACATTTAGCGAGGCGATAATAGCCTCAATGTTATTTTCGCCTTAAAATAAAATTTAAAAAGCTTTTACCAAAATAGGTTTTTACGCCAAGTTTGAAATATATTGAACCGAAATTTTTATATTACCAAAGTAGATTTTTGCGACAAGTTTGAAAGATATTGAACCGAAATTTTTATATTAACAAAATAGATTTTTGCGCCAAGTTTGAAAGATATTGAACCGAAATTTTTATATTACCAAAGTAGATTTTTGCGCCAAGTTTGAAAGATATTGAACCGACATTTTTATATTAACAAAATAGATTTTGCGCCAAGTTTGAAAGATATTGAACCGAAATTTTTATATTAACAAAATAGATTTTTGCGCCAAGTTTGAAAGATATCGAACCGAAATTTTGAACACAAAGAAATATAATTTACAACGACCTCCATACACAGTGATATAGGTAATGTTCGGCGCCCGTTAAAAGGTATCGGTTCTTACCTAAATGTCATCTCCAGTAACGTATTTTCTAGTGGAAATTCACTAATAAAATTTCTTATTATGGTGGTTTATTTTCCAATGAGAGTTCCTTAAAAAATGTTTCTTATTTAACTAAAAATAAAAATAATGTATCATGTTTTCTCTTCCGTTTTTATTTTAATTACGATAATTTGTTCGAAAACATGACAAATTAACATAGCTAGTTTTTAACAACATAACCGGAAACTTATTACAGCCTATCAGCTGTTCAATGAAATCAGCTGATCTTTACGAATTAATATGAAACAACTGATCTTTTAATATAACTAGCAAAATTAAATTAACGGTTAATCGGTCGAATTTCTTCGTGGTTCCGTTAGTGTAGTGGTTATCGCGTGCGCCTCACACGTGCAAGGTCAGCTGTTCAATGAAATTGGCTGATCTTTCCGAATTAATATAAAACAATTGATCTTTTAATATAACTACCAAAATTAAATTAACGGTTAATTTCTTAAATCGGTCGAATTTGTTCGTAGTTTCCGCAGTGTAGTGGTTATCTCATGCGCCTCACACGCACAAGGTCAGCTGTTCAATGAAATTGGATGATCTTTCCGAATTAATATAAAACAACTGATCTTTTAATATAACTACCAAAATTAAATTAACGGTTAATCGGTCGAATTTCTTCGTAGTTCCTTTAGTGTAGTGGTTATCGCGTGCGCCTCACACGCGCAAGGTCCTCGATTCGATCCCGGCGGAAACACAGAAATTTTTAATTACAATTAATTTAATATGAGACTTTCGACGCGCAAAATCTAACTTCAAAACCAGCCCTAAAACACGTTAAAAGAAAACTTAATTGTTTTTGAGAATCACTGTGCCATAGCTGTGATCTCGTAACTTAGCGACTTCAACTCAGTGCCGTAGAAATGAAGCGTACGAATAATCTGTATTCCCGGCAGACTAAACAAAACGAGCATGGAAATATGACTACATTAAGCAAAGCCGGCCAACAGTTCGTGGAATACTTTGATGTGGATGTGGGTCTCGGACTTACACCTGCAATATTTGTATACTTCCTGCATATTACATGAGGTTTCCATCAACTAACACAATGCTAACCGTTGGAATATCTAACTTTACTAATTCATACACCGCCGTTTCGAGTAGCGACGCGTCGCGCTTTCACACTTTGCGCTGCGATATATCGCCTTTGTTCTAACCTCGAAACCTTATCGCGATCAACGGAACATCTGAAGATGTTCGTTTTGTCTTCGCACTTCCAGTCGGACAATAATGATATTCAAATTTGTTGGTGTTATTGTGTTAGTTTCGCCGATGTAGTCGCAAAATTATAATTTTTTGAATAAAATATTTAACGCGCATTGACATTTTTTTGGTGCCACAAAAAACTGCACAAACTTTCTTAAAATCGATTTAATGGACCAAAAAACTGAATCTGCTTGATTACTCAAAATCAGTTCAAACAGGTTTCACTCATTTTTCTTATGAAACAAATGAAAAGAAAACTCTTTACATTACGTTTCTCTCAATTGTTACCTTTATTTTAAGGTAGAATCAGAATTTTAATTTTTTAATTAATTACTTATTTAGTTTAATTCGATTCAAAACTCTATAAATGTTTGAATTGCATTAACCAGAGAAAGAACGGGTGATTGATCCTGTTATTGAAAGCCTATTAACATTGCATTCTAATGCGTACAGCGCAGGATAGAAAGTTAAAAGGATAAAACAATAATTGCATTATCAGTTGCCAATGGAAGCTAATGGACTATAAAGACTGAAACCTAAAGGGTAACAGTAAATCAATAGAATTTATCAACCATTGGTCCATTTAAAACAATACAATTTTTCACAGAGAAGTTTTAGTGCAACGATAATTGAATTATTACGACTGAAAGATGTACAGCAAACTGGTAGTTCAAAGGACAGTAGAACTCGCAGTATATTCTTTGCCTGGCGATCTGACGCGTGTGTAACGTGTCCGACCACCGAGCCGTGCGGAATGAAGACGAACGGCAACCAGAAGCGAAGCTCAGTCAGTTTAAAAAACACGTTTGTCGCTTTTAAATCTTAATAAGGCCTGCTGTAACTGATTCTAAGACAAAACTATGTTTAAAAATTGTAACCTAGGTAACGGTAACCTATATAACGAGAAATTATTAGTTCCGAGGCGTGATCAGCTTGGTGGGGGAAGCGGGGTCAGCTTCAAAACCGAACCTAAACAGAGTCGAAGCTACGCGGAGTGGAGCCCAGCTTCACCTCGCTCAGCTATGGAACGCTTTTAGTGGCCGAACTTAAACATACGTTAGGTTTTGAATTCGTAGTCTGCTGCGCTCAGCTGAGGTGGCTCCGTTCCGCATTTGGTGGCCTTAACCGGTAATAGTAATATTTAGCGAAAATATTACTGGCCCAACATTATTGGACATTTTATGCTCCCTCTCTCTCTCTCTCTCTCTCTCTCTCTCTCTCTCTCTCTCTCTCTCTCTCTCTCTCTCTCTCTCTCTCTCTCTCTCTCTCTCTCTCTCTCTCTCTCTCTCTTTCTTTCCCCTCTCTCTAAAGCGGTAAAATTTATTAGGTCTTGCCGTTCAGCCAATAATTACAGGAAACAGCCAGCAACTACACCTGTCATCGTTAAATTACAGGCCGCCATCATAAAACGGAAGTGAATAGCAAGAATGTTAAACACGCGTCGTCAGGCTACATACAAGGCACCATTATACCAAATTTTTTAAAAAACTACCGTTCAATGCGTTTAACCAAGACTACGTAACAAACAAACAATCACTAACCATATGCTATGCAATTGAAACATAGACTTCGCTTGGCCAATAGATTTTAAAGATTTAATTTTTAAAAGCGTCTTTTCACGTAAGACTATAAATGAAATTTGCTTTATTGAAACACACAGTTTAAACAAATCGCACCCACAATCATGGAAGGATTTAGGAAAGGATTCTTATGGGGCAGGGCAAGGACTTTAAGCGTTAAAGCTGTTCCGGGAGGTACAGACGAAATTCAAAAAAAAGTGTGTGCCCTCCACCGGAACATTTTTTTAAATGAAACCCTCAAAAAGTTATCCCTATTACTTAAAAGTCACGTTTTGAAACATGACGAGGTACAGCGATATCAATTTTTAAAGAAAAAAAAACAAAGCAATCATTTTTTGTTATTTTACTCTAGTTAGTTTTAATTAACTGTAAGTTGGTAACAAAACAAAAACTGTAAGTAATGCCTCGCCGTAATCTGCCTATGTCCACACTTTGTGTTTACCCGTCTATTTATAACAATATATTATAACTACCAAAAGCAATTGTTTTTTATGAAAAAAACTGTATTCTTACGATTTTTAAAGAAACATTCATTCGTTTGTTTTATCGCCTTTGATTTCCACGAGAGAGGACGTGTCCGCGCAGTCGTAATTTGACTAACCGAGGGATAATATTTTGTAAACGTCTTGAGCGTCTTCAGATTCTATTTTACGAAAAAGACCGAATACAGGGCGATGCAAATATGTCTGCTAAATGTTTTTAATTTAAAATTAGTACTAACTGTTTATTAATTCTACGCATAAGTTAACTTTGTGTTTTCCGCAAGTGAACAAAACGTACAGCCTAAGTAGTTTTGTATTCGTGAAATAATATAACCTCCCACATTATGTATTTATAGTAACGGCATCGTTAAGTGATTAAAGAAAAATGAGTGTCGATATTATTACAAAACTCCGGTTCGTATGCCATCGTCAAAATGTTTAAAAATTACCGTACCTTTTTTAAACTTTAATTACGTAAAAGATTTCAAAGTTAAGGCAGTAGATTTGAAAACTTGAAGAGTGCGGGGAAGAATTGTTTTTAACGATTTTCACTTGAGCAATAAATTTTTTTACTTCAACTTTTGATAGGTTTATAATAATTTGAGTTGTAACTCGTCACTTACGACCAAACGTTAAAGTCTCTTGGGCCGATTTTCTAGTCCATAGGCTCTATTTTTTGCGTAGACGGTGAGTTCTTGTAGAACAAACACATTCAACATTTTGTTTAACGTTTTTAAAAAAATCGTTAGTGACAGGTCAATAGAACAAAGGGATCTTATTCCGACACATCAATTTGGCTTTGGATAAAAACACTCAACGGTCCAGCAAGTGCATAGACTGGTTAATGTAATTGAAGATGCCGTTGAAAATAAGAAAATATGTTCATCTGTCTTTTTGGATGTAGCTCAAGCGTTTGACAAAGTGTGGCATGTAGGCACAAGCTGTAGAAAGATTTTCCTGAACAATTTTATAAAATCTTGAAATCGTACCTAGCCGATCGTTACTTTCGCGTCAGGTGTGAAGAAGAGTATTCTGATCTCAAGAAAATTGCATCTGGTGTTCCTCAAGGAAGTGTTTTGGGACCGGTATTGTATCTGATTTTTACAAGAGATATTCTAGTGCTTAACAACGTTAATGTAGCAACGTTTGCGGATGATACCGCTATAATAGCTGTCGGAGATTCTGTAGAAGAAACCACAAATAAATTACAAAGCTCCATAAATGCAGTGAGTAGCTGGATGAAAGGGTGGAGAATAAAGATAAATGAGAAGAAATCGACTCATATTAACTTTACAAATAGAATAATTAATTCTTTACCAGTAGTAATTGATTCCCAGAAGATTCCTTATGCTAACACAGCCACGCACCTCGAAATGACCCTTGATACTAAATCGAGGTGGAGAGCTCACGTCAAGAAAAAAAGGGATGAACTAAATCTAAAATACAGGAAAATGAAATGGATACTGGGAAGAAATTCGGAGCTATTCATTCAAAACAAGCTGTTGCTGTACCAACAAGTGATAAAGTATGGTATAGAACTTTGGGGCTGTACCAAGAAGACTAATTCAGACATTATTCAAAGATTACAAAATAAAGTACTAAGAAACATAGTAAACGCTCCGTGGTAAATAAGAAACGACGACTTGCACAAGGACTTGAAGGTGGACTTCGTCAGGGAAGTTGCAAAGCACAATGCAGCGAAGCATATCCAACGACTTCAACAACACTCCAACCACGAAGCTAGCAGATTGTTGGAAGACTGAAAATCAATAAGGCGGTTGCATAGAACGAAACCTGTTGATCTATCGTATAATATTTTATTGTGATTTATTTTGCTGGATGTAGCCACAGGGCTATAATCCATTAATTATTATTGTCAAACGATATATATCATTTAGTCTATTGTTATAAAAAAATATACCAGATGATATATTATTAGTTGTAATAAATAAATAAAAAATTATACACGTAAACAAAGATATATATATATATATAATAAAACTAAAATTCATGCTATTTTTTTCCGAAAACTGTTACTTATGTTTACTCACCAATGATACACACCCTCACACAGGTAAACACAACGTAAAGTACCTGAAACAGAAAATCCACCAAAACAAAATTAATTTATTTTGAGCAATAATAATTGCACACGACAATATTTCAAACTGTAGGAATTACATAAGGAAATAATAATTAGCGATTTAACTATTGAAGCAGCCATCATAGTAAGATCCAGACCAGAGACTTTGAAATGAAGGTATTAACCCCTAAGATCACTTTTCGAGGGCTCGGTGTGTGTTAGCACACTCATGCTCTCATTTTAGTCAGTTCTGATTCAAACTTGGTACGAAAATTGATTTTGCTAATATCATGGACCAATTCGTTAACCAGCAAAATTTGTTCAACAGTTTCAAAATGGCGGTCATTTCAAATCTTTAAAATTCAAAACTTTTTCAGACTTAGGCTAAATGTTTTTTAAAATCTGATTTCACCTTCGTAATCACTAATCAGCATTACTACTTCGCATACTAGCGTTTTAAAATTTTTAATTAAATTGAAAATATGAAAATGAACCCTAACCGCCGTCAAATTAATGTATGTACTTTTTAACGATGATTAGACAGTAAGAATCAGATTTACAAAAAAATTAAACCAAAAAATGTTATGGATGTTTAAAGATTTCAAATAGCCCCGATTTTGAAACTGTTTTGGAAATGGCTTTGGCTGGGAAACAAACTTGTCCAAAATCGAATTTTGCAAAAAAAACGATAATTTTTAACGTTTCCTCAAATAGTGATCATGAGGTCCAGACAGGTGTTCATTTTAAGTTAACGGTCCTGGGAAATTCGCTAACAATTTAAAACGACCTTTACAAGGTATACAAATTAGTCGAAGGAGCGCAAGAAATAGGTCTACTTCTTTCTGATCACTCTATATTTTTGTTATGAAAACCAACGCTTCTACATTAAAAGACGATGAGTCAGTGCCAATTGTAATTACTTAAAAAACAGTTCATATGTAAGCAATAGACCAGTTCTGGGACAAGTTTATTACTGGACATTACGAGTTGCGGCGCTGCTGGAGACTTGCAGGGTCGGGTAGCACAGAAGTCCCACAAACAGCGGGGATCCGGACCTACTCGTGCTGGTGTATGACATAACAAAGTAGGCGATCGGATGTAATGTTTTCACGCTGGTGTCATGCTGACGAATTATTTCCTCGAATACTTACCAGGCAAAATTTCAAATTTATATTAATTTGACAGGCACTACAAAGAAACACAGTTAATTAACGCAGTAAAATTAAAATGAATTTTAGTTTATTGTAATAATTAGAAATACTAAGGTAAATGAAACGTAATAGGGGCACGCAACTGTCTCGTTCGTATGTTATATTTTGTGAAAGTTTAAAATGCTAAATGCAGATTTTAATGCTACTTATGATAGTGAAATCAGAGTTTCAAGAAGAAAGGATAAAAAATTACTTTTGGAAATTCGCTTCTATTAAGTTAGCGAGACAGCTGCGTGCAGCGATTATTTCGATTTATGCTACTATCGAACCGTAAATTTGTTTAAAATCAAAATTTGGTAAATTGAGTTGAGCAGTTTAAGTACTGTATAAAGAATTATAAAATAATGTTCTTCACAATATAATTAACAATTAAAACTAGTCAACATTTGAGCGAAATGTGCTAAACCGATTGTGAAATATTTCGTCCAATTTTCAGTGTCTGTCTTTAAAATTGTCTGCACAATAAAATTAAAAGTTACACTTTAGTAAGAAACAGCAAAATAATTGACTATCTCTAAAAAAAACGACTACTAGGATTTCTGTACGTTTATTTCATGTAGGTTAATCGCTTTTAAAGTAAGCACACGTGTGTTGTTCCACAAAAATATTACTTTCTCTTGAAAATATGTATTTATCAGTGATTCAAACCAAAAACCAGTTTCGCCATAAGTGTCACACACTGTTTTAAATTAGAGAACGGCATTCATTTGGCTTTACTTTTATTGTAATTAAAGAAAAGTGGTTCAATGTATAACTCGGTCAATGGTGTGCTTTGACGCCAGTTAAGATGTTTACAGTTAGCCTTGCCTCTATGCACTTCAAGATGTATTCAGCTACATCCTTATGTAGGATATCTTTAATTTTGTTTACAACTGTTAAGTAAAGTGTACGAAGTTACTTTACCGGAATAACCATACTTTGATAATGAAAAGAGTTTAACAGAGACAACAAAGAAACAATTCTCTGGAAATTCCGATCTGGGTGAAATAACCAATAAAAGCTCAGCGGGGAAGAAAATCAAGACGTTTTATTTTTTAAAATCGGTTGTACAACCTCGAATTAGGTCTGCATTTCTCAAACCTCGGGTAAACTGTTCCATTGTAACACTGTCACATAAGTACATAAGTGTATTCTTACAATTCTCTTATTACTCGGATAATTTTCATTTTTGATTTAGTTGATCTTAATTGCTTTGGTTCTTATACTTTAGTCTTAATTGTGTTTTTCATTTTGTTTTTTATAATAATGTATTACGTATTTATTGTCTTGGAAGTAGAAATTGGTGGATAGGACAAATAAATAAATGAACGTAAGCTTCGAATAAGTGTTATTGAATCTCAGAACACTTCTGAGATTCTGTTAAATTTCTGTTTTTTCCTGTTAAATTTATTCCTCTCTGTTTCAGATCTCGGATGTTCCTCCTTACTTCTAAGATCTCAGTACGATTTCTTTTTCAATCTCAGACTTCTGTTAAATTTATGCCTCTCTGTTTCAGATCTCGGATGTTCCTCCTTACTTCTAAGATCTCAGTACGATTTCTTTTCCAATCTCAGACTTCTGTTAAATTTATGCCTCTCTGTTTCAGATCTCGGATGTTCCTCCTTACTTCTAAGATCTCAGTACGATTTCTTTTTCAATCTCAGACTTCTGTTAAATTTATGTCTTTCAGTTTCAGATATCGGATGTTCCTCCTTACTTCTAAGATCTCAGGTACGATTTCTTTTTCAATCTCAGACTTCTGTTAAATTTATGCCTTTCAGTTTCAGATCTCGAATGTTCCTCCTTACTTCTAAGATAGCAGGTACAATTTCTATCAGCACATCTGTTCAACTTTGTATAACTGTTCTTCTTGACCCTCCAGATACCAGTTATATTCCTTCCTCTGAGGTCAGACCTCAAAAAAGCTCCATTCTGAGTATGTGAGATCTCGTATTAACGTTGCTTAGCTCTTTCATGCGGTCCTTTTCTTACTCTGGCAGACCACTTATAGGCCTAAATTTTCAGTTTTGATTTTGTTATGCCTCAGTTAGGGTCTAATTGTTCTTCTCGACCTCTCGGAACCTCAGATAAGTTTTCATTCTTACTTGTGTCAGACCTTATATTTCAGATTATCCAAGACTCTGGATAATTGTCTCAATGCTATTTTATTAAGCATTAGATTATTTCTATTCCTTATTTTGTCAGATACTGAAAGTATTTTTCTTGACTCTTTCTAAACTCCGATACGTTCCTCCTTTACTCTTTCTGACCTTGGATAAATGTTTTTCTCAACTCTTTCAGAACTCAGAGAAGATTCTTCCACTACTCTGTCAGGTCTTAGATAGGCCTTTGTGTTTCATCAACTCTTTCAGACCTCAGAGAAGATTCCTCCACTACTCTATCAGGCCTTAGATAGACCTAAGTGTTTCCTCAACTCTTTCAGACCTCAGAGAAGATTCTTCCACTACTCTGTCAGGCCTTAGATAGGCCTAAGTGTTTCCTCAACTCTTTCAGACCTCAGAGAAGATTCTTCCACTACTCTGTCAGGTCTTAGATAGGCCTTTGTGTTTCATCAACTCTTTCAGACCTCAGAGAAGATTCCTCCACTACTCTGTCAGGCCTTAGATAGGCCTTTGTGTTTCATCAACTCTTTTAGACCTCAGAGAAGATTCTTCCACTACTCTGTCAGGCCCTAGATAGGCCTAAGTGTTTCATCAACTCTTTCAGACCTCAGAGAAGATTCTTCCACTACTCTGTCAGGCCCTAGATAGGCCTAAGTGTTTCATTAACTCTTTCAGACCTCAGAGAAGATTCTTCCACTACTCTGTCAGGCCTTAGATAGGCCTAAGTGTTTCATCAACTCCTTCAGATCTCAGAGAAGATTCCTCCACTACTCTATCAGGCCTTAGATAGGCTTAAGTGTTTCCTCAACTCTTTCTGACCTCAGAGAAGTTTTCTTCTTTATCCTGCCGGACCTTGGATAAATGTTTTTCCCAGATCTCTGAGGCCTTTTATAAATTTTCTTCTCTTTCTCTATCAGACTTTGGATAAATTGTTTCATTAACTCTTTTAAACTTCTTCAGATAAGTTTCCTTAGTTACTCTGTCAGATCTTGAATAAGTATTTTCTCAATACTTTCACATTTCAAGCACGTTTCCTTGATTACTCTAACAGACCTTGGATAAGAGTTTTTATCAATTCATACAGACTTCCGATAAGTTTCCACCCTTTTTTGTCAGACCTTGGATAAGTATCTTATCAACTCTTTCAGACTTCAGACAGGTTTCCTTCCATATTCATCGCACTTATGGATAAGTGATTTTTTTCACCTTTTTAGATCTAGATAAGTTTCCATCCTTTTTTGTCACACCTTGGATGAGAGTTTTATCTGAGAGAAACTCAGATAAGTTTCCTTCCTTTCTATGTCACACCTTGGATAAGTGTCTGAATGCAATTAATTAAAAATGTTTTGCGAGTAAACAAGAAGACCAACGAACCCTGATTGCGGTCAGGCTATCCTGACTCTCTTCTTACTTCATTCTGACGTGAATCAGTAACGCGTTCTAGTTAGAATTTCTCTTCTTGTACCGCCATACAATACAATAGTTCCATAAGTCCTTCGCACATCACAATCACACCTCACTGTAAAGTAAACATTCGATCCTCCGAGTTTCTGCAACTAGCACAGCACGACTTGTTCTCTTAACGTCCAAATAAAAACATTCCGTGGTAATGGTTCTTGTCCGTTCAGAACTGGAGAACATAGCTGACGTAATTGGGTCACGTTAACCGTGACTTTTCTGAGAAAAAGTGAACTTGCAATGTTAGAAACTACAGGAACTTACTCATTTGGAAATACAATTATTTCTGCTTTCAATATTATTACTTAATTATGGAATATTTATGTTGGTATTACTGTTTACTGGTGGGGCACTTTGCCATCATACAAGAAATATTTTTAAATGTGTTTACATTTTAAATTTTACTCTTCATAGAAATACTTTCTTCAAGCAGAAATCAACAACACTTAATAAGACATATTAGAATAAGACATTGTAAAGTCTACATTTTAATTTAAAAAATTACTGATAAATGTGCGTTTGCGTGTGCATGTACGTGTACGTGTGACTCTTCCAAAAGCAACCTACGCAACGGAAACAATGGTAATCGACTGTCATTCAAAAATCAGGAGAATAGAACAGCAGAGACGAAAAATTCTCAGGAAGATTTGCTGGACAATCAATGAAAACGGCGTTTGGATGAAGAGACCTCAGCACGAACTCTATCAAAACAGTAACACAATAAATCAGAAAACGCCGAGCAAGTTTTTACACACACACACACACACACACACACACACACACACACACACACACACACACACACACACACACACACACACACAGGACGGAAAACTCCAGAACGGCAAAGAAATTACTCGACGTCATAACAAAGAGTAAACGCGGCACAGAACGGCTGAAAGCCGTCCAGAGGGACCTGCAACCTCAAAGACCTAACCGAGAGTCGTAATAAAATCAGGAATATAAAGTTTGAGCAGAGAACATTGTGACATCCTGGAGAACAAAATGGACACATGAACGGAAGAAAGAGTATTCTGAGAGAATGAAGAGATTTTTGGGAAGAAAAGAGAGAAAACAATCGAAGACAAAATCGTGATTTCAAGTGCAATCGCTCTCCTAAAACGGAACAATCGTTATAATAGTTTTTTTTTTAACGTCCGACTATTGTGCACGCTTGGGCTAATGCAGACGATTTATAGCGTATGAAAATGTCAAGCCCTGACCGGGAATCGAACCCGGGTCTTCGGGGTGAAAGCCCAGTACGCTATCAACTATGCCACCGAGGCGGCCGTTATAATAGTAATACATGTATAGGATAACGACATTTTCAAAAATTGATCCAGAAGTAAGGATCAGCGCTAATTTCAAGGACCTCGGGTCTGGATCTTACCACGATGGTCCTTCCAATGGCGTATTTTTCATAGAAAATTCACTCTAATAATAAGATCAACAGTTATGTTAAGTTTTAGGCTACTTGGTAGCATAGTGTGCGGGCTTTTGTGCAAACTGGCATTTGCGTGTGGCATCAGTTTAACGTGGCGAACAAATCGTGCATATAACTATTTTACGAATGGATGCGGACCAAACATAACTTCCCAAAACAGCAAACAATTCAGACTGCTCCATTAAGTCGTAGAATTTTAATTAATCCAACCCCGGGTCCAGTTGTCTTCGGCTCGGGAATAAATCAAAGTTTAATGGGTTCAGGTTTTGGGTTCAGACGGCAGGAGCGTACCAGCTGATAATAATGTTCATAATCAGATCGAATAAACTGGTTATGTTAAGTTTACGAATATTCGATAATTAAGGAAGTTTTATTAATACGTGACGGACTCTTTGTTTCGTACTGATCTTCTTTTTAAAAAGTTCTATATCTTCTTGTCCTTTTACGTTTTACAATCGTTTAAACTGTTCTTTATTTCGTAGCAGCAAATTTCACTGTTATAAATACGTGTAGTGAATTTTAAAATAAACTCCGTAACGTTTCCCTGACGGAACAAATAAAAACACTATCTTCCAATGATATACTGGGAAGTAACAAGGATAAAGTCTGTCATGTAACAAAATGATACCATCCATTTTGAACTCTTTTTAAAAAGTTCTATATCTCCTTGCCCTTTTACGTTTTACAATCGTTTAAACTGTTCTTTTCGTAGTAGCAAATTTCACTGTTACAAATACGTGTAGTGAATTTTAAAATAAACTCCGTAACGTTTCTCTGACGGAACAAATAAAAACACTATCTTCCAATGATATACTGGGAAGTAACAAGGATAAAGTCTGTCATGTAACAAAATGATACCATCCATTTTGAACTCTTTTTAAAAAGTTCTGTATCTCCTTGCCCTTTTACGTTTTACAATCGTTTAAACTGTTCTTTATTTCGTAGTAGCAAATTTCACTGTTACAAATACGTGTAGTGAATTTTAAAATAAACTCCGTAACGTTTCTCTGACGGAACAAATAAAAACACTATCTTCCAATGATATACTGGGAAGTAACAAGGATAAAGTCTGTCATGTAACAAAATGATACCATCCATTTTGAACTCTTTTTAAAAAGTTTTATATCTTCTTGCCCTTTTACGTTTTACAATCGTTTAAACTGTTCTTTATTTCGTAGCAGCAAATTTCACTGTTACAAATACGTGTAGTGAATTTTAAAATAAACTCCGTAACGTTTCCCTGACGGAACAAATAAAAACACTATCTTCCAATGATATACTGGGAAGTAACAAGGATAAAGTCTGTCATGTAACAAAATGATACCATCCATTTTGAACTCTTTTTAAAAAGTTCTATATCTCCTTGCCCTTTTACGTTTTACAATCGTTTAAACTGTTCTTTTCGTAGTAGCAAATTTCACTGTTACAAATACGTGTAGTGAATTTTAAAATAAACTCCGTAACGTTTCTCTGACGGAACAAATAAAAACACTATCTTCCAATGATATACTGGGAAGTAACAAGGATAAAGTCTGTCATGTAACAAAATGATACCATCCATTTTGAACTCTTTTTAAAAAGTTCTGTATCTCCTTGCCCTTTTACGTTTTACAATCGTTTAAACTGTTCTTTATTTCGTAGTAGCAAATTTCACTGTTACAAATACGTGTAGTGAATTTTAAAATAAACTCCGTAACGTTTCTCTGACGGAACAAATAAAAACACTATCTTCCAATGATATACTGGGAAGTAACAAGGATAAAGTCTGTCATATAACAAAATGATACCCTCCAGCAGGATCGTCTGCACTATGTACACTGCGTCAGAACTAAAATAAACATTCTCTCCGACCACCATTAGGTTCAGTTGCAAATTTTCAATGTATTTTTACAGTTCAAAATTCTAATTTATTCAAATTTCAAAGCTGATTGCGATAAAAGGAAATCAGTTTTTTTCAAAAAATGAGCAAGTTAAAAAGTAATTATTTTGTAAATGATTTAAAATAAAGTTACTCGATATCGGACATTACCAGAACTGTTTACTCACTCTGCGAAATGAGCATTTATTTTGAGCAATTAATATACTCACTTCGCGGAGTGGGTATTTCTATTTTCGCAATACACGAACGAAACTCAAACATCCACTCGGCGAAGTGAGCATCTACATTTACTCAGTCCACGAATTGCGTACTCTGGTACGTTCCCAAAACTGGCTAACTTGTTTTTTCATTGTGAAAACGGTTAACTAAATGCGTTTAATTAATAATAAAAACAACAGATTTTTTCAATTACCTTAAGAACAAAACTAAAACCGTTTTTTATGAAAGTAGTAATGCGAGAAAACACAATACTTTTTCGCTTCGGCAATTGAGCGAACCAGAGTACGCAATTGGCGGAGTGAGTAAATAAAGACGGTGGGTGTTTCAGTTTACTCAACAAACGTTTCCTTCGGGTGTTTGCGAAAATAAAATACCCACTCCGCGAAGTGAGTAAATAAAGACGGTGGGTGTTTCAGTTTACTCAACAAACGTTTCCTTCGGGTATTTGCGAAAATATAAATACCCACTCCGCGAAGTGAGTATATTAATTACTCGAAATAAATGATAATTTCGTGCAATTCGCGGTTAAAAATTTCGGGCAATGTTCGATTTCGGCAATTTACGAAAAACGCTTTGAAACGTTAAAGCGAATTTCGTTTGACAAAAAACTCGCCCAAGCTACTATTAAAATCGATTTTCTTACTGAGTTTGAACCGATGCAAACATTTTTAACGTTTCTGAAAGTGGTACAACCTAAATGTTCTGATAGCGCTCGTTTCAAGGTTCTACGGAATTACCCAGCTCATTTTTCACTAAAAAAAAGAGTTTGTAGAAACGTTGACGGGGGAAAACATGGTGGTCCTTGAAGCAGTTACATAGTGAAAAAAACTTTTTGAATAGTTTACCAGTTTCAGACAACTTCGTTAGTTTCTAAAAGTCTTGTTTGTAGGTGAATCGACAATCTTTAACATTTAGTTCGGGAACATTTGTAGGAACAGATGGGCAGAACATTTGGACAAAACTTTTTTTTATTTTTCAAGTTCGAAAATAACTACTACAAAAGATTCCATTACATTTGTACCAAGATAACTACTAACTTACTGAAAACTTTAAGCACAACTTGTTCAATAAAGGAGGTTAAACGTTATTACTCTAGTTAAAACTCGAGAATAATCCCAGATAGCGTTAGTTCGCGAGAATAAAAAGATTTTGTTCTTTTAATTTGACACAAGAAGGATTATTGTTGGCGTTTGCATATTAATGTACAAAGGAATGCAGGATAGAAGTAAACAATGAAAGGACTCCAAGACGTGTTAGAGCGTGGCCGACCTGTCGCAAGGTTTCTACCAGGAAAGGAGAAGCACGTCCCGAGCACCATTGCAAATCAATCGCAATAATGAGCAAATAATATTAATGGTCATATGAATAGAGAAGGAACGCGCATCAGTATGCAGACGCGCAGGAACACGCGCGCGCGCAATTATATGTCAACGAAACAGATTCGTCGCCATTTTGAAGCTGACTTATCAACATCCGTCGGCGTTGATGACGTGCAACATTTTGGAGCCATTAAGCGTTTCGAGTGATCGGCGCATGTGCGGAAATGTCCTAGAGAGTTTGTCACGAGCTGTGCACTGACCAGTGACTGGGAGGATTGTCGGGACGGAAACATGACTGGAGGCGCCGAGGGAGTAAATAATAGTTGCTGGGAGAGGAGTAAAACATTTTTGTGGAAGAACACACGACTGGTTACATCCAGGATGGTAATCAGGCACTTCTCAAAATTAATCAAGGATTGCAAAAGGTTATGTTAGTTAAATACAAATGTAACATTAACCGATTTAAATTTGAAAATTAGTTTATTTTCACACTGCGGCAAATCCTAGACCCCAAAACCATAATATGTGCACCGAACCCGTTTTCAGAGTCGTCGGAAACTTTCGCAATTTCCTGCCGATTTGGAAGGTCATTTTAAGTAATAGGCTAATCTATGAACGTTAGTCAGTGCGCTGAAAACAGTTCACAATATTAAAACATAATTATTTATTTTAATCTTACACTCTTAAAATACCTGATTTCAGCATAGTAATGAACTTTTAAACTTAGAATTTCAATCAATACACTAAAATGAACCCGATCACTTACTCCTTAAAGGCAGCTTTTTTATTTGAAGTTTGCAAACAGGCCTTCGCCAAGTTATGACCATAAACTGATGAAACGATTCTGAGAAACAATCAAGATTTTCATTATTTTCAGTTAGCTCTCAAACCGGACTTTTTAGGTTTACATTGTATTAAATCGTTACGGAGGATTTTGATGAAATCCTTATTTTAACAAAAAATTTTTTCAAAGAAGGAACTATTTCTTTGTTTTTTTTTAATTGAAGGTTCCGAGATTTAGACAAAAGAGAATTAAATGCAATTTTAATCAGATATACATTGCTTAACAAAGTTTTTACTTTTGTTGAAAAAAGTCGCTTTTAAGATTCTGATATAACTGTACGTTTTCAAGTCTTCTGATTCAAAAAGTGGATTTTACTTGGCTGTTCGCGAGCGCGCGCATACCTATAAATACTGTACTTAAGCGTATTCATTCTAACATACATATTTTAATACACTACACATATTTTGTGTAATAAACATATGTTTTAACATGTATCGTGTTTTACTGCTGGTTGAGCTGGATTTTACGTGATGCGAGTATACAAATTTATATTAATATATAACAGTATGCACATCGTAAGTCTCATATTGAACTAATTATAATCAAAATTTCTGTTTTTCTGCCCGTAATCGAACCGGCACTTACGCGTGTGAGGCGCACGTGATAACCACTACCCTAACTACGAAGAAGTTTGACCGATATAAAATATGAACGAATCGTTAATTTATTTTTTTTATATTGGTAGTTACAGAATAAGATCAGTTGTTTTATATTAATTCGTAACGATCAGCTGATTTCACTGAACAGCTGATAGGTTATAACACGTTTTAGGTTATGTCGTGTTTTCGAATAAATTATCGTAATTAAAAGAAAAGGAAAACGCGATACATAATTTTTATTTTTTGTTCATTAACAAAAAATTTTTTCCAACAGATTTTGTTTACAAAAAATTTCTACACTAATCCTGAGTAGTCCTACAACAATCTAGTCAGATATTTGCCGGAATTAATGAATTGTATAGTCTCTGTAAATATGCTACAGACATACCATACTACGCACTAAATTTACCGTACCATTACTTGTTGTACAGAATGAGCGATACAAGTGCGCAAATGACGCAATTCCAATCGTGAGGTAGTTTGTGTAATATTCGCTATTATTTGTGCTTTCCGTTGATTCAGTATGTCATTACAGGAGAAAAACCAGCGACACGAGACGTGGCAGGAGACAGCACTTGCACGCTGTTTCCCTTTGTCTGAAGTCAATGATTTGACATTTTGTAGAAATGATAACGTATGTATTGAGCCCTACATTCTCCGTTTCATAATTTTACAAACGGCATTTCTTGAAGTTGCACAAACACATGAAGCAACTTACACAGAATTTTATGTTGTTGTAACTTAATTAGCCCTATTTTTTAACTTTCCCAAAATGATTAGATTACATTGACTTTTCCTTATACAGCTTGTACATAAAGGTATTTCGT
>CM040190.1:87759879-87802379 GCA_022606455.1 Callitettix versicolor
TATCGATAGTTTGACGAATGCGGAAACAAAAATGTTCCCGAAGTAGTATAATAAAGTTTTAATTATGCGCCCTCATCTTTGTCATTTTTGAAACTACAAAAACATCTGTTTACCTTGTACGAAACACGGAAGTAATGGACCTGTATAAAATCTTACTGTATTTATTCAGGTTATTTGTTTCTTTCGCTTTGTACAACTGAATAATATAAGAGTAAAAAGAAAACAAGCTTCGTAAAGTTGAAGTAAAGGTGACGAAATTAAGAAGGCACAATTATAATACACAACCGAAAACGTATATCTGTTGACAAGATCAAGGCAATAACAGCGACGCATAATTGGTGCTTAGAATCGGTGGAAGTAGGCCGTGGCAAGTTCCCAGTATGGCCAACATCAAAACTCGTCAAACTTGAATGACGTCATAAATATAACCCAAACCGATATCCATATTTTACGAGAATTGTCGAAACAGTGCCTGCATTATTGATTCTTCCACTTGTCCTCGGAGAATGTTTTTAAGTAGTGTAAAAGGGAAAGCTTACTTGTCAATCAAATCTGTTTTGTTGTCGTGTTGTGCTCGTGTTAATTTTGGTAGTTAAATAAATTGTGCAAAAATTGTACAAATACGAGTATTATCACGTTTAATTTGAACGATTGAAAGGGCATCAAATACGACCTAAGAGTATCCAAAGAAAGGCCAATTCCCTCCCGCAATCTAGGGGGGGGGGAATTTTCAACCTATGAGATATAAATTTGAGTAACCGTTTAGCCAAAAGTAATAGTGCTCAAAAGACGTGAAGTGTGATGTACCGAACTGTTCCAATCACTATCTTGTTAAATCAGTTATTATCGTTCTGTGTCAACCATTACCATTTTGAATAAATCATTACGTTTGTAAGTCAATCATTATGTTTCCGAGTTCATCATTACATTTCTGAACCATTATCTTTTTTAGTCAGTAATCTTTTTGAATTCATCATTACCTTGTTGAGCCAATCATTATCGTGTATAGACAATCATTATATTGTTGTGTCAATCATTTTATATTTTCTATCCGAGTCAATCAATATCTCTATGAGTCAATCATTATCTATCCGGGTCAATTATTTCAATCAATCTTGTTGGGTCAGTCATTATATTTCTGTGTCAGCCATTTTACCTTTTTGAGTAAATCATTACGATTCTGAGTCAATCATTGTTTCCTATCTTACTACCTACTGAGTCAATCACTTTCTATTTTCTATCCGAGTCAGTCAATATCTTTCTGAGTCAATCATTATCTTCTGAGCAAATCTTTCTAATTCAGTCATTATCTTGTTCAGTTCATCATTATTTTATTAAATCAATAATTACCTTACGAAACAAACATTATACTGCTGTATCAATCATTACCTTGCTAAGGTAATCACTGTTCATCATTATATTTCTGAACCAGTCATTATCTTTCCGAGACAGTCATCTTTTCTAACTCATCATTATCTTGTTAAGCCACTCATTATTTTGTACAGACAATCATTATATTGCTGAGTCGATCACTACCTTACTGAGTCAATCACTTTCTATTTTCTATCCGAGTCAGTCAATATCTTTCTGAGTCAATCATTATCTTCTGAGCAAATCTTTCTAATTCAGTCATTATCTTGTTCAGTTCATCATTGTTTTATTAAATCAATAATTACCTTACGAAACAAACATTATACTGCTGGGTCTACCATTACCTTGCTAAGGCAATCACTGTCTGGCTGAGTCAAGTCATTTTCTGTAGTTCTCTTATCTGTTCATTTATAGTTGTCACTTTGATATATATATATATATATATATATATATATATATATATATATATATATATATATTGTGATATATTCCTCCAGTCGAATATGAATGTTGAAGTGAAATAAATAATTAAACCTCCCAGAACGCTACACACAAAATAAGTGGACCCAAGAGAATAGATTTTTCAGCAGGACATCAAAGCCATTTCACACGTATTTAAATCTTAGTCATCTCACCTCCGACGTTTGCTTTGTTGGAAGTCTTTCTGGGCTTTTATAAAGTCTATTTACAGTTAAATAGTGGAAATAGTCTGTTGCACTTACTAACTACAAAAAAGCCGTTTGCTTCACAAGTTCTCTCAAGCAGTATCAAGACAGTTAGAATTTTGTAAGGAAAGCAAGTCATTATTTTGTTTCTAAAAAGTACCTACTTGATGTTTTGTTATTGTTTGCGCGCCTTGTACAAATACATTGTGTTAAAAGAAATGTAAGAAAACTGCAATACTCTAAGCGTGATGAAACCAGATACATTTGCTGCAAGGACAGATACTTGGAAAGAAAGATCCAGGAAGAAGAAGAATATCGTGGTCGGAAAAACTTGGAATTGGTTCGATAAAAGCTCTCCAGAGCTCTTCCGCGTCGCCGTCGACATAGTCAAAATGGCAATGATAATCGCAAAATTCTGAACTCAGAAAAAGAAGTGTAATAGGTCTTTAGTTTACTTTTCGTTTCTGTTTAACATTGACTCAGTTCAATAAATCTTGAGCAGATGAGACAGATACCATGCATGTCACTTTCCTGATTAAAGTTGTTGTTGTTGTTATTTTAAGGCGAAAAACACATTGAGGCTGTTGTCGCCTCCCTTAATGTAAGTGTGAGTGTAAAGTGTTAAAGTCGTAAGTGTAGTGTTGTGTTTCTTAGACTCGGGTACCGCGAAGGACGTCTAAATCCTCTCAATAGGTGCAGCTTGTCTGAACCCCCCTGCGGTGTCCTGATTAAAGAACTAGGTAAACGTGGATTGTTTGGTTCGATTAAAATAACGCCCCAATTTATTAAAACCATTTTATCAAATTTTAGTCGTATAAAGTTTGTAAAACCATAAACAAACTTGTCGATTCACTCTCGTGCAATAAATTGTACACATTAATTCAAGTTATAAATACTTAGAAGTTTCCTAACTTTTCGATTTATCGTATCGTAGGTAGATGACACCTGAACAGAAAATAAGGGTCCTTGGTGTAAACATAAAACGAAAAATTTAATATTCGAGTAAATACAATTTATCAGTTAAAATACTAAATCTTTAAATCAAAACGTATAAAGGCATTAATATAGACTGCGAGTAACAAAACCTCGAGGGCTGATATGAGGCTAATACACCCTTGGAGGGGGTGTAAATCAATTGAGCTATAAGTTAACACCCTTTCAACATAACGCAATTTATCAAGGTTTTGTTCCCCGCCGGGTTAATATTTTAAGCATCTGCCCTTCAATTGAATTTTGTGTCAAAGTTTGAAAATATAATAAGCGCGGGTTAAGCACCCCCCCAACCCCCCGCCAAGCGAATTAATCTCCATTGTATAGGGGATAGTTACCACCACAATGGACAACACCCTCTACCCCTCATTTTTCATCGCGGAAAATGACTACATCCCCTAGACAACAATTAATTCGATTTATTTGACTGCAGTGTTTAACAGTGTTGAGGAATGGAGTTCTCTATAAAACTTGTTTCAATGTCTTTCAGTCTATTCCTTGGAGGGCTAATTGACTTTCTAGTAACGGATGTCCACTCTTCGGTTCAAATTAATGCAGTACTCTAAGTAATGTGTTCGTAATGTAATACAAGTCGACCGCATAAAAAATCAATTTCATCAAAATGTTTCTCCAAATCAAACCTGAAGCAATATTTAAATCGATTTTTGTTAACTGTATTTACTTTCTCAATATATAAAGTTTAAAAAAATTATTGCAGTCCTGAAGAAATTGATCATGTGTTAAAAAACATCTGTTTTAAAAATGTGGTTTTACTGGGATGTCTGTGTTTCCTAACGACTAACATTAACCGATTTATATGAAACTTTGAATGTAGGTAAGGTTCTCCTTACGTCGAGATGATTGAAAACATTTTTATAAATAAACTTTTATTGCATTTTCTCAAAATAGACTCTAATAATTCTGATAAACATCTACTTAAATTTAGTCCAAGGACAACATATTTAAAAAAATACTATTTCTTCTTTTGTCGATAGATTAGTATCAAGAAAGCCAATATCGAGGAAATCCTAAAACTTTTAACAATCGATTAATCAGATATTGTCCTATTTTCGGTCATAAATGAAAATATTTAACTTATATCAGTAGCTCTATAGGAATTTTAAAATAGATTTGGAGTTCGTAATTCGAAAAAATAAAATAAAACCTGAGCTCCAGGGTTTTCCAATTTACTCTCAAACCGTAAATTTGTTTTATTTAAAGGTCGCAATACTGACTATACAGTTAAGATTCTTTATATGTGTCAAAGTTTTAAACGAAAACTAACTGAATAGTTTACATATTTTATTTTTTTTCTTGTTTGTTTAGTTTGCACGGCAATAGAAGCTCGAAGGTCGAAGTGGCTAAAGCACTGGTCAGTCTACTGCGTCACTCAACTGCGCAGCTTAAGGTTCTTAGTTCGAGCCACTGTTGCTCCCTTACCGTTAGCACTGGTCCCTCGTCCTCATTAGTCTAGATTAGATCAAATTAGAGACTAGAGGAAGGGATAGTACAACCCCAGATACTGTGATCGACTGACCTATTGTGCAACTAAACCTCTTAAAAACACCTATTTCAGCAGATCTGTGCCCCTAATAAGTTCCAGCAACCCACTGACTAGCTAACTCCGCTGAAGATCCCTAGGGTCTTGGAAACCGAAAAAACCTAGCCTTCTACTAGTAAGAGCCGACAATCATGAATTATGTGATCTGCAGTATCCTCTTCCTTCCTGCACAACCTACACAAGGTTTCTCAGTGGTACATACCTATCCGATTCATGTGCACCCTCAGACCGCAGTGCCCTGTAATCAGCTTCATGATCCTCCTGAGTTGTGCTCTGCACAGGACATCTGCTGCCCCTTTGAAACCTCCAAAAGGAACTTAAGAGACGTTTACTATGGGAATTCCCATGAAGGTTATCCCATCTTACCTGGTGTCCCAGCACTTCATTAGTCTAACTGGCATAAAATAAGGACGTTAAGGGGAAAAAACGAAAAACATATACGACAATAACTTTACGTTATAATAAAATTACGAGGGCAATAATCGCGTAACTAATTCATTATTTATGAAAATATAATATTACTGAAACATTTCACGTAAAAACGCCTTCAATTTGCTCGAATACTTCAAAGCGAAGAAACTACCGTCATATTTTCTCCACCGAAACAACTCATTCTGTACCGCGCAAAATGATACGTTTGACCTCTAACAGAAGGTGGAAATTCCTCAGTTAGTAATTGCAACTTTATGAAAGATATCCAAAAACACGTGAACAACATAATAAAACAAACAATCATTAAGAATGCTTCTACATAACTGAAACTACAGTAAACGTAACAGAAGATAATTTGAAATCTGTGTTTTTAATTAAATAAATAAAAAAAATAGCCAACCACATGTATTTAAAGCACATAGGCTTACTGAGCAGTTCTGTAAGCAAATTGTTTCTTGTCCTTTAAACTAGTATACGCCGTTGGAATGTAACCTTTAATGTTTTGCTTTGAAGACCTTTAGATTTGATTCAAGAATGGATCAGCTGACTTTCGTGTCGTCTATACTTCCTCGACGCGGACTAGACCGCGCCAGTCACTCAGAACAAATCGCGGACACTACTTGTAGTGTACAGTTTAAGTGATCCGTTTGGAATGTATTTGATGTCCAAACGTACAAAATTACTTTTTAACCGTATAGTTTTTACCAACAATGTCGAACGGTGTAAAACAAACCTTTAAAAGCTTTGTGAAATTTTCAAAACACATTTTCGTAAAAACAAAAATATCATAAAAAATTCTAGTTAATAGCTATGTTAAATAAGAATTCACTAATTCTAATGAATTACGATAAACATAATAGGTATTTCTTCGTATACAGTTTTTTTTTTATGATAACTTTCAAGCTGTAGACAAATTAAACAATAGGCTATCTGTTTCTCACTAACAAATATAAATATTTTGTCTCATTATTTTTTTTACAATTTATGGTTTTCGAAATATTTGACTAAAAATTGTAAACTTGCACCAGTTTGTATAAGATTGATAAGATTGATAAGTTTTGGTATACTGTTTGAAAATTTTAACCTAACCTAACAATGCGTACTTAGCCTATACCAAATTTACACACATAATGTCACTAATTTCTTTGTATTCCATGTTACCGTTTTTTTTTTAAAGATATAAAGTGGCCGACAGATAAAAAATGAGTCATTTCCAGACCGTTGTTCAAATAAGAATTTTTCTCGCGTGAATCATAGGCATATATATATATATATATATATTTTCATCATAGGCGAGAAAAATATTCATTTGAACATAGGTCCGGGAACGACTCATTTTATGTGCACACACACGCGCGCGCACACACGTACACACACACACACACACACACACACACACACACACACACACACACACACACGCACGCACGCACGCGCGCGCGCGCACACACACACACACACACACACACACACACACACACACACACACACACACACACACACACACACACACACACACTGATAGAGGCAAGGATCGGTGTTCCATTACAAGGTTCCTTATGTTGGGTCCTTAACATGATCATCGTTTCACCAGCTCTTGTTCCACTAGAACTTCGCTAACAACCTGAATGCTATTTTTAAAACTAAATTTTACTTATAATATATTTCCGATAATTTATTCATCGCCATTCGCCAAAATTACCTAGCCTGGATCATTTCTCGAATTCCGACGGACGAGACTACGTGACGATACAGCAGTTCACGATTGTGTCAACGGACGCTGAACAACTATCGAAAAAAAAATTTGCATACGGATAAGGTCGACAGCATATCATATCTCGTCTCGCGGTACGCACACGAGAATCGATCGATGGAACAAAAGTATCGCAACCGATTAAATTCTGCAGTTCAATAAATTCATCTGACGATTAATGTGAAAAGGCGAAGTTATGTAGGCTACTATATGTCGGGAAAGAAGGACGATTTGCTGAAAGCTAGAGAGATAAGGGGCAAAATATTGGAATATGTTGACGTGTATTTATGTTCAAAGAACTTTTCTCACAACTAATGGAAAAATTATCACAAGAAATATAAAAAAGGATCGAAGGAGCAAAGAATGTATACAATCAAAGAAGCAACACTATATCAGGCAAGAAGGAAATAGACACAAACACCAAAATGTTAATATATAAAAGTTAGCCTATTATGAAGGAGAATGAACAACAATAGAACAGAAATATCAAAGACGAGTAGCTCACGTAACTCGATTTGATAAAGGAAGGCATGTAAAACTAGGAAAATATCAGGACTAAACAACAGGGGAAAACACAATTGAAATGGTATTAATCCGTGAATAGAAGGACAAGGGAAAGGTAAGGATCCCAAATAATATTTTGTAGGCAAGATCGACCGGTGAAAATCAGAGAAAGACCACGAACAACCTGGATAAAGATAATAACAAAACCAGATTGAGAATGTGATGAAACAACTGACAGTTGACAGAACAAGATTGATGCATTTTCTGACACCCCGATTCCTATGGCATAAGCGAAAGAAGGGAAAAGAAGAAGAGAAAGAAGAAAAGAAGAGAGAGAAGAACAAGAAGAACAAAAGAGGAAGAAGAAGGGGAAAAGGAAAAAAGAAGACAAAGTGGAAGAAGAACAATAAGAAGAAAAGAGGAAGAAAAGTGGAAGAATAAGACGAAGTTGGCGAAGAAGAAGAAAAAGAAGAGGGAGAAGAACAAGAAGAATAAAAAGAGGAAAGAGAAGGAAAAAAGAAGACAAAGAGGAAGAAGAAGAAGAAAAGAGGAATAAAAGTGGAAGAAGAAGAAATGGGAGAAAAAAGTTGATAAAGAAATAAGAGGAAGTTGACGAAGGAGAAGAAAAAAAACAAGAAGAATAAAAAGAGGAAGAAAAAGGAAAAAAGTAAAAAAAACGAAGTGGAAGAAGAACAAGAGAAGAAAAGAGGAAGAAAAGTGGAAGATTTTTGTTTTTTTGGTGTTTAACGTCCGACTATAGTGCACACTTGGGCTAATGTAGACGATGGGATGTTTTATAGCGTATGAAAATGCCAAGCCCTGGCCGGGAATCGAACTTGAGTCCTCGGGGTGAAAACCCAGTACGCTATCAACTAGGCCACCGAGGTGGCCCACCTGTTTATAGTGGACCTGTCCCGCGGCAGGTTCCACTGTATTTATAAGTGAAAGAAGAAGAAGTGGAAGAATAAGACGAGGTTGACGAAGAAGAAGAAAAAGAAGAGGAAGAAGAAGCGTGTCTGCGATTCTACGAAGCTTAACTACTTTTGTGAAAGCTGAAAAATAAATGCAGCAAACACAAAGTAGAGATAAAAATGCATTGCTCATTAACGATTTAGAAATTTTTAAGACGATAAGACGACAGATAGTTTTTGATTTGTATTTGTTCCGTATCCATTGTTTACTTTTGCAATAACATACAATTAGTCTCGTCTGGAAATTATCAGAAAGCAAACTTTGGCGATTGCAAAGCCATTGCAGTTCTTCGGTGACGGTGTTTGTACAATCATTTCGTTATTTTGTTTGATATTAAGAAAAAATGGAGGATAAAAAACACTTCAATTTAGACAAATCTATGTTTTATTTTAAGATATTTTAGTGTTCCCTGTCATAAGTCTTATAATTTTAAAAACAAGTTGGCAATGTAGGTTCCCCAATCAAAATTAACAGCTTATCGACAATTTTTTCCAGCAAACACTCCGCGCAAGTTTAATAAAATTGTGTTTCCAAAATTGTAATTCAACAGCTAACAGTCATTTTCCCACTTGCATTTTCCCAAGAAAATATCGAAAAATGTATTAAAGTTGGATAACAGTTGTGTTACAAAATTAGTTTTTTAAATTGAGATTTGCACGTATGTGTTTATATGCTGTGTATGTATGTTTAGTATGTATGAAATATTGCAAATTGCAATACTTTTTTTAATTACATTATAATTTTAAATTGTATTTATGTTTGTGTATAAGGTATGCATGTATGTACAGGTATGATACAGTATGAATGTATTAATATAAAAATAAGTTCTTTGCGTGAATGAATTGTTTTGGCGTTTTTGTGTAAGTGCATGTGGTTTTTATTTGTGCTTTTATTTCAGAGAAAGAACTAATTATTTGTCATTGTGTAAAGCACGTTTGTATAGACTTTTTTGTTTTTCTTTAAATTTAAGCTCAGCATTTCGATTTATGTTTATATTACAGCTTTTCGTTTTTTTTTCAGTGCCTAGATACGGACTGTGTTCTAATAGGGCACTTTTTATTTTTATTCATCAATTTTTTTTTTTAATTGTTATTTGTTAAAGCGTTTTTTTATTCTATTTTTCTCTCACTTTGTTTAACATAACGCACAATCTTACTTTTTAATTTATTATTTTACTTTTTTCCAGCAAGTACAGGCAGCCTAATATTTTGTTGTATTAATTTATTTTATAACACAAATTATAAATTATAAAAAAAATATTTTTTCCAATTAGGCATATGTGTGTCTCAAACATCTGATTTCCAGTTAAAAAAAAAACTAATTGATTTTTTTTCTAAAAATAGTAACTGTAAAGATTTTCAAGAAAGTGTAAAACTAATAGTTCAAAGAACAATATACATTTTTAAAAGCAATCGAGGGCTTGGCATTTTCATACGCTATAAATCATCCCATCGTCTGCATTAGCCCAAGTGTGCACTACAGTCGGACGTTAAACACCAAAAAAACAAAAATCTTCCACTTTTCTTCCTCTTTTCTTCTCTTGTTCTTCTTCCACTTCGTTTTTTTTTACTTTTTTCCTTCTTCCTCCTCTTTTTATTCTTCTTGTTCTTTTTCTTCTTCTTCGTCAACTTCCTCTTATTTCTTTATCAACTTTTTTCTCCCATTTCTTCTTCTTCCACTTTTATTCCACACCAAAAACACCAAAAAACGTTAAACACCAAAAAACGTTAAACACCAAAAAAAAAAAAAAATCAAAGAACAATAGATTTCGCAGTACACTTTTAGTTCATTGCCTATCTAATCGGTAACTGTAATATTTACGTTTTTTTTAAGTGAAAAGCACATTGAGGCTGTTATCGCCTCTCTAAATGTAAGCGTGAGTGTAAAGTGTTAAAGTCGTAAGTGTAGTGTTGTACGTGTAAGTGTGTGTTAGACTCGGGTACAGCGAGGGACGTTTAAACCCTCTCAATAGGTGCAGCTAGTCTGCAACCCCCTGCGGGTCGTAATATTTACAAAGAATGTTACTTAATCAAATTTATTGAAAATTTTACGCTTGTTCTCCGTCAGGCGGACAAAATAGAACCAACAATAAACACTGATTACTTCACTTTTTTCTGCTTCTGTTGACCCTCCTATTAACATATTTTTTTAAGTCATTTTATCTTGAAACGTACATCCATCAAAAACTTAAAGTACCAGTACTGTGTATGTAATATACTTCGTGCAAAATGAAAACAATTTTTAACAACTCTGTAAAGCCCAGTTTCGCTTGCACAACACTCAATTTTAAAGTATTTTACCGAACCTAACCTGACCCCGACACTTTTATTACACTATTTTCGTACTTCTTGGTACTACTATTAATATAAATTATGGCTGTTATTGTTGTAACTGTGCCTGTCCAAGTCGTCAATACTTGACATGACAGTTTTTGAAAAGACTTTTGTTAAGAATTTAGCAAGGCATATCGGACCCCTAATTCTTTCACGGGATGGAAGCAGGTATAGTTTGCCTTTGTGGGTTAAACAAAAGCATTTTCACGTTTTCAAGTAAAAAAGAACTTTTTTTACAACACAGTCAACAGGCGTGCTAATGTTGCACCTGTCAAGGTCAAGTAGGGTAAAATATGGTAATCCAGGAATTATGTGTAACTAGGCAATGGGGGGAACGAGGCATTAATTGGGTATAAGTGCCTAAATGTAACGAATAGGGGCTTTTAAGCCGATAGAAGAAACCGTTCTTTCTAAATGAATTTTAAAAATATTGACATCAAGCTTCTCCCGGACGTGATGAAAACGAATTTTTGAATTCGCAACAATTATTTTGTTACTGAGTGAGCGAAGCGAAGTTTCTGTTTTAACTCGACCGTTCAGCATTTGCTTTGTGTTAGTTACGCAGTTTTGGCTAAAGGCGTTCAACCGATTGTTTTGAAATTTGATACGGAGGTATACGTAAATAAAGCCCGAACTACGTATACGTAAGATTTTTCCTTTTTCAATTTGATTTAACGATGACGAGCGTAGTTGCTGACTGTTTCCTGTATTTAAGCGGAACGACTGGTCCTACTAATTTTGACCGCTTCGTGCAAATAGAGTATAAAATTCCTAATAAAACTGGTCCAATAACATTTTTCGTAAATTTTACGGTTATCGGTTAAATTGGCGGAAAAGGTTATGAACGCTATCGTGGACCGTTGGCTAGACAATTAAGATTGTACTGCAAAGTAACACACTTTTTTGAAAATATGATTTCATCAGATTACTCAGCATTAAAATCTGCATACATTAGCACTTTTTAAACATTTTCAAGCCACATTTAAAATATGAAAATGTACCCTGATCACAGTCGGATTTATTTTTAGTAAGGAATTTTAATTCTGCCTAACCTAACCTAACTTATAAGTAGGCGTAAGCTGCTATTACACTACTAAACAGCACGCGTCACTATAGGCCCATCTTTTAAAAAATGGAAAATTCCACCGGAAACATTTCTGCAAATCGATTAAATTAGACAGCTGACATTTTGACCACATTATGAAGATACACAAAACACGTCAGTGAAACAAATTTAAAACAAAAGAAACTTATAATTCGAGAGTAAATAAAAAAAAACCTGTGGCAGCCGGGGATTGGCAGATAGAAGTGCAAACGTAATACAATTAAAGTAATCAACGTTCACTGCTGGTTTGTATTAATCAAATTACATTACTGATCTTATTGCTAACTTGAAATTATACACAACTTATATTAAAAGAAATATGTACACTAAACTACATCATATAGGCCTACAAATACAAAACATAAATCTTGTACAATACATCCAACTGTTCTAGTAATTGTGACAATGTAACAAATACATACATAACATTGAACTAATAAATATTAAATGTAAAATAAATTAAGGACAGTAACGTGTTTTCAACAATCAGCTCACTGGTAGACTTAAAGAATACTAACAATGGGTAGCCTATAAGTAATCGTGACGCGCATTCTTTATCGCGTTATTTTTCCTCTAAAAAGAATGGCTCGCGAAATTTTCACTTCAAAAACCAAAAGTTAATCTTACGGAAACACAGTGTATGGTAATCAAGAAAATATGAATCAAAGCAGTGTTAATTTTTATATTTATTTAGTATCGTCCGTTTTCGGTAACATGTTGGGCCTTCAGAATTATGTACTCTGTAAAGATTTTGTAGATGGGCCTTTTTATTTATTATATTTATAAGTTACGATTTATTCAATTCCTACTATTAGCTCACTCACTCTCTCTCTCTCTCTCTCTCTCTCTCTCTATATATATATATATATATATATATATATATATATATATATATATATATCTTGTTCAAATTTTAAATCGTTAATAAAATACTTCCTATTCATCCCCTTAAGTTAAAATAAATTTCTTTGAACTTGTAGCGGATGACACTTCATGTTAATACATTTTTTTTATTATGTATTATGAATTTTATCAAATTGATTATAGTACTTGCCCAGGCCAAAAATTGATATAAAAGTGTTTACTTTATGCATTACTACAGGCTACCATTCATCAGATCACCATGAAACTTTGGGAAATGGTTTCTGTACACTCCCGAAAAGGTTTTTAGCATAGTACTTTCAAACACACGCCATTTCAATACTTGCCCAGGCTCAAAATTAACATAAAGTATTTACTTTCTCTTAATTTCAAATATTTTTTTTTAAACTTGTAGTGGATTACATGAGCTGCTGTAATTCCTCATAGACCACCATCAGCTTTTTAAATTAGAAACGAAAAAAATAGAAAGCGAATAAATAGTAACAAACAAAAATAACAGTCCAACACCATACATAGAAAGGAAAATGGAAAATTGCAAGGAAATTAGCTTTCTATTTTGTCCCTTAATATTATTATTCTGTCATAGGCTATGTAGGTATATAGACCTGCATATTTATATTAACTGTAATTATTTAATAAAATGTAAGTCAAATAAAATTTTTCTTTGTTGACCTAAGTAGGAATTGACTTAAAAAAGAAATTTTATATTACTTGTTTTAATGGTTAACTAATTAAAAGTCTATTAGAGTTGTGGAAGTGCCACAAAAATTATGCCTAAGTAATCCGTTCCCGTAGGTCAATTATTAGGTTTCGTTACAGTTTGTTTCCGTTTGAAGATGAACTTAAGGCAGAAACAGTAATGATTCCTCGTTATTGTTTATTCGTGTATTTGCCATCAATAATTGTGTCGCCTAGGCTATATGTTTAAACAATACACGTTGTTTCGATTAGGGCTAAATCTCGCTCTCAATAAATAAGGACGTTTAAGTTTTAACATAAACATAAGCAATTAGAAAATACAAGCCTAAATGCAAAGGCCTGTGTTAAAGACAAAACCAGTGCTGGCGTTTGGGGGGAGGGGCGAAGTCGGGAGCCGTTGTGTAGGTTTTTAAAGTTTTGAATAATATTATTTATCTACACTACTTACCTAATACTATTTGTTAATAATTACATTTAAATAAATGTTGTTTTTACAATAATAAACATTATCATTACTGTATAATCAATAAATCATTTTCAAATGCATTTCAAAAGTATATGTATACCCATTTTTATTAGATATCTTGAAAACGCATCCCTTACGTAGGCGCCACAGTAAATTCTGCCAGACCTTTCCAAAAGGCTAAGGCCTGCACTGAGACAAACACTCACTTTTGATACCTTAAACCAGGGGTCTCCAAAATTTCCAGCCTTAGGGCCATACTGATTACTCCAGTAAGTTCCGAGGGCCAAAACCATATTATCATTGTTGCCGGTGGTAAAAAGTGAAATAGTCCACTGATGAAAAAAAAGTCCGAAAAAGTACG
The DNA here is from genome assembly GCA_022606455.1 of Callitettix versicolor. Lineage (NCBI taxonomy): Eukaryota > Metazoa > Arthropoda > Insecta > Hemiptera > Cercopidae > Callitettix > Callitettix versicolor. The sequence goes on from CM040190.1 coordinate 87,773,974, forward strand.
CAACGTTTAAAAAAGGCTGCAAATCGGACTAAAGTCCGCAAAACGGCAACACTGCATATTATTAATTTTCCTGTCATTATCTGTAATTTCAAACTTTGAGTGCTTTGAAAATAAATTTTGATACTCGTTTCTCGGACTTTGATGCCATTACGAATCAAATTAAGATTTTTCAGAATCCTTTTGATACTGACATTGAAACCCTAGCCCCGGAACTTCAAATGGAAATGATTGATCTACAGTGCAGTGATATAATTAAGAACAAATATCAAAACTCATCTTTGTTGGAATTGTATAAGAGTCTTCCACTGACACAATTTGATAATTTGCATAAATTTGCTCGTGGGCTGTTTTCTGTTTTTGGTACTACTTATTTGTGTGAGAAGACCTTCTCCAAAATGAAGTACACAAAAAATGTTTACAGATCTAAATTAACTGATGAGCATCTTAAATCTCTTTTAATAATTGGTACAAGTAAAATTAGTCCACAACTACAAACTATTGTCAGTGGAAAATCTCAATTACATAAATCTCATCAGTATTTCATATGTCATTATGCTTGTTATAAGTTATGTTTTTATTTAAAATGTATAAAATGTTAGTTGGATTCATTTCAATAATTTGTTAGTTATTATATACTGAAGTTAAATTTTCTGCATATTATACATGTCTTTACTCATTACAATTCTGTGTTTCTTTATCCAACTTATCACAAAAACAATAACAATAAGCCTACAACAATGTTATGAGTAGTTAGCCCATGACCATATCAATGTAGATGTCATATTAATAATTATTCAACATAAAATTAGAATACTTCAGTAAACTAAATTTAATTTGCTATAAAAAATATGTTCTCTAAAAGGAGTTTTCAAGTATGCTAGCTCTCCGCGGGCCGGACAAAATCTGTCCGCGGGCCGAATGTGGCCCTCGGGCCGTAGTTTGGAGACCCCTGCCTTAAACGGTCACAATTAAATTAAGACTTGCGGCCCGGGAACTGCACTTCACCATACCTGTAATTGCTGATGATTGTCTTATAAAAACATAGGTGTCTATTGGGTTGAAATATCAGAAATATCGATACTTTTACTATATACTGGTATCGGAAAAAAGTATCGATACTTCAGGAAAATCGAAAAGATTTTATCGATATTAGTATCGAATAAATGTATCGAAAGAAATATGACGCAAACATCAAAGAAATGTAATAGATAGTGTATACAGTAGGCGCTACTGTACGTTTACTTAGTATTAAAAGCAAAACATTATATAATTCGAATTTCCACCTAGTGGTCTGTTTACTCATCTCCTAAAGGCTACCGCGGTTTCGAAACTTTACTGTTTCATCTTGACAAAATGTCAAATCTCTCTGTGGAGGTCGTCATAAAGTTAAACAAAACAACGAAAACACACGTCACAAACACTAAACACAATTACAGATTAAATACATACGATATATTTTATTTATGTGTATTTGATAGGGATTTGACATTTTGTATTACGGCCTGAAGATGAAACAGTGAAGTTTCGAAACCGCGGTAGCCTTTACGAGGTGAGTAAATAAACCACTAGACGGAAAAATAGATCCTAATCCTTATTATTTAAATATGTGATCCGGTGGCTATGTTTCAATAACAAAATATTAGCGCCTAAATTTAAAAAATAAACGAAGTCTACATTATCAACAAAAAACCAAAATATATAAATGCTATTTTATAAATGTTATTTATTATGTACACCGAAAACAATAAACAAAAATACGTTAAACTCATTCTTACACACCTAAGATAAGAAATATAACACGTACATAAACAGTAAATGAATATATGTACATAAAACTAATATTTTAATAAACAATATTTGGGCATTTCAAAAGCAATAGCCTAAATGAAATAAAATGCAAATTATAAATATGCCCGTACGGGATGCAAGTTGAAAACCTAGGCCTACTATTGTTCTTAATTTATTTACAATAATGTTATAAGTTCATTATAGCCTCTACTGGATCAGTAACAGTTGGATATATTGTACAAGACTGATGTTTTATATTTGTATATGATGTAGACAAGTGTGCATTTTCTTTAATATTAATCGGTTGTGTATAACTTCAAATTTATCAATAAAATTAGTAAGTAGCCTATAATCTTATTAGAAAACAGACAAAAACAAACCAGTAATGAACACTGATAACTTCATTTTTTAATATGTTCACTTCTGCCAGCCAGTCCAAGACTGTCACAATTTCGTTTTTGTTTTTTTTTATCTACTCCCAAATTATAATAATTGTTGTTTCATATTTGCTTCACTGACGTAAGTATCTTCATAATTAGACCAACATTTCAGCGAAATAAATTTCAGACTAACGCATTTCACAAGTGAAATGTTACAAACATTTACTTTCGTTCGACAAGATCTCGTTATGAAATTCAGTGCGGCACTGTACATAACAGTTTGCGTGTAAAGAAGAGCGAAGAAGATGCTGTTTTTATTAGAAATAATATTTCGATACCAAAGTACGCACATGAATGAATCCCCCTCCCCAATAAGGACGGAGCGTTCCTACTGGTCGGCACAAGTACAGGACACGCCCGGTGCCTATTAGCGCCGTCAGGCAACTCGCTCGGTCCGTCAGTCTGTCTTCGACTGCAGAAGGAGAGCGATCGTGTACGTCGGACTCAGAACTGACTGTGTTTTTTTTTATTTTTTCTGAAATTTGTGAATATACTGACAACTCTAGTTTCTGTGTGTTTCATTCGAGTTCTGTTCAATTGTTATATTTTTTAATTTTTTTTTTAGTACATAATGTTGAAGTGTGTTTTATAAACTCCGAAGAAAAACTGTAAAGAAAATTGGTCGTAAAAGTGTAGCAGGGTGCGCCGCCCAGCGGTTACAGTGGGAAGTACCCGCCCCGAGACGAGCGTTCCCGAAAACTGCCGAACGCAGACACCCTCCGCGACCCCGCGCTATCCCTCCACATCTCTCCGTGCCGCGTTCTTGTATGGTCCACGCGCACACATCATATATCCATATTTATATGTGTGCCGAGCGGCCAATAGGGTGGAAGCTTTAGCGCCGCTTGGAATTATCATAATCAACCGGCCGCCAATATTATAATCATAAAGTTCGACCTGCGCACCATGTCAGGAGAGGGGATCCAAGGAACACCGAATATTGTTTAAGAAGACGTCATTCCGGTCTCCGGTCGGTACATCATGTCACGCAGGAAGCAGGCGAGGCCTATTCGTGTTTTGGAGTCTGAAGAAGGTCTAGGAACGACTGGAGTCCAAAATGGTAAGTCCGTGCTGTGACGTGGGGTGTTGTGCCAGTGATGTGTGTAGGCTATCTTGTGATCATAATTTTATATTTACAAATTCTTTAATATTAAAAAAATATATTCTTATCACGGCGTAATCTACGACTTCAAAATACTTTTGTAAGTTACCATATCCTTTGTTATCAGTGAGTAGTGATAAGGAGATAAACCTGTTTAGCATTTGTTTACTTTATCGCGTCGAAACTTCGCCCGAACTAAGCGATAAAAGTGATTAGCAAATCAATATATTTTGCAAATAAATTTTGAAGAAATAGTTCGCGCAATAAAAAAGTCAAGTAGTAAAATAACGCACACGGTAGGAACTATTTCCGAATGGTAGCCAAAGTAGGTAACGTAAAACGTCGCTTCCAAAAGCTGGTTGTGAAACATAGACGGAAACTATTCGTTGTTTTTATTGACATTACAACCAAAAATAATTAACAGTTTTACTTAGAACGAAAAATTAACCTACGCCCTTTCAACTGTTCGATTTAGAAATATACGTTATTAAAATTATCTTGTCCGAAAATATTTGTAGTAAACTTTAGAAGATAATTCCATGTTGTACGGGAAACAATATTTATTTTAATGGTTATGTTTTAATCTGTAATTTTCCCTCGGCTATACCAATATATACTACTAAACTTAAAAACATTGTTTTAAACAAAAATTTTAAATCCGAAACGGTTGAAAGTTCGCGAGCGCAGAGGTAAACACGTGGCTGGGGAAGCAGCGGGTCCGTCCGCCGGGCCTCACTAGCCAGCTCCCGCGGTATCGTGGGAGGTCTCGCCAGACGTCGTGATGAGCTACCGCTTTGTCGCTACCCGCGATCTGCATCATCTGTATCGTTGTCGAATACATAAATACCGTCATAACGATCCGCTACCGGGCCCAAATACTCCGTTACCCCCGCCGGGACGATCGTACTTTCACCCGATATTATTGTGTTCGCCTCGAGGTCGTGATTTTCTGTCGGCGAAATATGGTTTCGTGCTTGTAAAGTTTCCGGCGACATTCGTGAATATGAATTAGTAATCACGTCTTACTTGCGGAGCGGGGGCACGATCACGTGACCCTTCTGTCAAAACTCCAAATAAGCATCGTTTAATAGCAACAACAGTTGCAACACAAGGCTGCCGTATTTAGAACAAAAGAGTTTTAATTTAATTCAATTGTTACGCTTAACAAAGTATTAATGTAAAGTATCACTAGTAATTTTTTTCTTTTTAAAAAATCTCCTATAGGCCTGTAAAAATTATGTTTTTAACTTTATGTAACGAATTAAAAACTTGTTAAATTTTTTTAAAGCAATCTTAATTAATTTTAAATCTAAATATGATTAATAATAAAATCGCAACGCCCTCCAAACAAAACAAAATATTTACAGACGTAATAGGGTAATTTTACTGCAGTTGTAAGTCGCGGTAGCTATTTACATTAAAAAATTCTAATTGAATTGGCAACAAATTACCGAAAATACATACACGCTCATATTAAATTAACCCTTGATTTAGGCTTCAGGCAAAAATATTTTACAAAAACATTTTACAATCGAATCCGAAAACGTTATTAGCGCGTCGACATTATTAAATTTCAGTCGGGTTTTTTTAGCCGGATATATATTATAATAAAAGTAAACAAATGTGTTTGAACACGTCTGTAATTTTATCGTAGATAGAATATAGTTTTAACAATTATTTCATTTAGGTCCTACTTATAACTGACACCCGCAGAAGTTAGGTGCGCTGTTTAACAAGCGTCCGCGGAAAAATGTTCATTGTTGATTATTTTAAAATATCAGTTATTTTTTTAAATTTTTTCTTTGTTAATCTATAGGCATATTTTTAGTAAAAAATTTCGCTGCTTCAGTAGGCCCTCTTTCTGTCTTGACATTAATTTCTAAACCGATAAACAGAACAAGATACAGTCTATAGATTTTCACCATTGCTGTATTTGTGTTTCATAGACTATGCTTTACAGTTTCATATTCCTGGTATCTTCGTTCTGACAGATAGGTTCGGGCCCGTTCTGCCGCTGTTGTCTGATAAGTTATACTTCTTAAATTCGATTCGGACCGGCGATTTTGATGACTTCAGCGGTATTTTACTTTAGAATATACTGCCTAAATCGTTTGGTGGTCTATTATTTTATTAAAACGTTTGAAAAAGAGATCAGTAATTTTTTTTTGAGTAGTGAATATACTGTAGGCAGTGGCGTATTTCATGTTGAAGATGCAGGCTACCTCATTTCGGTTCAATTTTACCTGAATAAATGAATTTGTTATCATGAATTCCTCACAAAAAGTGACACAAAAACAATAACGACCGAGAGATTTTGACAATCTTTAGATGAAACTAGAAAAAGTGCAGTCTAAAAATTAGTACTGTTATAATATACCTAATTTAATCTGATTAATTTTATCTGTATATTAATTGAAAGAACAAAACGGGATAAGTCTTCGCTTCTGTCTACGAAGACATGTAAAGCAGGTTGCGCTAAAACAGGAGCTGTAACGTTGCAATGGATAATTCGTAAAATATTATTAATTTTACATTCAAAATAACGTTTTAAATTTATTTTTTATATTAGGAATAACGACAAATATTTATAACTGTATATGGCGATAATTTTCTTGTCATCAATACTTGGGCCTCGCAGCTAGCAAATATAGAAAATACGCCACTGATTGTCTAAAAAAGTGGGTGTTTGTATACATCTGTGATTTTAACGAAATTCTGCAACTATGTGTTTGTTTTGTCAATATTTTTAAGACATTGTTTCAATTAAAAAAGATATACATGCCTCTAAGCTCTTTTTTTAATTAAATATCATTAAAAATCGGATTTTTACAAAATCGGTTCTAACGTTTTCATTTTATTTCGCCCAAATGTAGCCTAGTACTCAAGTGTCCGGATAAAATATAAGACGAACACGTTCTCAGCAATCCATTAACGGCTGTATCAGACTTCGTTTAAATTGTAACCATATCTGAAAGTTCACAACAACAATCGGTGTGGCAAATAAAAATTAAAAGAAATGCTAATGTTTTGATAATAAATCGAAAATAGACCAAACATCACCTCGACCATCGTCAGGTTTTTGTTTTGTTTTTTCTGTTTACACTCGCGGCCCGTAAATTTAGTTAATTTCAAATTTTACACGTCGACTTCAGTTATGAATCTCTGTACACGAACAAAATGTTATGAACCGTTTTTGAGGAATTGTTTTAAAGTAAACGTTTATGTGGTATTTTTGTACTATTTTTTTCTTTGTTATCATTATTTTACCTTATCTGTAAATAGTGTTAGCACATTTTTTTTTGCTTTTAATGATTGTAACATACAATATTTATTTGTACAGAATGTTTATATATTAACTCTAGTGTTCTTCCAAGTAATTTAAAGTGAAAACAACATTTTTATCGCTGTTTTTTTAATGTAGAAAACTATTAAAGTGTAAACTAATGTCATTGTTTTTTATTAAAATGCGAAAATGAAAATAAATTTAAAAAAATAATGTTTGTGTCCAGGTGTGGACTTCTATAACATTTTAACTGTCCGAAATTGGGAAACTCTAGGCCTACTACTCGTAACCAAGAGTACACGGGCTCAATCCGCGAGGGACAGGCTATGATAACCTTTCAATATTTCGATTAACAAATTTACTTTGAGTCATAACAATTAAAAGTTGTATTTTAAGAAAAAAGTACTGTTTTTTTTCCAGAAAATTAAACAGAAATTGGCAACCATGCCACAACTGGAGATGTAATATATTTATATAATGTAAAAAATTCGAAGAACAAAATTTTAAAAAAGTGAACATTTTAACAAAATAGTTTTTGTTTATTTTTTTTAGGTAAACGTTTTAAGTAACTTAAATAAAATGTAAATGTTCAGTGTTGCATACTTGAAATAAATGGTTCGGCAATATTGCGCAAACATTCTCGCGTTGTGGCCTAATGTAGGCCTATTTCGCGAAAAAAATTTCGGAAACTAATAAATCTGAGAAATTTCTATAAATTTATTCAACAGATTTTGGCCTTTGCTCTCCGGAAATAAGGCTTACTTACATCAGAAAAAATCAGTTTTTGTTTATTTTCCCGCAATTTACTCCAATGTCGTTCTTCTTTTAAATTTAATACTAAAATTTCCAAAACTGATTTTTTTTTTCTTTGAAAAATAGCGAAACTAGCGTTTTGTAAGGATCAGCCTACAATTGTTAAAGCCGAAGGAATTTGTCATTTTTTCTAACATATTGTTACTAAAACACACTCGAAAAAAATGTTCTTAAATAATTCGATATGTGGATAGTTTTTACTGCAAATGCCATCGTGATCTATCAGTTAGTACAGTCAACATCTAGGTTACACAGCGGATTAAAAACCAGTGTTTTGGATTTACGGGATTAGAAAACGGTTAGTTTGTCCAAGATCGATTTTCTCATTGTCATATGCCTACTGTACTTCGTATATAGGCTATTTAGCCTAGCAAAATTTAAACTTTATTCTACAAAACAAGCCTATAAATTTAGGCTATTCATCTTCACATGAAAATGAAAATAAAATATTGAGTACGTTTATAACATACTACTAATATTGCCGCCTCAGTGGTCTAGTTGATAGCGTACTAGGCTTTCACCCCGAGGACCCGGGTTCGATTCCCGGTGAGGGCTTGGCATTTTCATACGCTATAAATCATCCCATCGTCTGCATTAGCCCAAGTGTGCACAATACTCGGACGTTAAAAAAAAAAATATCTTACTGCATATAGACTTTTTACTGCATGCAGCAAATCCTGAACTGTATGCAGTTAATAAAGCAAATACCTTTCTGAAATATACACTCTAACAAACAAATGCTAAATTAAAAGCGAAAAATTTCAACTGCGATATCAATTAAAACTCGCCTCGCAACGACTAAATGTGGAACCGAGTTTATTTTCGCAGTCGTCTCATCGAGCCGAGATAGCCTACAACAATGTGGAACTATTTTAAGTATGAAATAATGATTGAGGTTATTCTTGGATATTTAGCAGGTAGCTGTTGCTGAGACTGAATGTGTTGCTCTGCTGATTAGAAATGCTCCATTTCCGGTTTTGGCTTTCCGCCAGTGCGATTGTTGTCCGCAGCAGAATCACCTACGCAGCGTTCACCTACTGGTAGACGTAAACATGGATCCTCTTAGGTTTTAATTGGTTGCTGCGATAAGGAAGGGGTTCAAGGCCGGCGGATATCTTATGTAATGTTGCAGTTAACGTTAGCAGTTACTAATCACGGTTACTGATAACAGTGATTAGTACATTTTTGTGTGAAATAAAATTGCTGAACGGTTTTTTTCATTTTATCTAAAACTTTGTTTTGTATCTGTCCGTCTGACTGCTAGCGTCAAAACGATAAGTCGAAACGTTATTAAAATTATCTGAGCCCAGAAATTAAGAAAATGTAGCTTCCGAAATGATAGAGTGAAAAGCGATGGTTAAAATCGATTTATCGATGCAAGTCGTGTTTCTTGTATTAACATGGAAAGATTTCTGAATACGCTTGGGCTTTCGTAATAAATATTTCAAAAAATATCCTGACATTAGACTCCAGTGGTCTTAGTATGGGCCTACATTCTTAACGGATTTAATTATTTTTTAGTCTGTTTTATTTTTGCTATTTCATTTGTTTAAGTTTTTGTTAAATTTAATGAATTTTTAAAATAATTATTTAAAATCAAAAGGTACAATTAAATTGTTTAAATATTATTTTCAATTATTGATTTTTTGAAATTTATTTCTGAATTTCAGGATCAACGCATTTTTATGGATCCTCTTAGCTTTTAATTGGTTGGTGCGATAAAGAAAGTATTCAAGGCCGGCGGATATCTTATTCAATTTTGCGGTTAACGTTAGCAGTTACTAATCACGGTTACTTATAACAGTGATTTTCTGTGTGAAATTAATAAACGATTTTCTTTCACTTTATCTAAAGCTGTGTTTCATGTCTGTCCGTCTGACTGTTGGATAGCGCTCTGCTAGCGTCAAAACGATAAGTCAAAACGTTATTAAAATTATTAGTTTTTTCAAGTGTCTGAGCCGAGAAAATAAGAAAAAATTAGCTGTTTAAAATCACATTTCCGGAAAGAAAGAGTGAAAAGCGAAGACTAAAATCGATTTATCGATGCAAGTCGTGTTTCTTGTATTAACATGGAAAGATTTCTGAATACGCTTGGGCTTTCGTAATAAATATTTCAAAAAATATCCTGACATTAGACTCCAGTGGTCTTAGTATGGGCCTACATTCTTAAAGGATTTAATTATTTTTTAGTCTATTTTATTTGCTATTTCATCTGGTTTTTGTTAAATTTAATTAATTTTTAAAATAATTATATAAAAGCAAAAGGTACAATTAAATTGTTTAAATATTATTTTCAATTATTGATTTTTTGAAATTTATTTCTGAATTTCAGGATCCACGCATTTTTATGGATCCTCTTAGCTTTTAATTGGTTGGTGCGATAAAGAAAGTATTCAAGGCCGGCGGATATCTTATTCAATTTTGCGGTTAACGTTAGCAGTTACTAATCACGGTTACTTGTAACAGTGATTTCCTGTATGAAATGTAATTAATAAACGATTTTCTTTCACTTTATCTAAAGCTGTATTCATGTCTGTCCGTCTGCCTGTTGGGTAGCACTCTGCTAGCGTCAAAACGATAAGTCGAAACGTTAAAATTGTTAGTTTTTGTCAAGTGTTTGAGCCGAGAAAAAAAGAAAAATTTAGCTGTTTAAAAACACATTTTCGAAATTGAAGAGTGAAAAATGAAGGCAAAAATCGTGTTTGTTGTATTAAAATGAAAATATTGTTGAATGCGTTTAGTCCTACGTAATAAATATTTCCAAACAAACAATGTCCTCGCGTTAGATTCCAGTGGTATAGTACGTTCTTAAAGGTTTTATTAATCTTATAAATTATTTTTGTTTGTTTTTATTTGCTTTTTCATTTTTTAAGTTTTTTATTAAATTTATTTAACTGGAAAAAGCATTTTAAAATATAAAAATTATTTAAAATCATAAAGCGCATTTAAATTGTTTTAATACTGTATTAATTCAATTGTACAGTAATTGAAAAAAAAGTTTTTTTAATTCAATTCAAATTTCACAATATTAGGCATATTATTGAGAACGTTACAATAGGAGAACTTCACAAAAATAACAAGTCGTACTTCTTTACAATATAAAATTAAGTTTTTTGAACTACAGTCTACTATTTCAGATAAAGTACCTACACTATTGATTTTAAATTGAGGTCTACAGTAATTACAAAATAAATACATTTTTCAATTTTGCTGAATCTCTCCGTTTCCAGGTATCGTGAGTGCAAAACTTTGTGCGTTTGTGTGTATCGCTGCAGAATAAACAAGTTAACAGATTTCGATGAAACTTGGAATGTAGACCTACGTCTGGTTTACCAGTAGGGCACAATACAATTTTTAATTTTCCAAAACCAAAAATTCGAATCAGAAGCTATTGAAAAAACTATAAAATCGATTCTTCCACATAAATATTTGACCTTGTGACCCAGCTTAGACATTGGATTTTTAGACAACTACTTGCGTAGATAAATTCTCGTTTTTCTAATTAAAACCAATTCTCCCAAAGATGTAGGGCCTACAGGTCATCGAGTTTTTTTAATTTGAATTTTTTTTATTTAGAGCTTTTTTTTCGATAAAAACAACGACACTCAAACATAGCTTGCGTAGATTGCTTGTTTTATTAAATCTCTTTTTAATAATACGAATTCAATTTTTAAGAAAGTAAATCGACATTAAGGATTTTAATAACAGCTGATTAAACATAACCATTGAACCAGTATTCGTTAGCATTTGTTTTATAAGTATAGAACAATGCTACTCGTTTTTCCAATTGAAACGATTTTTCAAAGATGAAACCCACTTTGATTTTTTTTTTTTAAGCCGAAAGTATAATCCAAAGTCAAAAACGTTCCGATAAAAAAAGTGAAAACATTAGTCGACAATTCTAAAATAAACGAAATTTAAACCACTATTTGTGATTAAATCAAACAATCTAATGAATAAAATTGTTCATTAATTTATTTATTTATGATGAGTTAAAAAAAAAACTTCAAACACAACTAAAGCTTTAGCAAAATCTGATTAAATGATTTTGAAAAATTTATGCATTTTCCGTTTTTTTTTGTCAGTAGTTTCTAAACCGGATTTTTTTATGTTAATACGTTTGTATAGAGTTATGGTAGGTCTAATTTAAAGTTAATTTTTTTTTAATATTTCAATGGCCGCGATTTCAAAATTATTTAACGGCTTATTACCGGTTAACAAATTTGTCCAAGCAAGGCTCTATTAATAAAATCGACAGTCGCCTCGGTGGCCTAGTTGAAAGCGTACTGGGTTTTCGCCCCGAGGACCCGGGTTCGATTCCCGGCTAGGACTTGGCATTTTCATACCATATAAATCATCCCATCGTCTACATTAGCCCAAGTGTGCACAATAGTCGGACGTTAAACACAAAAAAAAGAAATATATAAATAAAATTAAAAAAATAATAAAATCAATTTCCGTGGCAAGTTTAAAAAATTGGGACCAATATTTCGAACGCTATTTATTGCTAACATGAACAATTTATAACTTATATAGGAGTATCAGTATCACCGCTCATTTCGGGGTATAATAATGGTTAGCTCATTTTCCAAATGTAAATTCACGGACAACAGAACAGAAGCAATCGCTTTCCCGTTTACCTTCAGAAACAAAACACGTGCTTCAGTAGGCCTAAATGTGTTTGCCCGTTGCGGTAATTTCCGTTTAAAAGCCGGGCCAGTGACGTTTCTATTAGTGGAATATGAATCATGACGCATATGTTGAAACATTTTTGCGGTAAAGTGGAGAGGAAGCACTACAAAACATATGTTGAGTTATCCACGCGCCTTCCCTCTTCCCCCCACACATATGTTTACCCAAGCCCGCCCTTCTGTTCACGGATATATCGCATACAGTATATTGTAATATTGAATTGGATAATAACGCCCAATCACAACCGAAAAGTTTTACAAAAGTACCGGAGTGGGAAGCGGTGTGCTACAAAGGAGGGGCGGAATGGTTCTTATCAATTCAATTACGCGTGCAAAATTAGAAACGCTGCCTGTCTTCGGGTTATTTGGGCTTAAACGTTATCGTCGACAGACTATCGCGAATTTGTTATTTAATAATCAAACCCAATTGGTTTCATTTTTATGAAGTGTTACACACAATTTGATAAAAATGTTTAGATGTGACTAGTTCGCCTAATATTGGAGTTTTATTAGGCCTATACATTAGAACACAGAATTTTCAAAACCAAATTTCAAATATAATTTCATTAATCGCGACACGCAGCTGTCTCGCTCACATTATAGAAATGAATTCCCAAAAGTAATTTTCTTTATCTCACCATTTTTACCTCACCAACATAATCAGTATTAAATTCACCTTTATATTACCAATTTAAATTTTCAAATTACATTCAAAATACGAAAATGAACTCTCACCTTGTGAAATTTTTGTTTTTAATTTTATAAGATTTTGTAAATTCAAAAGGCAGTTTTTAACGCTGATTACTATAGTGAAATGCATTTTCAAATACATTTAAGACAAAAAAATATTAATTTGTAAAAACTTATAAATTACCGCCATTTTGAAATTGTTGGACGAATTTCAATACTTAATAAATTCTTATTCAAGTTATTTCCATAATCGATTTAGGCCTATGTGCCAAGTTTTAATCACATGAACTATATATATGTACGTGTGTGTGTGTGTGTGTGTGTGTGTGTGTGTGTGTGTGTGTGTGTGTGTGTGTGTGCGCGCGCGCGCGCGCGAGTGTGCGTTCATGGTGGCTGCATAATCTACATAGCCTACTGTATAATAAAAACAAATTATTAAATAAAGCCTAAAAACAAATATATAAATATAACATATTGAGTTATAAAATAATGACTGTATAAATTTACATAAAAAATAGACTATATATATATATATATATATATATATATATATATATATATATATATATATATATATATGATATCCTCTTCATTCAGGAAACAAATATTTAGTAAACCCCTAGATATTTCAGAATAATACAAAATATACATAGGCCTAAGCCTAGTCATACATACAAAATAAATACATTATTTTGTTTAAAGTATTTGTTTAAACATTTTGCGGGTGTTAGAGTTAGCACTTTTCTGTTTTGCATTTTTCCTTCTTAAGTTCTCAAAATATTTTAAGGGAATTCGCAATTGTGTCACTGATTTTAATTGATGCAGGATTATGAGTTTGTAAGTAAAATCACTAATTGTAGGCCTAAACATAATTTCTATTATTGCAACAAATACGCCTATGTAGGAGCCACTATCTTTACAAGCAAGTACCAACATTAAAATTCGCTAATGAAAATATTATTACTCAAGAAAATATTATCTTTTGAAAATATATTACTCTGTTTAACACTTTTTAAAATGTAAGATAACAAATCAATAATTCTGTTTTCATTGTTGATTTAAGACTATTCTTCATCAGGATGTTTACGAAGTCATCAAGTCAGAGAAATCATTGAAATCGATTTTAAAAATTTGATAAATCCGCCATGTGTACACATCGATAGAGACTAGAACAACTGTTCGATTGTCAGGACATTAGGCCTGTCAGTCTGATTGGTCAATTTTAACCTTTTAATCTAAAAACTGCTAAAAATATGTTTTATCAAAATCGATTTTAACGATTTCGATTAAATTCGTTTAAATGTAGCCACTCTTAAAATCCGTTCAACGGTTTCAGTTCCCAATCTTTAAAAAAACATATATTATTTACATGATCGTGAAGTTCTTAAAATGTGGGTATTTATTATATTAAGGCTATTTTAATAAAGTAATGATTTTTAAATATCTTTTCTCTTTTATTACATACTTTAGTATAAAATTATGAGATATTCACCCGCGTAAGAATAAATTTATTACGCTAACTTACGATTTTACGCTATTTTTACAGGAACTATATTGTGACGTCACTGCTGTTTACATTGCACGGTGCTTATTAGATGTACTACGCCACGTATGACATCATTTCGGTAGTGTTCGTGTGCCTTCATGTATCGTATTCGTGTGCGTTACAAAACGGTGTCAGGTTTTTCACGCACAACCTTATTAGTTAGGTTCTTAAGTTTTTTTTTTTTTTAATTTCTGTTATTTCATTATAAATAACGGCCGCCTCGGTGGTCTAGTGGATAGCGTACTAGGCTTTCATCCCGAGGATCCGGGTTCGATTCCCGGTGAGGGCTTGGCATTTTCATACGCTATAAATCATCCCACCGTCTGCATTAGCCCAAGTGTGCAAAATAGCGGACGTTAAACACCAAAAAAAAAAAAAAAAAAAAATTCGTTATAAATAAGACGTATTTAATTATTCGCGATGAAAAACATGTTAGCTACTTTCGCGGGTCAGTTTTATTTTCGAACTTCACGTAGTTTCCGCACTTTTATATTTTGAATAATTACTATTGAATAAGTAATAAAGCCTTTTGGCTAACAAAATAGGCTGTAATGCCATAATTACCAAAATGTAGTTCACCAGCGTAATCAGCGTTGAGACCTGCATAAATTAGCATTTAAAATTTTCGAATTCTATTAAAATCGGTCTTACAGCGATCGCAGTTTATTTCCCAATTAATTTGAAAGTTTGAAATGAAATACGCTGATTTTAATGCTCACTCTGATGCGAGGAGGAAATAGATGTGTTGGAAATTCGCTTCTGCAACATCAGCGAGACAGCTGCGTGCAGCGATCTTGTTTTTTATTACGTTCAGTCAGTGTAATACTCAATGTTTTGACGGAATTTACTACTGTTTCGTCGACATCTTTCGGCCGGTTTTCGATTCACAAAGTCGCATTTTTTCCGACACAAAACTAAACGAAATTTTCGGAGACAAGTTGATCGATCCGGGTTGGGGGGAACGGAAACGGGTTAATAAATATGTTATAACAATCAATTAAAAGTGAGGTTAGAATTCTTAATATTTTTGCGGCGGACAATGGACCACACAAGCTGAACGCGACGTTTTTGTCGGTAGTCTCGGAACTTGGGCGCACAAGCATGACAAATTGGAATGTGCAATGAGGAAGTGAGGCGCCCCAGTATCGTCCTCTCTTTCTGTCTTTTCGACTGACAGACATAATATTTTGTTGGTATTTTATTGGCGCTGTTTTATAAAGATAATATTATCTGAAGCGGCAATGAGTTGCGTGGTGAATAATGTTCGATAGGCCTACTGACAGACGTGGCTTTGTCGCACGGCCTAACATAAACACCATTGAATATTAACGTGCTAGAATTATAACCTTTATGAGAAATATGTTAGCGCTCGCTACTAGCGACATCTTACGGCAAAGTTTTCAACTACAGTTAAATAGATACATAAATAGTACTGTTTACTTTCTCATACGTCTCCACCCCTGTTTTTGCACCTTGTAGCGTTCGTAGTGGCAGACAGTCCAACTACTTGGACTTTAGGCGCTAATATTGAGCACACGTTTTATAATGATGGCTGTACTTCTGTTCCGTTTAAATTTAAGGCCAGCACGCTTCTACTTTTTTACGTAACAGAAGCGTTTTTCCAAAAAGTAACATCACAATGTCTTTTTTTATTATAAACTTTTTTGAAAAGTCTGACTACACTGTCTTAACCGACGTTACACAACCAGCTGTCAGATTCATTTCATACAATTGAATTAGAAATTTAAAATGCTAATTTATAAATATTATTAACAATGGTATATCAGATTTTGAAAAACCGTGTAAGACAGAAAAAACAGCTGATTCTATTGTTAAGTTTTCCAAACATTTGCGTCCTCGTCGTTCATTTATTTAGCCAATTTTGCATTGGAAAATAAGTAAGTGGAGCACCGATCATAACCTCTACTGAAAACCCAGTGCGCGAGCGCGCTAGCACGCTTACGTTCGCAATTCTGGTCCGATTTGATTAAAACTTGGCACAAACATCGATTCTGGTAAATCCTAGACCCGTTCGTTAAACAGTAAAAATCGCTCAACATTTTCAAAATGGCAGCTTAATTAAAAATTCGTAACTTTTTTGTTCTGAATATTTTCAAAAATCCGTTGAAATTAAGAAATTCAATTTGACTGCGGTCAGGGTTCATTTTCCTGTTTTCAGTGCAATTTAAAATTCAGAAAAAGATAAGGTAAATAAATGCACTTTAAACGCGTCAGCGAGACAGCTGCGTGCCGCGATTAATAAACTACATTTAATAATTTGAATTTTATGCAGCAATATCGCACCGAATAAAAATATTACAGTTTGTCTTACGCGAGAGTTTGAAAAATACGTAACTGTTTCGTAATCACTTATTATAGACGTTAAACAATATAGCAGCAGCCATTAGTAACAATAATAAATAATTATAGTGATAAATTAATATAAGTGATGATAATAAGTGATTATTGCAACACAGCCTGTTTAAAAACGTTGCAGAGACACACGAAGAACTTGTGTCGGTTTTTAATGAGCGTACTATTGAATTTAAATTTCAAATCAATTACACGCGCGCGCGCGCGCACGCACACACACACACACACACACACACACAACTATGACCTAAAATGCAAACTCAACAATATAAAACCTTCCGCGGAATATGATCGCGGAAAACGGGTCCAATTAAGTTGATGTACGACAAAACGGGTCGCAGCAATGGAACTAGTTTTAATTATGCCGTTTATTGTTTTATTACGTTCGCGACATAAATAATATGTCGACAGTCGGCGATGATTATGCACGTAAATTAGAAAGTGTCCGGACTGCGTGCAGCCGTAGCTCATTATGTCAGCCGCGGAGGAATCGATTGCAGAGGAAAAAACCGCCGCGAGATATTCCACTAAATCGAAATCAGTAGTTCACGAGCGTTTCCACGTTCGATTCAATTTATACAGCTTACAACAACCAAAATATTCCCAAAACATTTCACGCCCGAGAACTGTCAACGGAACTTGGACAATACAGGATCTAATTTCTGTACACCACCTCATTACGTTTTCATAACCTCTAAATAAAAAATAACACGTCCTGACTCATTGAGCCGTATGAATAAAACCAAAGGACATACGTCAAGTAAAAGGTAAAAGTAAAAGGTTTTGTTTCAAATAAAATGTAAAAGCAAACGCGTTTCGTTCATTCCATACGAATAACGATTACCTTTTGCTTACGAACAAATCTTTCAGTCTGGAAGTAAAAGGATTTGCTTTTACTCCAAAGTAAAAGGTTTTGATTGATATTTTTATTCATATCAATTGAAGGATATGCTTTAGGTTTTCTGAATTAAAGCTTTTGCTCCTTTTTATTCATATTGCTCATTGGTTCACCATAACCGTGTCGAACTGAAGCAATTAATATGAAATTTGATAATTAATAGGATTTTCCATAGGGCACGTATAGGAAAACGTATTTTTCGGTCGGATTTTCTTGAAACACAGCGTAAATATTTTACAACACAAATAACGAAACACTAGTTTCAGCGTTTTCCGAAAATTCAATCCCTAAGCTCTAATGTTGCCGTTAAACAACCAAAACATTTGGCGTCGCTTTTTGCCTAAAACGTTTCAAGTCAACGGAACCTGGATTTTATACCTACTAAGTTTTGTAAATACATGCTCAGAATGTCCTCGTAAACGAATGGCGATAGAGGTGAACATCGAGTAATTGTAAATATCGACCCGTCAGGAACTCTTAGTGAGCAACTAGGACGATATATAATAGGATATAGTATTACACTGAACTATAATCTTAAAAAAATATATTTTCAGCTTCTAACATGGCGCGGTCTAAGAAACACCGAAAACACTTAAGCCCTTCAGTCCTTTAGTTTTGAATTTCTTTGAACTTTGGAATCACCTAGGTCCGAAGTGAATAGTTCACACCAAATGTTAACGCCCACTTATTACGAGGTGAAATTTTGGAAAACCCTTTCCCAGTTCAACTCCCACAGCCTGAGATAAACTGTGTGTCGAATTTCAACTTTCTACGTCTTTTCGATCTCGATATACAGAGGTAATATGTAAATTTCGTGTTTACCCCATTTTAACCCTTTACGGGTGGAGTTTTCTTTTTTAATCCGTTTTTTTAGCGGGTACTTCGAAGACAAAAACAACGAACACAGTTCTACTTTGCAATCTTTACGGTAAATACTTATTAACTGATTAATTAATTACATTTTATTTATTTGAGGCGAAGTAAGGACCTCTTTCCTTCTTTCCACTTAACCTCAAAGATGACTGATTTTGTTTAGATGAGGCTGAATTGATTGAACCTGTCGTAGCCTAAACCATTGAATATAAATGGACTACAAGTACAGCCATTATTATAAAAAGCGTGCTCGATATTAGCGGCTAAAATCGAAGTAATTGGACTATCCGCCGCTATGAACGCTGCAAGGTCAAGGTGTGGAGTATTGAGAAAATAGACAGAACTATTATTTATATATTTGTAGTTAAACATTCTGTTGCTAGATGCCAGCAGCAGCGTGCGGTCACATAACGGTTATCGTTTTAGTACATGGCAAGTTTACAAAAGTATTCAGTTGTATTTTTCGTTGGTTTTTAAACAGCTTAGGGATTGAATTTTCGGGAAATGCTGAAACATGTGTTTCTTTATTTTTGCGTCAAGAAAATACGTTTGTCTATACTTACTCTACGGAAAATCCCTTTTTGGTGACCAAATTTCATATTTATTGCTTCAGTTTGACACGATTAGGCCTACGTTTTTTTAATATAAAGTATAAAGTGTTAAAGTCGTAAGTGTAGTGTTGTAAGTGTAAGTGTGTTAGACTCGAATTCCGCGAGGGACGTCTAAACCCTCTCAATAGGTGGGGCTAGTCTGCACCCCCATGCGAGGTGTACTGTTAAAGAAAATTGAGGAAAAAAGAAAGAAAAAGAAATTAGTTTTTTCGTTCGTTCCATATTTCCGTTACATTCTCCCGTTTGGCAATCTTTTTTCAGTTACTCAAGCTATCATTAAAAGCTTCGCTTCAGTCATACTTCAACTTATATTGTAGAGGAAAAAACACAATAACTATAAGAGTCGGTTTGGTTAAAATTTAAAATTCTCCAGTTTAAAAACTAACTACGTTACCAGCTGTTTTCCAGTGTAACAGCTGATAATTATTTGTTCCACATTAAACTCGTGATTTACAAAGTGATATTTGTCAATTATATCACCGACACGATTACGGTGAAATAATAAGTCAGGGCGTGTTATGTAAGCGTAACGCTGTGATTTAGGCCTACACAAAATGGTCTTCAAAATTACGCCCCGTCCGTCTTCAAAATCGACGAGAAGTGGATTAAATATGACTTCATCGTCTTCAAAATATCAACAGATCTAAGATAACCGTAAATATTTCACCAGTGTGCCGATCTTATGAATCGTACGGTGGTTTTAGTTCGAATGGATCTAACCTTTATTTTTAAATCAAGTGACTTGTAAGGCCTACCAAAATTAACAATGCAAACGTTGCTTTCGTTAACAATAAAATTGCACAAAACAGGCTGGCAAAGTAGACGAAAGAGCAGAACGTTTAAACGTAAAAGAAACATTCTTTAGAAAAACGGAACCGGAAACGCAAGAAACAAAATGAAAACAGTTCCGGAAAAACTGGAATCCAGTTACTATTGGTTTGCAGAACTCTTCGTCAAGCGAAGGCTTACAAAGAAACAGTTCCGTTATAAACGAACGGCTTTCTTTATTCTAAAATCAAGGACAAATATATCCTTTAAAAGGATTGCATTAGATAAATCCACGCCATCGATCAAAACTTGTAACACGAAGGATTTAGAAATCACGACCAACAAGTTGCCCGCATTAATATTATTACAGATACACAATAAATATTGTTGATAAATAAACGTTGAATTATTTATGACAAAAGTTTCTATAAATTTATGATATGTAGGCAGAACGTATCGATGCGACCTTACACTTAGGCCTAATGGTAGGCTATGCATGCATAGATCTGCTGTACCCTACGGTATGTGATTGCTGTTGTAAGTACTTATTAATTATTCATTACAAAACTATTATACTATAGGCCACTTAGTCTGTTGTATAACAGTCACAATACTGCTTGTAAGCTACTTGTTACATCGTTTTTAAAGCAACAGATAGTAGATAAAAAGCTATTTCAAATGTTTAGATAGAAATAGGCTAAAGTGAAGCTTCTCTTCAGCAAATTTCCGTTAAACAAAATTGGAACTACTATTGTGGCAAGATTCAGAACAAGGACTATGAAATGAGCTCTAATCCTGATCTCTAAATCTCTTTTAAAGGGGCCCTTAAAAATTGGTGTGTGTGTGTGTGTGTGTGTGTGTGCGCGCGTGTGTGTGTGTGTGAATGTGTGTGTGTTTGTGTGTGTGTGTGTGCGTGTGTGTGTGTGTGTGTGTGTGTGAGAGAGAGAGAGAGAGAGAGAGAGAGAGAGAGAGGTGCAAGTGTGGGGGTGTGCGCGCGCGCGTGTGTGTGTGAGAGAGAGAAGCGTGTGCGTGCATGATGTGTGGTGTGTGTGTGAGTGTGTGTGTGTAAGTGTGAGAGAGAGAGAGAGAGAGAGACAGGTGCGTGTGCGTGCATGTGTGTGGGGGTGTGCGCGTTGTGTTTGTGTGTGTGTGTGTGTGTGTGTGTGTGAATGAGTGAGTGAGAGATGCGTGTGCGTGAATGTGTGTGGGGGTGCGCGCGTGCGCTTGTGTGTGTGTGTGTGTGTGTGTGTGTGTGTGTGTGTGTGTGTGTGTGTGTGTGTGTGTGTGTGTGTGTGTGTGTGTGAGTGAGTGAGAGAGAAAGAGGGAGTGAGAAACAAGGAAGTGCGCGTACATGCATGTGTGTTAGCACTCTCATGTCGCAATTTTTTCCGATTTGATTCGAACATGGTACAAAAATCGATTTCGTTAATATCTTGAACGTAGCCTATTTGTTTAACAGTTTCAAAACGGCAGCCATTTTGGATCTTAAGCGGTTTCTTTACCTTACACCTTTTTTGAAAATCTTATTTCACTGTCATAATTAGCGCTAAAAGCGGCACGAATTAGCATGTACAATCTGACGATTAATGTTGTGAAAACGGATAGATTTAGTAATGTGATGTTTTTCAAACACATAATATGTTATCTTCTGAAAAACAAAAAAAAGATTGTTTATCCTAAAAGATTCCGTGTAATAATAAAAACACAGCATAGAAACTGTGTTTATTTTTCTTAACCGTTTGTTGAGATCACTTCAAATAAAATTTGAACTTTCATAACTGCAATAAAGTACAAGTGAAGTAAGAACAATTTCAGACAACCCAAGTGCGACGAAATTTAGAAAAATTATAAACAGTGATACAAACAGTTATTCAAATTGTAAATTCACAGACGTTTGCTCCGGACTTGACAGAACAGCTGTTACGAAATTGTGACTAATGGTGTCAAGCCAGTTCCGATTCAATCGGTTCATTTGTTCTTGCGATAGAATGGTTTCAAATATCAAAATACTAAGTACTGAACATAATCCTATTTATTCATTTTTAAATTTATTATACTTTTTAACATTATGCGTTCATAATATGAGAGAAAAGCTTTACCCGATTCGCAAGCCAACCTCGATCGCTGCAGATGCAGTTTTAAATTTATTTATTAAAGTCCAACTCTAGTCTCCGGCCGCTTTGCTGACTCTAAATATAAAATTTTCGTTTTTAATTATTTCATAAAATGTCTAAGAACTCGTAACACTGTTCTAAATATATGACACGCAGGAATCGACATTTTTTATAGTAAAGCAGAAGAATGTCGGACAACACCTTGCAACCGGATTTAAAAATTTCGAATTAGATTTTTTTAGAGTCAAATATTTCAATGAAAATTACGCCGAACGTTATCTAGCGTCTTTTTCTAAAACTATTTATTTAGAAACAAAGAGAGAACTATTGTAACAGGTGTTTATTACTTTTTTCACGGGACTATTAGTATGCTAATAAAACAAAATGTTTGCTTTGTGCGACGTACAGCCAAACCTGTGGCACGTAAAGATCTGAAATTTTTAACATACGTGGACAAAAATCGAAGTCGGATTTTAAAATTTCTAATTAGATTCTTTAAATTAAATATTTAAACAAAAATTACACATGGTCACGTTGAAAATGTTCGAATTTCACGGTCAACTTCGTGCGGGTACTGCTGGTACAAAATAATTATCAAACATGTTACTTAAGGAATGATTTTTAACCATAGTTGTTTTTGCATCCCTCGCAGACAAAAATTTCAAAACTACCAATTAAGTACAGTTAATAAGTACTTACTGGTTACAAGTTTATATTCAACGGCAATGGACATAACCTCAATTGAAACATTATTATCGAATGAACAGCTGTATTGTGAAATCAGCTGCTTAGAAGAATGTCACTTCCCACACTGTCCGCATCACATTAACGTAACAACTTAGTGGTTCGCGCTAGCGGCAAATTGGCCGCGATCTTTTATTTTCGCATCTTACGGTAGGTATCGATGGAAAAATGTTTTCAGGGCTTTGAGTATTTGTCAAGACCACCTTGAGGGACACGAACTGTATAAAAATAATACCACCTTATCTTCAGTGGAAATAAGGCATAAATGCGAGATAAGTACGTCTGCGACCGAGTTGCCGCGGCGCGCCCAATCGTGTGTGCTTTCCTAGTGTTATTCTTACTATATTTGTGCATACATAGTCACTTTTACCCTTCTTTTTTTTGTTTTGTTTTTAGTGTTTTAGTTTAGTATTTTTACCGTGTTTCTATTCTATTGACGAAGATTCCAAAAAGTCAATTTTAAATTTGGATTATAATGCTACACAATCTGGCGTTGATACTGTCGATTAAATGCGTACCAGTTATTCGACATCCCGAAGCACAAGACTTTTTTTTATCGGCATTTAGACATTGCCGGAATAAATGCAAATATAATATACAAATTCAACCATCTGGATTACAATGAGCGAAAAAAAATTGGCACTCAGTTTCACGAGTGGACACTTGAAAGTTGGAGCGACAGTCCTAAGTCTTCCAAAAGACCTTCAACTTTTTTTTTTTTTTTGGGGAAAATATAAGTTATTGGAAAATCAACAGGCTCAAGTACCAACACGTAGACCTATTTGTCATATTTGCGGACCACACAAAAATAACAGATCCAAAATTGTCTGCAAATGTAATAAGAATGTTTTAAGAATCACAGCCAGATGACCGCTGTTTGCACAAACTGTTTTGCACGAAGCTGAAGCAATAGACGTTGATTCAGATTAAATTTGTAAATATTAATTTTTAAATTTAGTTTTTTGATAAGTGTGACCACTAAGAATTCCGTAATATTTTTCATGTTTCTTGTATAAAATGAAATCCTTTTTCAGACAAGTGTTTGTATTCATTAACTATTGTCTATGTTTCAAATATTAAAACTTTTTTAAATAAATGTAACTATTAAAAAACTGAAAATTAAAATAAATCAATTGGAAACAAAGTATAATAAAAAATAATGCAATGTGTCCACTTAAAATTAGTTTACATGGGTACAAAAACGGTATCAGGCATTGCGGCCACGGTTATGTGATACACCTATGTGCGCCCAGCGAAGGGTTAGACGATAATTTTAAGATTATAATTGACAAATATCACATTGAAAATCACGATTTTAATGAGGAACAAATAATTATTAGCTGTTACACTGGAAAACGTACTTAGTTTTTAAACTGGAGAATTTTAAATTTTAACCTAAACCCGACTCGTATAATTATTGTGTTTTTTCAAAGAGCTTTTCCCCTACAATATAAATTGAAATATGATTGAAGCAAAGCTTTTAATGGTAGCTTTGGCGAGAGAAGTAAACTGAAAAACGTTTTCCGAACGGGAGAATGAAACGGAAATATGGAACGAACGAGCAAACTAATTTCTTGTTTCCTCCCTTTTCGTCAACAGTACACGCGTATTATATGAAAACGATGTGTTGCTTTGTTTTCGTTATTTTTCGTTAGTTGAACCGTGCACGTTGTTTCCGTTTATAATACATTCGAAATTCATATAAACGTTTCTACTAATTTGTTAATGTTGCTAGTTTTTAACAACATAACCTGAAACTTATTATAACCTGTCAGCTGTTCAATGAAATCAGCTGATCGTTACGAATTAATATAAAACAACTGATCTTTTATTATAACTACGGTAAATAATATCTAAGCTAAATTAACGTATTTATTTAAACAAAACAAGATATTTGTTAACATATTTTCAAAGTAATTATATATTCAGCAAAAATATCATTAACAAAAGCTACGCTTCTGTTGTCCCGAGTTCCACATATGTACTTTTTAAATTGTTCAAAGTCTATTTTCGCCAAACGTTTTCAACTGACAGAATTTAATGTAAGAATAAAATATATTCTTTTATTAAATATGGTTAAATTTGTTGTAATTATAAAACAGATAGTCTTATCAATATAACCTAAAAACAAATTGCATCAAATTGCGCGCGATACGTACAAGTTACACTGAAGGTGTAAACCAATTTGAGAGCGGGAGAGGATAGCTTACACCCCCCGCCCCTCACGGTCCCCCTACATCAACAAGTGCAACTCGTATTTTTCACAAAGCAAAACCGGATTAGACCTGATCTCAAGTATCGGATAGTTTGTAATCCATTTGTTAAAGGCGGGATAGGATAATCTGCATGCATGTAGGGCTATTTGTTCGCGACCGTAAAATATCAGTATTTGCTGAATCTGTCAATTGAAGAACGTTCCCAGGACCTGCCTTCCTTCCACTCTCGTCCTCCGTTGGGATCCTTCATTAATAATATCACTTTAGATGTTTAATTATCATGTACGCGCCACAACTCTTGGCAGCGTATTATGTATCGTGTAATATAATACTTTGGACGTGAAATTTTAATGGGTTGTATTTGTAATAATTCACTGGGCTGCACTTATTTTATTTCGTGACACGCCTCCGCTACGCCATCTTGGAGTTTATTTGTATAAATAAAAATTTCTGAAATACGCACACGGTTTCTCAAAACGATTTCTTTTCGGTTTGAAACGTTCTTCGGCATTTTCCGATTCCTAGCTTCCATTTTTTCTGTCGTTCCACAGATCTTAGTCCAATCTCTCTTTCTCGCTCTTTTATCAATTCCTTCTCTTCAACTAAGTCTCAGTCTTCCTGTTTTTCTACGACTGTGGTTTCCATTTTAGAATATGGGAAGTCGATTTTCGTCCATCCTTTGATTATGACCAAAGCATCGTTTTGTCTTGATGTAGTCTACAATGGAGTCCCTATTCTCATCCATGATTTCACGGATTCTTACATTTGTTATCTTTTCCCGTTTGGACCTACCTGCAGCTCTTCGCCAGTAGTCCATTTCTGTAGCGTCAAGACATTTTAATGTTTTCTGTTTCAGTGGCCATACTTTGCTTCCATATGAGATCATACTTTTTATAATTGTATTATATACTCCAGGTTTATTTATTTTCGATATCTATTGAACCCATATCATGCTGTTCAGTATCCTTCTTGTTCTTCTTTCCAAGGTGTTTCGTTCTTTTATCTCAGCGTCTAAAGCATCACTAGTGATTGTCATTCCCAAATACTTGTAAGTTGTGTACTCTTTTGATTTTTGTGTTGTGTTCCAATAGCAGATTCCCCTGCTCTACCCTCCAATGCACATTCCTTTTTGTTTAATTTCCTATTCATGTGTTCTAGATACTGATAATCCTGCGCTATAACTATTTGGTCACCTATAAAGCAGAGGGTGTATAAGGTGTTGTTTAATGGTACACCCATTCTCTCACACTTGCGTTTCTATTTGTGCGGTGCTTGTTCCAAAACGTTGTTAAACAATGTCGGGGACAGGATTTAGCCTTGATAACTTTGAAACCTTTAGACATTTTATTTCCTATTTTTACTTTTGCTGTTATATTTGGATGCAATGTTTTGGCTGCCCTTAATAATGTTATTCCTGTATTAGTATTCTCAAACACCATTCAGACTCTATTGTGGACTATATCAAGGTCTACATAAAGCCTTCATTTACGGATATCTTTTTCTAACTTATGTTTGTAAAACTGAAAACTAAAAACATACAAGTAAAAACGAAAACTAAGATTAGGTGACTAGGTAGGCCTATACGTTAAAACACTAAAACTAAAAACATAGAACAGACGTTCAGGGCTTAAACATTTTAGTTTCCGTTCTAGTATATACGAAGTTTTTCTTGTTTAGGTTGATAACTTGGAAACAAGAGTTCATACACCCTTTCAAAACGTAACCCAGTTTGGTTTTACTTCTTAAATCCAAAATATGAAAATTTTCAGACGTGTTAAAAGCGAATTTCCAAAATTATTTTTTCTTCACCTCATACATTAGCAATTTTCACTTTTAAAATCCGTTGAAAATAAGAAAATGACCGCCGTCAAATTTAACTTTCTTAATTTCAACTGTTTTGAAAATTCAAAATTCTGAATTATGCACCAATCAACTCAAAATGTTTTTAAGACAAAAAAGTTACGAATTTTTTAAAGATTTGAAATTACCGCCATTTTGAAACTGATGAACGAATTTCGCTGGTTGACGAACGAACTTGTGCAAACTATTACCGAAATCAATTTTCGTGCCACGTTAGAATCAAACAGGACTGAAACTGCGAACGTGAGCGTGCTAACACGAACACACGCTCACACAAACACATCTATTTATATTTTAACGGACCCTCAAAGAGTTTATCTAGTTAACATGATCGGCGTTTATTTCAAAACCTCGGGTCTGGGTTATACCATAACGGCAGCTCCAATACACTAACACAACAGATACCGCAAGAAATCAGCATCCACACATTCCAAGAATCCATTTTTCTTTTAAACTCGTTTTCATTAACGTTACCGTTTCAACGTTGCCTCTAAACAATAAGGGGCTACGTAAGTAAGAAAATGACTTCGACGAAGGGCGGCCAGGTTGTTTAATTTTATTATAAAACGTAACTCGGCATAAACAATTCGCTCATTAGTTGGCAGTGGAGACAAGAAGAAGACGAAGAAGAAGAAAAGAAGAATGTTTTAATGAAGTTTGTACTGGGAGCAGCGTTTATCATGTGCACTTCTTAATCAAAATAATTCTGACGAACACTTGTCAAAAGAACAGATGTATAAATCAGAGACCGTCCCCGAGTCCCCCCCCACTCCTGTTGCTTCTTATAATTATATTCTTACGCGATGTATCTGTGTATTCTTACGGTAATTGGTTTCACGGAGCCTGTCAGCTGACAATTTACAACTGTTAAATAGCTTATTTGCATGCGGTTGTAATTAGAAAATATTTTTGTTAATCTGTTGAAAATGTCAAGAAATCGGTATCGGAGTTGATGGATGCAAGAAGAAAATTAATTAAAAAGCAAAACATTTTCTGTTTTGACAATAAAATGTTTTTAAATTTTTGACTTCAATGCGTTAATTAAAACTATAATATATGAACTTAAGATTTAAAAGAGCTAATTAAAACTTAATAATATATAAAATTACAACTTAAAAGAACTAATTATTTTTTTTTAATGTCCGACTATTGTGCACACTTTGTGCAATGCAGACGATGGGATGATTTATAGAATATGAAAATGCCAAGCCCTGGCCGGGAATTGAACCCTGGTCCTCGGGGTGAAAGCCTAGTACGCTTTCAACTAGGCCACCGAGGCGTTTTAATATATGCCTATGAAACTTATGACTTAAAAGCATTAGGCTAATTATTAAAACTTTAATATATGAACTTATAATTTAAAAGAGCTAATGAAAACTTTAATACATGAAAATTATGACAAAAAAGCGCTAATTAAAACTTTAATATAATCATGACACTTAGTTGTTGGGCTGACTTAATAGATAACAATTTTTTAAAAATATTTTTTGTATTTATTCTAATATGACAATTATACATTAACCATTATACATTAATCTCAGCATTAAAACTATCATACATTAACTTTTCAGTGTAGTCATACATATCTCTGCCTTT
>CM040190.1:87804879-87824879 GCA_022606455.1 Callitettix versicolor
TTTTACCGTCGTTACCAGCGTTGAAAACTTCATAGAAGTAACTTTTTGAATGTTCAAAATCTGTTGAAATTAAGAAATATTTTGACGGCGTCATGGTTAATTTTTTTAAATTTTCAATACAATTTGAAAGCTTAAAATACTAATATACGCGGATTTTATTGCTGATAATGTTCGTGAAATCAGAATTTCAAAGGTAAAGAAAAACGCTTAATGAAATTCGCTTCCACAAGATAACGGCGCACCGGCGGTTATTTAGAAACAAAACTAACTTTTTATAAAAAAAATTGTTTATAAAATGTAAATTAGATATTCATAGCCTAATATATTATTCTAAAATTGATATCCTGATTTTTTTTTCAATGTTTTGTACTCTATTTAGGTAAGCGTTTTTTTGTAATTTTTTTCCACCGATTTTAAAAACATTTGTGAAATAAAAAAATGAGTTTTGAATACGCAAGTATAGTTTCATGCTTCAACAAAATTCTTGTCGATAATTTACGGTGCCCATAAATATTTAGTAACAATATAAAAATTGTAATAAAATATTTATGAGAATACAGTCTTTTGTAGTTTAAAACAAAATAACCGTATAACGCAAATGTTCCACTGACATGATGGAAGCGAATTTTCAAAAAAAAACAAATATAACCATAACCAGCGCTAAAACCTACAGAAAATAACATTAAAAATTTTAAAATAACATTAGAAAGAAACCTGATCTCAATTTTTAAATTTATAAATGTGGTATTTCAAAATGCACACTTTACTTTATTTTATCATGTTTTCGATTAAGCTAATATTTATGTTCAAATGTTTTAAATTACTTCGTTTCGACTATACAGAAAGCAGCTGGCGCATTCAGTGATCATATTATTTTAAATAATGAACGTAACCTATTTTTTTTATTTACACTATTTTAATCAACCAACTGCAAAAGGAATTTCATGGTTAGCTGTAAATCGAAAGCAAACATCGATTGCTACTGTTCATATTTCAAATATCTGGTCACAACTGGACTGTTTCAATACCTTTAGTTTGATATCCTAAGACCTAAGATATGTTTCGTTAATAAATATTATTATAGTTACAATCTAATTTTGAGTTTATAAATCCATAACACCAAACATACTTGAGATATTCTAACGTTTATGAATTATCCCTTATAGCGTATTGTAGCGTAGTATAGCATATTATAGCGTAATGGAGCATTTTATAGCGTATTATAGAGTAATATAGCATGTTATAGCATAATATAGCATATTATAGCATAGTGTAACATTTATAGCGTAGTATAGCGTATTATAGCGTAGTATAACGTAGTATAGAGTAATATGGCGTATTATAGCGTAGTGTAACGTAGTATAGAGTAATATAGCGTAGTATAACGTCTTTTAGAGAATTATGGCGTAGTATAACGTAGTATAGAGTAATATAGCATATTATAGCGTAGTATATCGTTTATAGCGTAGTATAGTGTAGTATAACGTAGTATAGCCTAATATTGCGATATAGCGTATTATAGCGTGGTATAGCATATTATAGCGTAATGGAGCATTTTATAGCGTATTATAGAGTAATATAGCATGTTATAGCATAATATAGCATATTATAGCATAGTGTAACATTTATAGCGTAGTATAGCGTATTATAGCGTAGTATAACGTAGTATAGAGTAATATGGCGTATTATAGCGTAGTGTAACGTAGTATAGAGTAATATAGCGTAGTGTAACGTCTTTTAGAGAATTATGGCGTAGTATAACGTAGTATAGAGTAATATAGCATACTATATCGTTTATAGCGTAGTATAGTGTAGTATAACGTAGTATAGCCTAATATAGCGATATAGCGTATTATAGCGTGGTATAGCCTAACACATAGCATAACATAATGCAGATTATTATGGTAAAGTAAGACTTTCAGAAAAGTGTACCTAAAATTAAAAAAATATATTGTTTTAAATTCGCTTCCATCACGTCAGCTTTGAAAGCAGTATGCCGCTGTTATTCCAAGCTTGTATTGGAGAATTCTTAAAACCGTACTGTCAAATTTCGTAATTTCCCCGCTAAAGGTAGAAACAATGATACGTGCTTACACTTGCCGCCATTTTGAAACTTCCCCAGGCCGGCCGCTAATGCAGCGACGAGAGATATATCACTGTACAATATTATTTCCAAGCAGCCGGTGATTAGCCGTCCTGTTTGTCAACAATCAGTGACAACAGGTGATCGTTGCGTTCAAGGTCCAGTTTTCGCGCATCGCAAAAGTATTCCAAGATTCTCGGACGTGTTTAATTCCGCAAATCCTGGATTTTACGGTTGAGAAGTTAATTAAAATTGGAAAACAGGAGCGAGTGACGTGACTGATGGACACGTAGCGTTACAGGGTGTTACACAAGTCCGTTCTGTAAAACAATTAATGTTTCTTCTTTCTGTTTTATTTGTAAGTCAACGCAATTAAATGTTAATTTCAGCACAAACAGTTAAACAACGTAAATAATTAACCTCAGTTAATAACGTAAATAACCTCAGTAATAACGAAAACAACCTCAGTAAATAACGTAGTAACCTCAGTAATAATGCTGTTGCTAAATAACTATGATTTTTTGTTAACGTTTCTGTTTCAAAAGTGTATTTTAACCATTATAAAATAAAGTATAGGACATACAATCTGTATTCTAGTATGTAAGATGATAAACAGCTACACTATAATTGTAATTTCAATTTCTAAATCTGGTGTTTTTCAGCAAATTTTTATAGAAATTCAGTAAGCATACTAACACACGAGTTCAACAGCCTACAGTTAGCTACGAACGATAGTGCTTTTTTCAGCAAAGTTTGATAAAAATCGTTACTATTGATTTTTAAAAAATCTGATCTAATATTTTTAAAAGTCTTTCAAAAAAAACTCTGTTAGAAAATGCTTCCAAGATATAAGGAAACGAGACCTACACGCCAAATGTCAAATCTGTAAAACTTTCAAATAAAAATCATTTTTTTTATGCAGAGTTCTTGAAAAGAGACAACTATAAAAATCTCCAAGATCGAGTTTTTTCGCTACCATTTTTTTCTTTTAGCCTATATATCTTTAAAGTGAAAAAATAAAAATATTAGTAAATATTTTGGAATTATACGAACAATGTTACCAACATTTTAATGAAAAAAAAACAAATTAACAGTAACTCCACACAATTTTTTGGTTTCGCAAACGACCTAAATATTATTAGAAAAAGCACTGTACACCAGTAAACAGAATAATTCCGAAATCAGTAAAACCTATTTTTGTTTTCCTTCCTACAACGCGCGATAACTTTCTAATATCTCGGCATTGTTTTTTAAAGCGCCTTATAAGCGTTATAATTAACGATACCGGCAATAATTTAATGCCGGAACACCCTGTATCTGGGTCAACAAATACGGCAACATTTATGACTTGTACGTTTATGGTGTTATGATTATGGTTCGTGTTTTATTAAATCCATTTTAGATACAAAGTAAGCCGTTGAATGCATATAGCTAATACTATTATCCTTATAAAAGAGTCTGGTACAACCGTTGCCCAGACCATATTCTGTTCGAGTCCTTTATTTGTAGTCCTGACGTCGTAAATTCAGTTCTCTTATCCTTCTAACCAACATTTTTCTCTGTATTTGTAACTTGCCGCCGTAAATTTACTTAAAGAGGAAAACTGAAGAGAATCAAATCGTTTTGGTATAATAGTCTATAACCGCATTAGATTGTAGGCCCCTGCTTAAGGAATTCTTCTGTTACGCGAAGGTAATCCTATTCTGTCAAGTCACTGACACCGGTAATTAGTGAAATGCCATTTGAAATCAGCTACTGAAGAGGACAAAGTGTCATGGATCAGAACCAAAATTTTGAAATACGCCGATTCTACTAGATCACGCTTTGTGGGTACCGTTAAAATATTGTGCGTTTGCGTGTGCGCGTGCGTGTATGTGTGCGCGCGTGTCGTGTGTGTGTGCGCGTGTGTGTGCGCGCGCGTGTCTTTAAAGATACGTGTGCTAACACTGTCACGTTCCGATTTGGTTCAAACTTTGTCGCATTGAATACGTCCCCTTTAACACTAATGTTACAGTAGTTAACGATACAGTTTATTGGTTTTAGGTACAGTTATTTAAAAGATCCTCTTAAGTGAGAGAATTTTCCATTTTGTATAAATTTTTTTCGCTCCTTGTGCATCTAACACGGTTTATTTCCAACGTTATGAAAATTTTGAATGTAAATTTAACAGATTTTCAAAAAAGATGTAAGATCTGTTAAGTTTTATTCGCTTCCATCACGTCAGCTAGACAGATGCGCGCCGAGATTATTTTATTCAGAAATGCTTTTTTTTATTTTTTTCCAAAATTACAGTTACAATCCTTAATTTTACTTCAAAATTGTACCGAATGCGAATATATAAGCTTTATTTGCCTCACAAAATTACTTATAAACCTCTCGCCTTTTTCTCAGTTAAATATATATATATATATATATATATATATATATATATATATATTTGTTGTTGACTCCGTTAACAGATTAATCTACAAATTCTCATGTGAAATATAATCGGAGAACACAACCGTCGTAACCAGCATTAAAAAAATGCATAAACGATATTAGAAATTTAAATTTTCAACTGACATGATGAAAATGAAAAAACAGCGCGTCAGCTGACAAACACCTTGTCAAAACATGGCTGTGTGCTGGTCAAAAGTAAGTTTTTATTTTTGAGTGCTCAACGTATCAGCCTTAAGTGTTTATTTAAGATTTTAACATAAGCCTAGGCAACTAGAACATAAATTATAGTCGCTAAATTTATGTTTTAAACTTGAAAACGAATTTAATCCATACTCTCGAAGTGTCGTGTATTCTTTCTGTACACAAAAATTATGACATATACCTGAATAAACAATAATAACAACATTTTAGCACGAAAATAAACAAAATTATGTAAAATTATTTCGTGAATTAAAACATAAACTGTGAGTTGTTAACTATGGCCTAACGTTATAATGAACGAGTGAAGGTTATAAGGCCAAGGCCGGGTGGCCAAACGGAGCGGACTAAGTGTTCAGAAACCGAACCTATTATTTTTTTTAATTTTAAGTGCGGCTACTAAAAGCGAAGCGGAGCCCAGCGACGCCGCTTGACTCCGCTCAGCTCCGTTACGCTTTCAGTGACCGCACTTACATAAAAATAATAGGTTAGTACGTAGTCAGCTCCTTTCAGAGTAACTCTGTTCCGCATTTCGGTGGCCACCCGGCCTAACGTTAACGAGCGAAGGTTATAACTGTTAAATTATAATTAAACGGGCCATGGTTTATAACTATAACGTTATAATTAAAGGAGCGATGCTGTATAACTATAACGTTATAATTAAACGAGCGATAGTTATAGGCCTAACTACAAAGTTGTAACTAAACAAGCGATGGTTATAATTATAACGTTATAGTTAACGAGCAAAAGTTATATCTATAACGTTATAATTAAACGAGCGAAGGTAATATCGTTTTAATTAAACGAACGATGCTTATAACTATAAAGTTGTAACTAAACAAGCGATGGTTATAATTATAACGTTATAGTTAACGAGCAAAAGTTATAACTATAACGTTATAATTAAACGAGCGAAGGTAATATCGTTTTAATTAAACGAACGATGCTTATAACTATAAAGTTGTAACTAAACAAGCGATGGTTATAACTACAACGTTATAATTAACTAGTGATGATTATAACTATAACGTTATAATTAAAGGAGCGATGCTATATAACTATAACGTTATAATTAAACGAGCGATAGTTATAGGCCTAACTACAAAGTTGTAACTAAACAAGCGATGGTTATAATTATAACGTTATAGTCAACGAGCAAAAGTTATATCTATAACGTTATAATTAAACGAGCGAAGGTAATATCGTTTTAATTAAACGAACGATGCTTATAACTATAAAGTTGTAACTAAACAAGCGATGGTTATAATTATAACGTTATAGTTAACGAGCAAAAGTTATAACTATAACGTTATAATTAAACGAGCGAAGGTAATATCGTTTTAATTAAACGAACGATGCTTATAACTATAAAGTTGTAACTAAACAAGCGATGGTTATAACTACAACGTTATAATTAACTAGTGATGATTATAACTATAACGTTATAATTAAACGTTATAATTAAACATTATAATTAACGTATTAAACGTTATAGCCAACGTTATAATTAAACGAGCGAAGGTTATAGCTATAACATTATAATTAACAAGCGAAGGTTATAACTGTAACATTATAAATAAACGAGCGATGGTTATAGCTATAACGTTATAGTCAACGACCGAAAGTTATAATTACAACGTTATAATTAAACGAGCAAAAATTATAACTATAACGTTTTAATTAAACGAACGAGTGTTTTTTGTATCTAAACTAGCGATGGATATAACTACAACGTTATAATTAATTAGCGATGGTTATAACTATAACGTTATAATTAAACGAGCGTTGGTTTTATCTATAATATTAAAATTAACGAGAGAAGGTTATAACTGTAAAGTCATAATTAATGAGCGAAGGTTATAACTACAACTTTACCTGCTTAAACGAGCGAAGGTTATAACTGTGTAATTATAATTAAAGAGCGAAGGTTATAACTGTAAGGTTATAATTAATAAGCGAAGGTTATAACTATAACGTTATAATTAAACGAGCGTTGGTTTTATCTATAATATTAAAATTAACGAGCGAAGGTTATAACTGTAAAGTCATAATTAATGAGCGAAGGTTATAACTACAACTTTACCTACTTAAACGTGCGAAGGTTATAACTGTGTAATTATAATTAAAGAGCGAAGGTTATAACTGTAAGGTTATAATTAATTAGCGATGGTTATAACTATAACGTTATAATTAAACGAGCGTTGGTTTTATCTATAATATTAAAATTAACGAGAGAAGGTTATAACTGTAAAGTCATAATTAATGAGCGAAGGTTATAACTACAACTTTACCTACTTAAACGAGCGAAGGTTATAACTGTGTAATTATAATTAAAGAGCGAAGGTTATAACTGTAAGGTTATAATTAATAAGCGAAGGTTATAACTATAACGTTACAGTGTGCAAGTAACAAACAGATATGCTATACTATACAACAATCCAATAAATAGTACAAAATAAATAATCTAGGCTATGTTGAAAGCCAACGAATAATTTCGATTGTTATCAAAAGTGCTTGAACAAAAGGCAGAACAGGAAACTATAAATAAAGTTATAAAGTATAGGTACGTTGGAGTGTCAACAGGCAGGTGGCCAAGAGCGAGAGAGAAGAAGAAATATAGTTATTAACAGTAGAAGCCAGAGCGAGATGGGAAACGGCACGTGGCGGGCTACAATAATTCACCCCTGCCTTTCTTGCCCCTAACATATTAAAACCCTATAAGCCTAAACTAATATGACAACCGCACAAAATACACATATAAATTATTATGTAGGCCTATCTACGGCAGAGGGCTGGACAAAGGGCCTTTCATAAATATCCCCGTTCTATTTCACGCGGTACGCTTTTAATTTATGGTATTTGAGTGCCAGCGGTAATAGTATTTGCTATCGGTATGGTTAGGTGAGAGCAACATCGAGGTTAATCATAGAGAGTTGGTAGGAGCACGCGGAGAAGTGGAGAATGTATCAGTCAATCAGTAGTGTTATGAAACACATAACAAGGGAGTTTGTTTATAGTGACTAACAGGCTAGTTTGGTGCAGTGTGGCTTCGTGACATTTTTAACTTTACCTGTATTATTGTATCAAATTGCAGTGTTTTTTTTAAAAAAGAAATATAAATTTATAGTATGGAGACCGAAACGAATTCTTTTAAAAGTCTATAATAGTTATTCATGCAACTAGTGAGCAAAGTGAGAATTTTTGCACGAGAAAAATGTTCAAGCACGAGACTTGCCGAATGCAAAATTTGTTTCGAGTTGTAAACAGACATTTTGCAAACGAATTGCGCGTAAAAGTTTAAGAAAACTAATTCGAAAATACAAATTTACGGTTGAAACACAGTGTGAGGTTATGTTTTCAAACTTCTAAAAGTACCTGCGAACAAAAACAAAGAAACATTGAGATTACACGGCAACATAAAGTGTTGCCAACTGAAACGCTGAAAACAAAAAACTACCTGAATTTTCTACCGTAAGCACCCCCCCACCCTTACCGTTAGCACCGAGCTCTAGTTTTCATTAGTAAAAGATTTTGTTTAAAATCAAAGAATTAAAGGAAGTGTTCGGCTGTCGGAACTGGTTGCTTCAGGCGCATAAATATCGACTTGCTGTATCACGTTTACTGTAACTTAAAATCTTTTCAAAAATTAACTGCGGTAAAATAAGAAAATCGCGAAACGCAACTGTCTCGCTGACGGGACGGAAATGGAATCCCAAAGTATTTTTTCTGATTCCACC
Source organism: Callitettix versicolor (assembly GCA_022606455.1). Lineage (NCBI taxonomy): Eukaryota > Metazoa > Arthropoda > Insecta > Hemiptera > Cercopidae > Callitettix > Callitettix versicolor. Next base: position 87,813,340 of record CM040190.1, read on the forward strand.
ATCATAATCTGCATTAAAATCTTCACATAGGTAACTACCATTTTTACTTTTACGTTCCACTGAAAATACGAAAATGAACCCTGACCGCCGTCAAATTAAGTTTTAACGGATTTTGAAAATTCAAAATGTTATTACGCAGTTTTTAACGCTGATTACGACAACGAAATCAACAAAAATTTTCGACGAAAAACTCGCGAATTTTTAAATATTTAAAATGGTTTCCGTTTTGTAATTGTTGAACTGATTTCGCTGATTACCGTGTTGGTCCCAAAATCGATTTTTACTTTGAAAAAAACTAATTCAAAATGCGAACGTGACGTGTTACCATGATGGCAGTTCCGGTAGCTCATTTTCCGATAGAAATTCCTAAAAAAACAACCCAACCGAACGCAATTGGTACTTATAATTCTGACGACGTTAAAATAGCGCTGATAACGATAAACGAAAGTGTGCGCGCGCGCGCTCTTTACACGCTTTCCGAACATCGTACGAAATTATTAAAACAAACCGAAACCAGAACGGAATCACTTAACTAAGAAACATATTCCGACGATTTTTGCTCGCGAAAAGGGGAAACGGATGAAAAGATTCGCCATGTTTACGAGGGGTTAAAGAGGCAAAAAGCCGGCGAGATCATTGGAGCGGATACCCTCCCGCCCTCCTTAACCCGATCGCTTGTAAGCTCAATTAGACAAAAATTTACCTTGGAAATAATTCGGCAGTAAGGTTTTCAGCGAACTTGTAACAGAAATTTATCGAGATGTAAAAATGTTTCTTTTTAATTACTCAAAACTAATTGGTCGGAGGCTTAAAACTTCGTAGAGGGAATTCTCAAAGTATCTTGTACAATATTTGTTTTCCCTATTTAAAGTCAGCTTCTTTGAAACCCTTTCAAGCTCTCTCGCGTTTCTAAACGAATATTTTTAATGGTAAATTTAAACTATTACGAACACACTATTCCAATTATACGCTTAGAATGTATTATTTTTAAGTAAATAAACAGCCTATTTTAAAACAATCATTTTACTACAAAAATGTTAGGTTAATATAACATTTTTTTTGTTAATAATAATCAATATAACCAACTATTATTACTATATTTAACAGTGATCGTACTATCATTAGACAATTTTAAAACCACCGATACAAAATTTTTTTTAACTATTTCAATATTTCGCAAAAGCTGATACACTAAAAACATTTCCAAACCAATAAGAAATTGTCAGAAACTCACCCCAAAACGGTCAAACTGTTACGCTACAAACTGTTCAAATTCTACCCGTCTACTGAAACAAACAAACAAAAATTACAAAATACGTTAGCATATACTTTTTTTACAATCACAATTATGAAGATGTAATTATCAAATACAGCACTTATAAAATCACTAGATTATAAAGAATATAACAGTGAAACTAATTCAAACAACGCTATCAGACTTTGATAGACAATAGTAAGGCAACTGTGAGTAAGGCAACTTTAACTGTGAGCACAATTCTAGTGCTTACAAACAAACAATGTTTGATAGAGCTAAGAATTTAATCGTGTCAACCAAAATTGTTTTTTCTGCTTGACGTGCCATACTAAATGAGGACGGGGATCAGCGTTAACGGTAACGGAAAAACAACGGGAGTAACTGCGGCTAGAACTAAGAACCTTAAGCTGCGCAGTTCAGAGACGCAACAGACTGACCGGTGCTTTAGTCATATCGACCACCGAGTTCCTTTATCAAAATTTAAATGTTTATAACCGTAATTAACTCTAAACTATAATTTTATTGACGTTCCTGAAAAAAAACAATACTCTACTAGGCAATCCTGAAACGTATAAAATATTATCGAATTCCTGGCAGATCGTGAACGTTCGGAAAACTTCGGGGAGCGTTCGGGTTACACTCGTGTTCAACGAATCCCCACACAGTCAGCCCCGTTCTAGTGGCCGTTTGAACAAAACTTTAATTTATAAAAAAAATGTTGACTACTTTCGTTCAATTCACATCTCACAGCGTATCGTATAGATTATTTCAGATTTAAAATTAGTACTTTGCAATTTTTATTATTAAAAAATTGTAGACACTAATTATAATTTTTAAGTTTTCATTTTACCAACTTTTGTTTATGCTTTGAGAAATTAATCTTACAAATTGTAAAATAACATCTATAACATATTTTTAATCAAAATCGGCCATTTTAAATACCTGATCAAATGTGTTGACAGAAACCAATCAAACACAGTGAAGCTTCTAAAAATGTTACGTTTTTTATAAATTCTAATGTAGTTCCTTTCTGATTCCGTAGTAAAAGATAGAGCCACTGTAGGCCTATACAATTGCTTTCTATATTCTCTAAATATCTATTCTACACGTACTTGCACAATATTACCACCAACTTTCTCGTGATATTAAATGTTTGTGATTGAATCAGTAAAATATCAGATACCCGGCAGATTATGATTGTCACGTTCGGAGAACTTCCGTGTACGATCGGGTTACACTCGTGTTCAACGAATCCCCCACACAGTCAGCCCCGCTCTAGTGGCCGTTTAAACCAAACTTTATTTAATTAATAAACACTTTTTTGACTATTTTGTTTCAATTCACATATCACTATAGACTATTTCAGATTTTATGCTAATACGTCACGATTTTGATAAGTTTTTTTTTTAAATTTGTTAAAACTAGTTATAATTTTGAAGTTTCCATTTTATCAACTTGTGTTTGATGCTTCGAAAAATTTACCCTACGAATTGCAAAATAAAATCTATTTAACGTATTTAAATCAAAATCAGCCATTTAAAGCACTTCTGATCAAATGTGTTGTCAGAAAACCAATCAAACACAGCGTAGCTTCCAAAAATGTTACGTTTTTATGAATTCTAATGTAGTTTCTGACTGATACCTTGGAGTGATCGATCCATTGTAAGCCTACACGATATCCTCTAAATATCTATTCTATACAGACTTTCACAATACGTTCTCTTGATATTAAATGCTTGTGATTGAATCAGGAGATTTTATGCTAATACGTCACGATTTTAATTTTGATCGAGCCATTGTAAGCCCTACGATATCCTCTAAATATCTATTCTATACAGACTTTCACAATACGTTCTCTTGATATTAAATGCTTGTGATTGAATCAGGAGATTTTATGCTAATACGTCACGATTTTAATTTTATTTTTTAATTTGTTAAAACTAGTTATAATTTTGAAGTTGCCATTTTATCAACTTGTGTTTGATGCTTCTATATTATGCTTCGAAAAATTTACCCTACGAATTGCAAAATAAAATCTGTTTAACGTATTTCAATCAAAATCAGCCATTTAAATGTGTTGTCAGAAAAACCAATCGAACACAGTGTAGCGTCCAAAAATGTTACGTTTTTATAAATTCTAATGTAGTTTCTCACTGATACCGTAAGGTGATCGAGCCATTGTAAGCCTACACGATATCTTCTAAATATCTATGCTATACAGACTTTCACAATACGTTCTCTTGATATTAAATGCTTGTGATTGAATCAGTGACTCCCACTGATCCTTGTACTGATCGATGCCGAGCTGTTTATGATTTATGCTCGCCGCGATAGTACTGCAATGTAACTGTTGCATTGCTGTACAAATAAATACCACTATTTCATAATCCTGCCTTTACAACGTCTTGGACAAGAAGCTGTAGAGCGATAGTCACGAACTGACCTTCCTACTCTTAAACGTCATGTTAACCGTTGATAACATCATAGCTGTATATTGTATTTGTTTAATAACAGCTAACAGCTGAAGGTCTGCGTGGATAATAGCCAGTTATTGAAAGTGAATAATTTAATTGTATCTCTTTGCAATATTTAAATATATCATCGCCTTAACGGTAAGACGTAGAGTGATGTGTTTAGTTTAATGGATCGATTTTTGCTAAGTTCCCAGTAATGTCCGAATCTAAGTCAAGGGTCACGAACTTGCTTTAATTTCCGACAGCAGTCAAAGCACTTGCGGGTCCTATAATTCGGTCCAAACTGGTCTGGGAATTTCAGGAGAACCTCAGTGCTCTGTTCATGGATAACTCGGTTACTCTTCACTAGGTTCCGAGGCATAAGCGGGTTGAAGGTAACGAAGAGGCAGACCAACAGGCTGGACTGAGATCTGCATCTGAGTTTGTCGGACTCGAGCCGGCATTAGGGATTTCTCTAACGCTGGCCGTATCTAATATTAATAGGTGGATTAACAAGCAACACCAGGCAAGATGGGATAACCTTCATGGGCACTCATAGCAAGCTCCTCTTAAGCAAGGTTCCTCGTGGAGGACTTAAAGCGGCGGCAGACATTTTGGATAGGTATGTACCACGAAGAAATCATAACTGTGTGAAGGTTATGCAGTAAAGAGGCAGAAACTGCAGGACATAATTAACGATTGCGAGGCTCAGGCTAGCAGGAGGCTAATGGTTTTTGTCTTCCTGGATCATAAGGACCTTGAGCAGGATGAGCTAGTGGATTGCTTGGAACTTACTAAGGGCACCAATCTGCTAAACTAGTACTCAAGAGATCAGTTGCACAATAGGTCTGTTGGACGCAGTGCCTGGAGTTGTATAATCTTATTCTCTGAGATCTAATCTTAAGCTTATTTTAATTTCCAAAATTAACAAAATAAGACGGAAAAGGGGAAATGATTTGTGGTAATTATTTCCACTGATTTGGAAAAACCTATATTTGCGTGTACCACCAAAATAACATCCAGTTTGCGTCCAACAATTTAAAATTATAAAAGTTGCAACCGATTTTTTTTTGCCTGTTTTGATCTTCCGGTTAGTTGTTAAGTACGTATACAGTTGAATAACGAAAACTCAATAAAAGTAACCAACTCTTATAGCATATTCTAGGCAGAACGGTTGCATGTTTACTTGTGGATATGTCCATCGTTGACGGAAAGAAATTCTGGAAAAGTGTTATGTCCATCATTTGATAGACAGTTATCTGAAATTGGTTTCAGAACTTCCAAAACACGAAACGTAAATACGGAGTAGAAAACACGAAGTCTGAGTAATGTATTTCCCACTACTTCGGTTATGATTGTTGATAAAGTAAGCATAGTAATTGTTTACGAGGTCAGGCGCTTCGGGAAGCAAATTGATTGTGCCCAGCCACAGGCGCGGGCGTGTTGAACAACAAAAGCACCGCAGTTATTATTCGGCCGCTATGAAATCATGTGCTTCATCTATTCTGTAAAAAACCACCGCCACGGTTAAGCTTTGGCCCGACTTCTTTCACGTTGTATTAGAGCGTGTTTTGGTTACCGATGCGGAAACACCCACTACCTGCTCCGGCTATGAAATCATATCTGGTCTTCGCCCCGCGTCAACACCTTCCGACAGGCCTAAGCTGTCCGCACTTTTTGCTCGCCCCTGCTTTCTGGGAACCGGCGGTTTTTTCCCGGCCTTCAAAATATTTAATGCTTTCGTTTCTGATCGCGTGAAACTGGTGTTTCCACGTCTAAATCAGGTAACATTTAAAGGAGGTAACACTTAAAGCGTATTTCATTAAGCTTGAAATAATGTTTTTTTTTTCAAAATGGCAAATGGAACTTGGATTTAAAATATGTAATATTTTTATGACTACATAATTAACCTAGGTTAACATGTTCTTTGCAGTACACGCAAATCTCAACAAAATCTAAACTTCTTGTCAACCTAATTCTAAGTTTAACAAAATTTTACACTGTACGAAAAGCCGTTCACAACTCTGACACGAGAATAATTGTTACACTGGCTCTAATCGTTCCTTCCACACAAAACGTACTATCATTGAACGTATTAGAAGTACAGCCACCATTATAAAAAAACGTGCTCGATATCAACGGATAAAGTCCAAGTAATTGGACTATCTGCCGCTACGAACGCTGCAAGGATAGGAGGTGAAGACAGTATTATTATCTATTTAACTGTAGTTGTACATTGCCGCAAGATGCTACCAGCGGCGTGCGCTCACATATCTCTCATAAGGGTTATCATTCTAGTACGTTAATATTAATTCGTACTGCTCATCCGGTATTGCAGTATAGTTACAAATCAGCTGTAATCTACTCGTTGTGTATTGTTAAATTAGTGTAAAACAAATTATGCGTTTCTATACAAAGCTGTACTTATGTCCTTGAAACAAAAATCATCTGACCAAACTTATTATTCGCAGCTCAGTCGGTTAACTCAATCGGTTCAGTAGTTCTTGCGTGATTCAAATTCACTCAGAAACATTTTCTCCAGTTTGTAAATTTTAACATCCTTCTTTTAATTCAATCTCTTGCATCTTATTTAACAATATAACTGTATGGTGTGTGTTTGGGTCTTAGAAGAGAATGGACGGTCTTGTACAGTCAAAGAGGATGCTTGCGGGGTCCAACAACGTCCTCACATACAACGCCTTTAGGCTGAACAGGACGGATCTGCGAAGAGTGACGGGGTTTTTGACAGGTCACTGGATATTCTGCAGTCATCTACACAAAATGACAAATCTTTTTTGTAGGAAACGATTTGAATCCGTACGAACTATCTAGAGTAAGAGACAGGTGAAAGAACAGGGCAACATCATCCGAAGCATCTCACGGTTCCCTAAAGACTTGGATTGGGAAGGTTGAACCTGTGGACGAGGGTGTATATAGCTACATAGCTGAGTGGCAAAACCAGGATTAACGGATTTCTTGGCCTTGCAGTAGTAAAAAAAGGCCCGTGTTTTTCTGTCAGAATAATTACTGTAGGCATTCATTAACTATATGAAGTTTGAATTTTTAATAAAGATCTTTTCGGGCATTTTTCTCTAAACATTTTATTTTCTCTTCTTGAAAGAGTTTTTACATGTATGAAAAAAGAGAAACTTTTAACATTTTGTATGTTCTCGGTATTTTCTTCTGCCTTATTTTTAAAGGATTATAAATGTATTTCCCCTCATGTCTAGAAGACAGAACTCATCCTGGATTCTCTTCCTAAATAAATCTATTTCGTTTATTTTCTCCAGCTCTGAATCTACAGTAACTTTATAACCATATCTATCTATCTGTTTATCTACCCCCCCTCCCGCACTATTGCTCCCCATTTCGACTGCCTTTTGGTTTGTTCATATCCAACAAAGTACTAAATAAAGTTGCCGAAGGGGAACGGCTAAAAGACTCCGTAATTGGCTGGAGATCGTTGTGTGTAGTGAAGATGTATCTCGATGGTTCGATGCTATCGATTCCTCGCTGAAGATACAATACAATATCGATTGTAGTAAATTGAGTATGAAATCTGTTGTAAGGAAATTGTTCACCGTATAATGGGCTCTCGGCCGGTGGTCGCTCAATTAACAATTCCATAACCTAACCTCGCTCGGTCTCCTTGCCTCGAACGAGAACTGCGACAATTCCGTGTTGTTGATCATTAAAAAATAATCGCGGCACGCAGCTGTCTCGCTAAAAATTACTTTGATAATACGAAAATGAAACCTGACGACCGTCATACATTTCAACGCCTCAATTTCAACGATTTTGAAAATTCAAAATGCTAATTTATGCAGTTTTTATCGCTGATTACGATGCTGAAATCAGATTTTCAAAAAGATTTCAGACAAATAAGTTATGAATTTTTAAATATTTAAAACTGCCGCCATTTTGAAGCTATTGAACGAATTTTGCTAGTTAACGAACATGTCGAAGCTATTACATTAATCGATTTTTCTGCCAAGTAAGAATCGAATTGAATCAAAATTTACAGAGGGTTCAAACACATTTTTATTTTCGAAATGAACGAATAGAAAGGTTGAGATTTATTTAATTACATTCAGTTCTGTCTGCTGCTGTAATATTTTTAACCTTTCTGACGCCCCATTTTGAAAAATATAATCACGTAGCCTACTCGTTTCATTCTCCAATTAATCTTTGTTACAAATCCCTACATACACAATACAAATTATAACCCAGAAATCTGTACTTACAATAAAATCGACAAACATTTCACCAATAAATGGTGTAAAACGTCACACAAACTTTCTCACACTTATTTCACCAAAACGTCGTGGTTTAGATACTACTGACAGCGAAAACTGTAAATGCTGCTTGATTTTTCAAAATCAGCTGATCGATTTGAAAATCAAATTGTCTCAAAATTTGTTCATAAGTGAAAATTCGTAATACAATATAATAAAAGATTTTTGATTCAAAAATGTAAAAAATCATTCCAAATATGTATCACTGATTTTAATTATGAAGCTTTGTAGGATGCACCGATTTTGAGATATACTGATTTCCCGATGCAACGTTTGAGCAAAATTTTATCAAAATCGTCTAATCCAATTTTAAAGTTTTTTTGACGAAAAAAGCTTACATTTTTTTGTACACCGAAAAATGGTCCAGAGCTGCGCATTAACACACAGACATGTAGGTTGACATAGAAAGAAAAAACGATTCTTAATAGATTCATCAAAATCTGAAGATATGTTTTTGTTACGCTCTTTACACCTAGTATAGTGAAGAAACGAAAATTTAAAACTCTAACAGCTGAATTATTGCTAGAGGTGTTGAGACAAACCAATCGAGTGTTTGACTTAGCAGCACTTTTATGAAATTACGACCAATCAACGCCTCCGTAACAACAATACTCTTCACATACACCGGGATTTATAATCCCGTCAGTTCATCGCGAATTACAGTCAATGTGCTACAGAAACAGTTTATTCTAACACGAAGCGAGCTGGCCAACTATTCCAACACTCGGTTATTTTCGATTCGATTCTGGTCAGGTGGACGGTTAAATTCGATCTAAAAGCATAATAAAACACTTGCCGGTCCCATAACGACCGGATTTTTTAAATAATTTTAGTTGAAAACGGCGGAAACCGGTTCCACGATCGCGCAAATCAAGAACCGCGCATACGTATTATTCATTACACCTTTCATAAGTTTATTTGTTTGCTTATGTGAGCCGCCTTGCAAATGGAAAGGCGTTGAAAGGCGGCCACTGCCTATGCCAAATTTCAAACAAGTCTGGCGATATTTGTTTGTTATTGTTCGATTTTCATTTTATCAAATTACCTTTCACTTCGACACGCAAACAAACTGTAAAACAAAGATTTATATTTAGACTTACTCAATAGATATTGTTTGAAAAAATTAAAATAAGAAACTGTAAAACTTGTCAAAGTTCAAATTTAAAAATGAATTTTTGACGGATTAATGTACAGCTACAAGTAGATTTTTCTGCCAGATATATAGACAGTAAAATCTCTACAGAAGGGAATATCAGTTTTCGCCGCTATAAGAAGATTTTCGCTACATAGAGAGCTCAACCAAAACGTATATAAAGTGTGTTTTTATTTGTAAAACGTCTTATACGCTATTTTTAATTTGAAGTATTGAGTGCAAAGGTTATTGAAATTAAGCTATGTGACGTACAGTCTTTAAAAAACAATAATTATTAAATAATACTGTATGAATAAAATACTGTATTGTGAGAAAAAAACAAAATTTTGCCGAAACTACTGCAGAACCGCTTCATCGATTCCTTCAAATTCTGGCTTTCGATTTTTCTTGAAAGTGCTCCCTTCATTGTTTTATTTATTTTATTTCTATTTTTCAATATCGTGCCAACAGAAGAACTATCTAAATTAAAATTTCTGCAAACATTTTTTTTTTTGCTTTACACCTTTCTCAAACTCACGCAAAACTCTAACTTTTGCACCTAACGATATAATTTTCCGTTTAGTCGCCATTACACTGTATAAAAAAAGTAATGCACTACTTGTAAAATGAGTAGGAAGTGCGCATGTGTTTCGCCGCTTTAGGAATTGTGTTGGCCACAGTATAGAAAGTTACAATATATATTTTTACTGTAAGAATGGAAAGGTAGCAACAAATTTTGTCGTTACAGAGAGATTTCTGTTATAAAGAGATTCGCAATAGAGAGATTTCACTATATATTCTTCCCGATAACTACAACTAATTAAACACATTGTAAAGTATTATTTACTTTTATTAAAATTATCAGCTGAATACCAATGCTACATTACGATATTTTAATTAGTTTAACTTGTACTACTCGCGTTACTGAAACATGTTGTTGTGTTAACTCGAACAGAATGATTACGAATAACAACAAATTGTACGATGACACAGTACCATTACATTACATTAGATACTAGAGGAAGGGTTAATTCAACCCCAGGCACTGCGATCAACAGACTTATTGTGCAACTAAACCTCTTAAAATACCTAGTTAAGCAGATTGGTGCCCCTATTAAGTTTCAGCATCCCACCAACTAACTCACTCTGCTGAAGATCACTAGGGTCGTGGAAACAAAAAACCTCTAGTTTCCTACTAGCAAGAACCTCACAATCAAACCTGCAGTTCCTCCTCCTTCCTGCACAATCTACACACGGTTCCTCCATGGTACATACCTGTCCTGTTCATATGCACTTTCAGACCACAGTGCCCTGTTATGAGCCCCATGTGCTGTGCTCTGCCCAATACATCTGCTGCCCTTTGAGTCCTCCAAAAGGAACTTTGCTTAAGAGGCGTTAAGACACAGTACCAAAGAGAGCACTGCTCCTGCGTGCCTACCCAAATACAGCTACATGCGTTTAATAAGCAATTATTACTGCCAATTGTAGACCAGAATATCAAACAAACCTGATCTAGTATCTAAAGTGTACGTTCACAAAATTTAATGGCAACCCACTCAGTGTTATATTTCTAGTCTGGACAGACTTACATATTGAATTTTATAGATATTGATAAGATTTTATTCCAACAGTTTTCCAATAATACAGGCCCACATTTTAGATGAAAAGCCTTAGGATGATCTAGGAAATATTTTGAACGATTAAAACTTTTCTTTTGTGTTAACTGTAACGCATGAATTTAAAGAAAACGTCATCTGCAACTGGTCAGTAGAGTTTCGCCTAATGTAGTGAATTCGGACAAGTGAAACTTCAATTTTTAATGATAGATGCACTTGCTGAATTAAGAGCCCAATGCTTGACAAATTTAGTACACAGAAGAAATCCTCCAATACCAAAGAAAAGAGTCTGTGTGATAGGCTACAATATAGTTTTGGGATTAAAGTGTAAACACAATTACAAACTATTGACCTATATTATATAAAACCAGAGAGTCCATTGCGAAATTTCGCACTATGAATGTTTTTAGTAAACACAGACTTTTGAATAAGAGTAGTCGTTGGGGTGAGGGCGGTAGTTGGAAGGAAGGTAAATCATGTTTAAAAAATAAATCGAAAAGCGATCGGTCAACAGTAGATAAATGCACGATGGAAGGAAAATCACAAATATATTTTGTGTAAAACAGTGTCCAAATCGTGTGTTTGGTATTCGAAATGCATGTCCCGGTTTGTACGACTGGTCAGTATAGAGTACTGTCACATAACCTATAAGTTTAATGACTATTAAGTAAATATTGAAATTGTTCTAAGCAAGTTATCCAAAAAAGTGGCATTTGTAATATGACTTTGTAATATTCGTGATTAATATGTTATTTTCGTAAAATATACAAAATATTTTCTGATTTGTGA
>CM040190.1:88429879-88747379 GCA_022606455.1 Callitettix versicolor
TTCTCGTTTTTCAATTGTTAATTATTACATATAAAATTTAGCACCATCAGTTGAAATGAGAGGGAAGGGGATCACTTTCTTAGTGTTTATAATATATGGAAGTTACTGCAGGATTTTGTGGCACGGGCATTGCAGGTAAGGCAATTCACTGATAGATTGAAAAGGTGAAGTAAACGAAAAAAGTTCACTAATTAAATAAAAACAAACTTTTTGTTTTATATTAGAAAAAACTACAGCATTAATGAACAAGTAAACTACTGCAGTTGTTAATTTTGTAAAGTTCATGAAACAAAGTATTAAAAAAGTCAAACATACAACCTTAATTATAAAAAAGACAATGACATACAGCAAAAAATATTAAAGCAACAATTAATGTTTTCAGATTTTTTAAATAGCATTTTAAGCTTTTCCAAAATAATCATCTTGCCTTTTTTTAAGAAAATGCATTCAAATGAGTTTTATAATGGTTAAGTGCAAAAAAATGGGTCTACTGATGTGATAAATGATGGACATCTGGGTTTATAATAGGAAGTCTTGTTGGAAGCATTGTAAAAGGTTGATCATCGTGGTTTTAGAAAATAACATTAACATACCTTTCTTCCACACATTCTGAACCAGGACACTTGTGCAAATATATGTTGTCTACTGCAGTATGTTATAAGTTTTAGTCCTACGTGAAATCATTGTGTTAACTGCGAAAAACAAAATTAATGCTGTGAGTTTTAATATCACAATTTTCTCCAGAAAATATTATTTATTAGTAAAATAGTTATTAATTTCTTGGTAACCTGCAGATAAACTGCCCTTGGAAAATCGGAACTTTAATCAGAACTCTGTCAAATTAACTTTAATGTTAGTTTTAGTTATTTTTACGACAAAAAACACTTATTACGGTTAAATTTTAGGGGTAAAAATATTAGGGTAAAATTTTATAATGTTAGACTAATTCAGTACCATATAGTATCAAATTATGTAATTTCTTTTGCTCTTTATAAATGTGATACAATGAAGGTGCTTATATTTTTCACAAGTAATTTAATTTTTGAAGAATTTTTTCACAAGTAATTTAATTTTTGAAGAATTTTTGGCTTATGGGCTTACATTTATTTTCTCTCAATTGATGCTAGTTAAGGTACCAAAGAAGCAGTGTGCGTATTCAATGGCAGGTTTTTTTTATTTGCCTTTTTGTCTGTTTTTTGTTAACAACAAAATAGAAAAATAGTGCCATCAACAAAATAGAAACATAAATTGCCATAAGTGATTTATTATTCAGAGACAGAACGAGGAGCAGGTTAATGTAGCTAAATATATAAAAGAAAAAGTCACTCGCTCGCTCACTGTACCTCAAGCACAAAAAGGCGTACAAAGTTGAAATTTGACATGGTGACTCTCCTTATGGTGTAGATATACAGTAAGGCAGTGTCTTAACAAACATCTTTAAAGTGACTTCTTTCTAGAACATTAAAATCTTGGTTTACCTTAAATTGTTATACACTTGTTCAAAACAAAATATCGGCTACTCAAAATGCTTGATTTATTTTAAATCTGGGTATTTTCACAAGATCTAGAAGCAAAACGAATTGTTTATACACTTTATAGTTTAATTTTTTTCATTTTATGTATTGAAACAGCAAAAACTGAAATCAAATTTCTGATGGAATCTATGTCTGCCATGTTAAAATTCTGGTTTTATCCACTGTCCATTGTGAAACGAAGTAACAGATTAGATGGAAAAGTTTATATTTATTAAATGCAATGGTAAGTAGGTTTTAGGCTACTTTCTAACTTTCATTTGCCTGTTTGAAACAAAATGGTGGGCATCCAAAATGCCTGTGCCTAAAACAAAAGGTCGGCCAACCGACTATGCTACCATATGATTTCTTCTTGTAAAATGTTAGTTGTATGGTGAAATATATATGGTTGGGAAGCTCTAATGGTTTTAATTAGAATGCTATAGAAAAAAAATAGTGTACATTGGCCAGAAGGAGAGCTAAATTTAAGCAGATCCCATTCTAGACTATAAAGTCTGTGGTAGTTGTCATAACTCTAGGAGAAAAAAAATCTAATGGTTTGGAAAAGTATGTTACTCTGGGTAGCACCAGGCACGTCCTAAAGAAGACGGAAGAGACAAACTTTCTGTCAAACTCAGTGGATTTGCCTGAACCTTTCCATTCCACAAAGACACAGCATAGCAAGCAAGGAGAACAATAAGTTTATTGTATCTGTGTTAAAAGTATAATGTAGATAGAAAGAAAGTAGGTGAAACTTATCACTAAACCATACGAATGGGGAATAACTGTCTGGGAACATATCTTAACACAAACATTTTATGGTTGGAAATATCTTTTGAGGTATAAACTTGTGCCATTCGGATAAATTTTCCTGATTTGGAATCGGTGAGCTTGACCATATCTGGGGAAAATATGTAATAATCGTGTGATCAGAATACAGTTAAGAAAAAGTCAGTAGTGAAACTAAAAAGTATTAAATGACTTTAATACATATCATTACTATGAAACTCCTCAAATCTAAACTAATTGGGGCTGAAGCATGTTCGGATCAACCAAAAAATATTCTTAATGTAACCGTTCGTTATTATATTGAGGGCTTTGTGGAACAACTCACGTCTGCCAAGCCAAATGACGTGATGTTTCACGCGACGCTGGCGTGGAATTGTCTCCACGGGAAGATTTTATCACTTCAACAGTTGAAACACCCATCAGCCATGCTAAATGACGAAACACTCATCAGATGTTTGATGTTTCATGCGACGCTAGCGCAGCGGGAAGATTTTATGGCGTGGAATTGTCTCTTAAACAGTTGAAACACCCATCAGCCACGCCAAATGATATGATGTTTCATGCGACGCTAGCGTGGAATTGTCTCCACGGGAAGATTTTATAACTTCAACAGTTGAAACACCCATCAGCCATGCTAAAAGGCGTGATGTTTCATGCGATGCTGGCGTGGAATTGTCTCTGCGGGAAGAAAGTTGGTTTCTACATTGTAAAAGACGTAAAGATTTACATGCATTTAGTATAGTACACAAGTATAATACTGTACATACACATACAATAACAGTAGTTATGTACATCAACTGTATTTTTATTGTTTTTAATAAATTTTGTTATAAAAACCTAGACAAATAAAATTTGTGTGATTAAATACATGATTTTTTAAGCACATTCTGATTTGCCGGAATTTCAGTTTTTATGATTTTCACCGTACTAAAAAAAAGCAATGCTTAAGTATTAAATTTAGGTGAGTTGCACAATGTTGGACTAGTTTATAATAAAATTAAACGAATGTTGACAATACCGTAATCAAATAGAAACAAAGTTTGGACACAAGTTAAAAACAAAGTTCAATGCAAGTCTGTTGTACTAAACAAATATTGATAAACTGTACACAAGGTAAAGTCCATGCTTCCTGGCTCTAAACGAACTCATTTGAAAACTGTAGTTGACCTTGTCAGTATAAATAACAAACATGGTTTTGAAATGTAATCCCTGAGGTTTAAAGCGAAACTGTTATACACTTACGTAAAAAAAATCTTTTAACCTATATCTGTGAATTGTTAATTAGTATCAATACAGAATCGCAATTCTAAACAAATGCTGGTAAACCATTGGGGACAAATGCAAATTTTCTCACTGGAAGTAATATGGATGACGTAGAAACACAATCCTAGAGCACAAGGTTTTAAATGAATAAATAAAAATGTGGCAATTTTCAATTTTCTATTGCATAAAAGGATACAAGGGCAAATCAGCTACAGTGAGTTTATTGAACAAGTTTTAATGACTGAAATATCTTAACAAAGCCTTTAAATCAGTACGCATTTGTTCAGTGTTATCGTAACATAAAAGGTCATTAGTATCAACCAGTAATACAATATGATCATCTTTGGTCCACAATTCGGTATCAGTTTTAATGAACTGCTTCAATATACTAATGGTTATGCCCGGAAAGCCAAAAAATTGGATAGATATGTGTAATTTTACTTAGCCTTTATAAAAAATTCTCGCTTTATCAATATAAGTCACCTAATCATATTGACAGTTTTAGAAGTTACTGGATAATCATCGAATATCTTGCAAAGCCAATGGAGAAGTTATAACAAAAGGCATAAACCCCTAAAGCTAGCATTCAAAGATTGTAATGCCCAAATATATATATATATATAAGCCTAAGTTGCTATAGGGGCCTATAAGCAGAATTAAAATGCATGATATTTCAGGTTAGAGCAAAGTTAGAAGGGCCTTTAAGAGCATCACTAATAAATAGGCTGAATAGGCTATTTAATTATATACAATTATAAAAATTTTAATTATTTGTACTCACCCATTTTCTGGAGCTATATCTAAAGAGTTCAAAATAAACACCAACTTATTCCTGTACGCAAGGAACAATTATTTTTAAAAAAGACTGCCTACTCAAACAAAATGCAATGTGGTAAAAAAAAACATTGTAGTAGCCCTTAAGATTTAAAAATTTTGATTAAAATAACAAAAAGGTAATCAAATTCTGAAAGGAAAACACATGAAATACCAACCACAAATTTGTGAAAAAATTATAAAACCTGATTGACGAGGGAAAAGAGATATCAGGTATTAGCTGAGACAAAAAAAAATTTTTTTTTGATCAGGCCAAGAAAAACCAAATGACCTCTCACCAACCAGTCGATTTGTGTAAAGAGCACTTGTTTAGCAATAGATTTTGGAAAGCTTATGTATATATTGAAATTTATGGTACAAGCAAATGAATAAAAAAAGGTTATATGTTATAGGCTGTCCCAAAGCATGTCCAAAATAGAATTTACTACTACCAAGTGAAACCTGTAATATGGCAGTGGGTCATGATGTGACTTGTGTTATCTTGGAAGTAGGAATGAACCGCCTAACATTTCGTAATACCAATTGTACTTTTTTAAAAACTAGATCATGGACAGGGATCTTTTCATTTGGTTCCTTGGAGACAGCCACTACACATAAAAATAGAGAACCAGCTTTGATTGATTACAGATCTATCCAACACAGAAGCTAAAATAGAATGCAAAAATTAACACAATCAGTTTAGAAACACTGCACCAAAACTGAAAGTACATTACGACTGCAATCTAGCCCATATCGTGAAATGGCCCAATCCTCCCATGACGCAAAGGTCTAGTGTCCCTCAGGGCGAAAATAACCAGACATTGATAATAGTAGGATGCACACTTAGAAACAAAAATCAGCCCTTGGACTGCATGGAGCATAACGTCCATCTCCTCTACGTGGTAGTCCCGAATCGCAGTCCAATTTTTTAAGGTTTTGGCCCCCAAGAGTCTTACTTTACTGAAATAATTATTACATTCTACCAATAACTTGATTTTAATAATGAAAGCTTTCATCCTAAATTGTAGTTCGAATTGAACTTACTGTAGTTCGAATTGAAACAAAATGTCAACTTTCAAATTAACTGTAATTGTTATTCCCTGAAAACAACGTAACGATTCATGGGTACACAGATAATTATCAATAAATACAAGTGTGTAGAAGCAATATTAGTTATTTTGATAATTTAAAGATTTCTGTTGTTCAAGTATTATTAATAATTCATATGTTTTGATAATTCAACATTCACCTTGGCATATATGTATATGTTGGATTAATAAAATGTTATTCTAATTTAGATTAAGAAGTTAGGTAATAATGCATTTCCTGGAGTCTGAATTTCATTTTTTATTCTGTTAAATCTGTTCTGTTGTATATGATGTTTTTCTTTATTACAGCAATTGAGTTGAGTTTGAAGGAATCTCAACCGTCTCCAAAATCTCATGGAGCCACTAGCAATGTTGGGAGTGCAAGTCTTTATCCTTCAGCTTCTCTAGGTACTTCTTCGGAAGCTCGCAGAGTCAGAGCTTTGTACGACTTTGAGGCTGCTGAAGACAACGAACTCACTTTCATTGCTGGTGAAGTCAGTGAGTATTATAATAACAATTGTTTGAAAGTTTGGCATTTCAAGTTAATATTTTCTCTACATAGTATATAAGAAGTAGTGATAGCTGGTCATACAGTGTCTGAATATACCATGGTATTGGATGTAACACAAGTCCTTCATGTCCATGTTCCTAACACATGAAGATTGCAGAAAAAGCGATTACCAGTTCTTTGGAAAATACTGCTTTTACCGCTGATAACAGATGATGCCTCTCTCTCCTCATTTCTCTTTGTCCGATTCTAATATAAACAAACAGTCTAATACAGATAAAGCCAGATAGCGTGAACCATGGTTGATGCAAGCGCATAAATAAGCCTCTTACCCTTTCCACTCTACAGTTAATCACAAGCACTTCGTTCACTCACTTCCCGATAATATATAAATAAGTATCGATAATGCAATCTCTGATCGTTAAATTAATGTATTTATGTTCAGTGTACTGTGACTATACCATTATATGAACAGTCACATGCAGTGTCGGTTAGTGGAAAGCAGTGCCCTATGCCTTTACCGCACTTCATGCTGTTTGGTACAATCTATAAGTTTCTGATATCTAATATATCAATATGCCAGATTGCATCTATTGCCTCATGAACAGTACTTCTAGTATTCAATCCATATTGTACTTGATGAAAGTAAAGATTAAAAAAAGAGACTGTAGTTAGCATGCAGCTGTCACATTGTTGTTTAGCCTACATAGCACTACAAGTTTATTTATAGAATTTTTTTTCATTCGATATACCACTGTTAGCGCTATAATGTGGGTTTGTGAAAATGTGTGTTATAACCAGCGACCACTGTACTAGTTATTTAAGTTGTTATCAGACTTGTCAATTGCCTCGCATTGGCACAATATATAAATATAAATTGCCTTTCAATCATTGTTTAAAGCATATTTTAAGGCTTAATTTATAGAAACTTACCAACTTGTGATGTTTTGTCTTTATATAGTCCCAACAAATTTTATCAGAAAAAAATGGATGTATTTAGTAGTAGGATATCATTTAGTACATAAATTTCAAAATTATTTAGTAGAATTTAAAGTATTATTTAAATTCTTAAATTAAAGTATTATTTAGTAGAATTTGATCACTTAGAAATTTGCGTCCTTTAAAATCTGTTACTTATTTGATGAATTTGAATTAAAGGACTGTGTGTATACCATGTGATTTAATCTATATTTTATCTACGCGATCAGTATTTTTGTAAATTATATTATTTAAAAATATGTTTATATTTTGCAGTCCATGTGTTGGATGATTCCGATCGTAACTGGTGGAAAGGTTATAATCAAAGAGGCGAAGGGTTATTTCCTGCCAACTTTGTTTCAGATGATTTCACTGTGGAACCAGAGAGGACGTCGAGTAAGTTCTATTTTCTGCCATTAATTTTTTTGCTAATTGCAGTAATAAAATAGAAATAGTGTAAGTATAAGAAATATAGTTGTTATATCGTATGAAATAAAATGTATACAGTAAAAATCATATTATCATGTTTATTTACCTACTGTAAAATTGTTACTCAAATACTGTTGTGTTTACTTCAAGAATTTGACAAGCTAACATGAAATACAAAGTGCTACCCATAAGTTGAGGAAATTTTCTTATAAAAATAAAATCGCTAACTCCTAGTTTCCACCATCTCTTTCAAAATAATTCCCTTGAATATGGCCAGCGATCCCAGCTTTTTTGCATGATTGATGATAATGCACACCTGGAAGCCAGCAAGTGTTGCTGTTCAGAGCATGCCCTGTGATTTTGCCTGGATCTCTTCAACTGTGTCAAAACGATAACCTTTCAATTTTAACTTTGTTTTGGAAACAGAAAAAAGTCATGTTGGGCATGGTAAGACAAATAGGAGATGGGCAAATTACTACCATGTAGCCAGAAAATTCTGATTGACTAGTGATGTAAGCATTTGTGTGTTGTAGTGGAGAACGACTCTTGTTCTCTCAATTTTCTGACAATTTCCTGGTCGATAATACCTTTGATGAACATGGACTTCACATTGCTGCTATCTTTATCTGCTTTTGTTGCCACAGTGAAGATGGTGACTGCCATTGCAACGATTCTTGTTTCAGTGTTGTAACCATAAACCCATGTTTCATCATCGTTTACGACATTGACAATGAAGTGGGGGGGGGTCATCTCTTTCTGCAGTCTTCAGATCAGTTCAGACATCTGCATGATCATTTTTGGTTGTTGCTCAACAGTCTTAGTACAAATTTTGCAGCAATACATCACATGCCCACATTAACAAGATGTGTTGCCTAGACCCATATGACATTCCTGCACTCACACAAACATCATGGATTGTTTGTTTACAGTCTGAAACAATAATTACAGTCTCTCGTACTTTTGGAATGTTTTGCAGTGTTGTGGTTGTCCTGAATGCTCATTGTCTTCGGCTGACATTCGTCCATCCATGTCGTGTTTGTATCTCAAAAAAGCATACTTCATACTTTGAAAAGTAAAGCATTGTACTTTGACTCTTAGCATTATCACCAAATACTTCCACATTCATGCGATGGGTTTCTGCAGCATTTTTTTAACTTGAAGTAAAATTTGATATGAGTTCTTTGCTCTTGAAAATCTGCCATATACACAAGGTTTAAAAAAATGCTGCAACATATACACAAAACTCAAGAACACGAACTGTCACCTTCATAGCTATTGGTTGTTGGCACACTAATTCACAAAGAATACTGTTAGCTTACTGCCAGCAGTAGGTTACACCACAAATGCATTGGTGTTCGTAATAAAATTCTCCAAACTTTTGGATAGCGCTTCGTAATTCACCTTCGTGTAGGCTCTTTGTTATAAAGCTCTTACTAATTACATTCCCATGTTCTTAAAATTTACATTTCCAATAAAAGTATTAAATTACATTAAGATGTAGTTTATATTTTGGTTTTGTTTATTGTAAAAGAGTTTATTTGTAATAATTTATAACTTTTTTTTCGCAGAAATAGAACCTAAAAAAGCTGTTCAGTTTAGTGAAACAGTAGAGGTAAAAACAATAAAGGTTGTGGAACAAGTTGAAATAGAAGAAGACAAAATAGACAGGCAAGTATGCTTTAAGAAAATATTTAATTAAAAGACCTTCTAAAAAAGATTTATTTTTATTTTGTAAAAAAATATGGCCGTTTTTATTTAGAATTCTTATGGAAAAATATTAAATTTAAGTACAGTAGAGTCTCGCTAAATCGACCTAAACGACCAGGTCGAATTAGCGGGAAAGTCGGATTAAACAGATAACCATTAAAAATATTTAAAATTACTATATTGAATTGAATTTATTACATTGAAAAACTTTGAATTGTATTATTACTAAATGTATTGCACTAAGATATAAAATAGTAGACAGAATCTCACTACAGTAATAAAGAGCAGTATGTCAAATCATCAAAATTGATGGGAAAAGTTTGTACTGTAATTGTTTTTTGTTTACTAACTGTTTGATGTTTTCTTGCTGCTAGATCTTGCAATCTTGTGAGAAGTAAAAAACCTGTTACCTTTTAGAAAACAGCGATTACAAAAAATATGTGAAACGTTACGAAACACACACAAGCAGAATGAACTCTAAACGTCAACTCTTACACGAATCTGAATTGATACTATAAGACAGAAATGAACGAACAGAGAAGGTATAAGGGTAGTCGACCCCCTCTTTCTTTTGAAAGGAATATAGGTCATCGGCTGAGAGCATAAGTGACACATAGGCGTAAAGGCCTGACCTGACACAAAAGTGTTGCATGGGCATTGTACTTCAGTTTCGCTATAAATCTTAAAATCTTAAATTGCTTGAAATATTGTTCTTTCAGGCTAGGTCGGATAAGCAGGACTGTCTTGTAATGTTATTTTCAATTTCAAGGAGTAAAATGAAAGCCAAAACTCGTTTTTTTAAAAATCAGTAGCGCACTGCAAGTCTGTACCTACAAGCAGTAAGCACTAGTAGTCTTCTATATTTAAAAAAAATTACGTTTTGTATCCTTGGTCCAATTTAACAAGATGTGTCCTTTACTTTGATCTCGGTAAAACTCCGGGAATGTGTATGCTTCAGAAAGATGTGTTTAAATTTAGGTCCTAATGAAAACCGTAAATAGAACAAAATCCTGTGAGTTTAAAATTGTAGTTTGTTATTTCAAAATATCAAAAAAGAACATTAGCGGTTTTGGAACAAGGTGTTTCGAAAGACAGAAATTGTTCTGAATGTTTTTCTCTATATGCTATATCCAGACTGAGGCGGGAATATATACACTCATGCTAAGCTTTAAATTAGACTGCCATAATTCTAAATTGTAACACGATGGAATACTGTTTTCTCACGTACAGAACTGATTATACTGTTGAACAATGTTAAAATTATTTTCTTACAAATTGTTTTGTTGGTGTTAAGGTTATTACATATGATGCATGAGGCAGATCCTAGTGAAGATCAACACGATTCTGAAGACATGCTCGCTCTTGAAGGTAAATACAGAAATGTACATGTAAAGCTGAATATTTGTCTAATAATTCAAAAACAAAACAAAAATGTGAAAAAATCATGAAAGAGGTAGTTTGTTAGTGGTGGAACTTAAAAAAGGAAAGTGTTTCAGTAAAGAGTAGGGCTCTTCAGTCTGTTTAGTTAAAAGACATTAGTTTCACTTAATATTTGTGTTGGTGATTTTGCAATAAATAACAATTGTAGACAATAATTTGCTGTTTTTATGAAAGTAATTTTATAGAAATAAATAAAAAATTATTTGTACTATGCATATTGTTAGCAATTGTATTATAATGAAATTTTAAAAGTTTATTTATATTATTAATTAGAAAATATAGTACAGTCGTCTTCTTCCTCTCCTGGTTTTGCAAGTAAAGTAGCCTACAGAAAATTTTAAAACAATATAACCACCTAAGGAGAGATAACCCAAAATTTCTCGTTTTGAGAATATAAGAGAAATTGATTTAGATTACATTACTTGTAATAAACTTAGTGTTATGTTATATTATCTTGTAGGCCAATTATGAATTTTGAGGTTATGTTTCTGAAACAATAAATCAAAAAGTCAGTTATTACTGAAAATAAAAATGAATTAAGAAAATTGATATCAATCTTACCATACTTAAAATTTGTTTAAATTTTCACAGAGCAAGTGAATGCCATGGGACCTTTAATAGATACAGAGCTGGAGCGAGTTGATCGTAAACATGCTGAATTAACTCAGCTTAGTTCAGGATTGGTGGAGGCTTTGAATTTATACCATACATTGATGAGAGAACCATACCACGCACCTAAGCCTGTACCTTTCTCACCACCTCCTCAACAGCCTGTGAGTGCACTGAAATATTTCGTTATAGTACTATTACATTTTAAAAATCACATTTGAAAAGTACAGGGTGTTCAAAGTGACACAATATTTTGGAACAGGGTTTTCTGCTATGTTTTCTTTTATGTTGAATAAAGAAAACTATTTATATTTAACTTACGATTCATATTTTTAAGAGCCGGTTTATTTATTTTAAAAAATTTACTGATTTATTTAACGTTTATCTCGTTGTTACTTTTTCTCGCAGTTTTTACGTCAAACAAAACAAACCCTTTTCAAATGAAAAATGATTTACACATCGCAGCAGAGGATTTTCTTTGTCACCTAGTACATTAGAAATTCCAGTTATGTTCAGATCTAGAATGCATTTACAGAAAAGTACAGTATTGATTCATCAAACATGTCCACTGTCTTACAAGTTCCAAGAGTCACGTATTGTGGCAGATACATTAAAATAATTGCTAACACCAGAAAAGTTGGTTATCGTACATACATGCTACATAATAATGTTTGTAGTTTCAAAAAGTATGTACGACACCTGTCTACTCAGTTTGGTAGTGCTCATATGGCATTATGGAAGTGTTTAAAGAATCATACAGAGCTCATGTTATTCATGCAGTGTTACCAACAGTGTAAAATGTGAAGCCTTGTGGCATGTCCTCCATAACACCTGATGAAGAAGAGCTGAACTAACTCAAAGAATAAAGTAACTTCCTTATTTCTCTATATGGTTGCGTCATTTAATATACACTGTAATATAGTTTCAGTAATGTTAATCTCTAGATGCTATATTAGGTAAAGTGAACACAAACCGACACAACCAATATGGAGTAAATACTTGCAATTGTCGTAGATGGAAAAAAACTTTAAATGAGTAATTTTCAAAAATTAACATTCTAAATTCAGGCAAAAGTGTTAGGGGAAGTACATACTTCTAGGAACATTCCTAGCACTGACCTGTTGTCCAGCACGAGCTTGGATTCAGTTAGCCATGAATAGATATGTGTAATTAGAAAAGTAGCTTGCCTTCCTTTATATAAGTTTAAAATATTAATATGATTACTATTTCTTTTTTAATTATTTAACATGTCTGTTAAACTAACGAAGACTGAAAGTTCAACTACAGTAAGTAGGCTTAAACCATCATGAAGATTCAACTTCTAGCAAAACAGCACACTAATTTACAAGCTGAGCTACAAGAACTCCCTCGATTACTATTAATTCATTATCATAACCGTCCAGAAAGTTTCAGTTTTTGTAATTACATCTTGTACAGCAGTAAAACAAAGGACTGTGTTAAAAACAAAATCGGATAACTGATTGGCCACTCAGAATTCAGCCTGAAAATGTTTGTTCTTAGTTTTTAGTGTTTTAATATAAACCTAAGCATCTAGGCTTATGTTCTAGTTCTTAAGTTTGTTTTAAGTTAGACACTGTAGACCAAGATTTGATCCATATTCTTGAAACATAGTGTATTGTTTTCATAAACAATCGTCATTCAATAATTCGCACCTCTGTAATACTTACGGAGATGCTAGACCCTTGAAAAACTCTTGATAAATCATAGAAAACAATGTGATTTGGTCTCTTACGCGGAAGATCGATGTCCGCTTTATATAATTCGTACTCGGCCCAGCCTTTTTTTTTGTTGAATCATAAACCTATTCTCTGATCAACGACTGTAAAACCTACTCATTTCAGACAGATTTATTGACTGATATGGAAGGGAAGAGCAATGTAAAACTGTTCAAGTGCAACATCATTTCTATAGAGCTGTTGTTACTTGTTAATCGTGATGAGTGTGTCAAAGTCTCTTTCTCTCACAGACAAAAGTCACATTGTACACAACTCTACTGTAAATTGTTAAATAAATACACACTTGATTTTTCAAATTTTCCGTTCATCAACCTCTATATTTTGAACTCTATATATTTCGCCACCCTTGATAATTTTAACTTTTTACCTTTTCCCTTCAAGTACAAAATATTGAGTAATGAAGAAACAGAAATTTTGACAGTTGTCTGAATAAGCAATAGCAACATGAATATTCCATCATTAAGTAACAATTTTTTTAAAAAATAATTACTTAAACAAATAAAAAACATGACTGCTACAACACAAAACACATAAAAATTATATATTTCATAATTAAAAGATATAAAAATCTAAAATACAATTGATTTAAAAATATGAAAACAAGGTATTAAAATAAATGCTGAAGAATATTTTCCAAGTATTTAGTTAATAAATTATGAATTTAAGTGTTAAGTTTGTACAATAAATGTAGTTGGGGGCTGCATCTCAATATATTTGTTCTAAACAGCCCCAACTGCATTTATTTTATGAACTTAACATGTAAATTCATAATTTATGAACTAAATACTTGGAAAATATTCTTCAGCATTTATTCTAATACCTTGTTTTCATCTTTTTAAATCAATTGTATTTTAGATTTTTATTTCTTTTAATTATGAAATATATAATTTTTGTGTGTTTTGTGTTGTAGCAGTCGTGTTTTTTATATGTTTGAGTAATTATTTTTATTTAATCATTTTTAGTGACTAAGCCACTAAAAAATACCGTTTTTAGCCATTTTACCATTTCTTGCGATTTTAAAAAAGAACAAAACTGTAAAGTAGACACTGCGAAGTCCTGGCGCTGATATGTGTTCCCTCTTATGGTCCTGTCCCCATGTACGGCATACGCTGACTGGAGTTAGCATATATAGGATTGAAAAATTTGTATTTCAATTTAAATCAATTATTTGTGATTTTTAATTTTCAAATTATTTAATTTTTGTCACACCAACGATTGAACGTTGTTCGATATTTACTTTAATTTGAAAAGCCGGTGTCATCCCCGAGCCTGATCTTTGGACAAAGCGTATTGCTAGATTGTCTATACCATTCCTTCCGATTTTCATAACACCGATTTGGCTTGGCCGATTTTTGTCTTCAAGATGTCATTTTTCCCATCTCAACGCCCTGAATCAACTGAAACTTGAGTGGTAATTCTAGGCCCATTGGTTCCGAAGAGAGTGTTTTTCTATTGCTTTCCGTGGTTGAATCTGAATGATTCCTATTGTATAGTCTCTAGTAATTGTACATTAGTTATTTAAGAATTTATGATTTCACCCTAACAACTTATTTATCCTATATAAAATTAGTTACAAGTTCATCCTATCTATTTCACCCCAATTTTACCCCGTTGGGGTTGGTTTGAGTGAAAGTTATGTAGCTTATGACATTCCTGGTAAAGTGAGGAATCCAACGAGCTAAGATAGATCAAAATCTGACGAGCCGTTAAGAAGTTACGAAGGAACAAACATACAACTTACCCAGGAACTGAAAAGATAACACTCCTTTTTTGACAGTCATGTAAAAATAGATTCAAATAATGTTGCATTGTTCTCAACTACTGCTGAACCACAAAGTTATTAAATTTTTGTAATACAGATGTACAATGGTCTCGGCCCTGGAGCGTATTCATTGCCGCCGCACGAGTTTATCATGCATCCTCCTCATCCAACATCCACTGGGGCTCCATATTCTATGTCAGGGCCACCTTTACCAATGCCTCGACAAGAAGATGTTCATGCAGGACCTCCTTCTTTGCCTCATACACAGCACATTCCATTTCCTCACAGGTAAGTAGTTCTGTTAATATTTCATGTTTTACACGAATATGTTGTTATTACTATTTGGGTGCATGACTATTATTTTTATTTTTGTAACCTAAACTTAGATGAATGTGAATGTTTTTTCAGCTTACAAGTCTATGATTTATTTCCCTAAACAAAGGGATAACCATTGACAAATGAAATTACGAAATTTTAAAAACTGAGATTTATTAACACATAGGTCACTGTGACCTTGGAGTGAGCACTGATCTTAACCTCTAGATCTATTTTTTTAGTTGTTAATATATTATATATATATGTGTGTGTGTGTGTGTGTGTATGCGTGTGAACGTGCACATGCACATGTGATGTATTACTATAGATAAGGTCTTATTTATTATTTCTTCAGATTTCCTCAGCACACACTTAAATTTCAAAACATTCTGAAAGGAGAACTATGCTATCTGCCCAGTACTCAGTTTTACTTTGACTATAAAAATTACTTGTTTTTTTTTAGTTGACCGAGCGAAGTGAGATGTGTTTCAACTCAACCGTTTGATATTTGGTTTGTGTGTTTGTTATGCAGTTCTGGCCAAACACATTGAAATTTGATATGGAGATACCTTGTATAAAGCCCAAATATGACATATGTTTAAATTTTCCCTATTCATTTCCGTTCCAAAATGGCGGTCTCCGATTTACAATAATGAGTGTCCACAGTGTTAGCCAAATACAGTGACAGATTGTTTAGAAATTTGATAAAAAGGTATGTTATATAAAGCTGAAATTATGTATTTGTAAGGTTTTTCCCATTGACCAATTGTTTTGAAATTTGGTACATGTACCTTGTATAAAGCCTGAAGATGTGTGTCCAAGATGTTTCTCATTCACTTATATTTCAAGATGGCAGGCTCTGATATAATGTTGAGATTGTAGTTGCTGGTTATTTCCTGTAATACTGTCTGAATGGCAAGACAGTCATAATGTTGACTGATTGACAGAGAAAAAGCATAAAATTTCTAATAAAATTGGTCAAGCAACATTTTTCATAAACTTTATGGTTACTGGTTACATTGGCGTTACATGAAAGGTTACACATGTACTGTTCTTTGAACTTACTAGTTGTTATATTTTAAGATGAATATGATATGTTTCAGTGGTATACCAAATTTCGGCCCTCAACCTCAGTTTTCTGGTCCAGGACCTCAGCAAGGTATGCCACCACCTTCCGTAGCTCCTAGTAATATATACCCTCCAAATAGTGCACCTCAGTTGTGAAGGAAAGTGCCTACCTTGAATGTATCATAGAACGTGTATATAAGATGGCAACGGCTACAAACTATTCCATGAAGAACAAGAGAGTGAAGGACCAGCGATGTCCCTCTCACTCTGCATTTGTAACATTGATTATCAAATTTAGATATTTTAATCAAAATAAAAATCAGTATGTATTTAAAATAAATATTTATTTCACTTTGAGCTATATTTATCTAAGTTTATAACTCTCGTTAAATTTCATTCTTAATAGTCCTTGCAGTTCCTTTCCTTTGTTAAAGGTACTTTGTACGTATTGTTATCCATAAAGCGTTGAATAGTTATAATAAATAAAATGGTATTTCCTAAAGATTTTATTGATCGAATGTGAATTTTTAATAGAATTATTTATTTCTTAGTATTTTATGTACAGAAAAATTTTGTTGTGCAATTTTTAGCTTTGATTTAAAAGATGGAATATGTATTAAAATTTGTTATAAAGCTTTTTTCTATTGGCAGATGTATTATTATTTACGCATAAATACATTCACTTCACCTTGATGTACAGTAGTTGTTAACAATATTACAGCGATAATTGTAATTTAGGAAATATCTAACAATTCCTAAAATTATTTTCGACTATATTCTATTGTGTATATCTTATAATGCGAATGTGATTTTGTATATTGTTATTTTTAAAATATAGTTTTATTAAGCATTGATAATAAATTTAAAAATGCAATACAGAAAGTATATTTTATTTTTTTATTATTGCGCATATGCTTTGAATTTTTATAATGTTCCTATACCTGTAAAAACTTTCATTCAACTAATCCATAAACAATTTCTCTTCTTTTCTTTTAGCTATCAAACTAAATATCTCGAAACGTAGCTACAAACAACAATTGGTTGCTTTTATTTGTGAAAGATTGAAAATACACTTAATACATAGTTCACTGAAGTACAGAACTTACGAAGTATATTCTTCTCCATGAACTTTTGAACGTTAAACAAAAAAAAAAATTGTAGTAGAAATGAACCTTCATGTCCTTGTAAGTGAATCTTATATATGTTATATTATTGTAGAAGTATTATTTTATTTTATTATACAATAACAAAAAATATGATTTTTGTTTTGTTTTTATATGTTATTATAAAAATAATAATTCATCTACTTGGTATAATAATGGTATAATAATTATTACTTGGTTACTTAACAAATTGGTACAGTTCAAGCTATTCAAATGCATATTGTACACCTGTGTTTTAAATAAGGACAAACTGCTATTTTTCTGACTTCATGGAACTGAATTTTCAAAAAGTTAATTAAGAATATGTTAGTAATCGTAATGCAGGTAGGTATCGCAATGAGATGTATGTTCATAAGCATGCACTACTTTGAGCCGTTCTACAATAACTGCAAACAGCACTATCCTGTTAATTACGAAATGGATTCATTTTACAGATGCTGTCCATTCCTATAATTCATAAAATTAAAATCTATAATTTATGGAATCAAGGTGTAGTTTAGATAGTATTTAACAGTTTATGCCTGTTATACGTAAGTTTGCTATTGAAAGCAGTTTTTGTAGGGCCTTGACAAAACAAGCAAGAACTGTTGAACCAGTTTCAGGATCAAGAAGAGGAGTTGCAGTTCACACATCTTTATTTTTTGCTCAAACTCTCTTGTTCATGTTTTGGTATAAGTTATCACTTGCAGAAATATGAGCCATACAAATAAAAATGAGTAAATGCTAATGAGCATGAGTATAAAGTAAATGCTGTGTTTATTATGAAAAGCTTAACCATATACTTTTCGAATCCTTGAACGATAATTATGCATTTCATTTGGAAGCATGTTTTTATTTCAGTAACCAACTGATTGTAGCCATCTCCTTAGACACAAATTTTGGTTACAAAAGTGAAGCGATATACTAGTAGGCCTACAATTTTACTATTAGTTATGACTATTAAACCAACTGATTGTAGCCATCTCCTTAGACACAAATTTTGGTTACAAAAGTGAAGTGATATAGTAGTAGGCCTACATTTTACTATTAGTAATGACTATTAAACCAACTGATTGTAGCCATCTCCTTAGACACAAATTTTGGTTACAAAAGTGAAGTGATATAGTAATAGGCCTACATTATACTATTAGTTATGACTATTAAACCAACTGATTGTAGCCATCTCCTTGGACACAAATTTTGGTTACAAAAGTGAAGTGATATAGTAGTAGGCCTACAATTTTACTATTAGTTATGACTATTAAACCAACTGATTGTAGCCATCTCCTTAGACACAAATTTTGGTTACAAAAGTGAAGTGATATAGTAGTAGGCCTACAATTACTATTAGTTATGACTATTAAACCAACTGATTGTAGCCATCTCCTTAGACACAAATTTTGGTTACAAAAGTGAAGTGATATAGTAGTAGGCCTACAATTTTACTATTAGTTATGAATATTAAACCTACTGATTGTAGCCATCTCCTTAGACACAAATTTTGGTTACAAAAGTGAAGTGATATAGTAGTAGGCCTACAATTTTACTATTAGTTATGAATATTAAACCTACTGATTGTAGCCATCTCCTAAAGACACAAATTTTGGTTACAAAAGTGAAGTGATATAGTAGTAGGCCTACAATTTTACTATTAGTTATGACTATTAAACCAACTGATTGTAGCCATCTCCTTAGACACAAATTTTGGTTACAAAAGTGAAGTGATATACTAGTAGGCCTATAATTTTACTATTAGTTATGACTATTAAACCAACTGATTGTAGCCATCTCCTTAGACACAAATTTTGGTTACAAAAGTGAAGTGATATACTAGTAGGCCTATAATTTTACTATTAGTTATGACTATTAAACCAACTGATTGTAGCCATCTCCTTAGACACAAATTTTGGTTACAAAAGTGAAGTGATATAGTAGTAGGCCTACAATTACTATTAGTTATGACTATTAAACCAACTGATTGTAGCCATCTCCTTAGACACAAATTTTGGTTACAAAAGTGAAGTGATATAGTAGTAGGCCTACAATTTTACTATTAGTTATGACTATTAAACCAACTGATTGTAGCCATCTCCTTAGACACAAATTTTGGTTACAAAAGTGAAGTGATATAGTAGTAGGCCTACAATTACTATTAGTTATGACTATTAAACCAACTGATTGTAGCCATCTCCTTAGACACAAATTTTGGTTACAAAAGTGAAGTGATATAGTAGTAGGCCTACAATTTTACTATTAGTTATGAATATTAAACCTACATAATTTAAACAATGTCCCATTCTGAAAATTAAATTTTGAGAACAATTAATATAAAAAAATATACAGAGTTAAAAAAGTAATGTAACCTTATGGGGAAATAAAAAAGTTACTTTATTGTATGAGTTACAGTAGTAATAAAAATGTTGAAAGTAGGCTCCATTATGCGATTCTTACAACAGTGCACAAAGTAAATAAGAATACAACAGTATGAAAAATATGGTATAGAACCAAGCAAGCCCATAACAATGCGACTGTACAAGTTTTCAGATAATATGGCTGATAGACCAGAAAAGTTGGTTGACATACAAGCTGCATATTAAGTTTGTAGTTCCAAAAATCAGTATATGCCTGTCTAGTCAGTTTGGTCTCTTTGATAGTAGTGCCATTGAATATAAACGTACGTCCGTATATACTCAATGGTAGTGCCCACATGGCACAATGTAAATGTTTAAAGATGTTTCGATAAAGAACTCATGTTCACGCATTGTTACCTGAAGATGATATAAAATGTGAAGTTTTCTGTCAGTGGTACATGTCATCTGTAATGGTGAGGACTCTGTGATTAGTTTTGATCTGACGAAGCATTCTTGCATTTTGATAGATGCCTAAATTCGCAGTATTACCGTATTTGGACTACACCATTTCCAAATGGCAAGGAGAAATTGAACAATATGTTGCTGCTATTTATCAACAAACATTACAAAACGTGTTTAAGAACATGCAATACCATATTCAGTTGGGTGAATCGCATAATGAGCCCACTTTCAATAGTGTTTATAACTAATCATAGAATAAAGTAATTTTCTTATGTTTTTTATAAGGTTGAATCACTTTTTTAACACTGTATTTGTAAATATAAAATTATTAATTAATTACAATAATATAAATATTTATTATTTATAATATGTATTAATTGATACTGCAAATAATGCTTATATAATAATAATTTTTAAAAATGTTTGCCAACAATCTGAGAAGTTTTTGGTGAGTGCTTTTAATAAATCCTTCTATAAAAGATAATATTGTTTGGCTTTTAGAAAGAAGTTTTTTCTAAAACTTGCTAAAATGGTAACTGCATCATTTCCAAGTTTGTGAGTTTACTACTAAACAGATTCACGAAGAACAATCGCTCATTTTTTATTCATAGTGTCCAGGAGAAAATTCTCAGTCTCAGAACAAAAAGTTTCATTTATTTGACTATAAGCATTTGCTAATTTTTGGAAATTTACTCATTAAGTAAATGAGTATTTACTTAATAGTTGAGTATAGGCAATTACTAATTTTTATTCATACTGTTTATTGGATAAGAACATGAATGAAATCCTGCTCTTAGTTTACAGCTTGTTGTATATAGGCACTGTAAAACATATTGGGGAAAACTATTTTGCTCTCCTTTAAGTCTTAACCTAAGAAAGTAGTTTTACATCTGTCAATATAATATTGTGCTCATACACCATTAACACAAAACTGTGTACTGTGAAACCAAAAATGTTAACCTATTACAGCAAAACTATGACTAGTGTTGATATATTGGACTAATTAAAAGGTAGGCATATTATTTATACTGTCACAAGGAAAATAAGAGATTTTTCTTTTTCTTTTTTCTGCTTTAATGAACTTTAGGAGTGTCAGTGCCTTTATTTACCAGTCAAATACAAGAAAGTAATACCAAAGATTGTTTCTAAAAAAAAACACACTTTTTGTAAAAGTACAGGTCAACACATAAAATTCTGCTAAGACAATACAAGGTCAAGTCAAAGGAATTTACTGGAATCTAAGAAAATCCATAACTTTATACTGCAAAGTCAGAAAAAAAATTTCTAAAATATTCCGTTTTTTGTAGAAAATTGTAAAACTACACATAAAATGGTAACAGCCCATTGAAAGAAAAGGATGGATCTTTTAAAGAATAGAAGTAGAAGATGATCTGCATTTAACTTGTCGGAAATATTTAGAATGTTTCTTATTTAAGTTACAGTACCTAAATAAAGCCAATTCAAAAATCATGCTAGATTAGAATAATTCTAGTAGATTTATTATTAGACAGATGTTCATTTTTAGCTCTTTTATTTTGAGTGTAATTAATTAATTTAAATTATAAAGTTTTGTTATACCTTAATTTATTTGATTATTGTTAATTTTATATGTATAGAGCTCCTTATAATCATATATCCATATGTTAACTAAAGAAAATGTGTGTGTGTGTTTACGTACGTGCGTGAGCGCGCGCGCAATGTATATGCAAATTTACAGTATGCAGATTTGAAATTTTTAAGCCAGATTTTAAAAAAATCCTAAATTAAATATTATATCAGATATTTTTAAATTAAATATTTAGCTGAAACATAGGTTTATATAGAACATACAGGTGAAAACGTTTGGATTGCACGGATAACGCCGTACTATACTTTACTTGTATATTAAAAATGTAAGATACTTTAATTTTTAACTACTGTACTACGATTTATAATTTAAAAACATAAGCACTAAATCTTTTACGCTTCAGTTTGCACGCCAATCTCACAGAGATGAAAGATTGCAAACAGTTACTAAATTTACTTTTTACTCCTCTACAGAAAGACAAGTCAAATAACTCAGTATGTGCATCATATAAAATAACAGTACTTACTAAAAAAACTGTTATATTTTAAAGATATATTATTATTAACTAAGGTACAGAATATTGTTTTACGGTGTCCTATGTTTTTATATAATAACATTGTCACTACAATGTTCTTAGAAATAATTAAAATTTATTATTAAATTATTATAGTTTACTAACAACAAAAACCTCTATTAAAATTCACCTAGCGGTGAAACAGCTGAACTATTTTGCATGACGTCAATCTCCTTTTCTCCAATCACTGACTTTCATCTTTCATCATTGCTTGTTTTGATCTACTGCGCATACACAGCTGACGAAAAAAAGAAGGGACAAGTGTTGTAAAAGGGTAATACCATAGGTAAAATGGTAATTGATAATTGGTAATGGCTGAATATCAATGGTTGTTTGTGAAATCAGTTCGTGTTTAACGGGCAAAGGTCCATGTGTAATTGTATTAGCTATTATTGTACGTAGTGACTTTTTGACGTTATTGATTCAAAATGTTGTTAAAGTATTCTCAAGCTCAAAAGCGAATGAAATCTGCAGGAACTGGAAAACCACAACGGATGACCGGTGAGTAGCCAAAGCTATTACGATTTAAGTTTTTATTAAAGTAGGCAATGTATTAAAAACAATATCATTCATATATGTTTAGATAGAATTAACCTTCAACAAGAAAAAGTTATTTTGTTAAGAAGAGTTACAAATTAGTATTAGACTCTAGTCTAATGTTTTTGTTACTGTCTGTAAGCTTTTTAAATCATATTTCAAAGTAGAAATAACATTTTAGTACATAACTTTAATAATCTATTGTTTTGCACATCGATTTATTTTGTTAACAGTAATTCATATATGAAAGTCGTTATAACTGTATACAAAAACTGTGTTTGTGCAAAAAGTTGTCCTAGGCTAAAAAGTTTTGATTCTTTTGTAAAACAAGTTAGGTTAGAATTTTATTATTGCAGTTACCTAGACTGTTGTGAAATAGTTCAGGTTTAAATTTTTGCTTTTTTTAGCTTCTAGTGTAGTCATTTGTCTAATTATTTTTACATAATCATACATATGTAGGCTTGCTATCATTGTGTACTTAAAAATTGTTATGGAGGATCTTATCTGCAGTAGAGAGGTTGGGGGGTCTACCTATTGCATTTATAAAAAAACATTCTAATAAATACTTTATAAAGATTTTGAGGTATTTGTTTCGGTTCTAACTATTAAAAATAATAAGTGCATTTAATTATACAACCTATAAAATATTTTGAGTTCATGTAAGTAATATTTATTGAGCAAAATAATTTATAGTTTATGGACGTAGGAAAATATCATCAATATTCTTTTCTTTTTTTGACCTACACACACACACACACACACACACACACAATATTTGGCCTACTGTGTATTTAGATATACCAACTTAAAATGTTTTAAATAGAAAAATGTCATGTAAGCCAGTGTATTAATGCCTGTTTGTATTTATGGAGATGACATAAGTCTTTCAAGTTAAATTAGAGATATTTTATTTTCATATCTAAAATACTTTTATTTACCTTACTAGACCTAAAATTAGATAACTAAAAGTATCTATTTATCAATTGAAAATACTATTTCTATATAACCTGACAGGATGCTTATATCATCTCCAATGTCAACAACACTGATATATCTACATAGTGATGATGGTGACTATTATATAAGTTTTCATATTTTTCTTTATAGACTTTTTAACAATTTACTTCTCATTTCAATATCTCATTCTATTTTACATTATAGCTGGGCCGTACATCAGTTTTTAAACATCTCAACTTGATAACCTATTAGGCTAAGTTATAGAATTATTACACAACAAAATGTAATTTTATGTGTTATTTAAATTTTAGGTAAACGTAATCTCTTCGTAATTATGTAGAATAATCTTTAGCTACTTTTGAGAATCAGAAAAATTTTCACAAAAATGTCTTACTTAGTACTTACTTTGAAAGAAAGTACAAGAACTTTTCATTAGAAAAATCAGTCATTTTTAACCAAACATAACAAAGTACATATTATAAATTGTAACATTATTTAACAAAAAAATGTTTATTGTTTGGTAGTACTAAAATTTTACTTATTAACAAAACTTTATATAAATTAGAGGCCTAATAAGTTAAATCATTTTAACCTTTCATTTAAAACAGCAACAATGTGATTTGTTGCAAATAATTTCATTGGTGATTTGCAACATTGTGGTACTAGTGTTCCAAGTAGCTGGTATAATTATTTCCAAACATTGATATTAATGTTACTGCATAATTTCTACTATATTTGCTCTTACCACTGGAGAAATACTTTATTTATTTAAAACATTACAATTATATATATATATATATATAGCTATATATATATATATATATATATAACCTGGGTTTAGTTGTATAAATGTAAAGGGTACATTTTCATAATGAAGAAGTTAGGCTAATGAACTGCATTTAATATAATCCTGTCATTGACAAGACTTGCCCTACAATTTTTTATAGCCAATTTTTATTATGTATTTGTAGTCTTTAAGGAGAGGAAATAAGTAAGCTTGACCTTGAAAAGTTATGCAATGTGGTAATTCCAATTTGTAGCAGTGTCTAGTAGAATTACAAGTAGTTTAATCTTAGGCAAGAAAATCTGGTTGTAATATATTTTATATCATGTAGCTTAGTTATTAAATACAGGCCTAACAAATTTGTTATTTTAGTGGAAAGCCTAGGAGTCGTCTTTACCACAAGAACATTGCTTTAATAATAATTCAATTTGTGTTTTAAAACCACTTTTAAAATTTGTTTACAAAAATCAATTTTTTTATTGCTGTTGAATATTTTTGGGAAAACAGTTTTGTAATAGAAATAATTACAGTTAGTGCGGAAACTTATATCTAAATTTTGTTTTATGTAATAGTACATTAAGACACAACTTGCGCCTAATAATGAGACAAAACTTTATTAATACAATGTTGGCTAGATTTTAAATGGTGAAAATAATTTTACTAGAACCAGACATGGGAAACCTAGACACTTAATATGTATAAATGGTTTACAGGATTTGGTTTCCGGACATTGCACATTATTTTACAAGAGACCTTCTATCCGGTTATCACTTCTGTCCAATATTACTGTTATTTGAACACCTCTGTTCACTAAGTAGTACCATTATTTTCCACTTGTATTCAGAGATGAAAGTGATATATAGAACTTAAAATTAAGGTTGTTAATTCTATTAAAATTAAGGTTGTTAACAGTGGAATTACTGGTCAGTCTACTGTGTGACAACTGCACACCTGATGGTTGAATATTCTTAGTTCGAGCCGTAATTGCTCCCGTTGCTTTTCCTTTACTTTTAACATTGATCTCTCGTCCTCATTAGGCTAACTGGCATAAATTATAGACGTTAAGGGAAAAAATCTATAACAGTGCATTTAATGTGGAAGAAACCAACCCAGTCTAGATGCAGACCATCTCTGAGAAAATCCTTGAGTTTGATTTGCCCAATAAGTCATTAACCTCACTTTCCAATCTGAATCATTGATAGGCCTACAAAAAAAACCTATAATAAAAATCTTTCTTGATAAAAATGGTCTAAAAAAATCTTTCTTCGTAAAAACCTAAAAAAATCTTTCTCGATGAAACAAAGTAGTGCCATACAACCAAAGCTCGTTTTTCTTCTTAACCTCATAAACAGGATGTTTTTTAATATAATTATAACATTTGATACTTGGAAATTGGAAAAGTATGAATGTTAATTTGTGGGACACCTACAAGTGTTGACAGGAAATAATTGCTGTTTTACTTATATTTTGTAATAAAAATCACCCTTTTGTCGCTCCGTCTTTAAAATTTTAAATTTCATCATACTCCTTTGTTATTCCTCAAACAAAATGTCCTACAAACTTTAACATTTTGCTGAAAACAACAACAATGAAATCGTACCACTGATTTTGTAGATAACATACAACAGGGCCTACAACACTTTGTATATCAGATACTCACTGTTGTATGTTGGACATTCGATACTTTGCAGTAGTGCCTGCAACAGTAAAGTGTAAATCATTTCTAATAGCTTCATCACTAAAAACAATGACGAATTTAGAACCAAGCAAAATAAGAAAACAATACAGTTCTTCTTACAAGCTTTACAAACTGAACATAAAGCAGCATGGGGCTATTTGGGTAGTTATCTTTTGTAAACTCAAAAAGATTTTCTTAATTGAAATAGTCAACCTTTGTTATGTCAGAAATTTGAAAATTTAAAATGCTAATTCATGCAGATTTTAATTCTAATTATGGTGGTGAAATCAGGTATTATAATAGAAATACATGATAAAAGTTATGATTATTTAAAGATTTGTATTGTATTATTTTGAAACTGTTTAACAAGGTTATGCTGGCTTGTCAAAGCGGGTATAAAAATCGATTTTTTTAGCCAAGTTTGAATCATACTGAACCAAAATTGTGAACACTAATTTTTAACCAACACATCAAAAAGTGATGTAAAAGTCAGGATCAGCACCGATTTATGGTACCAGGTCTGGGTCTTACAATGATGGCCACTCTTAATCTCATTTTCCAGTAGAAATTCGCTAAAAAATTATGTAAACTTGTAATAATAGGCTGGCTTAATAGTGAAAGAATTACAGTATCGTTATGTTTCTTATCAGTTCTTGGTTATAGTCATTTTTTAAGGCAGTAACAAAACAAACTTCAGCCATTAAGAGAGGCAACATGTATGAACAGGTTGAAGCCTATTTGACCTGCTTTCTAAGTCTAGGACTAGTCAGCTGGTATTTAAAATATTCAGTTTGTATGTTTGTTTACTAGGAGGGCCACAGTTTGTTTCACAATATTGAAATGTTAAAGAATAAAGCTATCAAGAGGGCACAGTTTTAGAAATAAGATGTGGGTTAAATGTTATTGGTCGCCTATACAGTTTTTCAAATTTATGAATATTACGGAAAATATTTGGCACTTTGTTTCACGGGAAGGTGTCCAAATATTTTATTTATTTATATTGTAAGTTTTGTGTGTTTTTGTCACTCTCCCAACTGTTGCAAATGGGAACTAGGTGTTTGAAATCTTTAAAAACAGTATTTAAGTAAATAATTGAATAAAGAATATTAGACTTTTTTTAGTTAATTTTCATTGAAAAATTGAAGCGTAATCAAGGTAAGGCCCAAACCCTGGGCCTTCAAATGAGCACTGATCCTGACCTCTAGATTACTTTATGAGGAGTTTTTAAGCATTTTTTATGTGTAATATAAAATAAGCAAAAAAACATAATTTTGTGTGTGTGAGTGTGTTCTAAGCACTGTTATGTTTACAGTTTTAGTCCAATTTGATTCAAAGTTAGCTAAAAAATAGTTCAGTCAAATTCGTTTTTGAGAAAATTATGTCCTTTTTTTTATCTTATGCACCATCATGATCAGTGTTAAATAAGGATGATGAAATTCAAGTTTTTAAAAAGGGTAAAAAATATTACTTCTGAATATTTGCATCCATCATGACAGAAAGCCATCTGGTTTGCCGTGATGGTTTCTTACTATGTATTGTATTGTACTTAATGTTAGCTGAATGCCCTTACCAATTTATTATTAGCCAATGTTACCATATCGTAAAGAAATGTCTTGAAATTGTAAGTTTAATCTGTTTCAGTAATTTCGGGTCATTAACGTTATTATTATATTTGGAGAATTTTGAAAATTTTCTGCGGTTTTTTACTTTTCTCTTAATAATAAATAGGCCTATGTATCGACCACATTTCTGGGAACATTGTGTACGCAAAATCGAATGAACTAATTTTGATTGAAATCTTCTTTGTTGGAATGATCAGTAGATAAGCATCTGTTTAGTAAAAACAAACATATAATTTTAACGCAAAACAGGTAGGGGTATTTTTGATTAAAAAAATTGTATTTGAATGGACTAAATTTAGTGCATAATTCAAATTCAAAGATTCTTTTTCAGTAACATGAATTGATCGCATTAAGTTATCTTGAAATTAATGAAAGTAAAACAACATAATTCATAGAGTAAATTGTGCAATCATAT
The DNA here is from genome assembly GCA_022606455.1 of Callitettix versicolor. Classification (NCBI taxonomy): domain Eukaryota; kingdom Metazoa; phylum Arthropoda; class Insecta; order Hemiptera; family Cercopidae; genus Callitettix; species Callitettix versicolor. Next base: position 88,458,006 of record CM040190.1, read on the forward strand.
TTCAAACACGAGTGCATGTTATGTTCTCAGACTTTTATCATCTTGTTTCAAATTGTTTTTATTTAAACCTTGCATTTGCTAAGTTTGTTGATTAATTAATGTTTTATTAATAGCACATATTAGGTTTATGATGTTTAATTATTGTAGATTTTACGTATTAATTTCTATTAATATCAGCTGATACTGATAACCGTAATGCAGAGTGTGAGAGGTATATGGGGGCGTATTATTACATTAATATTTCAATAGTGCGTATGTGTGGTACAAATAGTGGGCAGGTTTGAAATTTCTGTCCTCTTGACTTTATTTTTTAAACGATGGCGGTCATGTGACATTTAGATGAAAACAGTAAAGGAAAAATGACAGCGATTTATGCTTATTTTTTTATCATTGTTGAAGACTAAACGAATGAACGAATTCGATTGTCACCTGAATATCGAAACAATTTTAATTTAACAAATTTTAGTTTACAATTCCTTTTTTTGCAGAAAAAAATCTATTTTTTTCATATGTACCCTAGCGATGAAGGTCAGGGTTTATTTTGTAAACCATGACTTGCTTTTACTTATTTTATTTTCATGGTTAGCTTATTTTCATTTATTCTAGATTTTTGTAACCATAACTTCCTTTTATTTCAAATTTTCTACACAGGCTTAAATTGTAAGTCTGTTCATATGATTAAAATTTGAGGCAAATCTGTTTGACTGATTTAGAGAAATGTTCTTAGATTGTTACTGCTTACAATTTAGGTGTTTTTACGGTAGTTTTTTAATCGGAATTTTTGGGGGATTCTAGCCTATATATTTTTATTTATCGAATATACACTGACGGATCTAAAATCGGAGGTGAAACAGGGGCGGAAATATTCTGTGAGCATTTTTCTCACTATTTTGCATTAAGCTCGGACGCCACTGTTTTTGATGCGGAGTTATTTGCAATCGATGAGGCATTGAGGCAAGTAATAACGAGGCCATGGTTGAATAATAACATAGTGATATTAGTTGACTCTAAATCGGCATTACAAGCAATTGCTGACAACACATCTGCAGGCTCTATGATAGAATCGATCCAGAAGAAATACAAAATGGTTAAACACATTACCAAGGAATTGGTTCTGCAGTGGATCCCGTCACATGTAGGCATACAAGGGAATGAGCGGGCAGACAAGCTGGCCAAACAAGGAACCCTTATAGTGCAGAAACCAAAAAGAATGCTCACACTGGAGGCTAGGATTAGTGCACTGAAGCGAACATCTTATCTTGAATTTACAAACAAAGTCAAGGAAGACATAAAGAACAAGCCTTATGAGAATGTATTCGACTTGTATGAAAGGTCAAGAATCTCCAGAGGAGGACATCTGTCGCGGTCTTTCGGCTGACAACTGGACACGACTGTCTGAATGAACACCTGAAGAAAATTAAGATATTAAACTATGACAACTGCACATTGTGTGAATGCCCAGTCACCATCATGAACAAGGATCACCTCCTGGTCTGCAGAAAATTAGATGAAGAGAAGCAGAGAAGAGGAGACCTCCCTGGCCTCTATTGGGAAGCAAGATCAAAGATGGCGTGAGCCAGCGGAAGCCATTGGAAAACAACAACAATATTTTTATTTATAATATACATTATTTCATTCAGTATATACGATTATATGTTATTTGGAAGTTACAAAGCTGGTTTAAAAACTCCTTGGGTGAAACTTTTAATATGTTAAGTTTTAAAATTTGAACCAAATTGATGTATTAGTTTTTACTCGAGAGAGAATAACGTACATTTCTGGTGATACAAACTTAATTTTTGTTTATCAAGATTTTGTTTTGGCCTTAATATTGTGTTAAAATTGATGTTGAATTCTTGAGATGATCCAATTTTGTATAGAGTAGTGAAAAAATAAAAACAATGCAGTAATTTACAGTTTTTTTAAAGGAAATGTTGCCATTTCTCAACCCCCCCCTCAAAATTAAAACTTTACTCTTGTACAGCAGTTAGCGGTTAATATTTACTAAATAATCCTTAAATGCAACAACCTATTCCATATATACAACAAAATAAGAACAAACAGTATCTTACTACTGAAGGTAGCAGCACTAGAACTAGAAATTCGACCAAAATCATCAGTTCATGTGTTTTTGCTCAAATTTTGCTTATATTAAGATTCATAATTTAAAGGCCAGTATACACAATTTTAAATAATTTACTTTTGTCGATAATTCCCAAATTGGCTTTTGTGGCCTATATTTTTTGTTTCGGTGCATGAGCATTACATTTGAGCTGATTTTGAAACATAACGGAGGGCACTCAAAATGCCTTACTTTATGTTATGTTAAAGTCTTTTTTCAGTTTTTACTGAGATGCTGTTTCGTACATTTCGATGAAACTTGTTTTTCGTTGTTTATATTGAGCTGACAAAGTTTTAGGCGATATCAAACTGTCGTACACTTATTTGAAACAAAATGGAGGGTAGTTTCACGATCTGCGGAAGCCAGATGGTTCTAATTTTTCTATTTCCTGAAACTAGTATGTTAGAAAAGCGAACGTTTTTATCCAGACTTGTTTTCAACGTGTACTGGAAAAGTAAAACCACAACATTAACACGTATGTTTTTAATATTTGTTAACGGTGACGTGTGATTTTTCGTATACTTGAGATAAACAAATTTAATTGGCGATAATTAGGATCCGCAATCTAGGAGGCGGCCCGTACGGAAATCCCTTGTGACGGCTGGATATAAGTTCCCTGGAGGTGTTATTAGTTAATTACACTAAGAATTTTACGTGTTAAGATTTAGTCTCTTGAACCGCTCTTAGTAATGATGACCGACGGTTATTTTTGTTGAGAAATCAGTTTCGGGTGCGTTATCGCTAGATTAATTTAATGATGACAATCATTAGTGTTTTCTTAGTATTGGAACCGGACTTGCAATGTACCTTTCCAATATTTTAGTTCTTTTGGGAAGCGAGAAGCACCTGTTCTGTCACTGCCTTCGCGATCGATTATAAACATTTTATTTTTTAGATTTTGTGTTATTGCAAAAAACGTTTTTAATCGAATCGAAGAACAGTTAAGTAGGCCAGTTTTAACCCCAGCCGAATTTTGTTTTTAGTATAGTCACCCATACGATTTGTTTGGTTACTTTTTGGCTACGTTTCACGAAAAAATGTTAAAAATCGTTAGAATCGGTTTTGAGAAAATCCGGTAAAAGTTATTTTGACCAAATCAGGAATTAGAAAACTGTTTATTAAATTTAAAAAATGGACTCGAAATATGGTGCTTTATTCTGTTGACATTTTATTACATTTTTAGAAAGACACCCGTTATGGCCCATGTTATTCGTGATTTCGTAATTAGAACTATTTTTCCTAAGACAAAAAATATCATGTTTTTGATTGATTTTTTTTTTGAGCCCGAAAATTTTATTGTCAAAGTTATATCGATTGTTTAGAATTGTTTTCTAGAAAAAATGATAATAATTTCTGCGTAGATTGCTTGTTTTTATTTCATTACGTTTGTAATATGTACTTTGAAGTTCATTATTCCTAATAAATAAATAAATAAACATCTATTAATAATACGAATTCAATTTTTAGAAAGTTAATTGATATTTAGGATCGTTATAACAGCTGATTAAACATAAACAATAGTTAATTATCAGTTGATAAACAGAATTCATTCGCATTGGTTTTTATCGTTGTCATTATTTATTTCTAGGTAGATACTCATACAGCCCCCTCCATTTTAAACGCGTTTTTCTAATTAAAACGTATTTTACCAAAGATGAGACCCACGTAGATTGATTTTTTTCAGTCCGAAAATGATATATGCCGTTATTATATCAGAATTTTAGTGCTCTTTCCGACAAAAAAAATAACGTAGGTATGTACAGAAAATCATCGTATATACGATGAGATTAGTGCTTCACGTTGTAAAGTAATTGAAATACAGTTACAATATTTCTAAATATAGAACTATAAATGGTGCAAAAAATACACTATTCCAAACCTTCTTATGTTCAGTTACTTAAAATCTGTTTCGGGGACAACAGAGAAAATACCGGGAAATCTGCATAACTCTTCAAAATCAACTAAAATACACCGCAACGCGTTCAATCTATATTTTTGTTTTTTTTTTGCAATTTACTCCGTGACCCGAGATGTAGATGCCAAATTTTATAAAAATCGATCAGTTAGTTTACTTTCCAGATATGCACGCGCGAAGTGGTTTAAAAAAATTCTACCCCTAAAGGATTAAAATACGGTAAAAACTGACGTTACATTTTACCGCCGTATCTCGATTTCAAAAAAGACGCAGCCGCCTCGGTGGTCTAGTGGATAGCGTACTAGGCTTTCACCCCGAGGACCCGGGTTCGATTCCCGGCGAGGGCTTGGCATTTTCATACGCTATACATCATCCCATCGTCTGCATTAGCCCAAGTGTGCACAATAGTCGGACACAATAGTTAAACACACAAAAAAAAAAATCAAAAAAGACGTAGGTAGCTGAAATTTGGTACACAAGTTAGGCTTTGAAGTTGCGCTAAGAAAAAGCTTTTCAAAAATTCCATCACGTAGGCAAATGGGGTAGATTTTTAATCGTGGGCCTAAAGGGTTGAAATAAGCCATTAATCATGTTAATGCTGTTTTCTGTGTTATTGGAATGTTTACAGTGAAGGCCTGAGCAATTAATAAAACATGCAAGTGTTTCAAAATTCCACCCCGAAGTGTAAAGAGGGATACATTTACAATGTTTAAATGCCGGAGAAGTAGCGACTAAAGTAGGCTTACTAAATGATAGTAAATGCCATTCATGCGTAACATGCACTTAATTCTTATCTTGCATTAATGCTTAACATTTATTTAGTGCTTAACATGCATTAATGCTCAACGTCCATTTAATGCTTAGTATTAATTAATGCTTGACTTGCATTTAGTACTTAGAATACACTAATGCTTACATGAATTTAGTGCTTAGTGTGCATTAATGCTTAACATTCATTTAATGCTTGGCATGCATTAATGCTTAACATACATTTAGTGTTTAAGAATGCACTAATGTTTACATGCATTTTGTGCTTAGCGTGCTTTAATGCTTTAAAGCTAATAGTACGATAAAGAAAGTATTATTTCATGGATTACTTTGTTCTCGTACCTTATGTTCATCAACCTTGCACTGTACAAAATCTAAATTGTTAATGGCTTGTCCACGCTTACAGTACTAAGAAATAGTTCCAAGTGAAAATTCTTGTTTTCATAAACAAAATTAAATTTAATGATGCTGTATTGAGGTCAGAGCGGAGAGCGAAAATGGAAATTGGAGATTTGATTTTAAAAAATACACCGGTAGGAACCTTTTTGCATTTTATGAGTTCAGTCAAAAGTTGGAATATGATTTTCAAAAGACTTTAAAATTGCGTTTTCGTAATTCGGATTTATGTGTAGGTTAATGTTAGAACTGTATAGAGTTCAGTAGCAGGGCATTGGGGCGCGGAAAAATAATACAGAATATAGAATACAATAATGCTCCACGGTTTAAATGGCTTCAGTCTGAACGAATACGTAAAAAATATTTTGTTCGAAAATTTAAAAATGGGCGATACGAATAATAATTTTGTGTACGTATTTTAAAAATTATTTTCTAGTAATTTTTATGTACATATGCAGTTTTATAGTTCATGTTATTAATCGATAGTTTCAGTTCATCGATGACCTTGCTGCGGTCATAAACGTACGTACTGAACTGAGCACTAAAAAAGCCGTTTGTCAAAACATTGTATTTCTTGCAAACAATTGAAAAAAAACCACAATACAGAATATAGAATACAATAATATTCCACGATTTAAATGGCTTCAGTCTGAACGAATACGTAAAAAATATTTTGTTCGAAAATTTAAAAATGGGCGATACGAATAATAATTTTGTATACGTATTTTAAAAATTATTTTTCAGTAATTCATATGTAGGCCTACATATGCAATTTTATAGTTCATGTTATTAATCGATAGTTTCAGTTCATCGATGACCTTGCTGCGGTCATAAACGTACGTACTGAACTGAGCACTAAAAAAGCCGTTTGTCAAAACATTGTATTTCTTGCAAACAATTGAAAAAAAGCCACAATACAGAATATAGAATACAATAATATTCCACGATTTAAATGGCTTCAGTCTGAACGAATACGTAAAAAATATTTTGTTCGAAAATTTAAAAATGGGCGATACGAATAATAATTTTGTGTACGTATTTTAAAAATTATTTTCTAGTAATTCTTATGTACATATGCAGTTTTATAGTTCATGTTATTAATCGATAGTTTCAGTTCATCGATGGCCTTGCTGCGGTCATAAACGTACGTACTGAACTGAGCACTAAAAAAGCCGTTTGTCAAAACATTGTATTTCTTGCAAACAATTGAAAAAAAACCACAATACAGAATATAGAATACAATAATATTCCACGATTTAAATGGCTTCAGTCTGAACGAATACGTAAAAAATATTTTGTTCGAAATTTTAAAAATGGGCGATACGAATAATAATTTTGTATACGTATTTTAAAAATTATTTTTCAGTAATTCATATGTACATGTGCAATTTTATAGTTCATATTATTAATCGATAGTTTCAGTTCATCGATGACCTTGCTGCGGTCATAAACGTACGTGCTGAACTGAGTACTTAAAAAGCCGTTTGTCAAATCATTGTATTTCTTGCAAGCAATTGAAAAAAATACAATACAAAGCAGGTAAAATAATTAATTACTGTCAATAATCGTGGCACTTCCAGATCGGAGGCCTCATTTAAACGAGTCAGCTTTAACGAACCTGCATATTTAGTCTGTTAAACCAGTGGATACAGAATAAGACCCGTTGCCATTTCAGTTAAGATTGTAGCCGCCTGGGTGGCCCAGTTGATAACGTACTGGGCTTTCATCCCGAGGACCTGGGTTCGATTCCCGGCCAAGGCTTGGCATTTTCATAAGCTATAAATCATCCCATCGTCTGCATTAGCCCAAGTGTGCACAATAGTCGGACAGAACACAAAAAAAAGGTTAGGATTGTAAGATGCAAAATGTGTGAATTCTGTATAGTGTATTTTAGATATTACGCTGTCCATATAAGCGGGAACGAAGTGCGCGAGCCTGAGTGTCAGAGACCATGAGTTTCGCTGGGATTGTTTTCATAATTAGTTTTTTCAAAAGGCATGCTCTCCGTAAATTCACCGTCAGAGATCTTTAGTGAGGAATTGACAGTGTCGTAGTGACGTAAATATCGTTCGCATCATCACATCTCATCTTGATGAAATGGCAACGAGCCTTATGTTCCAGGACTTGAGTTGTTTATTTTACACACCTTGAGTCTTGGAACACATCCTTTACTAGGCTTATCATAGTTTCTGGAATCGAGTCCTGGACATTTTTTTTGAAGAGGTTTTTTTAATAAATAACGTACACAATTTTTTTTTTGTTGTTCATTTATTAATCATTTTTCCGCTTTAATATACTGTTTTATAAGTAACGTATTATTATTATTAGAATAAAAGTTTTAACTAAAAGTAGATACAAAAACATCCATTTACTTAGAACTAGGTCCTGCAGTTACATTTGCCATCGAGTTTATGCTTTTCCGTGGAATTGGACGAGTGAAATTTTTCAGACGATAGTATTTTTACAAGGAACGCCTTATCAGTTTTTTTTTCGTAAAAGTCCACGTAAGACATCTTTGTATTAACTTTTATGTTGAGTAGCTTCTTTGCAACCGGAACGGACATTCCCCTCTCCGCCTTCCAAACGTTTGTCATTATAGAAAATACTCTTTCCACCAGTGCTGATGTACCAGACAAGCACATTCCGAACTCCACCAATTTTTAAAGTGTTTTTGAATTCAACGATGTGCTTTAATATTGAATCATAGATTTCTTTCCGCTTCTCTCGAGTGCTGAGCTGTCATTATTCAGGCAGGTTTTTCCACTGGCTTAAATTCTAAAATCAAAACAGCGAAATTTGCCGGCCACCCGGTCTTTCACACGGATATCCAAAAGATCGCGGACTGTCCTGAGTTAATCCCGGAAGTATGGTGAGCTTAGTTATCTGTGTTCTTATCAACACAATGCAACGCTAAACAAACAGCCACTGTTACAGCGCAACTATTTCCGGACCTAGGTATCTGGTAAGAGAAAAGTAAATTGCAAAGAGATGTTTCATCTGTGCAAATACGGACAAAAAATTGAAAGATATTTGAGTGCTATGATGTAGTCTCCGAGAGAAGAGAAGTGCGGGCATTTAACAGGTCGGCTGCGGGTTGACGAGGCAAATCTTCCGGTTCGGAAGTAAGAAGTTCTGACCTTCCCACTTTGGCTTTAATTTTCTGGTTGTGTCGCAGCGTAATATATGCTTGTCAAACAACTGAATCGGGCGCTATACAGTTAGTCATCCTACTGTCTTCCTGTTTTGATCAGGTAATTTCTTCATTTCAAGGACAACCATGAAAATTTGCCTGCTTTGTCGAAACTAAGTCTACACAATTTTAGTAGTTGATGCTAACCGTAAAACTCTTATGCATTCCCAAAATAATTGTCATCCTCAACTTCACCTGATTGTAACAGTTGGTTCAGCAGTTGTGTAGCAAACGGAACAAATGTGTGTCTTCCTCTCTTCCAGCTGGATTAACAAAGGTAGATCTGTAACGCCTCGGAAGTAATCACGTCCTCTCATTGTACTTCTGAATGAACAGAACCATGAGTAAACGTAAGGAAGAGTTCATTTGAAAAAGATAATCATCAGTTTTGGGCCATGTTTATGTTCGTTAGCTAGAAAGTACAGCTTCACTGCCATAAACTAAGAATTCTTTTGATTGCTGGCAACAAACTCGATAATCTGGTGCTGCTATAAGACAACATTATAACATTCTACTCTCTTCCTGTTCTGGCCAGATAATTTCTTTATTTTCAAGAACAACCATGAAAATTTGCCTACCTTATCGAAACTAGGTCTCCACAATTTTGAGTAGTTGATGCCATCATAAAACTCTTACAGAATCCCAAAGTATTTCAGATTGTAGCAGTTGTTTGGTCGCAAAAGGAACAAATGTGTGTCTTTCTTTCTTCCAGCTGGCTTACCAAAGGTACGCCTCGGAAGCAATCACGTCCTCTAGCTTTGTTTTTGAATGAACGGACCCATGAATAAACGTAAGGAAGAGTTCATTGGAAAACAATCAATCATCAGTTTTGGGCCATGTTTATGTTCGTTAGCTAGAAAGTACAGCTTCAATGCCGGGGACTAAGAGTTCTTTTGATGGCTGGCAACAAACTAAAAAATCTGGTGCTACTGTAAGGAAAGTCTTTTGGAACTCAACACTTGCAGATTCGCACAACTTGCATTTCGGTCACCTAACAGTGTATTAATAAAAACGCTTGTGTACAATTTAACAATTGCTTCGACGTCAACAGGAAGCTTGTCAGATGCTGTTTGTATAGCATTGCGGGCATTCAGTCCCAAGAATAGGCCTTTCTAATTTTACCTGCAGTTTCCTGAAAACATTTCCTTGACCTTGCCTATGGACACCACCGAAATTGGTGTAGGTGTTATCAACACTTATGGTTACCATTTTAGACTCTAGATTGAGGGAATATTTAGTGATTCCTTTGAAAATGTGATTAACAAGAATGTCACTTGTTTTGCCAGGCAATTCTTCGAAATAAAACAGTGTCACAGTGATTCCCGTCAATTATTGTGAAATACCTGGTAACTGCAGTTGGTTTTACGTCTTGTAGGTTGGAACAGTCAGTGGGAATTGTAATGTAGTTCAGGGCTTTCAGGTCACTCAACAGTTCGTTAAAAATATACGAAGATTATGGTTCACTATTATGGCTTCAGTTTTTGTGCGAGCTGCTGAAAATTTGGGTTCAAATAACTTTTAAAAACTTAATTCATGTTAAGTACGGTAGGCAAATGCTGCTGCTTTTACAACACATTGCCTCCTCGAACTTTATTTTTTTTTTTTTAATAAGTAATGTTTGCAGATGAAGCTGCAATCTGCTTTTTATGTTTATCAGTTTTCCCGTGATCTGCAGTATCAAGTCGTCCTCTGTATTCTACAGATAATACTGAGCCAATCGGAGCACTGCTCTGTTTCCACGATTTGAGAAATTTACACCCAGAATTTTTTTATTAAACGAAAACTTTCTTTCGGGTCCATTTCCAGCAACTGTCAATTCACCACGTTACAGATAAAAGTTCTAACCTTAAAACGAACGAAGTAAACAAAGACTATCAACGAGCGATTGTAACTGTTGACCGTCTTGTGCTTTGTTTTAACTGTGTTAGCATCGCTGCATGCAATGCTACCAACCGCTAAATCAAAACAGCGAAATTTCCCGCTGTCCGGTTTTTCAAATATCCGAAAATCCCGGCATTTTTCAATCCCGAACACATGCCTAAATTTTTGAGTAACCGGGCAAATCCTGGACTTATGTTATAAGCTTACCCGTTACTGATACGCTCATCTATTTATTGTTGAGCGTTTTCTTGGTGACTTGTGATTTACTGATCACCAATGACAGCTTTACCTTATAGGCGAGTAAGGCGACTGCCTAGGGCACCGCAAGTCAAGGGGTGCCAAAATGCAAGAAAGAAAAAAAATTAAACCTCGATTTAAGAGTATAACTCTTATTTTAATCGGTTTTTCGGGCTTACGATTACCTGTCTGTAGTTGAAGATTTGCCACCTTCATTTGATCGATCTTGTATGTTTATGGGTGTCTAATGTTTGAAAAAAAGAATACTTTATGCCGATGAATACTGAAGGCGTCGGCCTTGCAATATTTTTTGGGCGCTTTTTGGTTTTGTCTAGGGCGCTAATTTCACTGTGGCGGTCCGTCCTGACTGGTTTAATAAAGTTACGTATTTTAACATACGTCAAGGCACTTGGGAACGAGAGTTGATCAGAACTACCTGGGATAATTTAAGATACACAAATGATGGCAAATGTCCGAATAAACAGCAGTAATAACAGGACAAACAAACAACACTGCGTAGTCAAATTAGAGTGAGATAGTAAATATTTATATAAGGAAAGATAGACGAATGTCTTTTGCCCTCTCTCTCTTAACCAGCGACGCAAACGTTCTACACATGCAGTCATTTACGTTGGCCTGTTCGTGGTTTAACGCTCGAAAACGAAAAAACCGAAACATTTTTACTTTTTCATAATAGGGAGTGTAGTGTTGTGTAAAGACTGTTTGGTGATCGTTTTCAGGTCCGTTGATTTCAAATATTTGTTTATACATTGTGTGTGTGCGTGCGTGCGTGTGTGTGTATCATTGGTCGAAGTGTTAAATCGTATGTCAGTCCACTGCGTCACTCAACTGCGCACCTGAAGGTTCTTAGTTCGAAACACAGTTGCACCCTTTGTTTTTCCCTTACTGTTAACACTAATCTATCGTTGTCGTTAGTTTATAACTGGCATAAAATATAAACGTTAAGTGTGTGTGTGTGTGTGTGTGTGTGTGTGTGTGTGTGTGTGTGTGTGTGTGTCGGTATATTACATTTAACGGCCCCTAAAAAAAGTTATCCAGAGATCAGAATCGGCGCTCGGCCCCGGTCTGGGTCTTCTTATAACGCCCGCTCCAAACGTTAAGCAAGTGTGTGTGTGTGTGTGTGTGTGTGTCGGTATATTACATTTAACGGCCCCTAAAAAAACTTATCCAGAGATCAGAATCGGCGCTCGGCCCCGGGTCTGGGTCTTATAACGCCCTGCTCCAAACGTTAAGCAAGTGTGTGTGTGTGTGTGTGTGTGTGTGTGTCGGTATATTACATTTAACGGCCCCTAAAAAAAGTTATCCAGAGATCAGAATCGGCGCTCGGCCCCGGGTCTGGGTCTTATAACGCCCCGCTCCAAACGTTAAGCAAGTGTGTGTGTGTGTGTGTGTGTGTGTGTGTGTGTGTGTGTGTGTGTGTGTGTGTGTGTGTGTGTGTGTCGGTATATTACATTTAACGGCCCCTAAAAAAAGTTATCCAGAGATCAGAATCGGCGCTCGGCCCCGGGTCTGGGTCTTATAACGCCCCGCTCCAAACGTTAAGCAAGTTTTGTGTGTGTGTGTGTGTGTGTGTGTGTGTGTGTGTGTGTGTGTGTCGGTATATTAAATTTAACGGCCCCTAAAAAAGTTATCCAGAGATCAGAATCGGCGCTCGGCCCCGGGTCTGGGTCTTATAACGGCCCAAACGTTAAGCAAGTTTGTGTGTGTGTGTGTGTGTGTGTCGGTATATTACATTTAACGGCCCCTAAAAAAAGTTATCCAGAGATCAGAATCGGCGCTCGGCCCCGGGTCTGAGTCTTATAACGCCCCGCTCCAACAGCTCATTTTCCAGATGATGTTACTACTGTAAACCTGATAGCGTCACACTGCAGCCATTGCTTTTGTCTGCTTCTGCAACGGAATTTCAACCGTATTTCGTATCGTTTTGCAAGTAACCTACGCATCAGGCCGAAACCTACGAGGTACTAAACGATAATAACAAGAATTAATTGACTTACCGATACCAGCGCAACTTTTGTGTGTAAAACAGTTTAGTAGGCTTCTATTACGAGTCGGTTGACGTCACAGCGTTGCCACGTCATCAGATAAACACTTATATTACAATACGTCCGATTGTTGCGTTCAGATAAATAGTTCCAAGTGCATCCGATTCGCATACTGTAGCTTTCTCGTTTGATTGCGATAAAATCATTTTATATCCCGGAAGTGAATTAAAGTATAGTCGTAAAAGAATAACTTCCATTATTTAAAATTATGTCGCTACTCCAACTGGCGGCTGTAATGGCCAGGGCTTGGCATTTTCATACGCTATAAATCGTTTGCACTAGCCTAAGTGTGCACAATAGTCGGATGTTAAAAAAAAAGTTCGATTATCACACGTGTTGGCAAAAAAATCGATCCTGCTTGATGCTAGTAATATTCGGTCAACAGTTTCAAAATGGCCATTTCGTATATTAGAAAATCGTAATTTTTGTGATTTTGCCATGTTAATTTCTGAAATCGACATAAATTATCTTTTTGAATTTTCAAAATCGATTGAAATTATAAAAGTGCGTTTGCCTTCATCCTTCTGCGCATCCGCTTGTGCGGTGTGTGTGATCAAAAATAAAACATCGTGTTTGTCTTTTGCCGATTGTCATCGTCGATCCGTCAGTCCGTTTGGCAGCCTTAATGATGGGATAATGGAATAAATCGATTACTACTATTTTTGTAATCGTAAGAAGTAATCGATGGTTCAGCGTTACCGTTGCTATTTGTGCAAATCGATTATTTTGTCTAGTATTCATTATTCAAGTCCACGTGCTTTCGCTTTGTGCTTTTCGTAAACATAAAGCTAAGAGATGGTTCACTCTAGAATAAATAGTGTGACCAAGAAACCTGTTTTATTAATTTTGCTTGAAAGTTTTCGTTTTCTGGATAACATAATAATTATATACGTATGTGTACTTAAAAATCCTGACATGGATATTTCAGTGCAGTATTTTAAATTAAATAGGCTACGTAATTTTTACATAAATATTTTTTTTTAACGAGGAAAGGGGGTTTTACTGTAAGCCGATTTGGAATTTATAAATATTTTTAGAATTAACTACAATTTTAATAACTATCAGCCGCCTCGGTGGTCTAGTGGATAGCGTACTAGGCTTTCACCCCGAGGACCCGGGTTCGATTCTCGGCGAAGGCTTGGCATTGTCATACGGTATACATCATCCAATCGTCTGCATTGGCGCAAGTGTGCACAATAATCTGACGTTAAACACCAATAAAAAAAAAAAAAAAAAAAAAAATCCTAACCTACTCAAGCATCAGCCTAAGATAGCAATGCAAGCCTGTTTGTAATATTCTAATATAGTTAAAATTACAAGCTTAACTACCATTTATACTCGTAATATAAAGCTAATTAACCAATTATAATATTATATAAATTATAATGTTATAATATTTATATTTGTAATAAATATAAGCTTAAATAACCATCATTATAATATTAATTACCAGTTTACTTCATGTGTGACAAAAATTCAAGAAATTACTATCTTCAAGAATGGTTACTATATTTCATTTGGATACGTAAATAATCGAATTAAACGATTGTTCTTTATTCTGTTATATCGTCACTAACCTAAACTCTCACGTTCCTTAGTGTGACTCGCGCAGGACAAAGTGTCTGTGTACAGCTAATTGAATTGGACAGGATCCAGTAATTACAAAACAGCCGTTGAAAATGATGGAATATTTTAAGAATAATTGACTAAATGTAAATAATAGATTATTCTTCTTTAAATTATGCCATCACTAACATAAACTCGTACGTTCCGAGTGTGACTGTGGTCATCTAATTGAATTGGACAGGATCCACTAGTTACAAGATAATTGTTGAAAAATGATCGAGTATTTTTAGAATAATCGACTGAATGTAAATAATCGATTCTTCTTCTTTCAAGTTTGCCGTCACAAACATAAACTCGTACGTTCCGAGTGTGACTGACTATGGTCATCTAATTGAATTGGACAGGATCCACTAGTTACAAGATAATTGTTGAAAAATGATCGAGTATTTTTAGAATAATCGACTGAATGTAAATAATCGATTCTTTTTCTTTCAAGTATGCCGTCACGAACATAAACTCGTTACGTTCCGAGTGTGACTATGGTCATCTAATTGAATTGGACAGGATCCACTAGTTACAAGATAATTGTTGAAAAATGATCGAATATTTTTAGAATAATCGACTGAATGTAAATAATCGATTCTTCTTCTTTCAAGTATGCCGTCACTAACATAAACTCCTACGTTCCGAGTGTGACTATGGTCATCTAATTGAATTGGACAGGATCCACTAGTTACAAGATAATTGTTGAAAAATGATCGAATATTTTTAGAATAATCGACTGAATGTAAATAATCGATTCTTCTTCTTTCAAGTATGCCGTCACGAACATAAACTCGTACGTTCCGAGTGTGACTATGGTCATCTAATTGAATTGGACAGGATCCACTAGTTACAAGATAATTGTTGAAAAATGATCGAATATTTTTAGAATAATCGACTGAATGTAAATAATCGATTCTTCTTCTTTCAAGTATGCCGTCACTAACATAAACTCCTACGTTCCGAGTGTGACTATGGTCATCTAATTGAATTGGACAGGATCCACTAGTTACAAGATAATTGTTGAAAAATGATCGAATATTTTTAGAATAATCGACTGAATGTAAATAATCGATTCTTCTTCTTTCAAGTATGCCGTCACGAACATAAACTCGTACGTTCCGAGTGTGACTATGGTCATCTAATTGAATTGGACAGGATCCACTAGTTACAAGATAATTGTTGAAAAATGATCGAATATTTTTAGAATAATCGACTGAATGTAAATAATCGATTCTTCTTCTTTCAAGTATGCCGTCACGAACATAAACTCGTACGTTCTGGGTGTGACCCGCGCAGGGAAAAGTATGTGTGTGTATGGTTATCTAATTGAATTAGACAGGATCCACTAGTTACAAGATAATTGTTGAAAAATGATCGAGTATTTTTAGAATAATCGACTGAATGTAAATAATCGATTCTTCTTCTTTCAAGTATGCCGTCACGAACATAAACTCGTACGTTCCGGGTGTGACACGCGCAGGGAAAAGTATGTGTGTGTATGGTTATCTAATTGAATTAGACAGGATCCACTAGTTACAAGATAATTGTTGAAAAATGATCGAATATTTTTAGAATAATCGACTGAATGTAAATAATCGATTCTTTTTCTTTCAAGTATGCCGTCACGAACATAAACTCGTACGTTCCGAGTGTGACTATGGTCATCTAATTGAATTGGACAGGATCCACTAGTTACAAGATAATTGTTGAAAAATGATCGAATATTTTTAGAATAATCGACTGAATGTAAATAATCGATTCTTCTTCTTTCAAGTATGCCGTCACGAACATAAACTCGTACGTTCGGGTGTGACCCGCGCAGGGAAAAGTATGTGTGTATGGTTATCTAATTGAATTAGACAGGATCCACTAGTTACAAGATAATTGTTGAAAAATGATCGAGTATTTTTAGAATAATCGACTGAATGTAAATAATCGATTCTTTTTCTTTCAAGTATGCCGTCACGAACATAAACTCGTACGTTCCGAGTGTGACTATGGTCATCTAATTGAATTGGACAGGATCCACTAGTTACAAGATAATTGTTGAAAAATGATCGAGTATTTTTAGAATAATCGACTGAATGTAAATAATCGATTCTTTTTCTTTCAAGTATGCCATCACTAACATAAACTCGTACGTTCCGAGTGTGACTATGGTCATCTAATTGAATTGGACAGGATCCACTAGTTACAAGATAATTGTTGAAAAATGATCGAGTATTTTTAGAATAATCGACAGAATGTAAATAATCGATTCTTTTTCTTTCAAGTATGCCATCACTAACATAAACTCGTACGTTCCGAGTGTGACTATGGTCATCTAATTGAATTGGACAGGATCCACTAGTTACAAGATAATTGTTGAAAAATGATCGAGTATTTTAAGAATAATCGACTGAATGTAAATAATCGATTCTTTTTCTTTCAAGTATGCCGTCACGAACATAAACTCGTACGTTCTGGGTGTGACGCGCGCAGGGAAAAGTATGTGTGTGTATGGTTATCTAATTGAATTGGACAGGATCCACTAGTTACAAGATAATTGTTGAAAAATGATCGAATATTTTTAGAATAATCGACTGAATGTAAATAATCGATTCTTCTTCTTTCAAGTATGCCGTCACTAACATAAACTCGTACGTTCCGAGTGTGACTATGGTTATCTAATTGAATTGGACAGGATCCACTAGTTACAAGATAATTGTTGAAAAATGATCGAATATTTTTTAGAATAATCGACTGAATGTAAATAATCGATTCTTTTTCTTTCAAGTATGCCGTCACGAACATAAACTCGTACGTTCTGGGTGTGACTGTGGTCATCTAATTGAATTGGACAGGATCCACTAGTTACAAGATAATTGTTGAAAAATGATCGAATATTTTTAGAATAATCGACTGAATGTAAATAATCGATTCTTTTTCTTTCAAGTATGCCGTCACGAACATAAACTCGTACGTTCCGAGTGTGACTATGGTTATCTAATTGAATTGGACAGGATCCACTAGTTACAAGATAATTGTTGAAAAATGATCGAATATTTTTAGAATAATCGACTGAACGTAAATAATCGATTCTTCTTCTTTCAAGTATGCCGTCACTAACATAAACTCGTACGTTCCGAGTGTGACTATGGTTATCTAATTGAATTGGACAGGATCCACTAGTTACAAGATAATTGTTGAAAAATGATCGAATATTTTTAGAATAATCGACTGAATGTAAATAATCGATTCTTCTTCTTTCAAGTATGCCGTCACTAACATAAACTCGTACGTTCCGGGTGTGACCCGCGCAGGGAAAAGTATGTGTGTGTATGGTTATCTAATTGAATTGGACAGGATCCACTAGTTACAAGATAATTGTTGAAAAATGATCGAATATTTTTAGAATAATCGACTGAATGTAAATAATCGATTCTTCTTCTTTCAAGTATGCCGTCACTAACATAAACTCGTACGTTCCGAGTGTGACCCGCCAAGGAAATGTGTGACTATGATCATCTAATTGAATTGGACAGGATCCACTAGTTACAAGATAATTGTTGAAAAATTATCGAATATTTTTATAATAATTGACTGAATGTAAATAATCGATTCTTCTTCTTTCAAGTATGCCATCACTAACATAAACTCGTACGTTCCGAGTGTGACCCGCGCAGGGAAAAGTATGTGTGTCTATGGTTATGTAATTGAATTGGACAGGATCCACTAGTTACAAGATAATTGTTGAAAAATGATCGAGTATTTTTAGAATAATCGACTGAATGTAAATAATCGATTCTTTTTCTTTCAAGTATGCCGTCACGAACATAAACTCGTACGTTCCGAGTGTGACTATGGTTATCTAATTGAATTGGACAGGATCCACTAGTTACAAGATAATTGTTGAAAAATGATCGAATATTTTTAGAATAATCGACTGAATGTAAATAATCGATTCTTCTTCTTTCAAGTATGCCGTCACTAACATAAACTCGTACGTTCCGAGTGTGACTATGGTTATCTAATTGAATTGGACAGGATCCACTAGTTACAAGATAATTGTTGAAAAATGATCGAATATTTTTAGAATAATCGACTGAATGTAAATAATCGATTCTTTTTCTTTCAAGTATGCCGTCACGAACATAAACTCGTACGTTCTGGGTGTGACCCGCGCAGGGAAAAGTATGTGTGTGTATGGTTATCTAATTGAATTAGACAGGATCCACTAGTTACAAGATAATTGTTGAAAAATGATCGAATATTTTTAGAATAATCGACTGAATGTAAATAATCGATTCTTCTTCTTTCAAGTATGCCGTCACTAACATAAACTCGTACGTTCCGAGTGTGACTATGGTTATCTAATTGAATTGGACAGGATCCACTAGTTACAAGATAATTGTTGAAAAATGATCGAATATTTTTAGAATAATCGACTGAATGTAAATAATCGATTCTTCTTCTTTCAAGTATGCCGTCACTAACATAAACTCGTACGTTCCGGGTGTGACCCGCGCAGGAAAAGTATGTGTGTGTATGGTTATCTAATTGAATTGGACAGGATCCACTAGTTACAAGATAATTGTTGAAAAATGATCGAGTATTTTTAGAATAATCGACTGAATGTAAATAATCGATTCTTTTTCTTTCAAGTATGCCGTCACTAACATAAACTCGTACGTTCCGAATGTGACTATGGTTATCTAATTGAATTGGACAGGATCCACTAGTTACAAGATAATTGTTGAAAAATGATCGAATATTTTTAGAATAATCGACTGAATGTAAATAATCGATTCTTCTTCTTTCAAGTATGCCGTCACTAACATAAACTCGTACGATCCGAGTGTGACTATGGTTATCTAATTGAATTGGACAGGATCCACTAGTTACAAGATAATTGTTGAAAAATGATCGAGTATTTTTAGAATAATCGACTGAATGTAAATAATCGATTCTTTTTCTTTCAAGTATGCCGTCACTAACATAAACTCGTACGTTCCGAGTGTGACTATGGTTATCTAATTGAATTGGACAGGATCCACTAGTTACAAGATAATTGTTGAAAAATGATCGAATATTTTTAGAATAATCGACTGAATGTAAATAATCGATTCTTCTTCTTTCAAGTATGCCGTCACTAACATAAACTCGTACGTTCCGAGTGTGACCCGCCAGGGAAATGTGTGACTATGATCATCTAATTGAATTGGACAGGATCCACTAGTTACAAGATAATTGTTGAAAAATTATCGAATATTTTTATAATAATTGACTGAATGTAAATAATCGATTCTTCTTCTTTCAAGTATGCCATCACTAACATAAACTCGTACGTTCCGAGTGTGACCCGCGCAGGGAAAAGTATGTGTGTCTATGGTTATGTAATTGAATTGGACAGAATCCACTAGTTACAAGATAATTGTTAAAAAATGATCGAGTATTTTTAAAATAATCGACTGAATGTAAATAATCGATTCTTTTTCTTTCAAGTATGCCGTCACGAACATAAACTCGTACGTTCCGAGTGTGACTATGGTTATCTAATTGAATTGGACAGGATCCACTAGTTACAAGATAATTGTTGAAAAATGATCGAATATTTTTAGAATAATCGACTGAATGTAAATAATCGATTCTTCTTCTTTCAAGTA
This sequence comes from Callitettix versicolor, assembly GCA_022606455.1. NCBI lineage: Eukaryota > Metazoa > Arthropoda > Insecta > Hemiptera > Cercopidae > Callitettix > Callitettix versicolor. The sequence continues at coordinate 88,477,837 of CM040190.1, forward strand.
TGCCGTCACTAACATAAACTCGTACGTTCCGAGTGTGACTATGGTTATCTAATTGAATTGGACAGGATCCACTAGTTACAAGATAATTGTTGAAAAATGATCGAATATTTTTAGAATAATCGACTGAATGTAAATAATCGATTCTTCTTCTTTCAAGTATGCCGTCACTAACATAAACTCGTACGTTCCGAGTGTGACTATGGTTATCTAATTGAATTGGACAGGATCCACTAGTTACAAGATAATTGTTGAAAAATGATCGAATATTTTTAGAATAATCGACTGAATGTAAATAATCGATTCTTCTTCTTTCAAGTATGCCGTCACTAACATAAACTCGTACGTTCCGGGTGTGACCCGCGCAGGGAAAAGTATGTGTGTGTATGGTTATCTAATTGAATTGGACAGGATCCACTAGTTACAAGATAATTGTTGAAAAATGATCGAGTATTTTTAGAATAATCGACTGAATGTAAATAATCGATTCTTTTTCTTTCAAGTATGCCGTCACTAACATAAACTCGTACGTTCCGAATGTGACTATGGTTATCTAATTGAATTGGACAGGATCCACTAGTTACAAGATAATTGTTGAAAAATGATCGAATATTTTTAGAATAATCGACTGAATGTAAATAATCGATTCTTCTTCTTTCAAGTATGCCGTCACTAACATAAACTCGTACGTTCCGAGTGTGACTATGGTTATCTAATTGAATTGGACAGGATCCACTAGTTACAAGATAATTGTTGAAAAATGATCGAGTATTTTTAGAATAATCGACTGAATGTAAATAATCGATTCTTTTTCTTTCAAGTATGCCGTCACTAACATAAACTCGTACGTTCCGAGTGTGACTATGGTTATCTAATTGAATTGGACAGGATCCACTAGTTACAAGATAATTGTTGAAAAATGATCGAGTATTTTTAGAATAATCGACTGAATGTAAATAATCGATTCTTCTTCTTTCAAGTATGCCGTCACTAACATAAACTCGTACGTTCCGGGTGTGACCCGCGCAGGGAAAAGTATGTGTGTGTGGTTATCTAATTGAATTGGACAGGATCCACTAGTTACAAGATAATTGTTGAAAAATGATCGAGTATTTTTAGAATAATCGACTGAATGTAAATAATCGATTCTTTTTCTTTCAAGTATGCCGTCACTAACATAAACTCGTACGTTCCGAGTGTGACTATGGTTATCTAATTGAATTGGACAGGATCCACTAGTTACAAGATAATTGTTGAAAAATGATCGAGTATTTTTAGAATAATCGACTGAATGTAAATAATCGATTCTTTTTCTTTCAAGTATGCCGTCACTAACATAAACTCGTACGTTCCGAGTGTGACTATGGTTATCTAATTGAATTGGACAGGATCCACTAGTTACAAGATAATTGTTGAAAAATGATCGAGTATTTTTAGAATAATCGACTGAATGTAAATAATCGATTCTTCTTCTTTCAAGTATGCCATCACTAACATAAACTCGTACGTTCCGAGTGTGACCCGCGCAGGGAAAAGTATGTGTGTCTATGGTTATGTAATTGAATTGGACAGGATCCACTAGTTACAAGATAATTGTTGAAAAATGATCGAGTATTTTTAGAATAAACGACTGAATGTAAATAATCGATTCTTCTTCTTTCAAGTATGCCGTCACTAACATAAACTCGTACGTTCCGAGTGTGACTATGGTTATCTAATTGAATTGGTCAGGATCCACTAGTTACAAGATAATTGTTGAAAAATGATCGAATATTTTTAGAATAATCGACTGAATGTAAATAATCGATTCTTTTTCTTTCAAGTATGCCGTCACTAACATAAACTCGTACGTTCCTGGTGTGACCCGCGCAGGGAAAAGTATGTGTGTGTATGGTTATCTAATTGAATTGGACAGGATCCACTAGTTACAAGATAATTGTTGAAAAATGATCGAATATTTTTAGAATAATCGACAGAATGTAAATAATCGATTCTTCTTCTTTCAAGTATGCCGTCACTAACATAAACTCGTACGTTCCGGGTGTGACCCGCGCAGGGAAAAGTATGTGTGTGTATGGTTATCTAATTGAATTGGACAGGATCCACTAGTTACAAGGTAATTGTTGAAAAATGATCGAATATTTTTAGAATAATCGACTGAATGTAAATAATCGATTCTTCTTCTTTCAAGTATGCCGTCACTAACATAAACTCGTACGTTCCGTGTGTGTGTCTATGTCCAGCTAATTGCATATGACAGGATCCATTAGTTTTATCTTGAAAAATGGTCGAGGATTTTTAGAATAATCGAATAATCGACTGAACGTAAATAATCGAATAAATGATTATTCTTCATTAAATTATCGTATCACGGGGTTAACATTCTACAGTAAACAGTGACATACAGTCTGTCATTGCGGCGAGAAGGCCCACAGTGGACTCTGAATTCTACCGGTATCAACAGTCATCGATACACAGCTAGAACTTCGCTTTAGAGCAAGCGACCACAAACTGTTGAGCGGAATGAAGATGAACAGCAACCGGAAGAGTAGTTCAGTTAGTTTAAAAGGCGATTTTGTCTTTTGAATCTAGATATTTAATCCTGATGTAACGTATTGTTGTAAAGTACTATGTTTATAAACCGTAACATAAGTAACGATAAATGATACGTTTGGAGGCGTGGTCAGTGTTGTGGGGGAAGCGGAGTCAGCTTCAAACCGAACCTAGACAGAGTCGAAGTTACGCGACGCCGCTCAGCTCCGTTACATTTTTATTAGCCGCACTTGCATTAAAAACGAGGTAAGTTTTTAATGCGTAGTCCGCTCCGCTTAGGTGAACAACCGGCTTAGCCTTAAACGAGCGCCTCCCCGCGAAAAGTTTGAATTGTCGGCGATAACGCAACTGTCGTGTAAATGTTCTTACCGTGTTGTTTATAAATATAACTATGTATGGAGCATCGCAGCTCGAACATTGTTATCTTCCAGCAGGTAGATAACGTAACCATCCGCAGCTCGTAGCACGCAACTGTCGTGTAAATGTTCTTACCGTGTTGTTTATAAATATAACTATGTATGGAGCATCGCAGCTCGAACATTGTTATCGTCCAGCAGGTAGATAACGTAACCATCCGCAGCTCGTAGCACGCAACTGTCGTGTAAATGTTCTTACCGTGTTGTTTATAAATATAACTATGTATGGAGCATCGCAGCTCGAACATTGTTATCTTCCAGCAGGTAGATAACGTAACCATCCGCAGCTCGTAGCACGCAACTGTCGTGTAAATGTTCTTACCGTGTTGTTTATAAATATAACTATGTATGGAGCATCGCAGCTCGAACATTGTTATCGTCCAGCAGGTAGATAACGTAACCATCCGCAGCTCGTAGCACGCAACTGTCGTGTAAATGTTCTTACCGTGTTGTTTATAAATATAACTATGTATGGAGCATCGCAGCTCGAACATTGTTATCTTCCAGCAGGTAGATAACGTAACCATCCGCAGCTCGTAGCACGCAACTGTCGTGTAAATGTTCTTACCGTGTTGTTTATAAATATAACTATGTATGGAGCATCGCAGCTCGAACATTGTTATCTTCCAGCAGGTAGATAACGTAACCATCCGCAGCTCGTAGCACGCAACTGTCGTGTAAATGTTCTTACCGTGTTGTTTATAAATATAACTATGTATGGAGCATCGCAGCTCGAACATTGTTATCGTCCAGCAGGTAGATAACGTAACCATCCGCAGCTCGTAGCATGCAACTGTCGTGTAAATGTTCTTACCGTGTTGTTTATAAATATAACTATGTATGGAGCATCGCAGCTCGAACATTGTTATCTTCCAGCAGGTAGATAACGTAACCATCCGCAGCTCGTAGCACGCAACTGTCGTGTAAATGTTCTTACCGTGTTGTTTATAAATATAACTATGTATGGAGCATCGCAGCTCGAACATTGTTATCTTCCAGCAGGTAGATAACGTAACCATCCGCAGCTCGTAGCACGCAACTGTCGTGTAAATGTTCTTACCGTGTTGTTTATAAATATAACTATGTATGGAGCATCGCAGCTCGAACATTGTTATCTTCCAGCAGGTAGATAACGTAACCATCCGCAGCTCGTAGCACGCAACTGTCGTGTAAATGTTCTTACCGTGTTGTTTATAAATATAACTATGTATGGAGCATCGCAGCTCGAACATTGTTATCGTCCAGCAGGTAGATAACGTAACCATCCGCAGCTCGTAGCACGCAACTGTCGTAAATGTTCTTACCGTGTTGTTTATAAATATAACTATGTATGGAGCATCGCAGCTCGAACATTGTTATCTTCCAGCAGGTAGATAACGTAACCATCCGCAGCTCGTAGCACGCAACTGTCGTGTAAATGTTCTTACCGTGTTGTTTATAAATATAACTATGTATGGAGCATCGCAGCTCGAACATTGTTATCGTCCAGCAGGTAGATAACGTAACCATCCGCAGCTCGTAGCACGCAACTGTCGTAAATGTTCTTACCGTGTTGTTTATAAATATAACTATGTATGGAGCATCGCAGCTCGAACATTGTTATCGTCCAGCAGGTAGATAACGTAACCATCCGCAGCTCGTAGCACGCAACTGTCGTGTAAATGTTCTTACCGTGTTGTTTATAAATATAACTATGTATGGAGCATCGCAGCTCGAACATTGTTATCTTCCAGCAGGTAGATAACGTAACCATCCGCAGCTCGTAGCACGCAACTGTCGTGTAAATGTTCTTACCGTGTTGTTTATAAATATAACTATGTATGGAGCATCGCAGCTCGAACATTGTTATCGTCCAGCAGGTAGATAACGTAACCATCCGCAGCTCGTAGCACGCAACTGTCGTGTAAATGTTCTTACCGTGTTGTTTATAAATATAACTATGTATGGAGCATCGCAGCTCGAACATTGTTATCTTCCAGCAGGTAGATAACGTAACCATCCGCAGCTCGTAGCACGCAACTGTCGTGTAAATGTTCTTACCGTGTTGTTTATAAATATAACTATGTATGGAGAATCGCAGCTCAAACATTGTTATCTTCCAGCAGGTAGATAACGTAACCATCCGCAGCTCGTATCTTATACAGTATTTTAAAGCTGAATAGGTTTTTTGTAAGTTGAACTTCTTACAGAGTTGTGCGCTGATTTTAACGAGCAAAGGTTGCTTTAATGGGTTCGTAATGAAGATGTGCAAAGTTGGTTTAGAATTATACTTGTTATTATTATAAGTACATTTTTTTAAAATTTTATTTTTATTTTATTTTATTTTATTTTTTTTTTTTTGTGGTGTTTAACGTCCGAATATTGTGCACACTTGGGCTAAGGCAGACGGTGGGATGATTTATAGCGTATGAAAATGCCAAGCCCTCGCCGGGAATCGAACCCGGGTCCTCGGGGTGAAAGCGTAGTACGCTATCCACTAGACCACCGAGGCGGCTTATTATAAGTACAGTGGAACCTGCCGCGGGACAGGTCCACTATAAAACAGGTGGTCACTTTATGAAATGTCTTTTAAAAATGGCACTGAAAATGCTGCCATTTAATAGTAACGAAACGATTAATTAATTATTATACAAGTAATAACTAAATTATTAATTAAAAATATATTACATAGAAGATAATTAACTTAAACTCACCCTATTTTTTTGCTTTTTGGCTATTACTTTTTAGAAAATTAATAACTTCAATTTTATCTTTTAAACACAACTTTATACTGTTTAGATTTTTGAAGCGTTAGCTTCTTATACCGCCTTGTGCACTTTGTATTTGTCACCATGGAGTGATTCGGTTTCATCGAGTTGGCTACGAAGCGTATGTAACGCGAGTAGGGGAAGTATTACACAGACCCCCTCCAGTTTTCAGCTCTTCCCCTTTCTTTCGTCTGCCGGTTCCGACTGAGTTGGTCGTGAGAGTATGTATTTTGTGTCTGTATGAATTTAGTATTCAAGTGTTGTAACAGTGACGTTTTATAAGTTTGTTTAAATTATATATACTACTTACCCAGTCCAACTTAATTATTTAGTATTCAAGTGTTAGTTGTAATAACAGTGATGTTTTACGTGTTGGTACGTGTGAATAATAAATGTTTAGGCCATCATAATACTTTACAGCAGCCAACTTCATTATTTACTATTGAAGTGTTAATTGTATAACAGCGATGTTTTATACGTTTATTACGTATTGGTAGGTGTGAATAATAAATGTTTAGGCCATCATAATACTTACCCAGCCCAACTTCATTATTTACTATTGAAGTGTTAATTGTATAACAGCGATGTTTTATACGTTTATTACGTATTGGTAGGTGTGAATAATAAATGTTTAGGCCATCATAATACTTACCCAGCCCAACTTCATTATTTACTATTGAAGTGTTAATTGTATAACAGCGATGTTTTATACGTTTATTACGTATTGGTACGTGTGAATAATAAATGTTTAGGCCATCATAATACTTACCCAGCCCAACTTCATTATTTACTATTGAAGTGTTAATTGTATAACAGCGATGTTTTATACGTTTATTACGTATTGGTAGGTGTGAATAATAAATGTTTAGGCCATCATAATACTTACCCAGCCCAACTTCATTATTTACTATTGAAGTGTTAATTGTATAACAGCGATGTTTTATACGTTTATTACGTATTGGTACGTGTGAATAATAAATGTTTAGGCCATCATAATACTTACCCAGCCCAACTTCATTATTTACTATTGAAGTGTTAATTGTATAACAGCGATGTTTTATACGTTTATTACGTATTGGTAGGTGTGAATAATAAATGTTTAGGCCATCATAATACTTACCCAGCCCAACTTCATTATTTACTATTGAAGTGTTAATTGTATAACAGCGATGTTTTATACGTTTATTACGTATTGGTAGGTGTGAATAATAAATGTTTAGGCCATCATAATACTTACCCAGCCCAACTTCATTATTTACTATTGAAGTGTTAATTGTATAACAGCGATGTTTTATACGTTTATTACGTATTGGTACGTGTGAATAATAAATGTTTAGGCCATCATAATACTTACCCAGCCCAACTTCATTATTTACTATTGAAGTGTTAATTGTATAACAGCGATGTTTTATACGTTTATTACGTATTGGTAGGTGTGAATAATAAATGTTTAGGCCATCATAATACTTACCCAGTCCAACTTAATTATTTAGTATTCAAGTGTTAGTTGTAATAACAGTGATGTTTTACGTGTTGGTACGTGTGAATAATAAATGTTTAGGCCATCATAATACTTACCCAGCCCAACTTCATTATTTACTATTGAAGTGTTAATTGTATAACAGCGATGTTTTATACGTTTATTACGTATTGGTAGGTGTGAATAATAAATGTTTAGGCCATCATAATACTTACCCAGCCCAACTTCATTATTTACTATTGAAGTGTTAATTGTATAACAGCGATGTTTTATACGTTTATTACGTATTGGTACGTGTGAATAATAAATGTTTAGGCCATCATAATACTTACCCAGCCCAACTTCATTATTTACTATTGAAGTGTTAATTGTATAACAGCGATGTTTTATACGTTTATTACGTATTGGTAGGTGTGAATAATAAATGTTTAGGCCATCATAATACTTACCCAGCCCAACTTCATTATTTACTATTGAAGTGTTAATTGTATAACAGCGATGTTTTATACGTTTATTACGTATTGGTAGGTGTGAATAATAAATGTTTAGGCCATCATAATACTTACCCAGCCCAACTTCATTATTTACTATTGAAGTGTTAATTGTATAACAGCGATGTTTTATACGTTTATTACGTATTGGTACGTGTGAATAATAAATGTTTAGGCCATCATAATACTTACCCAGCCCAACTTCATTATTTACTATTGAAGTGTTAATTGTATAACAGCGATGTTTTATACGTTTATTACGTATTGGTAGGTGTGAATAATAAATGTTTAGGCCATCATAATACTTACCCAGCCCAACTTCATTATTTACTATTGAAGTGTTAATTGTATAACAGCGATGTTTTATACGTTTATTACGTATTGGTAGGTGTGAATAATAAATGTTTAGGCCATCATAATACTTACCCAGCCCAACTTCATTATTTACTATTGAAGTGTTAATTGTATAACAGCGATGTTTTATACGTTTATTACGTATTGGTACGTGTGAATAATAAATGTTTAGGCCATCATAATACTTACCCAGCCCAACTTCATTATTTACTATTGAAGTGTTAATTGTATAACAGCGATGTTTTATACGTTTATTACGTATTGGTACGTGTGAATAATAAATGTTTAGGCCATCATAATACTTACCCAGCCCAACTTCATTATTTACTATTGAAGTGTTAATTGTATAACAGCGATGTTTTATACGTTTATTACGTATTGGTACGTGTGAATAATAAATGTTTAGGCCATCATAATACTTACCCAGCCCAACTTCATTATTTACTATTGAAGTGTTAATTGTATAACAGCGATGTTTTATACGTTTATTACGTATTGGTAGGTGTGAATAATAAATGTTTAAATTATTTTAAACGCCATCATACTACTTACCCAGCCCAACTTCATTATTTACTATTGAAGTGTTAATTGTATAACAGCGATGTTTTATACGTTTATTATGTATTGGTAGGTGTGAATAATAAATGTTTAAATTAATTAAACGCCATCGTACTACTTACCCAGCCCAACTTCATTATTTACTATTGAAGTGTTAATTGTATAACAGCGACGTTTTATACGTTTATTATGTATTGGTAGGTGTGAATAATAAATGTTTAAATTATTTTAAACGCCATCATACTACTTACCCAGCTCAACTTCATTATTTACTATTGAAGTGTTACTTGTATAACAGCGACGTTTTATACGTTTATTACATATTGGTAGGTGTGAATAATAAATGTTTAAATTATTTTAAACGCCATCATACTACTTACCCAGCCCAACTTCATTATTTACTATTGAAGTGTTACTTGTATAACAGCGACGTTTTATACGTTTATTACATATTGGTAGGTGTGAATAAGAAATGTTTAAATTATTTTAAACGCCATCATACTACTTACCCAGCCCAACTTCATTATTTACTATTGAAGTGTTAATTGTATAACAGCGATGTTTTATACGTTTATTACATATTGGTAGGTGTGAATAATAAATGTTTAAATTATTTTAAACGCCATCATACTACTTACCCAGCTCAACTTCATTATTTACTATTGAAGTGTTAATTGTATAACAGCGATGTTTTATACGTTTATTACATATTGGTAGATGTGAATAATAAATGTTTAAATTATTTTAAACGCCATCATACTACTTACCCAGCCCAACTTCATTATTTACTATTGAAGTGTTAATTGTATAACAGCGATGTTTTATACGTTTATTATGTATTGGTAGGTGTGAATAATAAATGTTTAAATTAATTAAACGCCATCGTACTACTTACCCAGCCCAACTTCATTATTTACTATTGAAGTGTTAATTGTATAACAGCGACGTTTTATACGTTTATTATGTATTGGTAGGTGTGAATAATAAATGTTTAAATTAATTAAACGCCATCGTACTACTTACCCAGCCCAACTTCATTATTTACTATTGAAGTGTTAATTGTATAACAGCGACGTTTTATACGTTTATTACATATTGGTAGTTGTGAATAATAAATGTTTAAATTATTTTAAACGCCATCATACTACTTACCCAGCCCAACTTCATTATTTACTATTGAAGTGTTAATTGTATAACAGCGATGTTTTATACGTTTATTATGTATTGGTAGATGTGAATAATAAATGTTTAAATTATTTTAAACGCCATCATACTACTTACCCAGCCCAACTTCATTATTTACTATTGAAGTGTTAATTGTATAACAGCGATGTTTTATACGTTTATTATGTATTGGTAGGTGTGAATAATAAATGTTTAAATTAATTAAACGCCATCGTACTACTTACCCAGCCCAACTTCATTATTTACTATTGAAGTGTTAATTGTATAACAGCGACGTTTTATACGTTTATTATGTATTGGTAGGTTTGAGTAATAAATGTTTAAATTATTTTAAACGCCATCATACTACTTACCCAGCCCAACTTCATTATTAACTATTGAAGTGTTAATTGTATAACAGCGATGTTTTATACGTTTATTACATATTGGTAGGTGTGAATAATAAATGTTTAAATTATTTTAAACGCCATCGTACTACTTACCCAGCCCAACTTCATTATTTACTATTGAAGTGTTAATTGTATAACAGCGATGTTTTATACGTTTATTACATATTGGTAGGTGTGAATAATAAATGTTTAAATTATTTTAACGCCATCATACTACTTACCCAGCCCAACTTCATTATTTACTATTGAAGTGTTAATTGTATTACAGCGACGTTTTATACGTTTATTACATATTGGTAGTTGTGAATAATAAATGTTTAAATTATTTTAAACGCCATCGTACTACTTACCCAGCCCAACTTCATTATTTACTATTGAAGTGTTAATTGTATAACAGCGATGTTTTATACGTTTATTACATATTGGTAGGTGTGAATAATAAATGTTTAAATTATTTTTAACGCCATCATACTACTTACCCAGCCCAACTTCATTATTTACTATTGAAGTGTTAATTGTATTACAGCGACGTTTTATACGTTTATTACATATTGGTAGTTGTGAATAATAAATGTTTAAATTATTTTAAACGCCATCATACTACTTACCCAGCCCAACTTCATTATTAACTATTGAAGTGTTAATTGTATAACAGCGATGTTTTATACGTTTATTACATATTGGTAGGTGTGAATAATAAATGTTTAAATTATTTTAAACGCCATCATACTACTTACGCAGCTCAACTTCATTATTTACTATTGAAGTGTTAATTGTATAACAGCGATGTTTTATACGTTTATTACATATTGGTAGGTGTGAATAATAAATGTTTAAATTATTTTAAACGCCATCGTACTACTTACCCAGCCCAACTTCATTATTTACTATTGAAGTGTTAATTGTATAACAGCGATGTTTTATACGTTTATTACATATTGGTAGGTGTGAATAATAAATGTTTAAATTATTTTAAACGCCATCGTACTACTTACCCAGCCCAACTTCATTATTTACTATTGAAGTGTTAATTGTATAACAGCGATGTTTTATACGTTTATTACATATTGGTAGGTGTGAATAATAAATGTTTAAATTATTTTTAACGCCATCATACTACTTACCCAGCCCAACTTCATTATTTACTATTGAAGTGTTAATTGTATTACAGCGACGTTTTATACGTTTATTACATATTGGTAGTTGTGAATAATAAATGTTTAAATTATTTTAAACGCCATCATACTACTTACCCAGCCCAACTTCATTATTTACTATTGAAGTGTTAATTGTATAACAGCGACGTTTTATACGTTTATTATGTATTGGTAGGTTTGAGTAATAAATGTTTAAATTATTTTAAACGCCATCATACTACTTACCCAGCCCAACTTCATTATTAACTACTTAAGTGTTAATTGTATAACAGCGATGTTTTATACGTTTATTATGTATTGGTAGGTGTGAATAATAAATGTTTAAATTATTTTAAACGCCATCATACTACTTACCCAGCCCAACTTCATTATTTGCTATTGAAATGTTAATTGTATAACAGCGACGTTTTATACGTTTATTACATATTGGTAGGTGTGAATAATAAATGTTTAAATTATTTTAAACGCCATCATACTACTTACGCAGCTCAACTTCATTATTTACTATTGAAGTGTTAATTGTATAACAGCGACGTTTTATACGTTTATTAAATATTGGTAGGTGTGAATAATAAATGTTTAAATTATTTTAAACGCCATCATACTACTTACCCAGCCCAACTTCATTATTTACTATTGAAGTGTTAATTGTATAACAACGACGTTTTATACGTTTATTATGTATTGGTAGGTGTGAGTAATAAATGTTTAAATTATTTTAACGCCATCATACTACTTACCCAGCCCAACTTCATTATTTACTATTGAAGTGTTAATTGTATAACAGCGATGTTTTATACGTTTATTATGTATTTGGTAGGTGTGAATAATAAATGTTTAAATTATTTTAAACGCCATCGTACTACTTACCCAACCCAACTTCATTATTTACTATTCAAGTGTTAATTGTATAACAGCGACGTTTTATACGTGTATTACATATTGGTAGGTGTGAATAAGAAATGTTTAAATTATTTTTAACGCCATCATACTACTTACCCAGTCCAACTTCATTATTTAGTATTCAAATGTCAATTGTATAACAGTGACGTTTTATACGTTTTTTTAAGAAGCTAACGTTTCTGCCGACAGTCCCAATGACTGTATTTTATTCTCCTTACTTTAAGAAGAAAGATAAGTAACTGTACGTTAAAAATAAAAACTTTAACACGAGAAGTTCCTACAACTAAAACTTAATGTGTAGTGTTATAAACAGCAGCAGTACAATGAATGAACACGGTAGGTTTATTCTGAAAAATTCTGAGAAAATATGACAATTGAACCCTTTCTAAAAGGGGCGGTAAACATTATATTCATTTCACTGTCACCTCTTTCAAACACCAGTTTCTTTTAAAGCCCTTGCATATCAATATATTTAATTTAATTTAATTTTTTTTTTATCCCTAGTATTTATATATTTTTTATAGTTTATATTCTTGTTAACTAGTTTTAGGTAATTTTATTGTGTTTCATAATATTTATTATTTTTCTGTTTGATTAGGACCACTTTACAGTCCAGCTTTATATTGTTTTGATTTTAAATTATTTATTCTTGTTTTGTTATATATGTTATCTAGTTCGTAAGTAATGTTAACATTACTTTATGTTTATTGTTTTATCGTCCTTTGTTTCGTTTGTAGTTGTGTTTAGGCGATGATAGCCTTAATGTGCTTTTCGCCTTAATATATATATATCGAGACAATACATGTATGGGTCACTTTGGACAGGTGCAAATATCGTTACACAACATTATAAATTTTTCTCTTACTGATCACTTTATTGTATTAAAGGTGACTATATAAGATGAACTTTTCTTGGATGAAAATTAAAATTTCGGAAAACGGTCATTTTAGTCGGGTGATCACTTCACCAAGGTGGTCCACTGTAATTTGCTAATTTTCTTCAGTTCTCACACCGCCATTTTGAATTAAATGCCGGTAATAAAAGCCAGTTACCGATACTAAACGTGACTATTTATTGGATTGTATACTACCTTCCCTAAAAAAATCGATTTTAATGACTTTGTTAACTTCAGGTTACCCTTAAAAAAAGTGGTTTCGCCCAAATCGTACCTCGCATTCGCAAGATAGTTCTCGCTCCAGATCTGATGTAGATTTGTATTTATTTATCTATAATTCGGTCTACAACGTTCTACGCCGTCTTCCGATCTCCAACCTCCACCGATCGCGGTCCCACCACAGGTCTTCTGTTAGATCCCTTTTTTTTATTTCCTTTTCGACTCCCTCTCTCCAGCTCAGTCTCGGCCTTCCTCGTTTTCTTCTTCCAAGTGTTCGCCATTGCATGATTTTTTTGGGAATTCGCTCATCCGGCATTCTTTGTACATGCCCGTACCAAACCAGTTGTTTTGTTTTGAATTTATTTATTTTAAAGCGAAAAGTGCATTGAGGCTATTATCGCAGCCCTTAATGTAAGTGTGAGTGTAAAGTGTAAAGTCGCAAGTGTAGTGTTGTAAGTGTAAGTGCGTGTTAGACTCGGGTACCGCGAGGGACGTCTAAATCCTCTCAGTGGTGCAGCTAGAAAATTTTCTTCCGAAAATAGCTGCGTCGAACGAGTGTACACAGGTTTTCAGTGTAGAAAGATAAAGGTGTACTAAAATGTAGGCCTAAGCTATATGCTGATGATTTGGTATGTATTGTAAAACGAAACGCTAGTAAACTAACAGATACAGCTTTGCATCTTAGTCGAAGCGTTACTTATGTATTGTGACAGTAGTCGTTCAACCGTGACGAGTTAATTTGCATAGTAAGACAAGACGTGTAACCTTATTGTAAGTGATGTGTTGTGCGAGCAAGGCGCAGTGCCTATTGTTTGCTAAGCGATTTTTGTTTTAAGAAAATAAAAAGTGCTACAGCTCCCAGCTGTCTTGATGACGTAATAAAAGTTTTTTCGTTATCTTGCCTTTTTCAAATTCTGATTTCACCGTCATAATCTGCATATATTAGGATTTTACACTATAAAATTACGTTGAAGATACGAAAATGAACTCTGACCGCCACCGTGAAATTTTTTTTTAATTTAACGTGTTTTGAAAATCCAAAACGCTGATTTAAGCTGATTTAACGTTGTTTACGATGTTAACCGGATTAAAAAAAGTATTTTTGTTTTAATAAAATAAAAACTTTTTTAACGGAAATAACAGAAAGGAAAATCTTAAGAAAAATTATAGGAATAAAATTTCAGGATAATAAGGTAGTATATATAAGAAATGAAGCTCTCTACAAGAAAATTGAAAAACTGTCAGATACTATGAGAAAAAGGAGAATAAATTTTTACGGCCATCTTCTTAGAATGAACTCCAATAGATTGACGAAACAGGTGTTTGATTTTTTCCATAATCGTAAAACAAAACCGAACTGGTTTAAAGAAATTGAAAAAGACCTAATAGAATTAAAAATTACAGAAAATTCACTGCTTGACCAAACTGCTAAGATAAGTACCAAGGACGAAAGAATAAGATTCCAAGATAAAACCAAAATAAGACCTAAACCTGTCATTTCGGAAGAGGAGAGGAAAAGAAGATCGGAAAGAATGAAGAGCTACTGGGAACAAAGAAAAGTACAGCGCGCAAGAAATGATTGATTCAGCGTACCCCAAAGAGGGTGAAACGAAGAGAAGAAGAAAATAAAAACTGCTACAGCCCCCAGCACTTTCACATACAGCTGTCTTGCTGACGTAATAGAAGCGAATTTCCGAAAGTATTTGTCTTTATCTTGCCATTTTCAAGTTCTGATCTTACAGTCATAGTCTGCATATATTAGGATTTTACACTATAAAATTACGTTGAAGATACGAAAATGAACCCTGACCGCTACCGTGAAATTTTTCTAAAATATCAACGTATTTTGAAAATCTGAAACGCTGATTCATCCAGTTTTTAACGCTGTTTACGATGGTAAAACCGGATTTTCACAACAAATACGAAATCATGATGAAAAAATTACGAATTTAAAAAATTTGAATTGACGGCCATTTTGAAACTGTGCAAGCTATTACTGTAATCGACGTTTGTGCCAAGTTCGAATCAGATCAGACATAAATAGCGGTGTGCGTTTGCGCACGCGCGTTTTAGCAAATTTGTAAACGCGTCCTTCAGTGATCTAGAGGTCAGGATCGGTTCTCATTTCAAGGTCCTGGTGTGGATCTTACCATGGCCGCTCCAAGTAGCTCATTTTCCAAAGGAAATGCAATAGTAAAACGTAGTTTTAAATGCGCTGTATTTAAAACTGTAAATGTTCGGACACAACATGGATTGTTGATTCATCACCCGATCTATTACCTACGATCAATACGAAGTGATTCGATCATTAGCCTAAGAAAGTGTTTTTATTGTCCTAACCTAACTAGACATTCCAACACACTTGCAGTCAAAACAGTGTATTCCCAGCAGCGACAATCCAGTTCCGTCTTTTGAGTGAAGCGTCAAGGCCGACCAGTCTTAAGAGACTGAGGACTATTCTGGAGTCGAAGAAAGTAGCTTGTTGATAAATTTTGTACAGTGTGTCCCACGAAGAGGTTTACGTATTTGATCCTCCATTATTTTCTCAATCCTCCATTGATCATTTTGAAACTATACTTTTAAAGAAGGTATACCAGAAATAGTATTTGAGAATTGCATCTGGCTGATATGTTTATAAACAAAATGGCGGCCAGAATAAATAAGTTCGATCTATGAGCGTCGTATTCATTTCTTCGGCGTTGTTATCAGTGGATGGTTTCCAGTTTGAATAGGTCTGATTTAAGAAATACTCTGCTATTTAGTTTTCTTTTAATTAGTTTTTATCTATTTTTTTAAAAATTAATACGCCATTTTGTTTCTACAAACAGATGTAATTCTCACATACCGTTTCTGGTATCTTCTTTAAACAGTGTGTGTAGTTTCAAAATGATCAATGAAATGTGGAAATTATGGAGGATCAAATTCGTTATCCTTTTGTGGAACACACTGTATTTGCTGTTAGCTGTTTAACCAGTAATAACGTGTTCTAAAGATAAACAGCGTGACAAATTCGTTTACTTTTTAAGGCGATTACACAACTTCGTAACGTGGATGGGTCCTGCTGAATTTTGTTGTTCTAGAATTTGTTTTCTCGTTGGAGACCTTCTTGAAAGAATGTAAGCCTGTTTACAATAAAAGTGGGAAACAAAACAAAGTTATAAAAACGACAATTTAAAAATAAAATAAACAAAAACACCCATTTATCTAACTGATTAGTCATAACTCCGAGTGACGTTTGTTTGTAAATATTATTTGAAATTATTGTTTTGAAAGTGTTTAAAACTATTTTAATCATTTTCGTGTTTCGGTCGGTTTCAAGTACGAAATTTCGTTATAACAGGTTCATTAAAACTTACTTAAGTTAGTTTTTAACCGGGGGGGTATCAGTCCGTGTTTAACGATAAGTCGTACAGTAATAGCTGTTTTATTGCTTGCATTTTTAAAATATGCGTGAACACGAATCCTGATAAACATTTTTAGAAACTTAACGGAAAATCAACAATTTATCACATTTGATTTATTTGAAAACATGTTTCTATGTATTATTGTAGTAATCATCATGGTGAAAGCCACACTCGGATCATTGAAAATAGCTCCGATCACTTATGAGGGTCGTTAAAGTGTGTGTGTGTGTGTGTGTGTGTGTGTGTGTGTGTGTGTGTGTGTGTGTGTGTGTGTGTGTCTCTCTCTCTCTCTCTCTCTCTCTCTCTCTCTCTCTCTCTCTCTCTCTCCCCTTCCCTGTGTGTGTGTGTGTGTGTGTGTGTGTGTGTGTGTGTGTGTGTGTGTGTGTGTGTGTGTGTGTGTGTGTGTGTGTGTGTGTGTGTGTGAGAGAGAGAGAGAGAGAGAGAGAGAAAGGGTGGGGGTTCGTAATGATGGTTTCAGTCCGACTTGAATCAGACGACATAAAAATCGATTGTTGCAATGGCTTGGTCAAGTTTCTTAACCAGCGAAATTCGTTCAACAGTTTCAAAATGGCGGCCATTTCAGATCTTTAGGCCGCCTCGGTGGCCTAGTTGATAGCGTTGATGGCCGGGTTCGATTACCGGCCAGGGCTTCGCATTTTCATACGTTATAAATCATCCCATTGTCTGCATCAGCCCAAGTGTGCACAATAGTCGGACTTTAAAAAAAAAAAATTCAGATCTGTAAAAATTCATAACTGTTTTGTGCTAAATATTTTTTGAAAATCCGATTTCACCATCGTAATCGACGTTACAAACTGCATAAGCGTTTTGAATATTCAAAATACGTTGGTTGATATTTTTTTGTTGGCGGAGGTCAAGGGTCATTTTTTGTTTTCTATGTTTTTTTAAAGTTTAAAAGCAGATTTTTATGTTGGCGATATCGAAATTTCAAAAAGATACAAATGATAATCTTTTGGAAATTCGCTTCTATCATGTCAGCGTGACAGCTCTTTGCTTCGATTATTTATGTTTGTGTTGCTAATATTTCACATTGTAATCAGACAAAATAGCGTTTTCTGTGCAAGGAAACGAACTGCTTTTCTTGATTGATAGATTGTTAGAAAGTAAATCAGACGTCCAGGCACAAAGCAGTTTTATAACTTATGTTAGACATTCAAGGTCAAATAAACTGGCTGTTTATTTGGTGTCAACCTAGCAGTACGATTATTCACTTAAACAACAGAAAAATGAATGTTTAAGAAGATCGCGCGTCCAATCAGGCGAAGTTTTGCATTTCGTGCGCACGGCTGCGCCTCTGTAGCCAAGATAATGAGCAGTGTTGTCGCGTCGCCTACTCTCCATCACTAATTGCACCAATTGGCAACAACGTTACTACTAATTTGCATATAAAGTACACTGCGTGATCTTCTGTTCTAAAATCTGAACATACAGATCCTAAAACTCCTCAATATCTTTTAACCTATTCTCAGTTTTTTGTGCATAGACCAAATCGATCTTTTTTTGCTTGCAAAGAAAGTACCATTCGTGAAAGTGGTTTCGATTTCCCATTTTATTTTTTGTTATTTTCATTACTATCGCTGAGTAGAAATACTCGCTGAGCTTGCGCAGTGACGCCGGTTTAGTCAGTCACACGACAGCGGTGCGCGGGTGCACGCACAGTATACAGCGGCCGGTTCTGGGCCGTGTGACCTTGAAGTTCCAACATCATCATTTGGTCGAGATTTAAGTTGTAGGCTTGCTTTCGACGTCATCCATTACGGGAACAATAATCGATTATGTGTAAACAATCGTTTGTGCCTGCATTACTCAGCACTTATCGATCAGTATGCGTGATGCAGTATTTTCCGTTGCATGAAAATAAAAACACAATTCATCTGTAAAATAACCTAGTCTCCAAATATTATGGTTAGATCATAGTGAAATGTGATTTCACCGTCGTAAGACGCGTGTTGCACTATCAAAATGTGTCAAATATTTGATTAAACTGACTACATATCATTTACAAATATTTGTTAGTTGTATCAAAGAAATCATATTAGATTCGTCAATTTTTTCCTAGCTAGGTTATTAACTAGGTATATTTTGAGGTTATGTTTACTCAAGTACAGTAGCCAGTGCCAGATTTATAAAATTTGACAACATATGCAGACATATACTTGTTATATGAAGTCTAATTCAATGTCGATATAAATGCTTAAGTGTTTATATATATATATATATATATATATATATATATATATATATATATATATATATATATATTATCTGCGCATAGACCCTGTTGGATCACACAAAGCACTCCGACTCATGTCTTGTTCCTTCTAATCCTCCACACCTCCCTCATCCTGTCCCCATGGATCCTCTTCCGCTCCTCCGTCCATTTTACCCCTGCTCTCTTTGGGATTTCTCTCTCTCTCTCTCTCTCTCTCTCTCTCTCTCTCTCTCTCTCTCTCTATATATATATATATATATATATATATATATATATATATATATATATATATATATATATGGCGAAAAATCACATTAAGGCTATTATCGTCTCCCTAAATGTAAGTGTAAAGTGTTAAAGTCGTAAGTGTAGTGTTGCAAGTGTAAGTGTGTGTTAAACTCGGGAAGCCGCCTCGGTGGCCTAGTGGATAGCGTACTAGGCTTTCACCCCGAGGACCCGGGTTCGATTCCAGGCGAGGGCTTGGCATTTTCATACGCTATAAATCATCCCATTGTCTGCATTAGCCCAAGTGTGCACAATAGTCGGACGTTAAACAAAAAAAAAAAAATGTTAAACTCGGGTACCGCGAGGGACGTCTAAATCATCTCAATAGGTACAGCTAGTCTGCACCCCCCTGCGGGATTCTTTGCAGAGAACTTACTCGGACGCCATACTATTTAAATCGATTTTCCATTCAATATTTCAGTTGCAGATAAATAATTAAATACTCATCATTTTCTCCACCCACCCGTCATATGTAATCTAAATAATAATAACATAAAAATAACATAGGTCATCTTGTAACTTTTTTTTCAATTTTTGTTGAAAAATTAAAAAATTTTGTTAATGTGTTGGGGGCCTATATTGGCAGCTCTTATGCTTGCCTAAATCCGGCACTGGGAAATAGCTGTAACTTGTCGAATAATGTTTACTTGTTATACTGCGTATCTTGCTATGGCGTTACTAAATAAAACGAGAGGAAAATGAAAAAACGAGTTTGGGTCCGGCCATGGGAACACAGGAGAAAGATTATTACAAAGGTGAAAGATCACAGTCATTACAAGGAGAAAGATTACCAAAGTGTAAACGCTACTTTCTTCTTTTCGTTTCACCCTCTTTGGGGTACGCTGAATCAATCATTTCTTGCGCGCTGTACTTTTCTTTGTTCCCAGTAGCTCTTCATTCTTTCTGATCTTCTTTTCCTCTCCTCTTCCGAAATGATAGGTTTAGGTCTTATTTTGGTAAACGCTACTATTATTAAAGAAATGCATTTGGAAGATCGTGATTTAAATATACGATTTTTAAGAGTGTATTTTAAATTTCGGTTTTTATAAGCATTAGTGTGGATATTCCGCGAACATACTACGTTTTCCTATTTGCTTCGAAAAGTCCTTGACAATGTCGCCATCATTTTAAATTATACACAACGCAAGGAACGGAAGGAATGTGACAACAGGAAATGAGTTTTGAGGTTATACCTGCGTATTTTGAAAATCTTTGTCAAAGATTACAACTAGTCAATCAGAGTTTGATAAAACGGTTATCAAAGAAATTTGACGTTTCTGTGATAGTGTAATATGCGTCTAACTGACAGCGGTCTGGGTTCAGTTACATTACAAATTTTTAAAAGCTAATTTATGTAGATTTTGGTGCTGACTGTGTATTTAAATGTTTACTTTGCGATGTTATTAATCTGGTTATGATTTAGAAGGCATTTTTAGACAGTTGCATGCCTCGATTATTCTATATTTATTTATTTAATCCAAATGTAAAATACATTATAATACCATAGTAAACCGTACAGAGATATAGATCTCTCTCCCTCTCTCTCTCTCTCTCTCTCTCTCTCTCTCTCTCTCTCTCCCCTCTCTCTCCCTCTCCCTCTCCCCTCCCTCTCCCCTCCCTCACTCTCCCTCTCCCCTCCCCCCCACTCTCCATCCCCCCTCTCTCTCTCTCCCCCTCTCCCTCACTCTCTCCCTCTCCCCCTTTCTCTCTCCCTCTCCCTCTCCCCTCTCCCCTCCCCTCACTCTCCCTCTCCCTCCCTCCCCCACTCTCCATAAACACTTTAAACAGTGTGTGTGTGTGTGTGTGTGGCATCATCCTCTCTCTCTCTCTCTCTCTCTGTGTGTGTGTGTGTGTGTGTGTGTGTGTGCGCGCCTTAAAAGTCATTAAACTTATAGGTTATGTGGCCCTACTGACAGTCCTCTATCCTTGCCCGTCGTACAAGCCGGGACGAGCATTTCGAATACCAAACACATGTTTTGGGCAGTCTTTACACAAATATATTTGTGATTTCTCCTTCCATCGTGCATTTATCTATTGATAATACAAACATCATAAAATACGAAATACAATTAAAATGTCAAAATACGGTTAGAGGTTATGAAACATGCCTTTTAAATTGACTACAAGACAGTTACTTGTTAAAATTGCGTTTGCTATCGCTATAAACAAGTCGCAGAGACAAACACTCAAAGGCCGGATTTTGTTTACCAAATGCCGTCTTTACTCACGGACGGTGAGTAGAATTTTCAAGGGTACCGAAATCAACTAACATGTTTGTATCCATTAAAGGAAATGAAATACAGAAAGTATTCTTGCATCAAATATCGTTTACAACGATGTATTGAAATGTATTACAATGACTCATAATTTGTGATTTATTATTTATAACCGATCGCTTTTCGATTTATTTTTTAAACGTTTTCCTTTGCTTCCAACTACCGCCCTCACCCCAACAACTACTCTTATTCAAAAGGCTGTGTTTATTTAAAACTTTTATAGTGTGACATTTCGCACGGGCCCCCTGGTTGCATAAAAGAATATCCATACGCAATCCAAGGTAAAATACAAATACAAAAAGTTTAACATCATTACACTTTTTGTCATAGCAAGAAGATTAAATTAATACAACTATGGTGGTAGAAAAAAATAAATTTTATGACAAAACAACCATATAAAGTGAATAAAACAGCAAGTCTATACACTCAGTTCGAGCAGGTATGGCTACGTGTGAATTCTCGTTGTAGAAATTAAATGCTATAGGCAAGTTTGCTTGATAAATTAATGACTTGTAGTGACTACTGCATTGTTTGTGTGTAAGCGTTTTATCAAAAACGAACAATAATTCTTAGTTACGTAACAACCAAGCCTATGTTCTTATTGCTTTATAGTTATTCTTCTGTGTAAAAACAACGTGCAAACTTTCCGACGTTTAGTTATTTACATACAAATCTGGTTCTAGAAACTTGAATTTCTCAAAATCGGTTCATCAGATTTTGCTCAAACTTTGGTTCATATTATTAAGAATCATTACTCACGTCGTTCTATTATAATTTTTTTTTCTTTAACGTCCGACTATTGTGCACACTTGGGCTAATGCAGATGATGGGATGATTTATAGCGTATGAAAATGCCAAGCCCTGGCCGGGAATCGAACCCGGGTCCTTGGGGTTAAAGCCTAGTACGCTATCCACCAACTGCGGTCGGGGTATATTTTTCTCGTTTTACTTCTGACACAATATTTTTTTTCAAGTTTGGTACACTGACTTAAGTTATGAAAGTAACCAAAGTTCTAGCAAAAACTAACGAACTGATAAAAAGTTCATTTTTCCAAATTTTTTATGGCGATTTTATTTTGGATACTTATAGCCAGATTTGAGGGAAATGTCAAGATCGTCGGAACCGATTTTGACATATTCTTTTTAACAGTTTGTTGATCAGAGAGGGCCTCCAGGAAACGTCTTTCTTAAAAAAAAATGGGCAAACTTGTGTGCGAAATTTCATTAACTCGGTCTGTTGTGGCAGTAACTGTACTCTCGAACCTATAACCTTGAAGTGTACAAGTTTGGAAACGCTCGAGTTCACTGGGGCTCATTGGTTGAAGTGGCTAAAGCATCGATCTACTGCGTCACTCAACTGCCCACCTAAAGTTTCTTAGTTGGAGGCGCAGTTGCTCCTGGTGCTTTACTCTTACCGTTAACACTGATCCCTCGTCTTCATTAATGTCTAACTGTCATAAAGTATAAACGTTACAGAAAAAAAGTTCGGGATATATTTTTTCCGTTTTACTTCTGAAACAGTAAATTTTTTTGATGTCAAGTTTGCTACACTGACTTAGGTTATAAATTGTCAGTTACGACAAAAATTTTAGCAAAAATTGTTATTTTTTTGATATAATTTTTGATAATGATATAAAGACTTGACTTTTTTCCAGATTTTTTTCGTCAGCATCCGTACCGGGCGCGCGCGCGCGCACACACACACACACTTATGTGGCCATTTTCTTTTGGGTACATACGAGCCAAATTTGAGGGAAATTTTGTCAAGATCGTCGGAACCGATTTTGAAAATTCTGTTCAACAGTTTTATTGATCAAAGAAGGCCGTCTTAAAAAAATTAAAACTTTATCGCTAGATATGGACAAACATGTATGCCAAATTTTATAAAAGTTACTTGTGGCAGTAACTGTAGTCTCGAACGTGTGACCTTGAAGTGCGCAAATTCAGACTGACCGGTGCCTAACCACCTCGGACACGCCAATCCTTCTGGGAAAGAAGTAGGGCTCATCTCGGTAGTTAGTTGTGGTAGAAAGTGGTCAGTGATTCGTTGTTTGAAAAGATAATATTGAAGGTGATGTATTATTTAGACATGATAAAATGTAAGAGCATCGGAATGGGGGCAAAGAGAAGCTGATTGTGTTATTGTGTGTTTTTACTCACGGAGCTTAATCCATATTTGTGTTTGCGTTTATCATTGTGAATGTCCAACGTCCACACGTGTTGATCATTGTGTTGCGAATGTCCACACCTCTTAAAATTTCGGTTGTAAGTACTGAGCTCCAACGAATTTCATTGGTCCTGAGTTTTAAACGGGACCATTTTGGTAAGACTCAGATCGAGGTCCTCGACATGATCGCAGATCCTGACTTCTAAATAAATTTTTGAGGTCGTTAAAGTTTCTTTATTAAGGACTTTTTCGTTTTTCCTCTTGATCCGTTAATTTCTTTTATTTTAATTTTAGTTCATAATTTTTTAAATACAAATTAAGTTACGTCCAGAATGTTAGATGCTTAGGTGTGTCCAGAATGTGGAAAAAATCTGCAGAGATTTAGCCGATTTTCGGGTTTTCTTGTCGATATTTCCGGAATTGTATTTTTGGGGGAATTACAGCTAACTATACGTTTTTATTGTACGTAAGCTAAGGACTCTTATAAGCCTATCAAAATCGTTGAAACCAATTTTGAGAAAACTTAATTTTTGTAATTTTCAAGGGGGTTTTGACAAAAAAAACATTTAGAAACTAATTTTTTTGGAAATATTAAGCGATAATGGGTTAACCTATATGTCGAATTTCAGCGAAATCGTTTGATTTCCAGCGACACGCACGCACACTTCCCATTCGGAACTACAGTTTTGGATTTAGCGGATCTGAAAACGAGTATGTCCATCGAAATCTATCCCTCCCCCCCGATTGGGCCTTTATAATGAGAGAATAAAAACACTAATCAGTGTTTGTCGTAATTACATTATCGTAATATTATGCATTATTTTTATAAAATAAATACGTAACTCAAAATAAATGGCGCAGATACAATGCATAAACTTTCTCCGATTCACGTACGCTATTCAACACGGCTCAGAATTAGTCTTGACCCTCTGAACTCAGAACTTATAATTTTTCTTCAAAATTTGGTTCGAATGATATTGAAAAAAATGAAATTGGTTTAAATTTTGCGCGTTTAGAATGTCGTACGCGCGCGCGCGTGTAAAATTTTAAGTCAGATAAATTTGCTTTTAGAGATAAGTCGAAAGATACGGTGCGTAATTTAGGCGTACTCCTAAATAGTAAATTTCAAATTCAGTAAATTACTTCAGTTGTATATGATTTTAGTTAAACCTGTAAACTGATATTGAAAAATTCCGATTATTTGACGTTCTTAAACAGATTTTTTTAGGTTTTTTATGTTTACTCTATAAAGTCCAGGCCACTAGAAACGTTTTTTGCAAATTTGTAAAAGTATTGGCCTAAGTGAGCTTTAAAGTATTCTTGAGATGTTTCCAGCAGTATGGGAAGACTACATACACTGAAAAAATTTTCCACGCAAAAGAAACAGTTTTTATTTGTCAGGAGACATTTTTTTATGGTGCTTAACGTCCTTACATTATGCCAGTTAGATTATTGAGGACGAAAAATCGACGTTAAAGGTAAATGAAAAACGTCAGTAACTGCGACAAAGCTAACAACCTTGGGGTGCGCAGTTCAGAGACGCAGCAGAATTGTTGTCTTAGCCGCATTGACAATCGAACCCTCAAGGGATTTAAAACTTAAAGCCCGTTTACATGTTGCCAGTGCGCGTTCCAGTTGAGGTTGCGAGTCACTGGAGAGGCCAACAAGCCCCAAGCGTGCCAGTCGCTGGCAGCTCCAGCTTTCCCCTCCATCACTCTACCGCACGGATGCTAGCCGCTAGCACTGTGCCGCCGCCAGTCGCTGGAAACATTCAACCACGTGGATTACGTTTACCAGGTTCTGTTTAAGTAGTTAAAGGTAAATAAAAATTACTATTAATTTGAGTGAGGAAAAAACTTTTAACATTTGTATAGTTGTTCCGTTCCCACGAAAACTTGTGGAACATGTACAGTAAAGACGAGCTGTTACTCGTTGCGGCTTCGCCTGCAATTATAATGTAGGTAATACAATTTATAACCGAATTTCAAAATCAGAATAGTTTCAATTTAATATATTTATATATACAATATTAAACAATTTATGGCTTTCGGCCAAGACACATAGATTTTTGCTACTTGACACTCTAGAACAGGCGACATACAGCCTAACTGACCTGGGAGAAGCACAGATTTCCCAAATGTATTCCTGCTACTCTTAACGTCTGACCCTGCGGCTTACTAATTGTCATTGTAAATGCCAACTTCAATGGAAACTGCAGTCTTTTAAATGGGAAAGGCAGCTTGAATTGTTTGGAATTATAGTGATTTTTGAAAATTGTCAATCAAAATCGTTGCAAATGTAAGCTTATAAATAATAATTTTGAAATAAATAATAACAGATATTAATATTTTTAAAACGGGAATACGTCTATGTCTATCTCAGATAGCTAAACTATGTTCATTCCAATTTTTTTCTCAATCGGTCCAGTAATTGATGCGTGACTGAATAACAAACACACACAGAAACTGCAGATTTACAGACTGGGTAAGTAGTGTAATGGCGTTTAAAATAATTTAAATATTTTTTGTGGTGCGGAAACAGATTTTATGTTTAAACCATCAGTACCATGATTCAATGGTATGAAACACATAATAAAGTGAGCTGACATTCCAGTCACAGCATGCCAATGACCTTGAAGTCGTTTCTCAACTGGAATGCCAGCCACTGGCAACGTGTAAACGGTAAAGCGCCAGTGAGCTGGCATTCCAGTCACAGCATGCCAGTGACCTTGAAGTCGTTTCTCAACTGGAATGCCAGCCACTGGCAACGTGTAAACGGTAAAGCGCCAGTGAGCTGGCATTCCAGTCACAGCATGCCAGTGACCTTGAAGTCGTTTCTCAACTGGAATGCCAGCTACTGGCAATGTGTAAACGGTAAAGCGCCAGTGAGCTGGCATTCCAGTCACAGCATGCCAGTAACCTTGAAGTCGTTTCTCAACTGGAATGCCAGCTACTGGCAATGTGTAAACGGTAAAGCGCCGGCATTCCAGTCACAGCATGCCAGTGACCTTCAAGTCGTTTCTCAACTGGCATGCCAGGCACTAGCAACGTGTAAACGGTAAAGCGCCGGCATTCCAGTCACAGCATGCCAGTGACCTTCAAGTCGTTTCTCAACTGGCATGCCAGCCACTAGCAACGTGTAAACGGTAAAGCGCCAGTGAGCTGGCATTCCAGTCACAGCATGCCAGTGATCTTGAAGTCGTTTCTCAACTGGAATGCCAGCCACTGGCAACGTGTAAACAGGCCTTTAATATAAGCGTCCATCAAATACGATTCCCAGTCCCGTATACGTTGTATATATTGCGTATGCAGTAAGTTTACTAATTTTAAATTGGATTTGTTTAGGTGCTGACATAAGCGATGGTGGGCATTTGTAAGGGCAACTGAAAGGAAATTTGTTTGTACTGTTCACAGTTCTGAGCAAATAGGAATGACATTGAGATGTGTAAATAGAAAATTACCGAACAAGTGAAAGTTGGAAACTGTAGAAAGCCGTAAGTTGTAGTAAAATATCATAGCAAGGTCAACTGTAATGCACTTCGCGTGACTGTAGAGCGAGATTCGTTAATTAGTTCGTTTTTTTTTTATTAGAAAAGATATTAATCTGCGGTTTATGGCATTTCTAATCACAGTAGTTGGTTGTAGTTTTGAATGATTGATTTGTAAATGGGATTTGGTAGCTCCTGGCGTCGAGTTCAACTAAGCCTCTTGGATACTATAGTAGCAGGCACGAAATCAGGCGGCTGAATCTGCGCTGTTGCCACGTATGGAACTGTTAGAACGTGGGAAGGTCGAGAATTGCTTGTTCTACCGCACGAATTGGCAACTCTGAGCTTCCGTTATTGTGTAGTTTAAGCGTCAACATATCCAGTCGTCTCGTTATATTATTTCTAAAAAGTAATTTAATGAAAAATAATTGGTTATTATTGTACACTAAGAAGGAAAAGCTATTTAAAATCCAGAACAAACACAGTGAAACGATATAGCGGAGAAGTAAGACGTTTTACGCTTACTTTAACCGCCTGTAAACTCATGGTTAGAGACAAACAGTAATTTATAGGGGGGAAAATGTTTAAATTAATAAAACTTGGTAAATACGGTTTTTCCAACTTTTCCCCACAGACGAAATTTTGCTACTTTAAAAACAAACAAAAAATCCTCGCTTAAAACGTTTTTTTTTGTGTTTAACGTCCGACTATTGTGCACACTTGGGCTAATGCAGACGATGGGATGATTTATAGCGTATGAAAATGCCAAGCCCTGGCCGGGAATCGAACCCGGGTCCTCGGTTTGAAAGCCCAGTACGCTATCAACTAGGCCACCGAGGCGGCTCTTACTGAAAACGTCATTACATAATATGGTTTAATTAAAATTCCGTTTTAAGGTTTTCATTGAAAAAAAATTATCCTCGGCAGTTTTTTAAGGGAATAAAATTAAATCAGCATTACGTCTTTATAGTAAATGTATAAAGTTATAACCGCGTTAGGAAGCGATTGTTGTAATGCGCACTATGTGGCAACGCTGCAGAATGTGCCACCCGCCTGTTTTTGTTGTTCGCTACTGTAGTTTAGTAGTCTAGTTCCGTCATTGAATTTGACCGCTCGCTGCTCATTCAGCAATCTTTGAGGTCCTGAAAAAACACTCTTCGCTTCCTGTTAATTAGAATCACACAATCATAGATTGTCATTGCAGTTTCCCCATCCATTCCGTTTAGTTGACAATTTTTCGTGGTAAACGGTGAATGCTTATTCAGTTTAAATGTACTTTAAAACCACAATGTCCCGTAAGGAATCCTGTGGTTTTCTCTTGCCCTGTACATACCTCTATAAAGCTATAACCGCGTTTAGGAAGCGATTGTTGTAATGCGCACTATGTGGCAACGCTGCAGAATCTGCCACCCGCCTGAATTGTTCGCTACTGTAGTTCAGTAGACTGGTTCCGTCATTGAATTTGACCGCTCGCTGCTCATTCAGCAATCTTTGAGGTCCTGAAAAAACACTCTTCTCTTCCTGTTAACAAGAATCACGCAATCATAGATTGTCATTGCAGTTTCCCCATCCATTCCGTTTAGTTGACAATTTTTCGTGGTAAACGGTGAATGCTTATTCAGTTTAAATGTACTTTAAAACCACAATGTCCCGTAAGGAATCCTGTGGTTTTCTCTTGCCCTGTACACACCTCTATAAAGTTATAACCGCGTTTAGGCAGCGATTGTTGTAATGCGCACTATGTGGCAACGCTGCAGAATCTGCCACCCGCCTGAATTGTTCGCTACTGTAGTTCAGTAGACTGGTTCCGTCATTGAATTTGACCGCTCGCTGCTCATTCAGCAATCTTTGAGGTCCTGAAAAAACACTCTTCTCTTCCTGTTAACAAGAATCACGCAATCATAGATTGTCATTGCAGTTTCCCCATCCATTCCGTTTAGTTGACAATTTTTCGTGGTAAACGGTGAATGCTTATTCAGTTTAAATGTACTTTAAAACCACAATGTCCCGTAAGGAATCCTGTGGTGTTCTGTTGCTCTGTACACACCTCTATAAAGTTATAACCGCGTTAGGAAGCGATTGTTGTAATGCGCACTATGTGGCAACGCTGCAGAATCTGCCACCCGCCTGTTTTTGTTGTTCGCTACTGTAGTTCAGTAGACTGGTTCCGTCATTGAATTTGACCGCTCGCTGCTCATTCAGCAATCTTTGAGGTCCTGAAAAAACACTCTTCGCTTCCTGTTAACAAGAATCACACAATCATAGATTGTCATTGCAGTTTCCCCATCCATTCCGTTTAGTTAACAATTTTTCGTGGTAAACGGTGAATGCTTATTCAGTTTAAATGTACTTTAAAACCACAATGTCCCGTAAGGAATCCTGTGGTTTTCTGTTGCCCTGTACACACCTCTATAAAGTTATAACCGCGTTTAGGAAGCGATTGTTGTAATGCGCACTATGTGGCAACGCTGCAGAATCTGCCACCCGCCTGTTTTTGTTGTTCGCTACTGTAGTTCAGTAGACTGGTTCCGTCATTGAATTTGACCGCTCGCTGCTCATTCAGCAATCTTTGAGGTCCTGAAAAAACACTCTTCGCTTCCTGTTAACAAGAATCACACAATCATAGATTGTCATTGCAGTTTCCCCATCCATTCCGTTTAGTTAACAATTTTTCGTGGTAAACGGTGAATGCTTATTCAGTTTAAATGTACTTTAAAACCACAATGTCCCGTAAGGAATCCTGTGGTTTTCTGTTGCCCTGTACACACCTCTATAAAGTTATAACCGCGTTTAGGCAGCGATTGTTGTAATGCGCACTATGTGGCAACGCTGCAGAATCTGCCACCCGCCTGTTTTTGTTGTTCGCTACTGTAGTTCAGTAGACTGGTTCCGTCATTGAATTTGACCGCTCGCTGCTCATTCATCTTTGAGGTCCTGAAAAAACACTCTTCGCTTCCTGTTAACAAGTCACGCAATCATAGCTTGTGATCTGCGATTTCCCCATCCATTCCGTTTAGTTGACAATTTTTCGTGGTAAACGGTGAATGCTTATTCAGTTTAAATGTACTTTAAAACCACAATGTCCCGTAAGGAATCCTGTGGTTTTCTGTTGCCCTGTACATACCTCTATAAAGCTATAACCGCGTTTAGGAAGCGATTGTTGTAATGCGCACTATGTGGCAACGCTGCAGAATCTGCCACCCGCCTGAATTGTTCGCTACTGTAGTTCAGTAGACTGGTTCCGTCATTGAATTTGACCGCTCGCTGCTCATTCAGCAATCTTTGAGGTCCTGAAAAAACACTCTTCTCTTCCTGTTAACAAGAATCACGCAATCATAGATTGTCATTGCAGTTTCCCCATCCATTCCGTTTAGTTGACAATTTTTCGTGGTAAACGGTGAATGCTTATTCAGTTTAAATGTACTTTAAAACCACAATGTCCCGTAAGGAATCCTGTGGTTTTCTCTTGCCCTGTACACACCTCTATAAAGTTATAACCGCGTTTAGGCAGCGATTGTTGTAATGCGCACTATGTGGCAACGCTGCAGAATCTGCCACCCGCCTGAATTGTTCGCTACTGTAGTTCAGTAGACTGGTTCCGTCATTGAATTTGACCGCTCGCTGCTCATTCAGCAATCTTTGAGGTCCTGAAAAAACACTCTTCTCTTCCTGTTAACAAGAATCACGCAATCATAGATTGTCATTGCAGTTTCCCCATCCATTCCGTTTAGTTGACAATTTTTCGTGGTAAACGGTGAATGCTTATTCAGTTTAAATGTACTTTAAAACCACAATGTCCCGTAAGGAATCCTGTGGTTTTCTGTTGCTCTGTACACACCTCTATAAAGTTATAACCGCGTTTAGGAAGCGATTGTTGTAATGCGCACTATGTGGCAACGCTGCAGAATCTGCCACCCGCCTGTTTTTGTTGTTCGCTACTGTAGTTCAGTAGACTGGTTCCGTCATTGAATTTGACCGCTCGCTGCTCATTCATCTTTGAGGTCCTGAAAAAACACTCTTCGCTTCCTGTTAACAAGTCACGCAATCATAGCTTGTGATCTGCGATTTCCCCATCCATTCCGTTTAGTTGACAATTTTTCGTGGTAAACGGTGAATGCTTATTCAGTTTAAATGTACTTTAAAACCACAATGTCCCGTAAGGAATCCTGTGGTTTTCTGTTGCCCTGTACATACCTCTATAAAGTTATAACCGCGTTTAGGAAGCGATTGTTGTAATGCGCACTATGTGGCAACGCTGCAGAATCTGCCACCCGCCTGAATTGTTCGCTACTGTAGTTCAGTAGACTTTTTCCGTCATTGAATTTGACCGCTCGCTGCTCATTCAACAATCTTTGAGGTCCTGAAAAAACACTTGCTTCCTGTTAACAAGAATCACACAATCATAGCTTGTGATCTGCGATTTTCCCATCCATTCCGTTTAGTTGACAATTTTTCGTGGTAAACGGTGAATGCTTATTCTGTTCATATGTACTTTAAAACCACAATGAGCCGCCTCGGTGGTCTAGTGGATAGCGTAGGCTTTCCCGAGGACCCGGGTTCGATTCACGGCGAGGGCTTGGCATTTTCATACGCTATAAATCATCCCACCGTCTGCATTAGCCCAAGTGTGCACAATAGTCGGATGTTAAAAAAAAAAAAAAATTACGTCCCTTAATGAATGCTGTGGTTTTCTGTTGCCCTGTACACACCTCTTTGGGTAACTGGGTTATAATCCAGGACCAATTATAGGTATTTTTAAAGTGTAACGATATTTTGCCTTCCCACCTCAAAAATAATACAAGTTTTCAGGAACATAAATGTGCGAAATAATTATTTGCCCGCTGACGTGATAGAAGCGAATTCATACCTTATATTTTTTTTTTGTTGAAAAAATGACAATTGTAATCAACATTGAAACGTGTATATGTTACGCTAATTACGATGGTGAAATCAAATTTTCAATAAAATGTAAAATAAAAAGTTTATGATTTTTTTTGTTAGATTTGAAATTGCCGCCATTTTGAAAATTAAACGGATTCTGCTGGGTAATGATTAAAGTTAAGAATATGAGAATTTCCGGCTGACACAATGTACAATTTAAAAAATCCCTTAAAGTTGATTCTAGATCGCGGGACTGGATCTTACCTTAATGGCCGCTCCAATAACTGATTCTTTAATGAAAATTCGCTAAAAACTCATAATTTATTAATTTTTGTACGCGTTTAGAAAATCGTCTACAAAAATTCTGTCGTATAGGCTTCGTTAATATACATTGGAACAAGTAATCGATAAGTGGTATCAACACGATTCATAACAGGCTTATTTAGAAATGACGTAATGAAAGGAAATCGAGGCCATAGTCCTAGTGGAATATACTTTAGACTTTTTTAAACGAACTTATTTTCCCGTATCATCTTTGGACTTTGAAACCTTAGAAGCTGTTGGACGCAAGAAACCTTGAAAGAGTAGGTGCAATTACTGTAATTAATTGTTTAAGAAATAACAAATTGCTTTGTTCTAATTGAAATATCAGCTGCTGTTATAAAAAAAAACGTTTTACGAACTGGAATATACGATTTCACTCGCTATTGCTTTGATAAAGCTATAATCGCGAAACGCATTTTTTTCATAACATTTATATTTTATACCACTTAGACTAATGAGGACGAGGGATCAGCGTAAACGGTAAGGAAAAAGCAACGGGAGTAACTGCGGCGAGAACTAAGAACCTTAAGATGCGCAGTTCAGAGACGCAGCAGACTGACAGGTGCTTTACACATCGACCACCGACTCCCCGGAACAAATTTGTCTGGCTGACGCCACTGAAATGAAATTCGAAAAACGTAACAAAATTGAATGTTTTTTTTTTTTTAACGTCCGACTATTGTGCATACGTGGGCTAATGCAGACGATGGGATGATTTATAGCGTATGAAAATGGCAAGCCCTCGCCGGGAATCGAACCCGGGTCCTCGGGGTGAAAGCCTAGTACTCTATCCACCAGGCCACCCAGGCGGCTTGAATGTTGTAATCAATAAACGAAACGTCATGCACTTTTTTGGAAATCTGACGGGCACAAAGTAACATTAAACTTTTAATGAAAATATGAAAATGAACTGTGACCACTGTTAATTAATTTTCGTATTTTCAACGGAATTTGAAAATTGTAAATGCTATTGTTACTTGTAAAAACAGATTTTCGAAAATAGCGTAATGTTTTTATGGCCGCTATTTTGAAATGGTTGGCCAGATTTTCCTGGGTAACGATCTAGTTCAAGCTATTACCAAAATCGATTTTTGGAACAAGTTTGAATCAGATCGGACTAAAATTTCGAACGTTAAGACCCCTTAAAAAATGTTCTAGAAGTTAGGATCGGGGGGGGGGTGTTACTCAGCTAAACAAAACAACAACTAATTTTACATCCTGTTTGCTAATCTGTCGAAAGGGACGCTGAGTAATTAAGGAAGATGTTTGTAAACACTCAACAACACTCCATCCTAATATACATAATAAGCTTAAGATAAGTTTACGTCTTTAGCAAAACACAACTTTAGGTCTCGACAAGCTACTTTGAGGCAATCAAAGTTCTAATGACCGTCGGCTTGTCTCACCCCCCCACCCCTTCCTGGTTCTATTTTGTAATTAATATTTTGAAATTTAGACTGCAGTTAAAAAAATATTAAAAAATGTCTCACGTGAATAAAACAGATTCCGAAAAAGTTACGTTACCATAATAAATTTGTTATGTTAGAGTAAGGTGTTTGATTACATTATAAATTTGATTACCCCACCGTAATAAGCTTGATTTCATAGTGCATTTAGTGTATGAAAATAATCCTGGCCGACGGTAGAATCATTCTATTCGTTCCAACAAGGATTGATTTGAGGTTGAACTTGTATTTGTTATAAGCAACCCATAAGATGCTCTTCTCTAGTTTTTTTTTTTTTTTTTGAAGGATCTTAAAACAGGGGTTTTTTGTGTGTATGTCTTTTAGCACGCCTACATTCGAAAATTTTGAACCAATTTGATTCAAACTCTATACAAAAATAGAGCATGGACGTTACCCAAGAAAATCCGTTTAACAGTTACACAATAAATTATGATTGGAAAATAAAATTGTCAAAATACGAAGTATAAAATTCTTATTGTATATAAACGAGCTGGAACTAAAAGTACAGTCACCATTATAAAAAGCGTGTTCGATATCAGCTGCTAAACTCGAGTAAAAGTAGTTCGACTATCTGCCGCTAAGAACGCTGCAAGGATATGAGGTGGGAGACATTTGAGGAAATATACAGTACTGTTGTTATTCATTTAACTGTATTTGAACACTGCCGCAAGAACGCTCACATCTCTTGTAAGGTTTATCATTTTAATATTTTTATATTCGATGATAATTTGTTTCCATCACGTCAGCGTAAAACTGTTTGCAGCGGTTGTTTGTTAAACAGAGACTGATGTAATGGTATTTTAGCAATACAAACTTGTATTACCAGTAGTAAGGTAAATTTTAAGGTAGTAAGGTAATAACCAGTGGTAAGGTATGCTGAAAGCAACGCCGTAGCACGTAAAATAATGCAGTTTTTCTAGCTTTAATTAAAGTAATTGTTTGCTGTCATAGCGTGCATAACGAAGGCTGAATGTCGATGTGATGTCAGATTCGAAACTAATCTGTTCTGCAAGCTGTAATTTACTTTTTGATACAGGAAAACCTATTGCATTACAAAGTAAACAATGTAAACGTGTTATTAGACGAGATCGTTGCACCACAATGTACAAAGTATGCGTGACTGTCCGAGCACCCCTAGCGTCTAAACATTAAGCGAATAAACGCGACACGCTGCTGCCTCGCATACGTGATGTAATCGAATTCCCAACAGAATTTTTTGTCTTACACGTTTTTGAAAATCCGGTTCCACCATCGTAATCAGCGTTAAAATCAGCATAAATTAGCATTCTGAACGGTTACATTACATTGAAAAACATAACCGGCGTCAGGTTTACGTATTTGAAATTTAAAAATGCGTATATTTATGCATATTTTAACGCTGACATATTGGGTTTTTAAAAGTTACGGTCTTTTAGTGATTTAAACTGGCCGCCATTTTGAAACTGTTAGGTAACGTACTCTTACCAAAATCGGTTTTTGTGCGTTTAGGGTATATTCCTCTAGTTGGCCAGCTGCGTACACTGGTAATAGAAATTAATGTGAAAACAATATTCATAATTTCGAGAAACCGGGTTGGTTGAACAATTTGACAAGTTTTATTTACTATACCAAATTTAGAGAGTGTATGGTGACAGTGAAAGAAAAATCTATCTTCATGTTTGGACTTATCTGTGACATATATCGCTGGAGGTTTAATGGATTTGACAGATTTTGATGAAACTTTTGGGTGATACCATTGAGTATATAATACACAGAGATCTCACTGCTTAGGAAATTGTGTGCGTGAAAATGGAAAACGCTATCTATCAGAAGGAAAATGAACCATGTACTTTTAGGTTAGCTTTTGAGACTTCTTGTTTAGTTTAATTCCGCGTGGGACGTAGGGCTGCAACGAAGAACCTTTATCGCCTCGGTTTTGCACCACACACTTCAGCTCCTTCCTGGTATTTTCCTCTTCCATAATTTCTCTTTCAAACGTCCTTCCAAGTCTTTCGAGGCCTTCCTCTTCTGCAGATTCCATTCCAGCGCCTGTTTACAAATGCTGTTGTTGGACCTCCTGAATGCACCCATGTTTTATCGTTTCTCCAATTCGAAACTGGTTACCCATTCGTCTTTGAGACTACCATTAGGTTATTTGTTAATTTATGATCACTAATGATATTAATTAGAAATTCTAATTGAGTGCAAGATAAATTCACGTCACTGCAGCAATTTGTAGACGTACCGAGCAGGTAGTAAAAAACCGGGTTCAGAGCCCTCTGATATCGGATTTTGGTACTACTTGCGTATACTCGTAGACAATTTTTAAAGCCTTCTTTGGGATAATTTTTAAAATGAGATGTGTCAAAAAAATACTGATGATAAGCGATCGAAATAACCTGTAAAATCGGCCTAATTAAGTTATTCTTTGCTTAAGAAAGTTTTTATTTGTGGGACGACATTTTTAATTCATTTAAAAAATTCTCGTCGATCTCATTATTTAGAATAATAGATGGAAAGTTGCAATTTGGACTTGTTAAAATTTTATGAAATGTTTTGTTGAATTTCAGTGTTTCAGTAGTAAAGTCGCGGTTGAATTCGGAGCAAAAAAATAACAAAACAGACCTTGACGCCGGCACGATGTAGTTTTTTGTTAATGTTTGCTTTTAGACGGAACCAGATTGCGAAGTGACTTGTACAGTGTTTGTGCAACGCAACGCCGATCTTACAGTTGATGTATTGTTTACGTATAAGGGGTGAGTGAAAGTGCAGGTGAACTGCGCTTATCGTATCGTATACAGTCGGGAAAATTACCGAGTCGCCGTGAGGTAGGCAGCTTGATGGCGTTTTAAAATTACCACTCCGCCATGCTGGATGTATCCGTCAGAAGTGTCGCTAGTCCCGGATCTCTAGATTACTTTTTGAGGGCCGTTAGGTGTGTGTGTGTGTGTGTGTGTGTGTGTGTGTGTGTGTGTGTGTGTGTGTGTGTGTGTGTGTGTGTGTGTGTGTGTGTGTGTGTGTGTGTGTGTGTGTGTGTGTGTGTGTGTGTGTGTGTGTGTGAATTTGCAGTACCGGGCGTAAAGAAGTTTCACTTCTACGTGTGCGTACGTATGCGTGCGTGCGCATTCTCCCATCTTTAATGTTTTTTAATCTGATTTTGCAATCCAGCATTAACAAATGCATTAATTAGCATTTTCAATTTTAAAAATCCTTTGAAATTAAGAAATTTAATTTAACGAGGTTCATTTATCTATTTTTAAAGTAATTCCAGTCTAAAAATGGTAATATATAAACAGATTTTAATGCTGTTGGTGAAATCGGAATTTCAAAAAGGGTAAAATAAAGGAAAATACTTTTGGAAATTTGCTTACATCACTTCAGCAAGACAGTTTAGTGCAGCGATTTTTTTATGATTACAGAATTTTCTTATATGAAATTTAATTTTATAAAAAAAGCGTTCAAATGAATCACTACTACGTCATTTTTACCCGTAAATCACTAGTAAATCCGGGGGGGGTAACAACCACTGATTTAGTTTTAACATTTGAAGGGGCCGTTATGGTAACACCCAGACCTGGGACTTTGAAATGAGCGCCGATCCTGACATCAGTCTACGAGAGGGCTTTAAAAATTCGATCTTTGTACGTATGTGTATTGACGTAAATTTCCGTGAATTTAAAAATTCGTGGAAATTTCCTGGAAACGGTGCTGGGAATATTCCGAAAACAAATAAATACACGGGAATTTAAGTTTATTTTGGCATTTTGACAAAATATATCTAACGATATTAATTATAAACAAATTAAAAACAACAAAATCTAGCGGTAAACATTTTTTTGTGAAAATAGTTTTTAATAGGTCCTAGAATAAAAAAAAAAAAAAAAAAAAAATTAACTCTAACTTTACTGTACTGTTGATCCCGTATTTATAACTGATAAGCGCGTAAGAAGATAATTATAGTTATCATAGTATCGTATTTTATCGTACGATTTTATCTGACTTCTTCTAATTGCCAAGTAAACAAACGTAGAAATAGAACAAAACAAAACAAATCATATGTTTAAAGTTTTACGCTGAAATCATCTTGAAAATACAACAAATGAGTTTGTAATTTCTCATCTTATATATAACAGTACTGTTTGATTCCCCGCAGGGGGTTGCAGACTAGCAGCACCCCCTGCAATTAATAGAATGTATTCTATTTACTATGGCTGCACCTATTGAGAGGATTTTAAACGTCCCTCTCGGTACCCGAGTCTAACACACACACTTTCGACTTTTAACACTTTTGCACTCACACTTACATTTAGGGAGGCGATGTGCCTCAATGTGCTTTTCGCATTTAAAAAAAAAAAAAAACTATTTGATTTTGTTGCTTATATTCTGTAGTTTTAGGCCCTGCTTTAAACTATAATAGCCTGTGTTTAATGTGAGAATAGTATTTACCTACAACGTAAATTACAATAATTAAATAAGAAAGTTCTTTAAAAGTTAGTAGTCAGTGAGTTGATATTTTTCAGTAAGGAGGCTACACTAACTCATTGTGCTTTACTCGGAAACTTGGGAACTTATAAATAAAATTTCTTTAATTCATATAAGTTACAGCAATTTTATTAAATTTTTGTGTGCAAGTGCAGTTTAGAGACAGTAGGAACTGCCAAAATATTTGAAACGTTTTTGTTTAAATTCCCACTGGGAATATTTCCGGCCCACATCCCTGTGTATGGTGTCAGTACTCTCACTATTGCAATTTTCTTACGGTTAGATTCAAATTTGACACAATAATCGATTTGTAATATGGTAATAGCTTGAACAAATCGATAATTAGTGAAGTCCACTGGACGGTTTTGAAAAATCGGTTTCAGATCTTTTCAAAAAAATAACTTTTCACACCTTTTTTTTTTGAAAATACTGATTTTTCACCGTAATAATCTGCGTTTGCTGGCTTTAAGGATCTCTCCGTCTGTCCGGGACTGCTATCAGTAGGCAAGATGGGATGACCTTCTTGGGCATTCCTATAACAAGTGCCTTTTAGGAAAGATTCCTCATGGAGGACTTAGAGGGGCGGCAGACATCTTGGGCAGACTCATTACAGAGCACTGGAGTCTGAGGGTGCACGTAAACAGGATAGGTATACCATGGAGAAAACGTTTGTAGGTTATGCAGTGAAGAGGACGAAACTACAGGACATAATTTCGTGATTGTGAGGCTCTTGCTAGCAGGAGGCTAATGGTTTTGGTTTGCGGGACTCTAGGGACCTCCAGCAGGATTGACTAGTCAGTTAATTGCTTAGAACGTACTAAGGGCGTCAATCTGCTGAACTAGTACTTAAGAGATTTAGTTGCACAATAGGGTCTATCACAGTGCCTAATAGGTTTTTTAAATCCCTTCCTTTAGTTTTTAATCTAATTTAATAGTAATCATCGTTAGGCCACGTGACCACCGAATGCGGGGCGGACTACGCATTCAAGACCTATCCTGTTGTTTTCAACGTAAGTGTGGCCATTGGAAAGCATAACGGAGCTGAACGAAATCCAGTTTCGTCGCGTGGCTCCGCTCCGCGTAGCTTCGACTCGATCTAGGTTCGGTTTTGAAATCGATTCCGTTTCCCCCACTATGATGACGCCTCCAAACTTATTTGTCGTTACCTAGGTGTCGGTTTGAAACATTGCAGTTTCTTAGAATCCGTTACAGTAGGTCTAAATATTTATATTTAAAAGATACAAACGCGTTTTTTAAAATGATTGAACTCTATGCCACGTGACCACTGAATGCGGACCGGACTACGCATTCAAGACCTAACATGTTGTTTTCAACGTAAGTGCGGCCATTGAAAGCATAACAGAGCTGAACGAAATCCAGCCGCGTAACTTCGACTCTATCAAGGTTCGGTTTTGAAGTCGATTCCGTTTCCCCCACTATGATGACCACGCCTCCAAACTTATTTGTTTAAACATTGCAGTTTCCTAGAATCCGTTACAGTAGGTCTAAATATTTAGATTTAAAAGATACAAACGCGTTTTTTAAACTGATTGAACTCCGTTTTTCGGGTAGATGTTCATTTTCATTCCGCTCCCCTCAGAGAGAGCTGCGGTCTTTTGTGTGCGTCTGGTTTTAAAATCTGCATAAATTTGCGTTTAAAAATTTCTCATTACATTGAAAATACGAAATATGGAATCTAGGAGAAATAAAGTTGAATTAGCCTTCCAACTTACCAAGGACACATACAACAAGAAGTACCTCTCCTGGAATAAAAAGATAAGACATTATCATACTGTAATTAAACCAGAAGCCTTATATGCAGCTGAAACATTATCTCTCACAACCCAGGGCCCACTTGAAAGGCAAGAGATCAAAGAAAGAAAGATATTACGAAAAATCTTAGGCCCCAAATTCTCCGTAACAACCAATTACTCCACATCAGTAATGAAACTCTTTACCAAAAAACTGAAACACTATCAGACACAATAAGAAAAAGGAGAATTGATTTTTATGGGCACATCCTCCGAATGGACGAAAATAGACTAACCAAAAAAATATTTGACTACTTTCGCAATAAAAGAGCCAAACCACTTTGGTTTAGAGAAACGGAGAAAAACATAACAGAACTGCAGATCACTGACACTATGCTCATGGACAAAACAGCCAAAACAATAACCGAGGACAAGAAGCAACGGTTCCAAGGCAAAGTCAAATCCAAGCGAACAATCCAAATCTATGACGAAGAAAGAAAAGCAAGATCACAACGTATGAAGCAATACTGGGCTACGAGGAAGGCACAGAACATTAAGAAGTGATTGATTTGGTGTACCCCAAAGTTGGGTGAAACAAATAAAGAGAGAATATACGCAAATTATTCTGACGGCGATCATGGTTCACTTTAATTGTAATGCGATTTTTTTAAATTGTATTTAATGTTGATTGCGATGGTGAAATCATATTTTCAAAAAAGGGAACGGTTATATATATATATATATATTTATGGAAAATCGCTTCCATCACATCAGCGATACAGTTGCATGTAGTGATTGTAGTTGTCCTCGTCACGCGAGACAAATGTGCATACACCGCAGCAAAAACGTATTCAGTTAATGGCTAGTTCTGCGTGCTCCGCGCTTTGAAAATACTTCGACACAATAGGTTTACATCACCACGGTCGTATTAAGGTAATTAAAAACAATTAATGGTTTTCTAATTAAAAACAAATTACATAAAGTATTTATTAGGAATCGTGAAGCCATACAGGCGATGTAAAAAGCGATACTAGGCGAACTGCTTCAGATGTTTGGAAAGATCCACAAATGAGAGAGTTGATTTAGAGAAACCCCCCGAATCTTACATTGGCAGCTACTCTTAGTTACAC
This sequence comes from Callitettix versicolor, assembly GCA_022606455.1. Lineage (NCBI taxonomy): Eukaryota > Metazoa > Arthropoda > Insecta > Hemiptera > Cercopidae > Callitettix > Callitettix versicolor. The sequence continues at coordinate 88,519,046 of CM040190.1, forward strand.
GGCAAGTTGGGAAAAAATGATTTCACCATCGTAATCAGCGTTAAAATTTGCATACTTTAGCAGATCGAATTTTCGAATTACGTTGAAAAGAAGAAATGAACACTGGCTGTCGTCAGGTAGGCCTATTTTTAAAGTAATTTGAAATGATAATTTAAGCAGATATTAACGGTAGGGGATTTAAACTAAATACGAGGTGTGTTCAGAAAGTAACGAGAATTTTAATTTTTTAACAAAATATTTATTTATTCTTCTACATTGATGTTGTCGCCTTCAAAATAGTCCCCATTGGAAATTATGCACTTGTGCCAGCTCTTCTTCCAATCCTCGAAACACTTCTCAAACTCGATCTTTGAGATAGCCTTCAGTTCTTTCAGCGATGCGCTTTTAATGTCATCTACGGCTGTAAAACGACGGTCCTTGAAAGTTCTCTTTATTTTTGGAAATAGGAAAAAGTCACACGGAGCCATGTTTGAAGAATATGGATGCTGGGGCATCGTTACAGTACTGTCTTTGGCCAAAAATTCACGAACAAGCAATGAAGTGTGAGCTGGTGCATTATCGTGGTGCAAAAGCCATGAATTGTTTTTCCACAGATCCGGGCGTTTTTCGGATTGCTTCATGCAACTGGCGTTGAACTCCTTATTGACTGTTCCACCTGGTGGCAGGAATTCATGATGCACTATGCCATTAATATCGAAGAACACAGTGAGCATAACCTTCACGTTCGACCGCACTTGTCGAGCCTTAGTTTCGACGTCATATCCGTAAACCCATGTTTCGTCACATGTTATAATACGTTTCAGTAATTCTGTATCGTCGTTGACTTCATTTAGTGACTCCGGAGCAACTTCCATTCGCCGCTGTTTTTGTTCAAAATACAACAATTTTGGAACGAATTTTGCTGCAACGCGTTTCATACACAAAACACTGGAAACAATATCATGGCATGATCCAATCGATATGCCAACATCATCGGCGACCTCTCTAATTGTGATTCGGCGATTGTTCATAACCATTTCTTTCACTTTTCCACGTTTTCATCGGTTGGTGATGTGCTGGGGCGTCCAGGGCGTTCGTCATCTTCAACGTGTTCACGGCCTTCTTGGAAACATTTATACCACTCGTAAACTCTTCCTTTACTCATAGCAGACTCACCATAGGCCTTTGTTAACATTTCACACACTTTGTTACACTTTATTCCAGTTTTTACGCAAAATTTGATACAAATTCTTTGATCCATTTCTTTTAACAAACGAAAATATCCGAGCTCATAAAAACACGTCTGACCTTAGTGGCTGTCACAGACAAAGTCAACAATGAAAACAGCTGAAAGTTTTATCATATTTCAAGGGCATGTATACCAACATAATAAAAAAAAAAATGTTTGACAATCGGACTCGCCAAGCCCGCGAAATTTAAAAATTCTCGTTAACTTTCTGAATACACCTCGTATAAGATACAAAAGTGTTTTTTTAAAGATCGAAATGACCGCCATCTTGAAACAGTTTCAAGGATTTTGCTAACAGACTTTTTCATGCTATGACCAAAAATGTGAATGTGCTTAAACACACACATAAGCGCGCACACATACACATGCACACGCGCGCGCACACACACAAATTAAAATACCGGACTGATGGTGGCCGCTGTAATAGCTTGTGTTTCAATGAAAACAAACTGATTTTAAATCCAGTAGTAATTGTAAACCACAAAGTTAAACTGGATTTTTAAAGTAGGAAAGTAGGAGTCCCCATGCCGGATGCACGGTCCCAGTTAGTAGTTCACAGCACAAATAGACTACCAGTCTTTTATTTACCCTAAGGTGACAAAAATGTTTGACCCAAAATCTGAACGTACGTAAACGATTGGTCAGGTATTTTGTTTAAAAAAAAGGGAAATACAATTTTTTTTTCAAATAAATTGTATTTTTATTGACCGAACGAAGCGATGTCTCTTTCAACACAAACATTTGGTTTATGTGTTTTGTTTGTGTTGTGAGTGTACGCAATTTTGGCTAAACGCATTGACCGATTGTTTTAAAAATCCGGTATACCGTGTATAAAGATTGAAAGACGTATTTAAAAAAAATATATTTTCTCGTTCACTTACCGTTTCGAGGTAGCGTATTTTTTTAACGATGATATTGTAGTTGCTGGCTCTTTTCTGTAATACTGGCTGAACGGCAAGACCTATCGTAATTTTGACCTTTTCGCGGAGAAACATTTTTTCGTAAATATTGCGGTTAAATTGACGGAAAAGGTTACGAGCGCTGTCGTGGAGTGCTCTGTATGTTAATTAAGAATATACTGCGAGATCTACTGTTCTTTCAACTACTGGTTATTATTTATAAAATAATGTCATTCTTTTTTACTTTATTTTATTAGAAAATTGAGCTACAAAATACTATTTTTGTCATATTTTACAAACGAATGAATGCGTTGAACATGCCTGTTTTCGTAAACAACGTTTTGTTAAAGTTTGTACAAGTTTTGTTGAAGTTAACCTTTGTAATCAAAGCTTTCCTCTGCCGCTTTCGCACGCGCGTTCACCGCTGAACCGTCAGGGCGCTGAACATTTAATGGTTTTCTTCTTAGCCCTGAACCTAAAAAGATAGCCAAATCAAAGATCGTGGCAAGTCACTGTCCTTACTGACCCTTGAAAAAAATTTGTCATTGAACCAAAAATAATAATCATTTATCGTGTTTTCTTCCTTTTTTTTATTTTAATTGCGATAATTTGTTCGAAAACACGACAAATTAACATAGCTAGTTTTTAACAGCAACCTGAAAAATTATTGTAACCTATCAGGTGTTCAGTGAAATCAGCTGATCTTTACGAATTATTTTTTTTTTCCCGGTGAAAAACCTTTAAGGTTATCATCGCCGACTTTACGAATTCATACAAACCAACTGTTTTAATATAACTACCAAAATTAAATTAACGATTTATTTAATATACTTATATCTGTCAAACTTCTTCGTTGTTTCCGCAGTGTAGTGGTTATCGTACGAGCAAGGTCCCCGGTTCCATCTCGGCAGAAACAAATTTTTAATTATAATTAATTTAATATGAGGCTACCAATGCGCAAAATATACTGTTAATATACATCAATATAAACATGTTTCTCGCATCACGCGTCCTGCAAAACCAGCCATTAAACATGATACATGTTAAAAAATCAGAAACAGGCTGCCCAAAAAAATTAGGACCTTAAGTTACACAGAGTAGGTTGTCTGCATTGTAGGACAGTCGGTTTATCTCTGCTTGTAAATAGGCCTAATGGCTGCTGATTTATTCAGGTCTTCCATTTGAATTGTAAGACTGAAATTCAAAGTTTCTGTGGTACACGGAACTTTTTATCTTCGAGCGTTCTCTATGCACATTATTTATCTACCAAACCGCCTAGGCGTCTCAAATCCGGTTCAATATAAATTTTGACCCATAAAATGAGCAAGGTAATCACCGCGGTAGAAGAGATTGTAAGTGCTTTTTGGTTAGTGAATTTTCGTTGGAAAATGAGCTATTGGAGCGACCATCGTAGTAAGACTCCCTGACCCGGGACTTTGAAATAAAAATTTAATAAATTTGTGTGTGTGTTTTGTGTTTAACGTCCGACTGTTGTGCACACTTGGGCTAATGCAGACGATGGGATGATTTATAAGCGTATGAAAATGCCAAGCCCTGACCGGGAATCGACCGGGAATCGAACCCGAGTCCTCGGGGTGAAAGCCTAGTACGCTATCAACTAGGCCACAGAGGCGGCTACTGTGTGTGTGTGTGTGTGTGTGTGTGTGTGTGTGTGTGTGTGTGTGTGTGTGTGTGTGTGTGTGTGTGTGTGTGTGTGTGTGTGTGTGTGTGTGTGTGTGTGTGTGTGTGTGTGCGTGTGCGCGCGTGCGTACAAACTGCCACGTTCGCAATTTTGGTATAATTTCATTTTGTATCAAAATTTGGAATATATTTGTTTTGTTTTGTAATTTTAAGGCGAAAAGCACTTTGAGGCTATTATCGCCTCCCTAAATGTAAGTGTGAGTGTAAATTGTTAAAGTCGTAAATGTAGTGTTGTAAGTGTAAGTGTTGTTAGACTCGGGTACCGCGAGGGACGTCTAAATCCTCTCAATAGATGCAGCTATTCTGCACCCCCTACTGGGAATTTGGAATAAAAATCGACTTTGGTAGTCCACGTTTGTTATGCAACAAAACTAGTACAACAGTTTCAAAGTGGCGGCAGTTTAAAGTCTTCAAAAATTCAAAGATTATTTTGAATTATTTTGAAATTACGAAATTGGTTTTGACGGCGTTCGGGGTTCATTTCGTATTTTCGGTGTGCATTTATTTGAAAGTTTAAAATGTAAATGCGCAGATTTTAACGCTGATTACGTTGGTGTAATAATTTTTTTTGCAATATTCGCTTTGAACACGTCAGCGAGACAGCTGCGTGCTACGTTTATTCTGTATTTTCTCTGTCCGCGGCGAAAAGACTTTTATTTTAAAAAGTATTAGCCTAATCTATATTGTTAAACATCGCAATAAAATATTTTCCCATAATCTCACTATTGTTTACTTCTCCAGACCTCTGGAACTTTAGGTTTAACAGTAAATTATCGAATCATTAGCACTAGCTGTAAAATTGAGAAAAACAACGCCATAACAACTCTATAAATAACAGATGCGTCGCAAATGCATGGTCAACAGATCCGTTATTTAAATGTGAAGCGATTCTCTCGGCTCACTTGTATTCAGAAATTTACAAGCCGGCGAGGGAATTAAAATGAATTTGTATTCAGGATTTGTTAGTTTATTGGCGAATTGCCAGTGGAAAATGAGCTACTTGAGCGCCGTTATGGAAAGACCCTGGCCCGGGGGACCTTAAAATCAGCACCGATCCTGACCTGTAGATACTATTTTGACGGACCGTCAAATAGTTTATACAGTAAAATCTCTATAGCGGCGTTGAAGGGAGCATTAGTTTTCGCCGCTATAGAGAGAACTCAACACAAATGATTTTATTTGTAAAACATGTTATACGCTATTTTTAATTTGAAGTATTGAGTGGGGAAGAGCTCATATGACCAAAAGGTCAAACAACCAAAAGTTCATTCGACCAAATTATACTTAAATATTTTGGTTGAATGAACTTTTGGTCATGTGAACCATGTTTTTAACAAAGTGGTTCATATGACCAAAAAATCAAACAACCAAAGGTTCATTCGACCAAAAATGTGTAATAACTTAGAGATTTATTAACATCGAGGTTCGTATTTCCTTCGAAGGAGGATATTTTGTAAAACACGGTTTTTTTATTGCATATAGATCAGTGTCATTACTGATATTTAAATTAATAATACACGCCATTACACTACATACCCAGTCCAGTCATTACTATATTGTTTTAGCGTTTAGGCCTACAGTTGAATATACTGTCAATATTTTATATATTCACTTTTTTTTATTATTGCATTTAGGTAAGTTTCAATACTAAATATACAGATTAATAATACACGCCATTATACAATTAACACTTGAAGTTGGACTGGGTAAATAGTGTGATTGCATTTAACATAATTTAAACATTTATTATCCACACCTATCAATATATAATACACTAATAAAATGTCACTTTTATACAATCACTTGAATATTAAATAATTAAGTTGGACTGGGTAACTAGTATGATGGCGTTTAAAATAATGTAAACATTTATTATTCACACCTACCAATATATAATAAATGTATAAAACGTCACTGTTATAGAATTAACACTTTAATGCTAAATAATTAAGTTGGGCTGGGTAAGCAGTATGATGGCGTTTAAAGTAATAATAAAATATAATAATAATAAAAACATGGTTCATATGACGACCAAAAGTTCATTTGACCAAAATATTATTGGTTGAATCTTGTTGTTTGATCTTTTGGTCATATGACCCCATCGCATTGAGTGCAAAGTTTATTGAAATAAAACTATATGACGTACAGTCTTTAGAAAACTATTTACTAAACAATACTGTGTGAATAAAATACTGTAATTGTAAGAAAAAGGCAATATTTTGCCGAGACTACTGAAGAACCGCTTCATCGATTCCGGAAAATTCTGGCTTTCGAATTTTTCCTTCATTAAATGCCACTTTTATTTTATGTTTGTTTGCCAGTATCGTGCCAACAGAACTAAATTAAAATTTTTGCAAACATCTATTTGCTTCACACCTTTCTCTAACTCACGCAAAACTCTAACGTTTACATCTAACGATAAAATTCTCCGTTTAGACATCAATACACTGTATTGTAAAAAGTATAAAAAAATAATGCACTACGCACTGTTTTTAACGTTCGAACGTTAAACACAACAAAAAAAAACGAATGACGTGTCGGCGTACTGAGAAATAGGGTAGAAGTGTAGGAAGTGTGCACGTGTTTCGCCGCTGTAGAGAGATTCTTGGAATTCTGTTGGCGTCAATAGAGAAAGTTACAGTACATATTTTTACTGTAGGAATTGGAAGGAACTAACACATTTTGCAGTTATAGAGAGGTTTTCGTTATAAAGAGATCCGAATAGAGATTTTACTGAATATTTGTGTTTGTGTGTTTGCGTTAGTACTTTCGTGTTCACAATTTTGGTCCGATTTGATGTAAACATGGCAACAGATTTTTAATTTTTCATGTTACATTGAAAAAAAGAAAAGTTTTTCTGACTGTTTGTTTATTTTAGTATTTTCAACGTAATTTTCAATATTCAAAACGCTAATTTATGCCATTTTGTGTCGATTTTGGCTCATAAACCATCTGGGACGCGCCAGAATTTGATCGTTAGGGATCAGAGGATTCAAAATAGATATTTTCACAAAATTTCAAGATCGATATTTTCACTATCACCGTCTTTATACTTCGTATAAGGTAGAAAGTAGCTGGATGGACTGAGCGAGCGTGCTCACGTGTCTGGCCACGTGCCGGAACCAGTTGGACAAGATTTAACCGGTTTTTTTTACGAAAGTATTTCAGTGTAGGACGGTGTACCATATTTTATAGATTTTTTAAAAACCAAAATGATAAGCATATTGTGTGTGTGTGTGTGTGTGTGTGTGTGTGTGTGTGTGTGTGTGTGTGTGTGTGTGTGTGCGCGCGCGCGCGCGCGTAATAAAACTGAAACAGTAATACATTTAACAGTTTTATTTCATTGTATTTATATTGAAAATATTGCGTTCAGCGGTACGACCGACCAAATTTTCCCAGAGACCACCATTTGTATCGCTGTCCGTAGCGACGGACAAACGCGCATGCGGTGCACGATGTGGCAACACCGGACTCGATTTCCGTACATTAGCTGTATCTTAATGAAGGGAAATATTCTTCTGTTACTGTGCTAAAGTATTTCTTGGGATCTTCATTGCCCAAACTGCTAAAACTTTGAAGTAGTAAACAAATATCATTTTTTTAATGTTAGTTTTTTACAGAATCGGACGTTAGATTGAATCATTGTCATTCTTAACAGTTGATTTTGCAGACTAAGTATTTTAAAATATTGGGAATACAAACAAAATGAAATAACTGATTTAGGCCTACACTTTGTAAGGAATTTACTACCGTTTTTAATAAACTTTAACGGTTGAAAAAGTTTTGTTTAACATTAAGTGAAGGTTAACTAGCGTTGAAAATACCCCGATGCTTCTTTGGATTCGGGGGTATGAGTACTGAAGCATATCTCCTATGTGCGCACGTGAGTGTGTATTTACGTCAGTATGTTCGTTTTTTGATAATAACTCGTGTTTTTGGAGCACTTTGACGTTCGATTTTGGTAATAGCTGGAGTAACGTCGATACCCAGAAATGTCCGCGGAACAGTTGCAAAATACCGGCCATTCCTAATTTTAAAAAAAACCGTAACATTTTACCTTGCAGTTTCTTCTTCTTTTCGTTTCACCCTCTTTGGGGTACGCTGAATCAATCATTTCTTGCGCGCTGTACTTTTCTTTGTTCCCAGTAGCTCTTCATTCTTTCCGATCTTCTTTTCCTCTCCTCTTCCGAAATGACAGGTTTAGGTCTTATTTTGGTTTTATCTTGGAATCTTATTCTTTCGTCCTTGGTACTTATCTTAGCAGTTTGGTCAAGCAGTGAATTTTCTGTAATTTTTAAGTCTATTAGGTCTTTTTCAATTTCTTTAAACCAGTTCGGTTTTGTTTTACGATTATGGAAAAAATCAAACACCTGTTTCGTCAATCTATTGGAGTTCATTCTAAGAAGATGGCCGTAAAAATTTATTCTCCTTTTTCTCATAGTATCGGACAGTTTTGTTCCAATAATTTTTCTTAAGATTTTCCTTTCCGTTATTTCAAGCTTTTCTATCTGGCCTATGCGATTCATGGTTAATGTTTCTGCTGCGTGTACAGTGCTTCCGGCTTGATCACTGTTTTATAATGTTTAATTTTGGACCCCCATGACATGAGTTTTTCATATGTTTAGAAAGCTGCTTGTTTCTTCAATTCAAGAATCTGCTCCCTTGCTTCCTTTCATCTGCAAATGCAATACAGCTAATTCTGAGAATATCCAACTACCTCAAGTGCACAATTAAACAATAAAGGGGAGAGCCCATCCCCTGCCTGACTCGTTTTTACTTCAAATGAATTCGATAGTTCACCCATAAATTTTCGAAACTGTATTTTTAATTTTAGATATTACCTTGCAGTTTATTATGAACATTTTAAAGCTTTTTACGACGCGCGAATTACTTTTTCAAAAAAAATTCAAGGGAAAAAATTATTGTTACGTGATGTTATTATTGTTACTGCTTGGCTGTATTTAGATTTCTAGTAATCTTTGTGGTTTTACATGCAAAACTGAATCTCAACAACTGTTTAATGCAGTCGTTCCGAATTGGCAATGTCACGGAAGCTATACAGTAGGATTAGGGACTCATTTTTCATATATGCTCGTGGAAGTTACCCCCCCCCAAATCTGTGGGCATTTATACATTTCAGTATTGTGTGAACTGAAAAATGAAGGAAAAAATTGTGAACTTTTATAATTTCTTTTAATTGACCGAGCAAAGCTAGGTCTGTTTTTTTTAAGGCAAAAAACACATTAAGGCTATTATCGCCTCTCTAAATGTAAGTGTGAGTGTAAAGTGTTAAAGTCGTAAGTGTTGTAAGTAAGTTTGTGTTAGACTCGGGTACCGCGAGGACGTCTAAATCCTCTCAATAGGTGCAGCTAGTCTGCACTCCCCCTACGGGGAGGTCTTTGTTTCAACTCGCATGTTGGTTTGTTTCTTTGTTACACAGTTTTGGCCAAACGCATTGACCGTTTTGAAATTTGGTACGAAAATACCTTGTATAAAGCCCTAAACGACGTATGTGTATAGTTTTCCCCCATTCACTTCCGTTTTAAGATGGCGATTTATAAGACGATTGTACGTAGTTTTGGCCAAACGCATTTACCGTTTTGAAATTTGGTACGAAAATACCTTGTATAAAGCCCTAAACGATGTATGTGTATAGTTTTCCCCCTTTCACTTCCGTTTTAAGATGGCGATTTATAAGACGATTGTACGCAGTTTTGGCCAAACGCATTTACCGTTTTGAAATTTGGTACGAAAATACCTTGTATAAAGCCCTAAACGATGTATGTGTATAGTTTTCCTCCATTCACTTCCGTTTTAAGATGGCGATTTATAAGACGATTGTACTCAGTTTTGGCCAAACGCATTTACCGTTTTGAAATTTGGCACGAAAATACCTTGTATAAAGCCCTAAACGACGTATGTGTATAGTTTCCCCCCATTCACTTCCGTTTTAAGATGGCGATTTATAAGACGATTGTACGCAGTTTTGGCCAAACGCATTTACCGTTTTGAAATTTGGCACGAAAATACCTTGTATAAAGCCCTAAACGACGTATGTGTATAGTTTTCCCCCATTCACTTCCGTTTTAAGATGGCGATTTATAAGACGATTGTACGCAGTTTTGGCCAAACGCATTGACCGATTGTTCTGAAATTTGGCACGAAGGTACCTTTCATAAGCCCGAAAGAGTAAGACTTCCGTTTCAAAAATGCGGCGTCTAATTTACAATGAGTGTACGCAGTTTTAGCTAAATGCATTTGATTGTTTTGAAACTTGTTACAACGATGTCTTGTATAAAGCCCAAATTACGAAAGTGGATTTTTTTTGCTATTTTCTTCCGTTTCAAGATGGCGGCCTTTGATTTAACCATGACGATTTTACGCAGTTTTGGCCAAACGCGTTGTCCGAGATTGTTTTGAAATTTATTACGAAGATACCTTGTATAAAGCCCGAACGACGTATTTATAAGATTTTTCTCATTCACTTCCGTTTCAAGATGGTGGCCTTTGTTTTAACTATGAGGATTGTACGCAGTTTTGGCCAAAAACATTGGTCGAAAGTTTTGTACGAAAGTATCTCGTATAAAGCCCGTGCAAGATTTTTTTACCGTCGACTTTCTTGTCAAAATGGCGGCCTTTGATTTATCAGTGACGAGTGTAGTTGCTGGCTGTTTCCTGTAATACTGTAAATTTTGACCTCTTCATGTAGAAAGGTAAACAGATTTATAATAATATGAGCCAAAACAGTAACCAAGGACAAGAAGCAACGGTTCCAAGGCAAAGTCAAATCCAAGCGAACGATCCAAATCTCTGACGAAGAAAGAAAAGCAAGATCACAACGAATGAAGCAATACTGGGCTACGAGGAAGGCACAGAACATTAAAAAGTGATTGATTTAGTGTGCCCCAAAGTTGGGTGAAACAAAAAGAAATGAGGTCCAGTAACATTTTCCCAAACATTACGGTTACCGGTTACATTGGCGGAAAAGGTTACGAGCGCGTCGGAGCGCTGTCGTGGAGCGTCAGCCAGGCGATTAAGCAATATACTGCGAGGTCTGCTGTGTTTGAACCAGCAGTGTAAAAAGTACACAATTTCAGCATGTCTATTCCTGAACCTTATATTGTATGTTCACTGCACGTGTCTAATACTTGTTACAAACGCAAATATAACTTGTGTTCAGTGTTATCTGTGTATGCTCCAGAAATACAAAGAACGTTAGTTATTTTTGTGGTAGTGTATAGTTAGTGCGTCATAATTAGGCTGTTGGACATTAACATTTAGCGCGATCCATACCCAATACTGTTTGAGTCTGTAAACTATATTGAGGTACGGTAATACTAATATTATACATTCTAATACAGGGTGTTCGAAAAAGAACTTCGTAGTTTTTTGTGTGAATTTAATGATGAAATGAATGAAAAACTACATCAGCGAGTACATACAATGAAAGACTTTTAAGTTTTTTTAATGTTAGTAAACTTCACGTGGGATCCATTTGTTGTTCTACACACGTCGAGACGATTCCACTTCTTGCCAGGCAGTGGCGTGCGCAGCGTGGGTGCCGTGGCACCCCAAATGCCCCGAAAGGGGCACCGAAATGCCAGGAAAATGGGGTGCCATTTTTGGTGTTGGCTCCCACAAATTCAAAATCCTGCGCACGCCACTGTCGCCAGGTATTCACCAACATAGCAGGTGTAACTGTCTCAACCGCTGATGATTCTTTCCCGTAAATGGTTGCTGTCACGGATCTTTTCAGCGTAAACATTTTTTATGTGTCCCCAAAAGAAAAAGTCGTGTGGTTTCGTGGGGCCAAAAGATTGGGCGAGCCCTGTCCATCCACTTTCCCGGAAAGCGAGTGTCGATCTGCGCGCACACGGTTACTGTTATGAGGTGGGACGTCATATTGTTGGAAAAACAAGCCTTTTTCCATTTCAATATCGTCCACTTGGGGGAAGACATACTATGTCAACATGTCACAGTATACGTTCCCGTGTATTGTTCTTTATACAAAAATGAAAGGACCAATCACTGTATTTTCCATCAAACCGCATCAAACATTAAGTTTTGGAGAGTCACATTGATGCTGAATAACGATAAGAGGTGATTCTGCCCCCTAAATTCTGTAGTTGTGACGACTAACTGTTCCGCTCACATGAAATGTTGCCTCGTCAGAAAACGGAGCATTTTACAAAAAATTGTAGTTTGCATCAATTCTTTGTAGAAAGTTAACACCAAACTGCTTTTGTTTTTATCAGCAGGTTTAATTTCATTTTACGTGAGCAAAACTTGGACAGTTGATGAATTAAATACCGCAAACCAGAATAGTGTGCGTCACTTTGTACAGATTCTATTGCACATTAAAACTACTGCGTTCTTTTTTAAACACCTATATTGTACGTGGTAAACGTGCATTAAACGTGGACACTGCTATTTTTTTCAATAAAAGGTTTATTTCATGGTCGTTGGTAGTAATCGAAAATATAAAAGTGAGGAAATTACCGGAAAATCAGATTTTTTTTTTAATTACTTCCATAACCTAATCATTACTGTTGTCTGATAGTAGCGTTATTTTTTCGCGCGTAAACGCTTTATTTGTGACGTAAGTAATAACGGAAAGAATAGAAACTGTAAAATTAACCTAAACAATACTATTGCGTTAAATTACTAAAAGAGACAAATCGCAAAGGACTAAATAATAGCGGTAATATATAAACGGTACCAAGCTACCACTGTCGGAACTGGCGGTGTGATAACGTGGATTACTACCTCTATGACCTTGGCTTATGAAATCCAGCACACACCATGCAATGTATACGGCTATGACGTCACAAAATAGTTCCGTTAAAAATTGCTTAAATCGTAACTTATCGTGTGAAATTAAATCTACCGCGGATTAATATCTCTGAGTTTAATAATAAAATAGGTAATGTAACAAAAAAATGTATTAAAATCATGAAAGTAGACAGTGTCTTACTACTTTTGCATAAATACTTTGTACTTTTTAAATTATATCTATTTACAGTTTAGTGCGTTGCGATCAAATAGCCTATGTCTGTACTTACCCCTACTGTCAAGTAATATGGAACGGAGTGTAGACACAATGCAATTCGTTGTGTCAACGCACCTAACCTAACCTTTATCAACGTCATGTGTCATTACGTAAACAAATGTGCGGAAGTTACAATGATAAGAATAGAGGCGTTTCTGTTGTTCTCAAGGTCATTGTAGCGCCAAACGAACAGATGTTTCATTAAATCTCGTTGTGATATACGAAATTTCGTAAATAGAATATTATTACGCTGTATCGGGTTTTTAAAGAAACCGCGCAAATTGTTTTTGTATAATTTTTACAGCCTTTTAATAGACACGTAATTACGATATATACAGCTGTATCGCTGACGTAATGGAATCGAATTACCAAAAATTAACGTCACAATCATTTTTGTTCGTATATTTTTCTTTTTATTGAAAGTCTGATATTCGTAACAAAATCAACGTTAACGTTTGTCCAAATTCGCATTTTTACTTTCTCTAATTTGGAAGTATAAAATGCTAATTTATGCAAATTTTTAACGCTTAGTATGAGGGTGAAATTCAGTTATGTGTGTGTGTTTCGCCAAAAATTTCTTAAAGAATTTTTTATGGAACGTTAATCTTTGTCCCTGCAACAAAATTGTTAATGAATTTCTTGAAATTAGTAACTACGTCACCAAGATCAACATTCTTAAAGTTTGCTATAAATCTACTGTAAAGTCGATTAAAATCGGTTTAATATATTCTGAGAACCACGCGTTAACTGTGAAGAAACTAGTGACAGTTTAGTGTTATCTGAAATCGAACTTCAGGTAAGTTTCGTCGACAAATCTGTACAAAGCCATTCAAAATAGACGCATTAACAACTTAAAATCGGTTTAGTATTTTCTGAGAACCTGGCGTTACAAAAGTCTAGGTTTATTGCGTAAAATTGTCTCTACGTTGAAACTTATCGAAACGGCATTCAGCGCAATCTAACAACAGCCGCGATAACTATTCTAAATCGGACAGATGAGTTTTGACCTTCTGTAATCAGTGATTCGACGTATATCAACGACATGAAAAAAACTACTTTGACAAAATGCTTATCTATCTGTTTTAAATTAATTTTTGTTCTTGTTAATTAAACAAAACATTTTAAATTAACATCGTTTTTTTATGTGATACATTTATTTAATACAGTCCGTGCTTTGCTGCGTATATAAACTGAACATTTTACGGTTAAATGGTTGGATATAGAAAAAAATTTGAATTAAAATGTATAAAATTTATTTTTTAACAGTTTTTATTTCAAAAACTTGTTTCATCACATTAACTGTTTAGCCGCTGTGGATAGAAAAACGGAACAGTACCTGTTATCCGGACGTCGTTTCGTACGAATGCGGTTAACAGGTTCGTCGATTTTGTTAATTCGAGTATACGAGATTTCGGAGATCCGAACATACGGATTTTCTGCTTTGTAAATTTTTCACTGACGAATTTTCCAGTTGTAGCAAGTCAGCACGCTCACGTTCGCAATTTCAGTCCGATTTTATTCAAACTTGGAACAATGGTGCTGTTAGCTTGAACAAATTCATTAACTGGCGAAATTCGCTCGACAGTTTCAAAATGGCGACCGTTTACAATCTTTAAAGAAAGCAAACTTTTTCGTCGCGTGTTACTGAAAAATTGATTTCACCATCGTAATCAGCATTAAAAAAACTGCATCGGTTGGATTTTTGGATTTTCAAAATCCGTTGAAATGAAGAAAGTTAATTAACGGCGGTCAGGGTTCGATTTCGCATTTCCAGTATAATTTAAAAACAGTTTAAATGCAAGTACTGTACTTGAAGATGTTAATGCTAGTTTATGATGGTAAAAATAGAATTTAGAAAAAATAATGGTTGAGATAAATAAATTATTTTGGAAATTCGCTTCCATCACGTCAGCGAGACACACACACGCACGCACACTTTGTTGTGTGTGATTGTCAGAAAGTAACCACTCCAACTTAAATACCTTATCATAACGCGTCCTTGAACTTGGCATTTTATAACGTAATATAACTCGTTAAACAGACGTTTTGTGATCGTTAATCAGCTAATTGCAAATCAGTGCATTGTTGGAGAAATCCGATTTTGGTTCGGTAGTGTGCCTATCTTGAGAATATCAACAGATTTTTAGTTTTCGACCATATGTTTTATCTAAAACACGCTGAAAGTAACGGGAAAAAAGTTATACTTTAAGTAGGATTCAACGATTTTGATGAAATTTTAACATTTTAATTATCTGAAAGAAACTCTGTGTCGAAGAATTATCGTCAAACGAAATTTAACATTTCCGTCGGCATCTTTAGATACTTATATAAGTAAGGTACAATTCGACGGCGAAATTGCATTACACACACACACACACACACACACACACACACACACACCACGTTATATGTATGTATTAACACACATAGTAGCGTTAGTAGAACGAGAGTAACTGCGGCCCCAAAAATAAGAACCTTCAGGTACGCAGTTCAGAGACGCAGAGACATCTCCAAGCCCTGCGAATGTTACAGTACTAAAAGTCATATACAGTATAATGCAGTATATGTTTATACAGTATATACGCAAGTTTAAACAACGCTTCAAATAGTGGGCTGGTCTGGATCGGCGCTCATTTTAAATGTTCCAGGTCTGAGTCTTACCAAGATGGCCGCTCCGCTAGCTCATTTTCCAATATTAACCTGTAATATTCTGACATGTCGACCCTAAATACACTGCCACATTAGCCCGACCGTTAGTAACAAACAAATCGAGAAGAAAACCCCAAAACAATAACACGTAAGAAATGTTTTCTCGGATATCGTGATTACAGTAGTTTTCCGCGGCGGCCTTCGGAGAAGTTATAAATCGGTCTCTACGGATGACGTTGTTTGCGCACCTGTCTCCGGAGCGAATAATGAATTGATCGTTTGCACTGTTTATGCACCACTTCAGTCCATTGATTATTCCCGTCTTGCTCTGGGACGGTGTGCAGTCAACTTGTCCGCAAATATTGCACATTCCACGAATACAGTCTAACTTCACGGAGTTAAAAATACATTAAAAATCTCTGTATTACGGCATTGAAGGGAACGTTAGTTTTCGAATACAGTCTAACTTCACGGAGTTGAAAATACAGTAAAAATCTCTGTATTACGGCATTGAAGGGAACGTTAGTTTTCGAATACAATCTAACTTCAAGGAGTTGAAAATACAGTAAAAATCTCTGTATTGCGGCATTGAAGGGAACGTTAGTTTTGGAATACAGGCTAACTTCACGGAATTGTAAATACAGTAAAAATCTCTGTATTGCGGCATTGAAGGAACGTTAGTTTTCGAATACAGTCTAACTTCAAGGAGTTGAAAATACAGTAAAAATCTCTGTATTGCGGCATTGAAGGGAACGTTAGTTTTCGAATACAGTCTAAATTCACGGAGTTGAAAATACAGTAAAAATCTCTGTATTGTGGCATTGAAGGGAACGTTAGTTTTCGAATATAGTCTAACTTTACGGAGTTGAAAATACAGTAAAAATCTCTGTATTGTGACATTGAAGGGAACGTTAGTTTTCGAATATAGTATAACTTCACGGAGTTGAAAATACAGTAAAAATCTCTGTATTGTGGCATTGAAGGGAACGTTAGTTTTCGAATATAGTCTAACTTCACGGAGTTGAAAATACAGTAAAAATCTCTGTATTGTGGCATTGAAGGGAACGTTAGTTTTCGAATACAGTCTAACTTCACTGAGTTGAAAATACAGTAAAAATCTCTGTATTGTGGGATTGAAGGAAATGTTAGTTTTCGAATACAGTCTAACTTCACGGAGTTGAAAATACAGTAAAAATCTCTGTATTGTGGCATTGAAGGGAACGTTAGTTTTCGAATACAGTCTAACTTCACGGAGTTGAAAATACAGTAAAAATCTCTGTATTGCGGCATTGAAGGAACGTTAGTTTTCGAATATAGTCTAACTTCACGGAGTTGAAAATACAGTAAAAATCTCTGTATTGTGGCATTGAAGGGAACGTTAGTTTTCGAATATAGTCTAACTTCACGGAGTTGAAAATACAGTAAAAATCTCTGTATTGTGGCATTGAAGGGAACGTTAGTTTTCGAATATAGTCTAACTTCATGGAGTTGAAAATACAGTAAAAATCTCTGTATTGTGGTATTGAAGGGAACGTTAGTTTTCGAATATAGTCTAACTTCACGGAGTTGAAAATACAGTAAAAATCTCTGTATTGTGGCATTGAAGGGAACGTTAGTTTTGGAATACAGTCTAACTTCACGGAGTTGAAAATACAGTAAAAATTTCTATATTGCGGCATTAAAGGAACGTTAGTTTTCGAATACAGTCTAACTTCAAGGAGTTGAAAATACAGTAAAAATCTCTGTATTGCGGCATTAAAGGAACGTTAGTTTTGGAATACAGTCTAACTTCACGGAGTTGAAATTACAGTAAAAATCTCTGTATTGCGGCATTGAAGGAACGTTAGTTTTCGAATATAGTCTAACTTCACGGAGTTGAAAATACAGTAAAAATCTCTGTATTGTGGCATTGAAGGGAACGTTAGTTTTCGAATACAGTCTAACTTTACGGAATTATAAATACAGTAAAAATCTCTGTATTGTGGCATTGAAGGGAACGTTAGTTTTCGAATATAGTCTAACTTCACGGAGTTGAAAATACAGTAAAAATCTCTGTATTGTGGGATTGAAGGAAATGTTAGTTTTCGAATACAGTCTAACTTCACGGAGTTGAAAATACAGTAAAAATCTCTGTATTGTGGCATTGAAGGAACGTTAGTTTTCGAATACAGTCTAACTTCACGGAGTTGAAAATACAGTAAAAATCTCTGTATTGCGGCATTGAAGGAACGTTAGTTTTCGAATACAGTCTAACTTCACGGAGTTGAAAATACAGTAAAAATCTCTGTATTGTGGCATTGAAGGAACGTTAGTTTTCGAATATAGTCTAACTTCATGGAGTTGAAAATACAGTAAAAATCTCTGTATTGTGGTATTGAAGGGAACGTTAGTTTTCGAATATAGTCTAACTTCACGGAGTTGAAAATACAGTAAAAATCTCTGTATTGCGGCATTAAAGGAACGTTAGTTTTGGAATACAGTCTAACTTCACGGAGTTGAAAATACAGTAAAAATCTCTGTATTGCGGCATTAAAGGAACGTTAGTTTTGGAATATAGTATAATTTCACGGAGTTGAAAATACAGTAAAAATCTCTGTATTGCGGCATAGAAGGGAACGTTAGTTTTCGAATACAGTCTTAACTTTACGGAATTGAAAATATAGTAATAATCTCTATATTGCGGCATTGAAGGAACGTTAATTTTTGCCGCTATAAAGAGATTTTCGCTTTGGAGAAAGCTCAACCTAAATGTGCTTTTATTTGTAAAACTATTATAGACTATTTTTAACTTGAAGTTTCGAGTGCAAAAGTTTTTTAAAGAAAACTGTATGACATACAGTCTTTAAAAAACAATAAAATACTGTAATTGTGAGAAAAAGCAACATTTTGCCTAAACTACTGTAGAACCGCTTCATCAGTACCTTCAAATTCTGGTTTTCAAATTTTCTGGAAGCTATTCCCTCCGTTATAAGCCTTTAGTATTATTTTAATTTATTTTCATTATCGTGCCAACAGAAGAACTAGCTAAATTAAAATTTCGGCGAACATCTTGCTTCACACTTTTCTCTAACACACAATTCTGACTTCTACGTCTAAAGATAAAAATTTCCGTTTAAACGCCGTATAAAAAATAATGCACTGATTGTAAAATGCACTAGTCATAAAACACTGGATTGAGCTGATGCACTACGCACTGCTTTTACCATTCGAATAATTTGTTGGCACACTGAGAAATAGGGTAGAAGAGTAGGAAGTGTGCACGCGTTTCGCCGCTATCGAGAGATTCCTGGAATTTTGTTGGCCTCAATAGAGATAGTTACTTTTACTATAGGAATTGAAAGAGACCAACACATTTTGCCATTATAGAGATTTCCGTTGTAAAGAGATTCGCAATAGAGAGATTTTACTGTAATTATATTTTACAAAAAAATTAAAGGTCCAGTAAGGAACTGATATAAGCCCGGTATAACGCTATCTCAAGGTCTTTGATCAAGTCTTATAAACCTTAATGCCAACGACTTATATATTCTAATAGATATAACATAGAAATGTAATAAAATCATATATCATGTAATCATGTATAATCATGTAAAATCATATATAAAATCATATATCATGTAATATATCATAGAAATATCATAAAAGATGTACCTATTACACCGTCACAGATATGAAAGATATTTGACAGCAAGAGTTGATAGGGTAATGGCGGTATTAGGAAATTGTCACTGAAAGGATTTTAAAGAATGGCCCTATATCGACAATAAATAGTCGTTTCAAGATGGCGGTCTCTGATTTACGATGAAGAGTGTAGGTTACGTAGTTTGGCCAAACGCCTTGACCGATTGTTTTGAAATTTGGTACGAAGATACCTTGTTTAAAGTCCGAACTAAGTATGTAAACGTTTTCTCATTCACTTCCGTTTCAAGATGGCAGTCTTTGATTTAACAATGACGAGTGCATACGCAGTTCTAGCCAAACGCATTTAAAAATTGTTTTGAAATTTGGTACGAAAGTATCTTGCACGTTCGAACAGCGCATGCAATTTTTTTTTTGCCATTCACTCATCCGTTTCAAGATGGCCGTCTTCGATTTAACGATGACGAGTGTACACAGTTTTGGCCAAACGCCTTAATTGTTTTGAAATTCGGTACGTAGGTAAATGGTGAGACTACCATTTATAAAGTCCGATCGACGTATGTTAAGATTTTCCCCATTCCCTTCCGATTCAAAATGGCGGCCTCTGATTTAATGATGACGCAGTTTGGCTAAACGCACTGACCGATTGTTTTGAAATTTGTTACGTAGGTTTTGTATAAAACCAAAACAATGTACGGGTAAGATTTTTCCCATTTACTTTCGTTTCAGGATGGAACCACTTGACATTTGTAATTGCTCGAATGGTCATATTCTTTTGCTTGCTGAATTATCAAACTGTTAGATTTCCTCGAACATCGCAGAATTTGAAAACGTGTCCCAAACAGGTTGAATTACTGATTGGTACAATATGCTTTTTTACTTGCATGGCGGCCTCTGATTTAACGAATCCCCGTAGGAGGTGCAGACTAGCTGCAACTATTGAGAGGATTTAGACGTCCCTCGCGGTACCCGAGTCTAACAAACACTTACACTTTAACACTTTACACTCACACTTACATTTAGGGAGGCGATAATAGCCTCAATGTATTTTTCACTTTAAAATAACAAAAAACAAAAAAAATCTGATTTAACGATGACACCAGTGTACGCAGTTTTGGCTTTTTTTTTTTTTTTTTTTTTTTTTTTTTGAAATTTGTTACCAAGTTACTTTGTATAAAGCCAGAACGACATATGTATAAGATGTTTCCCATTCACTTCCTTTTCATAATGGCGGCCTCTGAAATGATTGTACGCAGTTTTGACCAAACGCATTGACCGATTGTTTTGAAATTCGATACGAAAATACCTTGTATAAAGCCCGAACGACTTTTGAGTAAGATTTTTCCCATTTACTTCCGTTTCAAGATGGCAGGACGGCTGACTGTTTCCAATATTACTGGCTGAACGGCAAGACCTATCACAATTTTTTACGGCTTCACGGAGATAACAGATTATTAATAACAGATTTTCGGTAAATTTCCGTTAGCTAAGTTGGTCCAGAAACGTTTTCCGTAAATATTACGGTGACCGGTTGAATTGGAGGAAAAATTACGCGCGTCAGAGCGTTGTCATGGAACGGTCTCTGTTCATTAAGACTGAACTGCGAGGTCAGCTGTTATTCTGAACCACTGTTAATAATGTTACGTCCGCTTAAGTTTTATACTTCGGAAACGGAAATGTGAAACCGGTCGTTTTTTGAAAAGTCAAGAATTACGGTTGTGTTAAACATAGGCCTAACTATACAGCGATAATTTTTACAGTATAGGTTTTTTATTATACTATATTTACAAGTTACGCATAGGATAAAAATGGGCAAGTAACGATGAATTAGCAAGTAAAAATTATTATTTTCTAAGTAGTTAATATTTTTTATAACGTTTATTTGATTATAAATTACAATGAGTTCAAATAAGCAACATGCTGAACATTGAAGTGGAACTAACAACTTGCAACAATAGTAATTAAATTTGTACTTCACTTCAACCTAACCTAACACATTGTCAAAGTGAGAAAGTTACCAGTAAAAGTATACGTAAAAACGTGAAAATATGTAAAACTTGAATCAGTAAATTACGTCATTACGTTAACTTTAAAGGGTTTCTTCGCTTAAGGCGTTGTGGGTAATTTATTTTGAGAAATTGATTGGCTTCCACATTGAAATGGTTTTGCTGTCTTCTTTTATGAAGCCAATGTTTTGATTGTATCTTCTTTAAAATTGTAATTTAAGTTGACATTTAAAGTCAGCATTATGTGGTACTATTTGGTATTTGTAATTGCTCGGATTTTTTTTTTTTTTTTTTTTAAGGCGAAAAGCACATTGAGGTTATTATCGCCTCCCTAAATGTAAGTGTAGTGTTGTAAGTGTAAGTGTGTGTTAGACTCGGGTACCGCGAGGGACGTCTAAATCCTCTCAATAGGTGCAGCTAGTCTGCACCCCCTACGGGGTTTGTAATTGCTCGAATGATCATATTCTGTGATGGATTATCAAACTGTTTTTTCGTACATCTCCAAATTTGACAAATAGGTTTGGTACCAATAGGCTTTTGTTGTAGTGATTTAATTGCGATTTTCTCCCTGTCAGGAAATACAATTGACGAAATTAATTTGTTCTGCGTTTTTACTAGCGTGGATTTTCCAAGTTAAATGATTATCCAAGTACATTCCCAAATATTTCACAGTCAAGTTGCAGTGTATTTTGATCAGATGTGGAAACTGGCCAGGATAAACATGTCTCAGTGCAAATATTATGATTTCGATTGATTGCTGTCTTCCAATCTTGCATTTATTGTGTTATTTGATTAAGGCATTGTTGGAGGTTTGATAAAATATACCGACATTATTGCTGTATCGTCTGCAGATAGATGTAGCTACAGTAGTTTTATTATTAGTTGGATTTATTAATTTTTTTTTTTTTTTTTGTAAGGCTAAAAGCACATTGAGGCTATTATCGCCTCCCTAAATGTAAGTGTGAGTGTAAAGTGTTAAAGTCGTAAGTGTAATGTTGTAAGTATAAGTGAGTGTTAGGCTTGGGTACCGCGAGGAACGTCTACAACCTCTCAGTTGGAATTTCAGTAAGTAAATAGAATATGTAAAATTGGTCCAGGAACATTTCTTCGAGAACCCTGTTCCTGAATTGGGTAAATAAATAATAAATGGAAGAAATGTCTGTTATTGAACTAAAATTAATAATCATGTATAATGTTTTCTTTTTTAATTTTAATTACGATAATTTGTTCGAAAACACGACAAATTAACATAGCTAGTTTTCAACAACAACCTGAAATTTATTATTGCCTGACAGCTGTTCAATGAAATCAGCTGATCTTTACGAATTGATATAAAACAACTAACTGGTCTTAATATGACTACTAAAATTAAAATAACGATTCATTTTATATACTTAAATCTGTCAAATTTCTTCGTAGTGTAGTGGTTAGCGCGTGTGACTATCGCGCAAAGTCCCCAGTTCGATCCCTGAGACTTGCCACGCTCAAAATATAGGGTGTTTGAAAAAGAATTCCCTTAATTTTAATGTGCCCTAGAATCTGTACAAAGTGGCAAACACATTAGGTTGCGGTGTTTAATTCATCTCGTTAAAGTTTTGCTCACGTTAAAATATACTGTTATGTATCAGTATCACGCGTCTTGCTAAATCCAACATCAAAACCAGGCCTAAAACGTGATACATGTTAAAATTTAAATTGAACTAAAACTTTGCACTGCAGTTTCTGCCTTCGCTTACTACCGGTGGCCTAGTTGATAGCGTACTAGGCTTTCACCCCGAGGATCCGGGTTCGATTCCCGGCCAAGGCTTGGCATTTTCATACGCTATAAATCATCCCATCGTCTGCATTAGCCCAAGTGTGCGCAATAGTCGGACGTTGAACACACAAAAAAACTACCGGTTAGGAAACCCGGAGTAGAGCCCATTTACACGGTGCCAGTCACT
Source organism: Callitettix versicolor (assembly GCA_022606455.1). Lineage (NCBI taxonomy): Eukaryota > Metazoa > Arthropoda > Insecta > Hemiptera > Cercopidae > Callitettix > Callitettix versicolor. The sequence continues at coordinate 88,542,160 of CM040190.1, forward strand.
GGAGAGGCCAGCAAGCCTCAGGCGCGCCAGTCGCTGGCAGCTCCAGAAGAACAAATATTTTTGTTTTACTGGCGCTCCAGCTTTTCCTCCACCGACTGGCACCGTGTAAAACGATAGCTGCCATCCGCCAGTCGCTGGAAACATTCAACTTACGTTTACTAGTTTCTGTTTAAGTAGTTGAAGGCAAATAAAAATGTCCTTTGGAATGAGGAAAAAACTTTGACAAAGTTGAACAGTTGTATCGTCACCACGAAAACTTGTTGAACCTATAGTAAAGATAACCGCAATCGGGAGGTTAGGAATGCCTCGATGCAAGCCATCGTTGATGACATGAATGTGCCAAGTTTTACAATGAAGGACGTGCCAAAAAAAAAAAAAAATTAAAGCTTAATGATCTGCGTATTTTTTCGAGTTGGCGAAAGTTGAGAAAAGCAAGTGGTGCGGTAACAGATTTCATGTATAAACCATCAGTTCAGTGATATGGACCTTTTTTTTTAACGTCCGACTATTCCAAGGCGTATGAAAATGCCAAGCCCTGGCCGGGAATCGAACCCGGGTCCTCGGGGTGAAAGCCCAGTCAGCTAGGCCACCGAGACGGCTATGGACCTCATAATAAAGTGAGCTGGCGTTCCTGTCGCCGCATGCCAGTGACCTCAACTGGCATGCCAGCCACTGGCAACGTGTAAATGGATCATGTAACGATTCAACGAACCCGCTTAGGCTTCAGTCCATTCCCCCAGTGCTGTTCTGGGAGCACGCACCTGACCCGCCTGTAGGTTGTCACAAATATCCAAATTAAAGGCACTAAAGTAGGTTACTAATATAGCACAGTTTAGACAAATTAGAATATGTTGTAATGAGAGGCGCGTGTGTATGTATCTAGGTCTATAAACCATCATCGGGAAGCTAACAATATTATAGTGTAATTAAGTGTAGATGACACGTGGGCAGCTGGAGTAATTAGTTCAAGAGCAGTGCCAGTAATTGCTCTGTCTGTATTAATAACCTCAAGCATGGGCGACGGAATTACTTCATTACAGTTAAAACTCGAGTCAATATTTTAAACAATTTCCGGTTTGAAAATGCGCTGTGAAACGTCACAGTTAGATCCGGAACTGGTGAAACGAAATACGCTCAGGTCCTATCCTTAATTTTTTTATTTGAGAGGTCGTTAAAAAAATTGCTATTTTAAAAAAAACATGAAAATGTTTTAGGGCTGATTGTGATGTTGGATTTTGCGTGATGCGGGAGCACAAATTTATATTTATATAATGTATATTTTGAGCGTCGCAAGTCTCGTATTAAATTAATTATGCTTAAAATTTCCTGTGTTCCCGCCTGGGATCGAACTTGCGCGTTTGAGGCGCACGTGATAAAGTTTGACCGATGTAAATTAATGAAACGAATCGTTAATTTAATTTTTATAATGGTAGTTATAGTAAAAGATCAGTTGTTTTATGTTAATTTGTAACGATCAGCTGATTTCATCGAACAGCTGATAGGCTATAATACAGTATCGTTTGTTATTGGTTTTGGTGTTTCCAAACATATTATAGTAATTAAAAAGAAAGGTAGAGAAAAACATGATACATGATTTTTATTTTTGTCTAGTAACAGAATTTTTTCAATTATTATTAAAATGTGATTTACATTCAAATTTGCACGAAAAGTATTAATTTGGAAAAAGCGTTAAAAGCTGTAAATGCAGATTTTATTACGGTAAAATCAGGGAAAAATTATTTTCAGTATTGCAGTTTGTTTTGAACGGATGGATGCATTGTTGATATTTTGGTCCGTTTCGATTCACTTGGTCACAGAAATTGTTTTGATAATAACTTAGAGAGGCGGTCATTTATTAAAAACGTAAAAGTATATAAAAATAATGCTTATACTTTTTTTGAAATGCGTTTTTTACATATTAAAAACGTATTAAATTGAAATTGGAACGTTAAAATGTTAGTTAATTCGGATTTTATTACGATGGTTAAATCAGATTTAAAAGTTAAAGGGATAGTTTTTTAAGATTTTGAGAATTGCAGTTGTTATTTTGAACGGATGGATGGATTTTGAGGGGCTCGGTGGTCGATATGGCTAAGACATCGGTCAGTCTGGTTCTGTAAAACCTCGTCCTCATTAATGTAGCTGGTATAAAGAATTTAACTACGTTTAATATTTTATTAAAATCCGTTTTTGCGCATCGTAGTTGTTTCGTTAAAGTGGTGTTCCATTCATCTTAGTTTTCCAAAATTTGTTTCAGTCACGTGAGCAAAACTATACATCACTAATTAGCCGCGATTTTACCTCATTTCCATTGTTAAGTGGAAGTGGTCGTGGTAGTAAGACTCGGGGATCTTGAAATGATCATCGTTCCTGATTTCTGGATCATTTTTTGTGAGTTCGTTATCATTTCTCTGACTGTGTGTGTGTGTGCGCGCGCGCAATTTTGATTAAAATTTGGAGGTAAAATAAATTTTGCTAATAGCTTGGACAAGCTCTGAAAAAACCGTTTAACTTTCTTTTTGAAAATTTCAACACCATAAGCAGAATTTAAAATTGCTCCAATCACGTCTGCGAGACAGCTGTGTGCTGCGATTGTAATGGTACTGTAATTTTCATCGATATTCAATTATTGCAACAATGTACGTGGTATCGACGGGGTGGCAACACTGCGATGGGGTATTAATATTCACCGATGACGTCGGCAATATCGATCCCGTGTAGGACGCCTGTTGCTATCAGGAGAATTTAAATTTTCCATACGTTGTTGTTGCAATGGTTAATTACTTTATTGCCCCAAAATTACGAAATTTATCTCCTAAATTAAGAAGACGGATAGAGAGTAGCGATAATCAATCAGGCATTGACGTGGTTCAGTGTGAAAAAAAACAATCACCAGCTAAACTCGAGTGAACTTCCTAACTTGCTTCTAAAATCTTTTAACTTTAAATTTGAAATCTAAACTTGCTTCTAGTATTTTTTCCCCTAATTCACTAAGAAGTTTGGTAAATAAGATGATTGAATATGAGTGTAATATTCATATATGTAGATTTTAATAATTAGGATTATGACCTATTTTTCCGTCCAGTGGTCTATTTACTAACATCGAAAAGGCTACAGCGGTTTCGAAACCTTACTGTTTCCTCTTTAGGCCGTAATAGAAAATGTCAAATCCCTCTGTCGAGGTCGTCACAAAGTTAAACAAAACATATGAAACACTAAACACAATCACACGATTAAAATACACGCGAAAATTTGGTTTGGCCAAGCGATACGTGCAACTCGTATGTCGTTACATTCCGGACTGCCTTGCACGTATCGTTTGGCCAAACCAAATTTTATCGTGTGTATTTTAATCGTGTAATTGTGTTAAGTGTTTGTGACGCGTGTTTTCAATGTTTTGTCCCCGCAGAGGGTGCAGACTAGCTGCACCTATTGAGAGGATTTAGACGTTCCTTGCTGTACTAACACATTTACACTTACAACACTACACTTACGACTTTAACACTTTACACTTACATTTAGGGAGACGATAATAGCCTCAATGTGATTTTTCGCCATATATATATATATATATATATATATATATATATATATATATATATATATATATATATATAACACTTAAGCATTTGTATCGACATTGAATTAGACTTCATATAACAAGTATATGTCTGCATATGTTGTCAAATTTTATAAATCCGGCACTGGCTACTGCACTTGAGTAAACATAACCTCAAAATATATCTAGTTAATAACCTAGCTAGAAAAAAATTGACGAATCTAATATGATTTCTTTGATACAACTAAGTCTAACAATCACTTATACTTACAACATTACACTTACGGTTTTAACACTTTACACTCACACTTACATTTAGGGAAATAGCCTTAATGTGCTTTTCGCCTTAAAATAAAAAAAAAATAAAAAAAGAATGTTTTGTTTAACTTTGTGACGACCTCGACAGAGGGATTTGACATTTTGTATTTCGGCCTGAAGACAAAACAGTAAAGTTTCGAAACCGCGGTAGCCTTTTCGATGTGAGTAAATAGACCACTAGACGGAAGAAAATATGCCATAATCCTAATTATTGAAATATGTGGTCCGATGATAGCCATAAAGTAGTCTATATTTTAACGTTAATTATGATCGTGAATTCAAATCTTCAATAAAGTGTAAAATTAAGTAGTTTCACCTTTCGGCCAGTACCGCGACTGTCTACGTTTTTGCATGGTTAAATTATTAATAATTAAGATTGCAGTAGCAGGTCGTGGCTTCGTTCGCTGTTTTTTTGCTAAAAATATTATAAATGTAGTAATTATATTAAATAATCATTTAAAATAAATTACACGTTTATTAATATAATATAGCAGTATTAATGAAATTATCGATCAATACTCTAAGTAAGTAATGTAGAAATAAGAATGTTTATTGAACCCAATATTGCACGTCCGTTTAATTTAACGTATGTCATAAACTAAAGACAAAACTGCTCTTATCATTGCTATAATCATCATTCGTAGTAAAAAATGGATTCTAATCTGGAATGAGATTAGTGTTTTTGCAGGAGATGCCATACTAACTTTGGTGTTATTTATTTATTTAAAAATTTAATTAATATTGTTATTTTAGGACATTGGATAAATTATTTCAAAATAAAATGTAGTATTTTTTTTTGTTTTTAGTTTAGTTTTGACATCATTTTTTTTTATACTGAATGGATGTCATTAAACTATTCATGCTTGTATTTACGTCGTTCATTTACATTTACGTTGTTTTAAATTGACTAGATGTACATTGTTGTAAGAAGGTCCCCTGAAAATTTAAAGTTTCTAGCTATATAGTAGTCTCGTTTGTACGTTGATTATTAAAGTCGGACTGGGCAAGTAGTTTAATGGCGTTAAAATCAAAATTTTGCGATATCCTTTTTAAGTGCACACGTAAACGATGAAACGAAGGTTTCTCTACAAATTTCAAATCTAGCTTTTACAGTTTTGGGCTGTGCGTTCATTATGAATAAGGACATCTTTATAAATATACATAGAAATAACAAATTTTACTTGAATTTTGTAATTTGTAAAAACATTTACGTATTTTTCTCCATTTTGTTGTTGTTTTTTTTAACGCGAGCATAGAGTTTTTGACTTTCGTGGGCGCTACCTTAAGTGCCATACGTAATTTTTTTCAGTCTGATAATACGACAAACTAAACATTTATCACAGGCCTGCCAACTGTTAAACTGATTTGTTGTTTACCGTTTCTTTGTTGTTAAGTTCATCGAAGAAATTGATTTCAGATTTTTGAAGGTTTATCCTTTTCCAGTTCCGCCGGTACAGAAATAGCGCCAATTAAAATTTTCTTCTCGAAGATGTTAATTTCATAATTTTCACCAAAATAACGACGAAAGAATTTAATTGTATAGATGTATAGATTATTTAGAGACCGCTTGTAGCTTATTAAAACTACTTCCTTGTTACATAACGAGGCGGAGTGAAGGCGAGTTGTAAGACGGGTTCTAGGGCATTCACGTGTCTAAGAGAGTCTGGCCGGCTTTATCTCCTTCACGCAATTAAAACGGTTTTCCTATTAAAACGTTGTTTACTTTCTGATCGGCATTTTATACACCATCTTTTATAGCAATTGATGGAGCTGCCAAATCAGTTAGAAATTGTATTAAAAAAAAGCATCCTTTTGTCAAGAACATGTTGAGACAAAATACTTTATCAGGATTTGAAATGGCCATTTTGAAAATATTGACGGATTTTGTTCGTTTTTTTTGTGTTTAACGTCCGACTATTGTGTACACTTGGGTTAATCCAGACGATGGGATGATTTATAGCGTATGAAAATGCCAAGCCCTGCCCGGATATCGAACCCGGGTCCTCGGGGTGAAAGCATAGTACGCTATCAACTAGGCCACCGAGGCGGCGGATTTTATTCGGGTAATGTACTCTGAGCTATTATCAGAATCGATTTTTAAACAAAGTTAGAATCCAATCGTGAGTGTGTGTGTGTGTGTGTGTGTGCGCGCGCGCCCATTTTGAAACTGTTGATGGATTTTGTTCGGGTTTTTGTGTGTTTAACGTCCGACTATTGTGCACACTTGGGCTAATGCAGACGATGGGATGATTTATTGCGTATGAAAATGCCAAGCCCTGGCCGGGAATCGAACCCGGGTCCTCGGGGTGAAAGCCTAGTATGCTATCAACCGAGGCGGCGAATGTAGCTTTTATTCGGGTAATGTAGCTATTATCAGAATCGATTTTTAAACAGAGTTAGAATCCAATCGTGTGTGTGTGTGCGCGCGCGCGTATTCCTTTACGCATGTAACAATATAAATTACAGTACATTGAAAACCCGTGTACACCCACAATTCGCCATATCGCATTTGGCTTCAAGGTGGTCCTGGCACCAAATCTGAAGTCGCAAGATGCCAGATGTGATTTTGACGAAACGCCTGAACATTATTTCTTCTGTAAGTAGTTGTTGAATGTCGAACGAACGTACACTGTTTTCAACTGTAATTCAAATTTTTTTTACCATCGTTTAGCGTTCGTAATTTTGTTCCGATTTGATTCAAACATCGCCCGAGAATCGATTTTGACAATAGCGTGAACACTCGCATTACCCAGCAAAATTAGTTTAACAGTCACAAAATTGCTTCCGTTTTAAATTTTAAAGAAGCCACCGTTTTTGGTTCTTATACTTTTTTGAATATCCGATTTCACCGTGTTTTAATCGGCTTTGAAATCTACGTAAATTAGCTTTTTATAGTCCATTGAAAAAACGGAAATGTATCGTGACGGCGGTCGGGGTTCATTTTCGAATTTTTAAAATAATTCAAACATTTAAATGTACACTGAAATTCAAGTAAAATCGCATTTTTTTGCTTCTGTGATCTGAAAACTGTTGCCCGTCAAACTGTCAAGACTGGTAATTTTCAAGGCCATTAGTAACCAAGCGAATCGAGGTTTGTTACGCAGTTTTGACAGATTGTTTTGGAATTTGGTAAGGAGGTACCCTGTACAAAGCCCGAACGACGTGTATGTCAGATTTGTTCCCATTCACTTCCATTTCAAAATGGCGGCCTCTGATTTACAACAATGTACGCATTTTAGCCAAACGCATTGACAGATTGTTTTGAAATTTGGTACGGAGGTACCCTGTATAAAGCCCGAACGACGTGTATGTAAGATTTGTTCCCATTCACTTCCATTTCAAAATGGCGGCCTCTGATTTACAACAATGTACGCATTTTAGCCAGACGCATTGACAGATTGTTGCGAAATTTGGTACAGAGGTAGCCTGTATAAAGCTCGAACGACGTATATGTAAGATTTGTTCCCATTCACTTCCGTTTCAAAATGGCGGCCTCTGATTTACAACGGTGTACGCATTTTAGCCAGACGCATTGACAGATTGTTTTGAAATTTGGTACGGAGGTACCCTGTATAAAGCCCGAACGACGTGTGTGTAAGATTTGTTCCCATTCACTTCCGTTTCAAAATGGCGGCTTTTGATTTACAACAGTACGCATTTTTAGCCAGACGCATTGATAGATTTTGAAATTTTCATACGAAGGTATTTGTATAAAGGCTAAAAGTGTAAGATTTTCACCCTTTTGTTTCCGTTGTGGCCTCTGGTTTGAAGAGGGTACGCAGTTTTATTTCGGAGAAAGCATAAAATTTACAATAAAGTTGGTCCAGTAATATTTTCGTAAATGTTACGGTTACCAGTTGCATTGGCGGAAAAGGTTACGCATTCTGATGTTAATGAAGAACATACAGCGAGATCTACTGTTTCTTTTTTTAACTACTAGCACTGCTTTGTAGTACAGTTCCGTAAAGTAAAATTTCTAAAAAAATTCAACAAAGCTGTAGTACCACAATTGTTCAACAGAGTGTATAATTTTAACTAAAACTTAACGCGGATATTTTATTATTTTTGTACCGTAAAACGTTTAGTTATGCGATAGATAACCTCTTTATTCAGACTTTTATTGTGCGCTTTTCGCTTTAAACACATTTGACCGACAGTAAAGTTATTGCATAAGATCACAACGGGATTGCTTCCAGTCAAGGAGTTATTTTTAACCGAGCCGACGCATCATGTCAATCGTGCGGAGTTCGTCTCTTTTAATTTACAGTGTCAATATAATTGACTTCATTTAGCCAACACAATGGCTTCACATTTTCTTCGTTTCCATTCATTGCGAATTATTTGTAAGTGGACTGTTTGAATAAATCAGTAAATAATAATGGCGGCACGAGGTTGTCTCGTTGACGGGATGGAAGCTAATTTTCGGAAAATAATTTTTTTCAGTCTTACAGGTTTTTTTTTGAAATTCTGATTTCAACTGATCATAATCAGGAATAAAATGTGTATATAAATCAGTGGCGGGTAATTTTAGTGACAAATGTCAAATTCCCTATCGAACGGTGTAACTTCCAAAACTATGCAGCAAGTACAGCAACAAAGCTGCACAAATTGTTCTTCTGGGTACGATGTAAGCCTACCTATTATGCAGTATTATTACGTTCAGCACACTACTGGTATCAAAGAACAATTGTGACAAGCAGCTATTTTAAATTCTGATTTTACCATCGTAATCACAATTAAAATCTGCGTGTATCAGCATTTCCAATAGTATTTTCAAATTGCATTGAAAATACAAAATGAACCCTGACCGCTGTCAAAAAGTTCCAGTGAATTTTGAAAATTTGAAATACTAATTTTTTCAGTTTTTAACGCTGATTGCGATGGCTAAATAGATTTCCAAAAACTACGAATTTTGCTGGTTAACGAACTTGTCCGAGTTGTTACCAACATCGATTTTTGTGTCGTTTGAATCAAATCAGAAATAATATCGGGGATGGAAAGCGCCATCTTTATTTAAGGGGAATTTAAAGCCGAGGAAATTTGTCAAGGGGTAGCACCAATAAGCCGCCTAAATTTAACCTTAGGCCATTAAAGTGTTATGAACCCACACGACTATATGGAAAAGATAAAGAAAATCTTACAAGCTGGATACTGCCAAGCTGTTTGCAGGGACCGAAATACAATTGGAAGAAACTACCAAGACTAGGATCAAAGAAACACCAATAGACGAAGATATGTAGTTAGTACTGTTAATTCTCCTGTGCGAAAACTGAAAAAATATCTTGTTTTTTTAAGATGATACAGAGTATAGTTCAAGAACTGGTTCTTGTGTCAAGAATTCGCAGCATTTACACCAGAAATTGGAAGATACAAAGATTGATGTGGGAGACGTTTTATTCAGTTTTGATTTCATGTCTTTATTTCCCAATGTTCCTGTAGATCTAGTACTCAGTGGTGGACATCCTCTTTACGTTATTGATCTTGCGAGACTTTATTTAAAAAAATATTCTCTTTCAGTGGCCAAATATATAGGCAAAGCTATTGTGCTCCTACGGGTTCCTCTCCTTCACCAGCAATGTCTTTATGGTATTTTTTGAGAGGGAGGCATTGAATGATGTTATGTTTACGACACAGTAAGACACAAGCTTAATAACCTTCCGGCTTTCTTCAGTTCTATGCATCCCAAAATAGATTTCACATTAGAATTAGAGGAAAACTCCAGTCTACCTGTTTTAGATGTGTTACTCACTAAACAACAGAATGGTTATTTTCCTTACACTGTTTACAGAAAACGTACACACATTAACAGATATTTGATTGCTGCGTCTAACCATCACCCTGCACAAATTCAGGTGCCAGCTAAAGTTTATTTGTTTTGGCTGTCATCGAGTGACTGACGGAAGTGTAAGGATCAGGAGTGCATCACTCCGACAGAGGCGCGTAGGAAGAATATGTTATTAACAGTATCATTTCTCGCGTACAGGACCCTCCATTTAAAAATGAAGAACGTGAGAAGGAAGAACAGAAGAAGCCTTACGTAGATGTGTCACTGATGGGATCAGCAGAGCTCTTAAAAAAACACAACTTTCGAGGCATTTCAAGCTCCACTTCATTAATAAGCTTCTTGGCAATACTAAAGTTAAAATCAGGTTGTATAATTGCAGCTTTTATAGCGTTTCATGTAAGGATGAATCTCAGATTGGAGGAACATAAACATGGGATTAAAAACACACATAGTACCTCCGCTCAGCATCAGAGAGAACCCGGTCTCAAGGTAGATTTTGAGACAGGCAGACATCTACTGTGGAAAATTATAAGATCAGGATTGCTAGAGAGGCCGTCAATGTAGATAAACAGGATGGACTAAAAGCAGACAGATAGCTACTTTGGAAAATTATAAGACTAGGATTGTTAGACAGGCCGTCGATGTAGATAAACAGGGTGGACTAAAAGCAAACAGATAGCTATTTTGGAAAATTATAAGACCATGATTGTTAGAGAGGCCGTCGATGTAGATAAACAGGGTGGACTAAAAGCATACAGATAGCTATTTTGGAAAATTATAAGACCAGGATTGTTAGACAGGCCGTCAATGTAGATAAACAGGATGGACTAAAAGCAGACAGATAGCTACTTTGGAAAATTATAAGACCAAGATTGCCAGAGAGGCCGTCAATGTAGATAAACAGGGTGGACTAAAAGCAGACAGATAGCTACTTTGGAAAATTATAAGACCAGGATTGTTAGACAGGCCGTCAATGTAGATAAACTGGATGGACTAAAAACAGACAGATAGCTACTTTGGAAAATATAAGACCAGGATTGTTAGACAGGCCGTCAATGTAGGTAAACAAGGTGGACTAAAAGCAGACAGATAGCTACTTTGGAAAATTATAAGACCAGGATTGTTAGACAGGCCGTCAATGTAGATAAACTGGATGGACTAAAAACAGACAGATAGCTACTTTGGAAAATATAAGACCAGGATTGTTAGACAGGCCGTCAATGTAGGTAAACAAGGTGGACTAAAAGCAGACAGATAGCTACTTTGGAAAATTATAAGACCAGGATTGTTAGACAGGCCGTCGATGTAGGTAAACAAGGTGGACTAAAAGTAGACAGGTACTTTGGAAAATTGCAAGACCAGGATTGTTAGAAAGGCCGTCGATGTAGATAAATAGGGTGGACTAAAAGCAGACAGATAGCTACTGTAGGATATTATAAGACCAGGATTATTAGACAGGCCGTCGATGTAGATAAAGAGGGTGGACTAAAAGCAGACAGATAGCTACTGTAGGATATTATAAGACCAGGATTATTAGACAGGCCGTCGATGTAGATAAAGAGGGTGGACTAAAAGCAGACAGATAGGTACTTTGGAAAATTATAAGACCAGGATTGTTAGACAGGCTGTCGATGTAGATAAAGAGGGTGGACTAAAAGTAGGACAGATAGCTACTGTGGGAAATTATAAGACCAGGATTGTTAGAGAGGCCGTCAATGTAGATAAACTGGGTGGACTAAAAGCAGACAAATAGCTATTTTGGAAAATTATAAGACCAGGATTGTTAGAGAGGCCGTCGATGTAGATAAACAGGGTGGACTAAAAGCAGACAGATAGCTATTTTGGAAAATTATAAGACCAGGATTGTTAGAGAGGCCGTCATTGTAGATAAACAGGGTGGACTAAAAGCAGATAGATAGCTACTTTGGAAAATTATAAGACCAGGATTGTTAGAGAGGCTGTCGAACTAAATAAATAGGGTGGACTAAAAGCAGACAGATAGCTACTTTGGAAAATTATAAGACCAGGGTTGTTAGACAGGCCGTCGATGTAAATAAATAGGGTGGACTAAAAGCAGACAGATAAATACTGTGGAAAATTATAAGACCAGGATTGTTGTTATACAGGCCGTCGAAGTAGATATACAGGATGGAATAAAGGCAGACAGATTGCTACTGTGGAAAATTATAAGACCAGGATTGTTAGACAGGCCGTCGATGTTGGTAAACAAGGTGAACTAAAAGTAGACAGATAGGTACTTTGGAAAATTACAAGACCAGGATTGTTAAACAGGCCGTCGATGTAGGTAAACAAGGTGGACTAAAAGTAGACAGATAGGTACTTTGGAAAATTACAAGACCAGGATTGTTAGAAAGGCCGTCGATAGGGTGGACTAAATAGTAGGTACGTCGTCCGTGCCTGCTTTTTGGAGGATTGCCTTAAATTGTATTGGAACTGGGTGTAACCGTGCTTAGACCTTTGTCAATGTAATTGGACCTTATCAGCCTGTTTAACGGCGGGTATATCTACGTCAGCTAATACACAGCCCATTTTCTATTCGAGTCACACGGTGTTTATAAAAAAACTGGCAAGTGGAAGTTTCTTCAGTTCGACTTCAGACTTGGAAACGAGAATAACCTCGGAAGATTCGATTTTGGGAAACGTCGGAACAATGTTTCTTCTAAAAACAAATGTGTCGAACTGATGCACGCCGGTGTTCAATGTAAATTCACATTTTTCCACCCGTGAAGGAATATGTACGAAAAAGTAATCACGCTAAGGTCATTATCGGTGCTAATTTCCCAGGTCTCAGTCTTACCATGATACATAAGTTTGAACACCTCCTGTAGTGTAAAATTAGCTGTTAAACAACGTCTATCTTACAGAAATATTTGTTTATGGTATTACTTTTAATGATTATATGAAAGTTTATCATATCCTAATATGTACAGTAAGAGCGCCATCTCCTTCATTTATAGAACTTTTTTTGTAATACTCTATATAGCGTAAGAGAAATCTGTCAATCAAATAAAAAATATGAAATTTTCAAAATTCTTAATTGAAGCATATTTTTAAACTACATTAAAATGTTTAAATATGTAAAATTATTGAATTGATTAATCCTTCTCCTCCTCCTCTTCCTTCTCTTCCTGCTCCTCTTCCCTCTCCTCCTCTTCATTCTTCTCCGCCTCCTTTTCCTTCTGCTCCTCCTGTTCCTTTTCCTCCTTCTTTTTATTCTCCTCTTCTTCCTTTTCCTCTTTCTTCTTCTCTTCCTTCTCCTCCTCCGCCTCTTCCTTCTGCTCCTCCTGTTCCTTTCCCTCCTTTTCCTTCCCCTCTTCTTCCTTCTCCTCTTTCTTCTCCCCTCTTCTTCCTTCTCCTCCTCTTCCTTCTTCCTTTTCCTCTTTCTTTTCCTCCTCTTCTTTCCCTCCCTCCTCTTCCTTCTCCTGCTGCTCTTCCTCCTGCTCCTCTTCCCCCCTCCTCGTCCTTCTCCTCTTCTTTCTTCTGCTCCTCTTGTTCCTTTTCCTCCTTTTTCTTCACCCCTTCTTCTTCCTTTCCCTCTTTCTTCTCCCCCTCTTCTTCCTTCTCTTTCTTCTCCTCCTCTTCCTTCTCTTTCTCCTCTTCCTTCTCCTCTTCTTTCTGCTCCTCCTCCTTCCGCTCCTCTTTCTTATCCTTTTCTTCCTTCTCCTCCTCCTCGACTTGTTCTTGTTTCTGAGACTTACTTATCCAACTGTAGTACTATATCTTAAATTACAACTGTAGTAAAAAAAAAAAAAAAAGAATTAATTTTCTGTGCTTAAAGGTCTTGTGTATTTCTTTTGTTACTTTATAGTATTTTTAATAATCGATCCTCTTCATTCTATCGACTTGGCCTTTCTACTCCTTTCTTCTTGCTTTCACAAACCTCAGATTGACTTGTATTTCTAAATTATGTTCTTCATGTCGTTACTTAAGTTGTAATTTATTGTAGCTACATAATTAAAGTGGCTCCATCTGTTTTCTAATATTCTAGAACGTTCTTTTGTAAAAATTGCAGTCAATTGTCATTTTAATAAATTAAATGATTTATTGAAAACATTTGTTAAATAATGTTGTTATTGTGTCCTGGAGTAAAGTTTGAGGAAAATCTATCACAAGGAAATTGATTTTAAAGTTTGACCTGAACTGAGAGCTTTTTCACGTTCAAATAAAATTATTTGAAACTTCAATTAAATGAAAACTTGAACATCCAAACAAAACGTATGTCTCGCTATTTTACCTAAAAATCAGCTTGAGTTCAATTTTACAAAATCGGCATATTTAATTTTGCTCTGATATTAGGCGTATCTGGAGATTCATAATCATGGTAACAAAGATTAAATAATTAATTAATTAATAATTAAATAATTTAATTTTAGGATTTATTTTTCCTTTACCGTTTTACTCCGTGATCGTAAATTTCCTTATCGCTGCACTGATTTGATATATGAATATTCAAAAAGCTATGTGATCAGAATTCGAAAACTATTGACGAAAAACTGGAAAATCTACCTGATTTCTTAAATTCGGTACTTTCAGAGTTGACACAAACTTTGGTTTGCCGCCTCGGTAGCCTAGTTTATAGCGTACTGGGCTTTCACCCCGAGGACCCGGGTTCGATACCCGGCCAGGGCTTGGCATTTTCATACGCTATAAATCATCCCATCGTCTGCATTAACCCAAGTGTGCACAATAGTCGGACGTTAAACAAAAAAAAAACAAAAAAAAAACTGGTCATGTGATAAATTCGAAATACGAGGTGTGTTCAGAAAGTAACGAGAATTTTTAAATTTCGCGGGCTTGGAGAGTCAGATTATCAAACATTTTTTTTATTATGTTGGTATACATGCCCTTGAAATATGATAAAACTTTCAGCTGTTTTCATTGTTGACTTTGTCTGTGATAGCCTCTGAGGTTAGACATGTTTTTATGAGCTCGGCGATTTTCGTTTGTTAAAAGTAATAGATCATAGAATTTGTATCAAATTTTGCGTAAAAAATGGAATAAAGTGTAACAAAGTGTGTGAAATGTTAACAAAGGCCTATGGTGAGTCTGCTATGAGTAAAGCAAGAGTTTACGAGTGGTATAAGAGTTTCCAAGAAGGCCGTGAAGACGTTGAAGATGACGAACGCCTTGGACGCCCCAGCACATCAATAACCGATGAAAACGTGGAAAAAGTGAAAGAAATGGTTATGAACAATCGCCGAATCACAATTAGAGAGGTCGCTGATGATGTTGGCATATTGATTGGATCATGTCATGACATTGTTTTCAATGTTTTGTGTATGAAACGCGTGGCAGCAAAATTCGTTGCAAAATTGTTTAATTTTGAACAAAAACAGCGGCGAATGGAAGTTGCTCAGGAGTCACTAAATGAAGTCAACGACGATGCAGAATTACTGAAACGTATTATAACAGGTAACGAAACATGGGTTTACGGATATGACATCGAAACTAAGACTCAATCATCCCAGTGGAGGCATTTCGGCTCGCCAAGACCGAAAAAGGCTCGACAAGTGCGTTCGAACGTGAAGGTTATGCTCACTGTGTTCTTCGATATTAATGGCATAGTGCACCATGAATTCCTACCACCAGGTGAAACGGTCAATAAAGAGTTCACACTTCATTGCTTGTTCGTGAATTTTTGGCCAAAAACAGTACTGTAACGATGCCCCAGCCTCCATATTCGCCAGACATGGCTCCGTGTGACTTTTTCCTATTTCCAAAAATAAAGAGAACCTTAAAGGGCCGTCGTTTTACAGCCGTAGAAGACATTAAAAGCTCATCGCGGAAAGAACTAAAGGCTATCTCAAAGATCGAGTTTGAGAAGTGTTTCGAGGATTGGAAGAAGCGCTGGCACAAGTACATAATCTCCAATGGGGCTATTTTGAAGGCGACAACATCAATGTAGAAGAATAAATAAATATTTTGTTTAAAAAAATTAAAGTTCTCGTTACTTTCTGAACACACGTCGTACAGTAAAAAGAAATTTCGAAATAAATCGTGGGATAAAATAAACAGTAGTCTAGTTGTTTCCGATTTTATCAGTTTCTTCTATTTCAGTCGTTCTGAAGCATCTTCAGTAATGATCAAAATTTTGAAGAAGAAATTTAGACTGAATTCCCGGGTTTCCTCTTTTTTTAACAGCTTTCGATCCGATGATAAATTTAATGAACAAAATCAGCGTGTAAGAAAGTTTGTGTATATTTGTGCTCCGGGTAAACGTTTATTTCGTAATATTTTCTGTCATTAACGTAATTTTATAATAATTAATCTGTGATACATATTTTATCCACTGTATAGAGAAGCATTTAAATCTTTTTTATGTACCTTCTTACTTTAGCGATAGCACCAGTCTGAGCAGAGGGATAGGCCGGCTGTATGTTATCTTGTTGACTTCTCTGAGGTTATCGTAAGGTCGTCGTGCTATGGTCAAGTTGTTGACACTAATGATAACATAAAACTCACCAATAAATTGTTAATTTGGTTTGTAAACCGCGAAATTAGGAACCGGAAGAAAACTTTAGCTGATGTTTGGCTGTAACAGCGCGTTGCCCAATAGCATAGAGAGAGTTCCGGTAAAACTTCGGTTCAGTGCGAGCTGGTATTCCAGAATGATCACAACCAGTGGCACAGAATAATTGACCGCGCGAAACGAGGTTTAAATTTCAACTTATCCGACATTTTGTTTGTTTCTTACACAGTTTTGGCCAAACGCATTGACCGATTGTTTTGAAATTTGGTACGAAGGTACTTTGTATAAATCCAGAACTACGTGCGTGGATTGTTTTGAAATTTGGTACGAAGGTACTTTGTATAAATCCAGAACTACGTGCGTGTAAAATGTTTCCCCATTCGTTTCCGTTTCAATATGACGACCTCTGATTCAACGGTAACGAGTGTACGCAGTTTTGGCCAAACGCATTGACCGATTGTTTTGAAATTTGGTACGAAGGTACTTTGTATAAATCCAGAACTACGTGCGTGTAAAATATTTCCCCATTTTTTCCGTTTCAATATGACGACCTCTGATTCAACGGTAACGAGTGTACGCATATTTAGCCAAACGCATTGACCGATTGTTTTGAAATTTGGTACAAAGGTACTTTGTATGAAGCTCAAAGATTTTTTCCATTCGCTTCTGTTTTAAGATAGCCTCTAACGATGTGAGTTTAGTTGCTGGCTGTTTCCTGTAATAGGCCTCCTCGGTGGCCTAGTTGATAGCGTACTGGGCTTTCACCCCCGAGGACCCGGGTTCGATTCCTGGCCAGGGCTTGGCATTTTCATACGCTATAAATCATCCCATTGTCTGCTTTAGCCCAAGTGTGCACAATAGTCGGACGTTAAAAAAAAAAGTTTCCTGTAATACTAGCTGAACGGCAAAACGTATTATAATTTTGACCGCTTCATGGAGAAAGAGCGGTTTCATTTCTAATAAAATTGGTGGAAAATGTTACTTGCTGTCTCAGAACGGTGGCGACACTGCGAGGTCTGCTGTATTGTTCTTTGAAGTGTTATTGACAAGGCAACTTTATTTCGTCTACACGATACAACCAGATCCGATATAACTAAGCCTTATACCCTTCGATATCGACGCATTATAGAGATTCCTGACTAATCACGGATGCTATCAAGCAGTTAAAGATTTCGCCGGTGTAGTCGGTTTGTGATAAAAGTTGGAACGGCTTATTGTAGAATAACAGTGATGCAACACCAATGACGTTAAAACTGTTATACGTAAAAACTTGTACGTTAGGTTCAGAAATGCATGCCTTGAAGGTCTCATCGCGTTGCCTGTGAGCGCTGGTCGCATCCTGTTAAAATATTTGTACAGTAGAATATCGATTATCCAAAATAATCGACTCATGTTGATATATATACAGTTAATACATGTGATCGAATAGGTTTTGTATTTTAAATTACAGTGCTTCGTCTTAAAAAAAATAACTTCTTTAGAGTTTTTTAAGTGTGTGTGTGTGTGTGTGAGAGAGAGAGAGAGAGAGAGTGAGAGCACTCTAAACTTATTCAAACTTGGCACAAGAATCGATTTTGGCAATAGCTTGGTCATGATCATTACCCAGCAAAGCGGTTCAACGATTTCAAAATGACAACAATTTTAAAGAAATTCATAACTGTTTTATCCTATACTTTTTGAAAATCCGATTTCACCATTAAACGCCGCATAAATCAGCGCTTTAAATTTCATCGAATTATTTCCAGTGTAATTCAAATAATCGCGGCACGCAGCTGTCTCGCTGACGTGTGAAAAGTATTTTTCACTGTAGAATGTGAAAAGTATTTTTCTTTGTCTTAACCTTTTTTGAAATTATAACTACACCAACATAATCAGCATTAAAATCGGCATGTATTTGCTTTGACGAAAGCAACAATGGCGTCGTCAAAAAATTTGAAAATTCAATGCTAATTTGTACAGTTTTTAACGCTGATTACAATTCAATGATCGGGTTTACAAAAAAGTTTTTAAAGATTTGAAATAGTCGTCATTTTGTAACGGTTAAAAGAATTTCACTGGTCAACGAACTTGTCCAAGTTACCGTAAACGATTTCTGAGCCAAGTTTTAATCAAACCCGACCAAAACGAAAGTGATTGTGTTAAAAAAAACACAGAAATTTCAACGAGCCACTGAAAAAGTGATCCCGATGTTTCAGAATCGTTACTTAGTCAAGATCTCTTCTCCAATAGCTCATTACTCTATAGAAATTCATTAAAAAACGTAAGATGAAATGATAGGTGGAAAATACTTTGGAAATTCGCTTCTATCACGTCACGAAATAAATTATATTTTAATTTAATTCCTAATTAGCGACTTATTATTATTTATATTATTTTTCTAAGTAAAAATTTACTACATTTAGAAAATTGGCTTCTGTCGAAGCGAAGCCGGCGCATTTCGCTATTGTTTACAAATAAAATTATATTTAAAAAAATTCGTATTAGAACTGCATCGACGGACAATAGTGGGAACACTAAACAAATTTGAAGATAGGTGTTTTGTGTTTTAAAAACTCCAGATTGTATAAAAGTATATGTTAATCAGTTTAATGGAACTTATGTATGAGTCACCGTGACAAGAAACAATAGATCGTGTACAAACATATTCAGGCACGTTACAACATCGATGGTCTATTGTGTTGAATTACTAAGATAAGCCTCTTACTGGCACTCGAAGAAATAGAGAAACATGTTGAAAGTAGCGATGCGCGATTACAGAGATGTTTTACTCTCGATTGTATTGGACTCTTCAGTCGTTACTTTGACGATTGTTTTTCTATCCGAGTCCTCCGACTCGCTGAGTAAACACAACTAGTTTAGTTTTGTTGTTCATCGACAAAACAATCGAATGAATCGTCAATTTACAACCGAAACTGATGTTGCCGGAAATGTTTAATAAATATTCCAACTAAACGGCTAATGCCTTTTCTGTTTTTCCTTTTTCTATGTTTTTTTGTTGTTGTTATTTTAAGGCGAAAAACACATTAAGGCTATTATCGCCTCCTAAATGTAAGTGTGAGTGTAAAGTGTAAAGTCGTAAGTGTAGTGTTGTAAGTGTGTGTTAGACTCGGGTACCGCGAGGGACGTCTAAATCCTCTCAATAGCACCTATTGAGCTGCACCAGCTAGTTGCGCCCCCTGTGGGGTCTTATATTATGACGAATCGTCTGTATTAGCACAAGTGTGCACAATAGTCGGATATTAATTTTTATAAATATATATATATATATATATATATATATATATATATATATATATATATATATATATATATATATATATTATGACGAGTATAAGAAACCCTTCAGTTAAGTTTGACGTCTGCGTGGTAAATGGTATATATTTTTCACACATACATACATACTTAAACGTTTTGAAACCTGTTATCTAAATTTTTAATTTATTTTTACTGTTATAGTTTGTTGTTGTTGTTTTTGTTGTTATTTTTTTCTTAAGTAAAATTTTGTTCAATTTTTTTTTTAATATATTTTCATTTTTCGTGACGGCGATGATAACCTGAACGGTTTTTCGCCGGAAAAAAAATGTTTTTGAAAATCCGATTTCGCCATCGTAATCAGCGTTTTAAAATCCGTTGAAATTAAAAAACGTTTTTAACATCGGTCATGATTTATTTTCAATTTAATTCGGTTAAGTGTTAGTATATGCAAATGCAGATTTATATGCTGCTCGATAGTGAGATCAGAATTTCAAAAAAAAGTAAGATAAAGAAAATACTTTGGAAATTCGCTTCAATCACGTCATGAAATAAATTATATTTTAATTTAATTCTAAATTAGCGACTTATTATTATTTATATTATTTGTATAAGTAAAATTTACAATTTTGCTATCATCCCTTGAATTATACTAAGCAGTGCGTGCAATAGTTTTCTGTATTATTATTTTTTTATTTTACTTCGTAAAGTTGTTAGTAAGTATGTTTTTGAGTTTGTAGATTTTGTTTTTTGCTTTGTATATGTTAGGCCACGAAATCTGTTTTATTATTATAATTATTACTTAGCAAGACGTAAGAAAACATTAAAATGAAGAATATAATAACAATAAAAGAAAAAGAGATATTATTATCTCTTTCTTATATAATAATATTATAGATTTCTAATATATAATAATAATACAAATCTTATCAGGGAAACATTAACTAATACATTCTCCAAAGTTCAGTTCATGGGAGAACTCTCCATCCCTTTTGAGATTAAAACAGGAGTCCGACAAGGAGATGGACTCTCCATTGCTATTTAATTGTGCTCTAGAAAAAGTAATTAGAGAGTGGAACGTGAATACGCATAGTGGAATCAGACTAGGAACTAAGAACAAAGGAATTAAGGTAAATTGTTTGGCTTTTGCGGATGACATGGCCTTACTAGCTGAGACATTGGAAGAAGCTAAGGAACAGACTCTTGAACTCCAGAAGCAAGCGTTAAAAATGGGACTTAAAAAACCACCAAAAAAGCTTCAAATGGGAGAACAATACATTGAGATAGTGAAAGAATTCAAATATCTTGGGGAATGGATCAGCTGGAACGCTCTAGAGAAAAAAGCTATGGAATCTAGGAGAAATAAAGTTGAATTAGCCTTCCAACTTACCAAGGACACATACAACAAGAAGTCCCTCTCCTGGAATACAAAGATAAGGCATTATCATACTGTAATTAAACCAGAAGCCTTATATGCAGCTGAAACATTATCTCTCACAACCTAGGGCCCACTGGAAAGGCTGGAGATCAAAGAAAGAAAGATATTACGAAAAATCTTAGGCCCCAAATTCCGTAACAACCAATTACTCCACATC
Source organism: Callitettix versicolor (assembly GCA_022606455.1). Lineage (NCBI taxonomy): Eukaryota > Metazoa > Arthropoda > Insecta > Hemiptera > Cercopidae > Callitettix > Callitettix versicolor. The sequence continues at coordinate 88,563,159 of CM040190.1, forward strand.
AGTAATGAAACTCTTTACCAAAAAATTAAAACACTATCAGACACAATGAGAAAAAGGAGAATTGATTTTTATGGGCACATCCTCCGAATGGACAAAAATAGACTAACCAAAAAGATATTTGACTACTTTCCAAGTAGAAGAGCCAAACCACTTTGGTTTAGAGAAACGGAGAAAGACATGACAGAACTGCAGATCACTGACACTATGCTCATGGACAGAACAGCCAAAACAGTAACCAAGGACAAGAAGCAACGGTTCCAAGGCAAAGTCAAATCCAAGCGAACGATCCAAATCTCTGACAAAGAAAGAAAAGCAAGATCACAGCGTATGAGGCAATACTGGGCTACGAGGAAGGCACAGAACATTAAGAAGTGATTGATTTAGTGTACTCCAAAGTTGGGTGAAACAAATAGAGAGAGAATAATAATAATAATAATCATAATAATATTTCTTTCTTCTTCTCTTCGTTTCACCCTCTTTGAGGTACGCTGAATCAATCATTTCTTGTGCGCTGTACTTTTCTTTGTTCCCAGTAGCTCTTCATTCTTTCCGATCTTCTTTTCCTCTCCTCTTCCGAAATGACAGGTTTAGGTTTTATTTTGGTTTTATCTTGGAATCTTATTCTTTCATCCTTGGTACCTATCTTAACAGTTTGGTCAAGCAGTGAATTTTCTGTAATTTTTAATTCTATTAGGTCTTTTTCAATTTCTTTAAACTAGTTCGGTTTTGTTTTTCAATTATGGAAAAAATCAAACACACGTTTCGTCAATCTATTGGAGTTCATTCTAAGAAGATGGCCGTAAAAATTTATTCTCCTTTTTCTCATAGTATCTGACAGTTTTTCAATTTTCTTATAGAGAGCTTCATTTCTTATATATACTACCTTATTATCCTGAAATTTTAATATTTCTTTATTATAATATCTTTATATAAGATAAGAATATTATATTATCTTTATATAATATAATATAATGAGAAAAATATAATACAATAAAAAAAAATAGAGTGAAGTTAACAGATAGAGACGTCGAAACAAAAACGTTTCCTAATATATATATATTCCCTGATATACATTTAGTAGGCGGAACAAAAACGTTCCCTGATATACATTTGGTAGATGAAACAAAAACGTTCCATGATTTACGTTTACTAAGCAAAACAAAAAATTTTTCCTAATATATATATATATTTAGTAGGGGGAACAAAAATGTTCCCTGATATACATTTAGTAGACGAAACAAAAACATTCCCAGATAAGTGATGAAAGTTGAATAAACGTTTGAAACACTTTTATTAATGAAATAACTTTGTGCTGTTGAAACATCCATCATAGTAAGTCCTTGACCTGATGGAAGTGAATTTAGGAAAAAAATATCTTATACCTTTTTGGATTTATGGTTTCAGCATAAAAATTAACAAAAATGAACCATGACTGCTGTTATATTTTTATTTGTCTTAAATCCAATTTGGAATCACAGGATACACTCAAGTTTTGCGCACTATAGGCCTCTGGAGTGGTAAATAATTTTAAAATGGTATGGTTGTCACTGAGCCACCCTATCCCAGTGCAACACAGTGGCAGTGCTATTGGAATTTAATTGTATTTTGTTTAATTAATTTTATGTTTGATCATTAAAAATAATTATAAATCTGTTTGAACACAAGATTTGATGATACTGTTGTAAAGTTACAGACGTCTGTTAACGAATTATTTCAATAAAGTTGCCGGTAACAAAATAAGCATTTAAAAAAATATTAACAGATGTCTATACCATACAAAGTTTAATAGCATTGTTGAGCAGTAGTAATTGTCATAGTTGTGAACCTTCAAAGTAGCTAGTACTAGAAAAATGCATGAAAATCATGTTTTTTGTAAATTTATTGAAATGTAAAATTGATGTTTGAAAGTATATTAACGGAATTAACATAGATTTATAGACAAAAGAACACGCTTTAATTTGGCGTATCTGAAATTGTACAATAACTGATTGGAATGTTATAACGCTCTAAACTCAGGTGTTTTCTTTCATGTGCCAGACTGTAGTATCTTGTTGGTTTTATTACAACTGTAAAATAATACAGTAACAGCTAACGCTAAATGTATATAATCAGGTTAAACAAGCATTATAAATTTGTTTAGCAAATTTGCACTTTCCTTTGAGATAATTGAATATTCTTTTTAATTTTGTATTCAATTATCTTGTCTTTTCTGTTTGTAAGTTTCGTTTCGTGATGTGTTAGTTACAAATTACTAATATTTACCACAAGTAAATAACTCAGATTGAACTTTATTCTTTACATATATCCGAAGATAATTTTATATCTGTGACTGCTTTTCTTCTGTATTGTGATTTATCTGTAGCTTCATCTTAGAAATGGACATCTACAGTGTGTCGAAATTTACTTATTGAATTCGCCATTTTCACTGTCCTACAATGATTGATGTTCTTAGTGAGTTATTTCGTCAAATTTATCTAGTCGCAGCTTTAGAGAAATGTTCGCTGTATTTTATTGCTTCACCAAACACTGTGTTCACTAATTTTTTAAATTCTCCATGTTTTGTCTCTTTTAAACAGTTTTTGTAAATTACAAATTTAGGCGTCCAAAACTGTGCACAAGGACAAATGTCATAGTCTCTTCCAACTAGTTTTTACTAGTCACAAGGTTTTTAACATTTCAGCCAAACTATTCCTTGACCTGGAAAAATTCTAGGCTAATGTTCTGAATAATTAAATTCGGTTATAGATTTAATTGGGAATAACTGATTTTAGTAAGGACATTTATTACAAACCACTAAGAAGTAAATTTGTTATTCTTTTCTCAAAAAATGTGGTTTTATAAAAATGCAGTCATTTTCTAGGTGTACGACAAAATGTTCGACTACCAAGAACATAGCAGATGTTCATTAAATATATGTAACTATTTAAATATTAAATTCAAAAGTTCTGTTTCTATTTAATCACACAAGGAATCATGTTCACAATTTTCATATGTTGGTAACAGTGAATAAAATGTTTGTGGTTGATGTGAAGACACCAGTCAGTTTGCTGCGTCAAAACTGTGCAGTGACTGCCACTGCTTTATCCTTTCCTAAGGATAAGTATAAAGTATGGATGTTAAACAAAAAAATGTTTGTTCTCTCAACAGCACAAATGCCACTTATACATAACATTGCAAGGAACATCTGTAATCGAATATAAATGTACTAGAAATATCTTATGAGAGATATGTGAGCGCTTGCTGCTAGTAGCATCTTACGGCATAGTGTTCAACTACAGTTAAATTTTGTTTAGAACATATTTTTAGAAATTTGCTACTCTTATACCAGTCGTAAATCTTTGTGACCAAACGATTTTGAGATTATTCCGATGATTTACTTTCGGGATTTGATTTTTTTGGGAGGGGGAAGCGACACACATTTTGTTTTAATGTTTGTAGTCTATATTTAACAAGAATTTTGATCAGTAGCGTTAGAACAGATTTTTGAGAAAATTAAATTGTTTTTTTTAACAAAAAGGGTTTTCAAAAAGTTTTTGAAAAATTAAAAACTAGTCACCAGGTATAAGAAACTAGACCTATGTGCTAATATTGATCATTTAGTTTAAGCTACAGAAATAAACACACACACACACACACACACATCCAAGTACAACTATTTTTTTGGAGTCAGGGGAACCTGAAAATGTAAACATTTATGAAAATCTGAAGATCGAGTTTTTCTTGATCCTCATTCCATCTTTATACGTTGTATAATGGGAAAGTAAATATGTATTTATTCTAGAGAAGTCAGAGTGAGTAAGTAGGCTTGTAAATATAAATGAGGAGCAGCATTGTTGTTACCATTGCATCACCTTGTCCCTGTGGAGCACAAGCTTGTTGTAGGTTTAGCTACTACTGTTATTTTTCTTCTATGTGTTACATATGTTTCTGTGTGTAAGTCATAACTGTGCTTTCATTTTGTTATGAAGGTGTTAACAACAAAAATAAAATCACTGAACACAGCTGTCTCCCTGACATTATATAAGCGAATTTCAAAAAGTATTTTTCTTTATCTCACCCTTTTTGTAATTCTGATTTCACCATGATAATCAGCATTAAAATCTGCATAATATATTTTAAACTTCTAAATTACATTGAAATTAGGAAATGAAACCTGACCGCCATCAAAACATTTCTTATTTTTTCGAGGAATTGTAAAAATTCAAAATGCTTGTTTCTGCAGTTTTTAACACTGATTATCGTGGTCAGATCAAAGATTTGAAATGGCCTCCATTTTGAAACTGTTTAACGATCTTTTTTGCTGGTTAATGAACTCGTCCAAGCTTTTATCAAAATGTTTGTGTTAGGTTTGAATTAAATTGGACTAAAATTGTGAATATGAGCATGCTAAATAAATAAGTGTGTGTGTGTTAATTTTATTTTAACAACCATTCAAAAAGTGATGTAGAAGTTTTCAGTGATCAGTTCTCATTTTAAGGTCTAGGGTGGCCACCATGATAGCCACTCCAATAGCTCATTTTTCCAGTGGAAATTTGCTAAATAATAAAACCAAAGCTTATTACTTTGATATCACTTTAATATGAACAATTTTTATTGAGCATTTTCCATTTGTATCAGTCTGAGGACATTTTCATGCTTGTGCAAACATTCACATCCCTCCAGAAAAAAAGGAATTTTTGGAAAATGTCGGTCTAAAAAATTTTTACGGAGACTAGCTACATACTACGTTTGAGATAAATTTAGATCAAATTTTTAGCAAATGTACATCAAAAAATGAGCTATTGTAGCAATAATCATTCTAAGAGCTAGACTTGAGGTCTTGAAATGAGCACCGACTCTGACACGTAGGTCACTTTTTGAGAGGTTGTTAAAATTTTTGTGTGTTTTTACAAACTCACATTCACAGCGATGGTCTGATTGGATTCAAACTTGGTACAAAAATTGATTATGGTAATAGTTTAAAAATTTGTTAACTAGCAAAATTTCTTCAACAATTTCAAAATGGTGGCAAAATTTCATAACTTTACCTTAATTTTTTTTTAATCCAGTTTCTCTATATGAATTCATTTAATACATATTAAAGGAATTACACAACTTATTTTGTTATAATTCATAACAGGAATGTATCCTGAATTTTGTTGTTCTAGAATTTGTTTTCTTGCTGAGACCTGAAAGAATGTAAGTCTGTTTACAATAAAAGTTGAGAACAAAACAAAGTTATAAAAATGACTTAATTTTAAAATAAAATAAACAAAAACATCCATTTATCTAACTGATTAGTGATAACTACAAGTGAACATTTATTTATAAATATTATTTAAACAGACTGTTTTGAAAATGTTTAAACTATTTATCAGTTTCAAGTTTTGATGTGTTTCAAGTACAAAATTTGGTTACAATTGGTTATTTTTTTAAAAACTTAAATTAGTTTTGTGGTGCGGGGAGAATTATCAGTTGTCCATGTTCAACAATAACTCATATAGTAATAGTTTGCACTAAAGTATCCATAATGGACCAACACATAGAACCTTGAAATGAGCAGTGATCCTGACCTGTAGATCACTTTTTGAGGGATTGTTAGTGTGTGTGTGTGTGTGTGTGTTATTTTTTTAATCCTGCTTCACAATCGTGACTTACTTTTACTTTATCTTCTGTAACTACTTACAGGAGCATAGGGCATCCAGAAGTGCTTGTTATTGCCTCCAGTGCCCCAAGCCGAGGTCCTTAGCTGCCAGTACGTCCTTTCTATGACCAGTGCCTTCTTCACCACTGTCCTTATTCATGATCCCCTTTTTCATGCCTCGAGGGGATTGCCTTTCTCTCTATAGCAGCCTTGGTCTTCCTGAGCATGTGGCCCAGCTAACTCTTCTTTCTCTTCCAGATCTCCAAGTCAATTTTTAGCTGACCTGTGTCTTCCCACATTTGCTCATTGAGATAATGTCGGACCAAAAAAACAACTAATGCTAATATATACAGATTTTAATACTGATTATGATGATGAAATCACAATTTCAAAAATGGTATGATTAAAAAAGCACTTTGGAAATTTGCTTCTATCAAATCCATTGAGACAGCTGTGTGCTTTGATTATTCAAAAATGTTCATAGCTGCCAAGAGTTGTTTTCATTTAATTTAATTTATTCAATTTTTACATATAAAACGGTGAAATCCTAAAAAGAAAGTTTAATTTATTTTACTGTTATCTTTTGCAAGGGAATAAATATTTTCTACTAACTTAAGTAAACCAAATAAATCCATGAGAATAACTAAAGATTATATTTTATTGATTTAAATTTATTTAAATAGGTAAAATTAATTTTAATTAAATCATTTTAATTAATCATTTTAAATAGGTAAAATAAATATAATAAAAACTTTATAAATTCGATTTTTGTAGTATTTGAAAATTAGGTCTAATATCCGGTTTCTAGAACAATCATTAAATTATTTAATCCATCATTAACGTAATCTGTGATTAAATCATCAATTTTTAGTTTCTAGAACAACCATTACCTGCTAATCAACGATTAAACACTTATGAATTTAATCTACCAAATATCATCAATTAAATATTTTAATTGTAGATTAATAAGTATTACTATTCCAGTTTATAAAATTGACAAACAACGTTTAATTTGTGATAACATTTTTTTAAATTTTGTTTTATGTTAATATTGCATGTTTTTTATAATTTTTCAATTTTATTCATTATTTTTTTAGCGCTCAGTTTTTTTTGCTCCAAATTATTTATTGACAATAACAACTTAACCTATTTGATTTTAAACCATATTTGCAATCGGTTCATGATTTAATGATAATAATCATGAATCATTGTCATATAATTATGTTAATAAAAGTTCAGATGAAGAATTAACAGAGGTAATTGGGTTTTTAAAGTATTAGTACTTTAATGTAATTTAATTATTTTTCACATGAATTGACGATTAGAGTTAGGTTCAGTAAAGAAGGGCGGTGTTTATATTTTAAGCCTGATTTCAAATTACCTGTCCTCCTAAGGAGCATGCCATTTTTCTGCATTTGTTAGTCTGCAATACTCAAAAATATGTAGCACTGTGTAAACAATAACATTTGTAATTTATGGAAACAAAAAAGTAAACAGTCAACATAACCTGAAAATTACAATATAACGTTGATTTGATAAGCAGCAGTTTTTTCCCCAAATGATCGTTCTTTGAAGTTAATGAGAATTTAATTCGAGATTAAGTAATCTACGATTAAATATTTTTTAGAAACAGAATCCAAAATTTAATTAGCCGTTAATGTTGATCTAGCATTTACTGTTGAAGCATTAAATAAATGTTCTAGAACTAGCTCTAAGTTTATTAAACATTACAGTAGTATGTTATCTTTGTTCTTTTGAGAGTTCAATCAAATTTATTTGCCCAACTGGGTGGGCTATGTTAATAATATGGATCAAAGATCATTTTATATCAGTTAACCTATTTCAAAATAGTCGAGTCCAGCAAAATATTTTTGTGTTAGATATTTCTTGATAAGAACTTTGTTTTTTAACAAGCGACACAGAAGGCCTATTTATTTATAGTCACAAATGCCTGAATTTTTTTTTAAATAAACTAAAAGCACTGATAAGGTTTTAAATTGTGGTGTTAAAGAAAATAATACAAGAAGAATTTTAAATCAGAACTTACTCCTGCAGTTAGTGTGATTCTTGCCTGATAAAAAAAAACACGCGAGTTCAAACCAAGAAGAAACAAAATATTTTTTTACCCGGAAAAGTTTTTAAAAAATTGATCTGAATTTCAAACACTAATTATTAATAGTATTGGAAAGTTCAATAGATTAGCTAATACAAATTTATTTGCTATTTGTAGAATTCGTTAAACTTGAACTGATCCAGTTTGTATCATGTGTTCAGGCATGATGAAAATGACTACAGGAGTGTTAAACGTAGTGCCCAGGATTCATCGAAAAGTAATGAAAGCAGCCAATAAGCGTCCAGCTTCACATCTCAGATCATTAACAGGTAATGTAAAACAAAACAAAAAAACTAGTGTTCTAAAAAAATCATGCCCTTTCAAATGAAATAATGTTTGTTAAGTAGCATCCCTATATTATAAAAATAAAATAATTTTCTCTCTCTCTCTCTCTCTCTCTCTCTCTCTATATATATATATATATATATATATATATATATATATATATATATATATTGAGAACTAATAGACACGTGAAGGCTTAAAAAAATATTGCTTATAACACACCACAACGAATGAAATATCATTTGGCAAAATTTTATCAATACCAGTGAGTTACAGAGAAAACACAGATATGTATTTCTAGAAATTAATTGTCATTATTATTTACAAATTTGAAAATATCTTTAGAACTAATAAACATATGTTGTATGGGGGCTTGAAACGCTGCTTTCAATCAAAAATTGATTGAACTCTCATTGGAAAAAAATTCTAAACAGGCTGTAATGAGCTACAATGTTTCATAACAATTAACCTCACTTTGAAATACATGTAAATTTGTCTTTCACCCCATCAGTTGTTTGTATACTACAGATAAGTATATTCATACAATTAAATTGTTACATTTATTATAATCTTACGTTTAGTTTCGTTTTATATTTTTTGCTACTTCCTTTGCGATTTGAATGTATAATGATTGCAAATATATTTTTTTTGTAAATATATATTTCCACTTGTAAATATAAAGTTAGTTACTTTATTATGCTATATATAATAAAGTACTGATTCCAATAGTAAATAAATGGAAGGCAAAACGGGGATTGGGCCGCGTAGCGATCAAGGAGCATAGTGCTAGTTAAGAATAAATTGGAACAAGTCTTACAAAAGTCAGTGATAAAAATGTTTAGTTATATAAAAGTTTGTTCAATTATCCTTACCATTAATTTATTCTTTATTCTCTTGAGTTATGTTGTTGTTTTTATATAAGACACTACATTCATGAAATTGTATTTGAGACCGGAATTGTTGGTTATTGATCCGAACAGGATTACTCAATCGTAGAGGCCTTGTGAAAGATGTTTTGCATTATTTTAAAAGTCAATGACACTGAACTGTAGTAAACAAGAAACCAGGAGAAGGTTAGCCAGTTTAGTTGTACACATTCAACAGTTCTATAGGCTGTAGGCATAGTTCTGATAGTTTCAATAATATTGACAGTAAGGATTTATAATTGAATTAACACACATTTTTTTAAAAGAAACTTCTGTCCAATTACCAGCTTTTAAATGATTCATTGTTGTTAATAAACTTGACTATGTCATCAAGCTGTTTATTATTTGATCTATTTTTACATAATTGTTTTAAAATTTCCCTTTGCAGACAATTTTATCCAATCTGTATTACTTTTCCCCTGTAGCATAATCACAGTCTTATGTTACTGACAACTTAGTTGTAGTGTCATTACACTACATAGATTTGATTCTAATGAAAGTTCACCACAGGGGAGTGTAGACTAGCTGCACCTATTGAGAGGATTTAGACATCCCTCGCGGTATCCGAGTCTAACACTCACTTACATTTACGGAGGTGATAATAGTCTCAATGAGTTTTTCACCTTAAAATAACAACAGAAAAAACTGATGAAAGTTATTACAATTATTCTAATGTGTTAATATATATTATTTTGTAAAATATTTTTTCTGTATTTTATTGTTTGTTACTTTCTTACTATACAAATTATAAAGTGTTCTAATCTTTATAATTTTTTATTAATCTGTTTATTTTATTTCAATTTAAGACAACTGGTGTTTGTAGAGGAGGAACTTTTCATTGTATGCCTTATCAAAGGAAAGAAATGTACCTCTTTTGTACATTTATCTGATAGTTTCAAAACTCCAGACTGACAAAACCAGTCTTGTAATTTTTAATATTATACCACAATATGACTGTTTTAGTTTTAGTGTATATCGCCTTATTCACCCATATTATTAGGCCAATTTACTTTCACATTTTTGTTTTATTAACTCTGTACCATATACAAAAATTTACTCCATAATGGAGTAGATTATCTGCATGATAGTATCACTGCTAGAGTTTGTCTAATTTCAGAATTTTAATCTTCATCCAGGTACAAAGCTTAATTCTGTATGGTGTTCTGGTGTTGTGCTTGAAGCTTGCTTTAAGAAGTCATTAACTGGTACCTAAATCAACGTAGATTTTTGAAAAAAAGTGTAATGATTTGGTTGTTAATCCTCTGTTACTAATTGCAAACAGTGACATTTGTAGCCATTTCTCCTGAAAGAAAAATGTTGAATATATTGGCGTACATATCACTATTATTATTGTGTAACCACATTTGCCATATTTTCAGTCATTCCGACTTTTATTTTTTTAGTTATTTATTGGCGAGTAATTTGCAGATCTACCAATGTCAATAATATTGGTGTATAATAATTTATTATCAAATTACCATGGAAAATGAATAGTTGGAGTGGCCATCAAAACTCATACTTGAAGATGAGCACTGATCCAATCCTGATCTTTACAGAAATTGTTAAAATTTCTGTGTGTGTGTGTGTGTGTGTGCGCGCATGCACGTGCATGTGTGTGTTTACTAGCAATTTTAGTCCAGTTTGATTCAAACTTGGTACAAAATTGGTTTTCATAATAGCTTTGACAAATTCATTAACTAGCAAAATTTGTTCAACAGTTTCAGCATGGCGGCCATTTCAGATCTTTAAAGTTAACTTTTTTGTCTAACAATTTTGAAAATCTGTTTTTCTCATCACAGCCAGCATTAAAAACCGCATAATACAGCATTTTGAATTTTAAAAATCCATTGCAATTAAGAAAATTAATTTGATCTCGGTCAGGGTTCATGTTTGTATTTTCAGTGCAATTTGAAAGCTTAAAACGGTAATATATTAATGCTGTTCGAGCTAATCAGAGTTTAAAAAATAGGGTAAGATAAAAAAAATTTAGAAATTCACGTTCATCACGTTAAGCGAGACAGCTATTTAATAACACTTCTTCAAATAAAGTAATCAGTGCAATGAAACATATGTGCATACACCGTAAAAAAAATTAACTTTTCACTGTAAAGAAAATTTTTCTTGTTTATGTTAACATAAAAAGTTTACTTGATCATTAATTAGCACGTAATTAGATATTTTAATGGGAAAAAATCAACTTGGCTTCAATAAGAGTTCCTATATTGTCATTGTAATTAAAAGTTGTGTGCAATTTATCTTACTTAAAGTGGGTCCAATCATAGCCCTTAAGTCATGCAAACAAAATATATTGGTCACTAGTTCCTAAAAAAATTTTGGTTAACAAGCTACCTTTAAAAAATAATTTTCAGTGAAGAAAATTAAGGGAATTTCAGTATTGCCTCATCAGATTTTGGTTATGAATAGTTTTATAAGTGTATCGAATGTTATATAAAAAAAATTACAGTATACAAGACTAAACAGAAAATCAATCAGGATTCTTAGATTTTTAAATATTTTCAGTTTTTGTTTGTCCTCCTGAAAAATTTACGGTTACAAGATGTTGGCACTATAATATATACGTATAAGTCAGATTTCAGTGAAACCAATTAATTGTTTTAGTAGTTCTGTTTATGTTAATAATATTTTTTATTTTGATTATTATTTATGTCATATCCAGCCCCTGTAGGACTGAAAATGTTTTCGACAAATGCTTATCACATATCTAATCGAGCCTGTGTTTTGGTGTAGAATTTAATTTTAAACATACCTTAATGGAAGATCTTGTAGATGCTGATAGCAGGCTAGGCTGGCTTTTGTGACAACTTTTTAAAACACAACGTTAATTAGTACACACAGTGTTTAGAATCATTTATATTTGCACTTATATATAGAATCACTTTGCAAGAGTTTGGCCATTTTAAAGGGTTTTTACACTAAAAACTGGTAAACTTGTGTTATGTTCAAATGTTGACATAGCGGGTGGTTTAGCAGTAATGTCTTTTAGAAAGACAACATGATTAAAACGGTTTAGGTGGATATAACTCAAATGCGTGTTCAGTTCACAATTCAGGTTGGATGCTAAATGACCTGTGGTACCTTAATTGCCCGATTGACTAGGAACAAATAAAGGAATTCTCAGTATTCTAATTGTCTCACAGATGGAAGACAATTAGAATTAGCAATGGATATATCACAATGAAGAATATCCCTACATGGTAAAATCTCGACAAGTGGCTTGGTTAAAGAGGTTATTACCACAATCCAGAACACAAGATAAGAAAAGTTTTGGGCAGTATGCCCTAATGCTGTGCCTGGCTGGACTCCCATTAGCCAGCTGAAATGGCAATTTGATTGGCCCCAGGTTAGAATTATTGATTGCAAAGACTTGTTTGTTTATCTATGGATTAGATGTATGGCTCATTCAGGACATCTAAATTCTGTTAGTTAACTTAAGTTGGTCAATACATAAGCACCATAGAAATCAGCACAAGAGTTGAGCCTTGGCCGCACAATCCCAGTTGTCCATTTCTCACCAGGCACATTCACTGGTAGTATATTCCTAACCTGTGGGATGTGTGAAGTCACAGTGAGCTAAAGGGCCAATAGTTTTATGGAAGTACATAGAGATTGGACTTAATCTTTCATAACCAGGGTTCAATCTCTGTTCTAGGTAGACATTCTCAAATAAAATCAAAATTTTTAACTTACCAGAGACTGAAAATAGGTATTTCTGTATAAATCTCAAAAGCAAAAGCTGTACTTTAAAAAAAATGAAGATTATGATATTATTAGCTGTTTTATGCGACTTTGGTTGTGTAAATTTCATGATTAATTAAACGTAATTGTTGGACTAGATGCATTCTAATTAGAATACCCCAAAAAACCTATGAAATAGGATTTATTTTTTCAAAGTAAAGATAGTAGATTTAATCTACTCATTGGCTGATTATGAAACTATTCTTAATGAGCACTTATTCTATGACCCTAATCTTTAATGCAAAATGTTATATATCTAGCTATTGCTGTTATAGAGATACATCATTACATTAGAAGTCTTGCAATCAATCTTGTGGCCATTTGACTATTTGATGATAGTATTTCATGTTTGCGTTGATTTTTTTATCCAGCAGTATGATTGAAGAGATTAAATCTGTAAAATATATATATATATATATATATATATATATATATATATATATATATAAAATACCTTGAACTTTTCAGTAGTGTGTGTGTGTGTGTGTGTGTGTGTGTGTGTCACAAAAGAGTATAAATATCCCACAAAACAAATTAGGAAATATTTATTTCAGCATTTCACAAGATTCCAAGTCTATGAGCCTTATAAACGAAAAAAACAATTAACGAAATGGTCATGTGCATATTTTGTATTATCTTCTGTATACATACATACATATATGTATGTTGTGACCATATTTTTTATTACCTTCTGTATATATGTATGTGTGTGTATATATATATATATATATATATATATATATATATATATATATATATATATATATGGGCCTGTTTTTTTCATTTATAGGGCCCATAGACTTGGAATCTTGTGAAATGCTGAAATAAATATTTCATAATTTGTTTTGTGGGATATTTATACTCTTTTGTGACACACGCGCACACACATGCGTGCTACCAAAAAGTTCAGGGTATTTTGCCATTAAAATAAAATTACTACCATAACTCCTATTTTTCACTATTTCCTTTAAAATAGTCCCGTTGGGCATGGATACAAAGACCCCAGCGTTTTTCCATCATGATAATTGATATTCAGGGTAAATTATATTGAACATTATTAATAGTCTTGTCAGGATTTTCAATTTTTCTCTAAAAGTCAATGTACTAGAAATAAAAGATATTAATTCAATATTATGTTTTACTATGAACATAAATTATCTCCTTGTTTTACACTTTTTTCCATTTTCAGTGATTAAATTATAATAATAAAGATTCAAAACTAAACTGCATGAGTTGTGTTTATCAATAAACTCAAGATCAAAGGATACTTTTGATCCAGTATCAATAATTGACAAATTTATTATTAGTGCATTACACTAGTAGAGTGAAAATAGTATTATACTAGTTGAACACTGATTATTCATTATCTAACAAGTTATTAAAAAAAAGATAGGGTTATCTTTGTTATTATTTCAAAGAATTAAGTTTTTGTTCATATGATCTTTCCCTTGCACTATCAAATTAATGGCATTTTACTTTGTGAAATAATTCCTAATTAAATGTTGTACTGAATTACTGTTGCATGACATGACATGTGCATTCATTGTATTTAATGGTGGTTTCCATGAAAGTAATTCCATTTGTAAAATGCATGTCAGTCTTTAGGGTATACAGTAGTATCCTTATCAGTGATCTATAAATAGGCCGACTTAACCTTTTTACCTGTTCAGTTTTATGTCATAATGAGTACATAAAGCGTACACAGGAAAACATCACAAAAGTGTGAGGGCTATTATTACAGGTCATAGATTCATGATGTTCGTGCAATCGTAGGAATATTGTACAGGCCTGTGCAATGTATCATATCTGTCAATTTAGGCAGGAGACATAATGCTGCAAAATTTGTAGTGAAAGTGATGAGCAGCGACCAAAAAGATCGTGCAGCTGTCTGCACTGAATTGAAAATTGCATCATGAGATGTCCCCAACTTCGTGTCCAATGTTGTAACCAGTGATGAGATTGTTTTAAAGATATGACCATGAAATTAAGTAGTATTTACAGTAATAGTAGCCATCTTCACAACAGCTAAAAAAAGTATGTGAAGTTCACAGTAATATGAAGCCCATGTTGATTGCTTTTTTTGACATCAAAGGCTTATCCACAAGGAATTTGCCCCTCATGGTCAGTGTGTCAATGGAAGGTTTTCCTATGAAGTTTTGAAGCAGCTACATGAGAGCATTAAGTGAAAACGTTGAAAACAAGAACTGGGTTCTCTACCATAACACCTGCGCACACACACCACAAGTCATTCAAAACACGGTAATGATTCCCCGCCCAACTTATTCACCTGACCTCCTGCATGTGGCTTTTTTCTCTTTCCCAAAATAAAGTTGAAATTAAAACATTGTCGTTTTGATATAATTGAGGAAATCCACGTATAATCGCAGGGTGTTCTTCGAACACATACTTTAGGGATGCATGGACTCAAGGGAAAACTGCTAGGATCGCTATATCCATGCCCAAGGAGAACATTTTAAATGAGATGTAAACTATGAGTTATGGTAAGCAATTTTATTTTTAAAAGAAAATTCCCCAAACTTGGGTAGCACCTCATATGTTATTACTGTCTGATATATACATACATGAAATACCGGTGCTACAGCCCTGGCCTCATCCACATCTCTGTCCGTCTGTAGCACTGGTCGACCAATTCGTTGCTTTCAATCATCCTGCTTACCCCTGCAAAGAGAGAAAGGAAGCTGTTACTATTGATGGAAGCATATCACTGTTGTATTTTAATCTGAACAACAATTTCTTCACGCACCAATTGATCTGCATATGTAATTAGGTAGATGACTTAATAGTATAATTTATATTGTGTGTTGTCAGGAAATGATAAATTCATCTTAGTTTAAGTCTGTGCATCTTTTGATTTTAAATTTTATTATGTTTAGCGACAAAAAGAGAGGAGCGAGTACCAGTGGATCCATGTGACAACTCGAATGACTCTGGATTAGGTTTTGATCATCATCTTGAGTATCAAGTCACACCTCAGTCATCCTTACGATTCTCAGACAAAGAGGTAAGGTAACAAATGTTGAGAGTTGTTATGTAGTCAACGAATTGAGTAGTTAGTATGTACTGTATTATATTTCTGTGTGTTTGTTTTCAGTTGTTCAATAGTTGTCATAATGTTTCAGACACTTTGTTTTTCAAACGGAGGAGTTGCCTTTCTTTGGCATTTGTTTCCCTTCAAATACATTCTTCATTTTATTCTGTACTCAAACTTAAATTTATCTGCGCCGCTTAAGTTTTGGAAGGATTTTACATGACTTCAAATAGGCATTAAAACTGTTTCTTCTGTTCTTCATATTAGAATAGGTATTTAAGGTATCTCTTGATTTTAACAAATTCCATGCACAAGGATTTTTTTACATAAATAATTAATTGTTTTAAAGTATTGAATTCTTGAATACTTCTTAATTTATTTTTTGTGCAAATACAATTTTCAAGTAGCAATTACATTGCAATTAGTTTTCTAAGAAGATTATTTCTTTTCTTGACTTTTTTAAGGAAAGAATATTCCAATTACAAAAATGAAATGTCCCAATTTTTTTCTTATTTGCTACTTATTGCTACTTCCAGCCAAACAGTAACTTTTAACTGCTGAGTTATGAATAAACTGTTTATCCCTACCTGAAGTTATGTTTTTTTTTTTTTTCAGCTTCCATTACTTTGTTAATAAAAATATATGTTTTTATCCTTAACATTTCTACAACTTAATCTTGTAGTTTATCTATTTTACAGTATTGTTGTAACTCCTAATTTAAATGAGATTACACAATGTATTATTTATTTACCTGTTCAATTCTTTCAGTTTTAATTCGTAAGTAGTCGTTTATTTCTGCAAAATTATTTGTCTTGAGTACTTTTATACTCGTTTACCTGGTGTTGTGTAAATCCTTCTTAGTATTATTATTTTATTTATTATTTGTTTTTATTCCCTGTTGGAAGCCGGAAATACGCGCAGGACTTTAAGCTGTTTTGGGGAGAGGAGTTAGTAGTGCTTGCACTTTTATGCTTGTTGGTTTTCCAGTGGTTTCAACATCTGAATTATTCTGCAAAACCTACTCCAAGGCACAGGATGTCTTGTATTTCTTCAGTTTTTAGACCTTCCGTTGGAAACACAGATCCAACTGTGCACTTTGTAAGTGATGTTGCACTAAGAATTATTAAAGTTAATGTTGCGGATATGTTGTGTTGTTTGTGTTTTATGTTCGCTTTATACCTTCATGCATGCTTAAGTACGAGGGTGATTCAAATAGAAACGGTAATTTTGCTAGTGCATTCAGCAAACTGGTCCGAGCAGTCTGGCAGAGTTGGGGGGGGAGTTTGAAAGTTTGTGTATTAGGGAGGGGGGAATCAGCTTGGTTTGCTGCTGCACTGTTTACTGTCCTTAATACAAGCGTGAGTGAGCAAGAGGATTCCTTCATCCATTGCACAACGTATTATAATAGTTATTATTATAAAAAAATTAACGGGTTCCATAAAATTTAAATTTAACTCATTTGAAGGCACAGTTTGGGGATGCTACATTGCCCAAAAAATGGAGCATTTACTGCAGCCAGACAATTTAAGGGTAGCCGAAAAAGAATAGAAAACAAAGGTCAAGATCGACACCCAAGGTCAAGTCTCACAGATAACAATATCCTTGCCATTCGAGAGCTTGTAGGTAATCACCAGTTAACTGCTGATGAAATCATGTCAGTATTGGGAGTGCTCATTATCGGTAAACATCTTGGCTTTAGAAAAATTAGTGCTCAATGGGTTCCGCGCTTATTAACTGAAACTCAGAAACAAGCCAGGTTGGAGATCTGAGAGAGACTTCTGAATCAATTTCAGCAAGAAAAGGAAGAATTTTTGAGGTGCATCATCACATGATGAGATGTGGATCCATCATTATACTCTGAGTCAAAAGTGGTGAGTAAGAAGTAGTGAAGAAAGGTAAAGGCCATCCATCTCTCAGCTGGAAAAGGTCTTGTGATGTTTTTTTGTGATTACAGAGATGTTTTACTGATAGATTTCCTTCACGATCGACATTTGGTGAATGCAGCTTACCAATGCCATTATTTAGAGTCGGCAAAAGCTTGTTTGTAGTGAAACAAAAGGCGAGATATACCCATCAAAGATATCATCCTTCTCCATGACAACACTAGGTCTTACACAAGGGACAAATTGAAATAAATGTACTAGGGAAACCCTTGATCAACCTCCCTACGGTCCAGATTTGTTTGCATGTGACTATTTTTTGTTTGCACCCATGAAAGAATTGCTTGGAGAGGAATGATTAAAAAACAATGAAGTTGATGACCTTATGCACAATTGGTTGAAAACATGCCCTCAAAATTTTTCCGAACAAGGAGTGTTCAAGCTTCCATATCGTCGACAAAAGTTTATAGAGTTTGGAGGAGACTATACAGAGAAACACTAAAGGTTTTACTTGAGTATAATATTAATCAATAAATGTTTAAAAAAATATTGTTTATATTTGAATCACCCTCGTATTAAAAACAAAACAAAACAGGATTTAAGTTACATATAAGCTGGGGTGATTATTTAATTAAGGCCAGTGCCTACTAAACAATTTTTCCTAACTTTAAACATAATTTATTTGAATATCAAGTTTATATTAACATAAAATTAAGTTTTTAAGTAAACAACATTAAATCATATCTACCAACTTGTAAGTATTATACATACAATTTTTGCATTTGAAACTAATTTTATGATTTTACTGAAACATTTAATTTGTTCATTTTTTTTGTAATTTTATGGTATTTTACTGAAAACAGTGAATGTGTCATAATTTCCTTTAAACCTTTTGGACAGCTTCATTGTCAGAACTTTAAAAAATGTTGTATTTTTTTTTTTTTTTTTTTTTTTTTTTTTTGGTTAACGTCCGACTATTGTGCACACTTGGCTAAAAAAATGTTGTAACCCTATGCTGTTAAATAGACACTGGACGGTAACAGAATTTAACAATATTTTTGATTATTTTTACGCAAGTCATCAGTAAAGTAACAGCTGATGTTGCCTAAAGTAACAGATATTCGTAGTGTATGTTCTGTGATGGTAAGGTAACTAGAGCAGGGAGCCAAAACTCTACTAGACAAAAGAGGTTAACCAATCATTTCTGTTGCCGCTATAATTTTCAGGTATGAATCTGTGAGTCAATATCTGGTAAGAATACTTATAATAGCAAGTAGGCATACTTAAAAGTGAAATTTGCATTTTGTATCATGTACCATTAAGACTTTAACATTCGCATGCTGGAAGATTCGATATTTCTCGCAATGTTAATGGTCCAAAACATAAAAGTGTGTATTGTCAAATGTAGGCAAAACCATAAAATTTGGATATTTTTTTAAAAAAGCAGTGTTCAGTAAGTGTTATGAGAGCCAAATTATTTACTTCATTTATAATTTAACACACACGTTGTGCCTTATTAACGCTGCTGATCACGTAGGGCTACTTTTTTGTAAGATGATGTTTCTAGAAACCATTTTGGTTCTGCTAGAACTATAAAACTACATAAATTTATTGATGAAATGGCTAAGGACAAATTTTCAAATAGGCTGTTACTAATATTTGTAGATAGAACCATTTTCTGTGACTTGTGATGGAAGCAATGATATTTATTTTAAATTGTACTGTGTAGTTTTTTTTTTTTTTATCCATTTGAAAGGATTATTCAGACTTGTTTACTCAGTATCCCAAATTTCTTTGGAGAATCTGTTCGTGAAAATATTAGTTCACTTACATAAAATGAATTTGTAATTTAGGTTTCTGTCTATTGCATTGGTAAAAGGTTAGGTTTATAATTTTTTTTTGTAAATAAGTGTAGGTCCTCCCATATATAAACTATACACACACACACACACACACAACTTTTTTTTTTTTCTTTTTTTTTTTTACTAATGCCAATTTTCTGAGTGTGGCAAGTACAGTGGTACCTCGACATACAAGTTTAATTCGTTCCGTAACCTTGCAAGTATGTCAAATTGCTCATATCTCAAAGCAGTTTTCCCCATTGAAATTAATTGAAATGCCATTAATCCATTCCAGCTCCCAAAGCACCACCTCAGTTGTTTTTGTTAAGGGTTTTTGAATAAAAAAATGTATTCACAAAAAGAAACATTTATTTATAAATAACAAATACATATTCTATAAAAACATAATAAAAGAAAAGTGAAGTGTTTACGGAAGCGCTTAAGCGCTTAATTTTCGTCACTGGTCGTCGCTTTTTTTGTCACACTTTGCTCATTTTCACCTGCAGATCGTTTAAAAAAACTGTCCAAGGAGGTTTGTTTCTTCTTCTCTTTCAGGATATTGCGGAAATGAGTTAGGCAAGTTTCGTTGAACAACTCCGATGCACGACCAGTTGCAACTTTTTCGGGGTGATTTTTATCCACAAACTCTACAACTTTCTCCCACATTCCCAAGATCTCCTTTATATCTCTTGTAGAGATAACCTCCTCCATCTCTGGCTCCTCTTCAAAACTAATTTTTCTTTGAACCATCGTATGCTGCTGTGCATGTGTAACTCCTCGGTTGTCAGCTCCTGAGACTGTTCCTCGATGAGTTCGTTCACCACCTTCATCCACCTTCAGACCCATAGATTTTCCTAGAGAAACAATCTCCTCTACCGCAGACACTTTGGGTTCCAATCCTTTGAAGGCCCTTTCAGCTACAGTCTCAGGCCACAGCTTCTTCCATGCAGAGGTTAAGGTCCTTGTTGTAACACCCAGCCAGGCCTGATCAATAATTATTAGGCATATCACGATGTTAAAGTGGTCCTTCCAGAACAAGCGCACACAGACTGAGATCTAGTCTGAGGTGGGAGAAACTGTTAGACGCTGCACATGACACCAACATGCGCCCCGCATGTTGGGGTCGTGTGCAGCGGTGTAGTGTGTGATTCTTCGTATCTAAAATCTTGCTCTCATCTCAAAGCAAAATATCGCTCGCTCAGCGGCTCGTATCTCAAAACACTTGTATATTAGGGCACTTGTATATCGAGCTACCACTGTTAAATTTGTAATTGATGTGTATTACCTAATTTACAGTTAATAATATTTCACTTTATTGTTACACTCGAGCTTGTTGGTTTTTATGATTAAATGAATGCAGAGCAAAACTCCATCACAGCATTTGTTTGAAAGTTGTGCACCTTCCCTTGAACTATTAAAAAGTGCAAGCTAGATAGTTTTTATAAATTTCATTTCGTATTATTTTTAAATAAACTAAAAAATGGATTTTGACATAGGTAATTTTTGGAAGCTTTTTATTAATTGGGATTTAAAAAAAAACATTTGAATTACTCAGGTTTGCTGTATTTATTTATGCATATCAAAAGTAGAATTAAAAGGTTGAAAACTGTAGTAAACCTTCTTTTAACAGACTTCAGATATAACAAAAAAAAAAGGGATAAAGTAAGTCACGTTAATTCAGAAATAACATGTATATTTGAACTGAATTTATATACATATCAATTAAAATGTAGCCTATAATACAAAATTTTCTGATAACTAACATTTCTTCAATTTCATTCAGACATTAACAATAATATAACTATCTGGTTCAGGAATGATAACATACTTTCTCTCAATCAGTTTTATGTTACACATTACTTCTTTCGGAAATTTGCTTCCATCATACGTCAGGAAACAGTTTTGTTCCACAGTTATTTAGAGGTTAGAACCTAAGGCCTCTTCCAATTTCAGTAGGCTTATATCAGTATCAAAAACTTGGTAGCTTACAAGTAGGTGATGGCAACTTAAAATATATCTTGATTAGTGAAAGTTTGCTCAGCCCTGGTCCTAGACTCACATACACATATCTGGAACTGTACTATTGTTATAGTTTGTACTATATCATCAAATTTTTTTTTTTTTTAATTCTTGAACATGTCTTTCCGTACTTCAAGTTAGGCCTGGTGTGTCCACCAAATGCGGAGTGGAGTTATGCTGAGTGGAGCAGACTAGTTATTCAAAACCATTCTTATTGTGTTTAATGTAAATGTGGCAACTAAAAGCGAAACAGAGATGAGCTGGTTCAAGTGAACGCCGCTAGACTCCGCACTGGAATGCAACGTGCTGGACTCCGCTTCTCTTTCATTTACATTAAAAACAGTAGGCTCAGTTTTGAATGTGTAGCCCACTCTGCATCTGGTGGCCCCCTGTCCTTATGCGAAACTTCAGTATTATTTTTAATTTATTTTTTTAGAATGTTTAATTTTGTTGGATATTTTAAACTAACGTATTGTTGCAAAAACAAGGCTTAAGCAACAAACTGTAAACTTGAAGTTCACTCTTAAACTTGAACACTGTTGCTACCTTCCAGATAAATTGCGTACATAATAATAATAATAGAAATTAAAAAAATGAATATCATAAAATAAGTATTATAAAATAATAAAAAATTGTATTGTTACTATATTATAGTTGATACAGGTATGTAATGCTGGAGGAGTTTTGAGTATATAATATATGCATTAATTATTGTATTAGTATTTAACAGTTTTAGTTATTAGGCAATGTTATTTTTAAAAAATACCTTATTGCGTAAGTAATTCATGGATTAAATAACTTAAACTTATCAATCACGCGCATGATTAATGCATGGGGTAATCAAGGAAGCATTTAGTTAATAAAAATGTTATTTAATTATTTCAATTTGACTGACTAAATGTTAACAAAACATTAGTGTTCAAATTATTCTAGAATTATTACGTATTCAATAAAAATTAGAGAAAAGTTAGAGCCAAGTATTTCTAGAGATGTTATTGGTTTCGTTTCATTGAATTGTTGTGGTTGAAAGTTTTTTAAAAATAAACATTTAATTTATAAAAGTTTGTTTGCATTCACACTATTTTTAAACAATCTGTTTTCATTTACATGTTTAATTTTTGCAAAATAAAAATATATTTTCAATAGTAGATGTTGTTAAATACAGGGTAGCTACAATTGTAGCAATGGCAATGGCAGTGGACTTAAGTGTCTAGGATTTAATTTTTAAAACAACATTGTTAACTACCCTAATTAAATACCATAAAGAACATCTGTGAAAATAATATTCAAATTAGTAATATTTAAAATTAGATTGTCTTATGAACAATCTTAGTTGTTTAGAAATACCGGCTCAACTTTTACAAAAAAAAAAAAAAAACTGATGTAAAAGCATTTTCTTAAGAGCATTTTAACAATAAGAAAATTTTTATTATAAGAAGTGACAATGTAGGTAACACAGTGGAACTGTTTAACATAAATTTATTGTCCTATTGTCTCCATTATCTAAAAACATCAGTCATTAGAATAATTAAGTAATTGTCACTTTCTTAAAACAGTCGAGAACTGTAAAATATAAAAGAGAAATACAGTATGATCTCCATTAACTGGGACAAACGGGCTGGAGGCCACATCAGATACCGAGAAACTCGGTTAGAAACGCCCAAACATAGCTACTGTTTGCCTAACACTGTTATAGGAATGAATGAATAATATGAGTTACAAATACACTGCTACCCTTGTAGATCTATTGTGCCCCTCTTCTTATATTTCTAAAACTCTCAGTTATACTATATTCTCCAGTCCTTCATGAAGTCTGAGTTAGAGAGGATTCAAGGTAGGTAGATCCCTCACTTCTAATGGTAACTTCCCAAAATACTAGCTCTTCTTGTAGCAATCGCCTCACAGTCTACTAGCAGGTGATAAAGAGTTTGCTGTTCCCTCCCACAGAATCTGTAAGTTGGATCTTCTACTAAGGCAAGATTACTAAGATGTTTGTCAGGGGTGCCATGCTGCCCTGTGAGGAAACCAGTCGGCAATCTTAGCTCACAGGTCTTTCCTCTGCTCCTGTCAAAGAACCCAAGGATCTCCTTGGCCTGTCTTGGCCTGGTTTATTTTTCCAGAACTTAGATCTTTTAGCCTCTTCTTCCTCTTGAAGCTTCATTTTGAAGTAGCTACCTTCAGGTCTGCAAAACGGTTCTGGTCCTATAAGTTCAGTTTATGTTCCCTTCCTTGCAAGCACGTCTGCTTTCTCATTTCCTATATCCCAGCATGTCCTGGTACCCAGAATAGTATAACTGTAAATTCAGCAGCAGCATTGAAATCCAATGACAGTTTTCACCAAAAATGTCTTGTAAAATAGGCCCAGTTATAGGGACACCTTGGGCATACTGTTCTAAACCATAAATAAACAGCTTCAATGAGTTATTAAATTAACACATTTTTAGAATCTATTTTTTCACATACTCTTTTATTTTCACCTTATTCTGCCATTCTCTAACAGTTGTTTCCGTAACACCTAATTCCACCACAAATTTCTTGACAAACGTTATAATAGCATCCAGTTTATGTTCCATTGACAACCATTTTCCATTTTGACTTTTGATGATGACGTTTTCATTTTACAGAACGTACCATAAACAATTTAATATGTAGCAAATTAGTCAACTCGGTGATAAAACACAAAACTTACAACACAGAACAAATTAATAACAGTTAAACAGAAACAAAATAAAAATTAAGAAGCAAAGAAATTGTAATAACCATTTGAAAGTTATTTACTTTGCAAAATATACACAGTGAGAGAAAAGGAGTAAACTGTAATAAGCGAAAGGTAAAACAATAATTAAAAACAATGGAAATTACAACACACAGCATTGACTCTAGGCTAACACTGAGTACTTGGCACAATTTACTCATTCCCTTCTTTGCCCCCACTCAAGGTACCTCCGTTGATAGAAGCCTCAGTTAATGGATGTTTGGTTATGAAGGTCTTACTGTAGATTAAAAATTAGATCAGTTTTTTCCTAATCATTCTAAAAATTTGATAAAAATTAAAATGTACATTAAAAGAGTATATATGATTTAATTTAATGAATTTAACAATATAAAGTTTACATTTCTTTTACCCTAATTCCGTGCAGAATTCTGGCATAAGCACAGCACTATTCCATTCTTGTATGCATATCACTTGCTGTCTCCATCTTCTTAGACCAAGGTCTCCCTCTGGTCCATACATCTTGACATGGCAATAAGTTGGAATAAGTTGTCCACTTTTCTATAACATAATACTATTCCATTTCTGTATATGCCCAGATCACTTTAGCTTCTGATCTGCTTCCTATAAACTTCATCCCCTTGTACAAATTCATCACCTCCTGATTTGTCCTTTTTTCTCTTACAGAACAATCTCTTTCAAACACTTTCCACTACTAAACAGTCAATCTTTTCTCTTAACTGTTCATTGTCCACAATCTGAACCATACATAGAGTTGTTATACGATTGTTTTATAAAAATTGCCACTTTTCTTGATACTGGTTCGGTTCATTCCTTATCATTATCTGTACAGCTTAAGAAAGACTATTGCTTGTTGAAATTCTGACGTTCAAGTTCTCCTATTCATTTCTGTGTTTTTATTAAAGAACCTAAATATTTGAACTCATCAGTTGCTTGAAACAATCATATCATTTACCTCAAAAACCTGCAATGGTTGTTTTTGCTTACTGAACTGTAGAAGCTCTATATTTTCATCTTCTTTTATTTGTTTACTTTTATTGTGCCCTTATTTTTGCACTGCTACTTGCAATGTCTCTATATAAACTATAAATAGCCACATCGTCAACATATGCCATCATCTGCACTAGCTTGTTATGAACAATTTGGATTAACAGCATGTTTCCTTACCTCCATTTCTAAGGTTATATTAAGAAATACAGACAAGAGGCCTCATATGACCTTGTAACTGAAAACTAATTCTGTACTCAAATTCTATATTTCCTACATCCAAGGTTACAATTGGAAATATTTTATAATTATTTTATTAATGAACTTGGATAGTTCTTTTTGTTTTATTTCTGTTATGTGTACTTCTGTGAAATTTATAATAATATCTCTAATTTGTTTTTGTTATAATAACCGTAAATGAGATAAGATATGGATAGTGCACCTATTGAGATGTAACCCACAAATGTTTACTTTTAAAATAAAATCACTTGTTTTTCTTGTAGTTTTGTTATCAGTAGCGACACTAAGTGTTGTTACTTAAAGGTAGAGGCTTGTACTCTGCAGTTAGTGAATATTAATCTACAAGGTCCCGTATTAGTGTTTTCAGATCGAAAAGTGATCAAGGTGCATTATCCGAGCATCTTTCTTCTTTCATCATGTGGAACAGCCAACATTTTAAAAATAAATGTGATTAGATCTCGATAAGACAATGTTTTAAGGTTATTTTTACAAAGATATTTGTATCCGTAAAAGTTGTAACTCTGGATCCTCTATTATTGATTGGTAACAATTTTTGCTTGTTAAAAATATCTAGTTCTTTAATTTATACTATCAAGAATTTCCTAATGGTCTTATATATTTATTTTTGCCATGGATTATTTATTTCATTTTATGTTTGTATAAAGGACATTACAGTAACTTACGTCTTACGAAAACTGAACAATATATGTAAAAAATTAAATAAATATTGTGGATATACAACCTGATAATTTTATTTTATTCCATCATGCCAATAGTATATGGATTGCCATTTATTGTGTATTTTATTTGTGTTATTCTGATTTCAACTTTTGTTGTATTTATATTTTAACTAGTTGCTTACTTAAGCTTTGCTACAGCATTTTACTTCATTTCACATCTATTGTTAAAAAACTATGAAAAATGTTTAGGTTGTGGTAAATGTTTTTCACTGTGAGTTGAAAAAACAAATGAATCTGATCAACTTTCTGAAATACAAGGCCTGACTAAAAAGTATCCAACTTTGATAGGATTGAAACACGAATCTCCTTTGAAGTAGGCCTCTTGTGCCTTTACACACTTAACACACCAAAAACACATCTGGAAGAGTTCTTTTGGAATGGCATTTATCTCCATAATCGTGTTTTGATCTCGTCTCGACTCTCATAATAGAATCCTTTCAATGGCATCTTCAATTTTGGAAACAATCAAAAGTTTCAAGGAGCCATGTCTAAATAGTAGGGAAGTTGGTGAACTACTGGAATTCCTCTTTTACCAAAAAATGTCTGGATCAGGTGCGGTGAATAAGCAGGAGAATTGTTGTTATGCAACTGCCAGTTGTTTTTGCCATCTAGAACTCTGTCTTTGCTTCAGGTCTGCCCATGAAATAGCATGGTGGAGTCGGCAGTGAACCTGCTGGTAGTACTCTTTTGTCATTGTCCTTTTGGTGTATATTCATGATGCACAGTTTCACAGTTATCAAAGAACGAAGTTAACATTACCTTGATTTTGCTTCCATCAAGGTGGAGTTCTTTCTATTCTGCTGACAACAGTTTAGGCATGAATTTTGCAGCCACTCTGCACATGTTCAAATCATCATGCAAAATTGCATGTACAGAATTTTTACTCATTCCATCCTCTTAACAACAGCTGCATTCCAAGCAGTTTGTCCCCTCCCAGGATGCTGATCACTCTCCAATGTGCAGCCATTTTCTAATCAGTTGAATCACTCCTTAATTTGTGTTCCGTAGCATTGTTTCCAAACACCTGCATCTTGCAAATTGTTTCACTTTAGAAATCACCAAGCTTCTGACAAATTTTGATGCAGTTTTTTTGCTCAACTCTTTCAGTCATCTTGAAAGAAATCAAAAATTTGATGAACACTTGTAAGAACATATTTTTTGGTGACCAGCAGGCAACAACTGGTACACTCAAACACAGTGAACAAATTCAAGCATACCCAATTAAGCTGCCTCCTTCACTGTACACAGTGACGCTGCCTTAGCATCAATACTGTGTGCGGGAAAGTTCAGTGGGATACTTTTTAGACAAGCTTTGTATTACTGTTGGTAGATGGAAATGTGCATGGGACAGCTTTTAAATGTGGAGGAAATTTTATTAAAAAAGTTATAATTCATGCATTGTTTATTTATTAAAATTGCATAACCATACACTTGCATTATATTTTTATGTGAATTGTATCTAAAATAAAATGTTTGGCAGAAATCAGTGTGTTAGAAAAACTGGTTAACGAAACCGTACATGTTTTTAAAAACTGTAAAAGTAAAAACATAATGACCATAAGCACTTACTTGACTAAGTATGTATTATAAACTATGCTGGGTAAAAAACAGGATTACCTTAACCCTTAAATGTTTTTACATACCAAACATGTTTTACGTCTTGTTATCATCTTAAATATTTCACTCCTCAGACAAAATCTGAAAAGTACTCCTGGTAAACTGTGGTTTAACACCATTCCTGCTACGCTGTCACTTCAAAAACGACTGACACATAACGTGATCACATGATTGCAGAATAACATCTTTGAAAACTCTGCACAGTGAAACACTTGATTCTTAGCTGCCTTAAACCGTATTGACAGATTTTAAACAGCTTGTTTATTATCAAACGATAAACAATGTTATTTTTCTAATTTTGAAACAAAAACAAAAATTTTCCTTTATAAGAAAAACAATCACAATTCTGTGGATTCAATGAACACTGAACAATAAACTTTCTATACCAACTTTGATGCTTGAGGAGATTGTGTTACTGAAGAGCTGGTAAACTGTAACTGATACATTTATTTTATGGTATACCAAAATACACTGCCAAAATAAACAATTGCATTGTTTCTCAGGTAAATATGAAACACTAGTTTTCACAGCTATATTGATTTTTCAAATGTTCCAAAGACAATGTTTTTACCTTCAGTTTTTTTTTTTTTTTTTAAATCTGTTATAATTATAATTG
The DNA here is from genome assembly GCA_022606455.1 of Callitettix versicolor. Classification (NCBI taxonomy): domain Eukaryota; kingdom Metazoa; phylum Arthropoda; class Insecta; order Hemiptera; family Cercopidae; genus Callitettix; species Callitettix versicolor. Next base: position 88,591,585 of record CM040190.1, read on the forward strand.
TTTAAATTATATAATTTTCTTTCAGTTTTATGCTTGCAGTCACATAACTGTTAACTAGTCTAGTAAGACAAAATCCACATTATATTTTAATGGCAATTCTCAATGAGGCTGGCTGACTGAGAGTCCAGGAGAAATCTCAAAAGATGCTGGATTGATCGATTAAAAATGTACTGATTAGTATTTGATGCGCCTGAGTTCATTGGCTCTACTGTAATGTTTTAATCCAGTTTTCAGCAATATAAGCGGATGTGTTTGGGAGCGCATAGCAAAACCTAATTTCGAGATGCTTTGTGTCATGCTAGTGATCATCTGGAGTAAATTTTCTGATTTTATTTGGCTTGTTATTTGTTAATGAACAGTCAATTGGATGTCGATTTGATTTCAATTCTAATATTCATAAACACAAATATCTGAGACTCTGTTGCTTATAACTGTATAAATTTCAATTTTTAGGTCCACGTTGCCCAAATTTTTAAAACTTTTGCGAACTGCTCAACCAACAGTTAAGCTGATTCAAAAAAAATTTGAAATGCCAAATTCTAACTAGTATGGATGCAATTGGAATATTTTCTGATTTTATAACTTTGTTTTATACCATCTGTAATTAAAAAGTAATGTAGGTTATATTGATATTTTTGTATCTGTACATTGTTGAGATACAACATCGTTTTCCCACACTTTGCATGCGTCATACGTTATTCATTAAACTTATTTGGGAGAGGTTTAATTGATTCATCACAAACCCTGTGATCGATAGAACACAACTGAGAGTGACAACATTGTTTAACACTTTTATTAACTGTCTTTCTTGTGAGTTGGTTGCTCATTGTTAGAATTAAATAGGTATTGTACAAGTTATCCATACTGCGTTGAGTTAGTTACGGCCTTTGTGATCAGGGAAACCTATATGTTCATTCTGTTGTTATTCCATGATTTTGTACGTTACACACAAATTACTTCGTATTTGACCCTTGAAATGTCAGGCAAAGTATTTTTTTATTCATGAACTAGGAAGTTTGTATTCTTTGCATATTATTTATCTTTTGCATTGCTGAAATACAACAAAATACATGAACAGTGTCATGACTTAATGTTTCTTGTTTTAACATTTTTTTTTTTATTTTTATAGGCTTGTTGGCCTGAGGAGCCGCCGGAAGTAAAACGAAGAAGATTGGAAATTAAACTGGAATCTGACGATGCAAATGATAACTTCTCTTTCCCAGAAACTATCACACCTTCCAGGACTTCACTTTGGTAATTATAGACAAATAGATTTTTAGAGGTTTTGGTGAATGATAAACCTTGACACCGCGACCAAACAGCCCATTGTGCAACTAAGCCTTTTGAATACTATTTGAGTAGACTCGTTCCTGTAGTGACTTTAAGCAGTCCAATGATTATTCATTCAGCTGGAGGTCTTCATGGTTCTGAAAAACAAACACATTTTACCTCCAGCTTGCAAAATCTTTACTGTCATAAGTTATGTGACATGCAGTTTCTACCGTTTTGAAATCCACTCTCAAACCCCAATGTCCTGTAATAAGTTCCATGGTTCCTTTGAGTTGCCATCTATAGAGAGTATACATTCATCACTAAGTCCACTTGGAGGGACCTTTTCGATAGATGTTTCCAGCTGACAGCCCTCCAGTATTGCAGTATGGTTTTCCTTCAGGCCTGTCATCACAGCTCTGTAACGGTTGGGTTCTCACCCTTAATATTTGATCCTTTGGATGTCTTCTGCTTCAAGATGTTTAGTTCCAACTCTCATTCCTTCCATAGCAACATTCCTACAGTCTGCTGCAATTTTCTGCTTGCGGGTTCAGAAACAGCCACAGTTTAATGTACCTCCTTGCTCCTTTTAACTCCCCAGATCCATTTTTGCCAGTTCTCCACGTTTTTGTGGCTTTTGACAGTTTTTATCCAGCCACAAAAATTCTACAAGTATCTAGGGAAATAAAATGTACGCCCATACAGAGCCCTGCATTTTTAATCTGTAGCTAGATTAAAACTGGTACAGTATCAGCCATAATCATTATTGCTGGTAAAACGGGAAGATTAAAATGTGGTACCTAGAGTCTGCATTCTTAAGCTAAGCTTCCGCTTAGCCAAGGTACGCTGTTTTACCTTGGCTTGTGATGGATGCATATCTTAAGCTTCAACCATATTGATACACATAACAAGCCAACCCCATTAAACTGTTTTCCACTGTGCACAGCATGCAGATATGCTAGTAGTACTTGAATCTGTACACCAATCCACTGATCTAAAGGACTGCCTCTGCTGGAATACAGATCTTCAAAGAGTTTTTTAATTACAGATCTCTAATTTGAACATTCTTAGAGTTTTAAATTGTAAATTTTTTTTACATTGTTTTTTATATTATTCAGAACACCTTTAGAGACCTTTTGAAAATTACAAACTGTTATTAGGAATTTGAGGACTGCCTGTTTGAAGTGAAGCCCTCATAATGTGCCTTTTTTATTTACTGGCATGTTAAGTCAGCAAATTGTCATACATTGAAATAGTAAGCAATTGTTAGTAATAAATAGTTTTTTTGAGTTCTTACTGTTATTTAAAATGTTTCTAGAACTGATGATCGGCCATTGATTAAGAAATATATGACCATTAACAATAAAACCAACTCGCTTAATATTTATTTTGTATATTTTAATATTGGTTTTTCAATCAGATATGGTGGAAAATTCTAAGCAAAGTTATCATTAACGTCATCTTTACATAAATGCAATTCCAAAAACAAAATTATATGTTTCACTTCATAACCAACGATTAAAATTGATGTTATAAAAAATAATAGTAAATATTATTATTTATATATTATATTATATTATTATTAAAAAACCTAATGGTTTTATTTTTTTATTATTATTACAGAGAAACATCGATTAACCATCTTTAAAAAATAAACCACCCTATTCATTGCATATGAATAAAAGATTTTAAACAAATCATGTTTATGACTGGATATACATCCTTCAATAAAATAAAGTATAAGTGCTGTAATCATTACACTTTTTTCTAATACACTTTTTCTAATACAATACCTTAATCGTATACTGAAGCAGCTAAGCCATTGTTCACTAAGCAACAAATAGTATAAACACCAGACATTATAACTGCAACATCTGCAACTAACAACGTGTGCGTTAGTTTATAATAGGTGACCAAAACATGATTGATTCGTCAATAGAGGCTACAGTATTGATTCATCAGTGTGCCATATTTCAGTGCCTGCACCGCTCTGCTATAAAGCAAAAATATTTTTCACTGCAATTCTCACTACTGTACATGTTGGGCGCAATGTTTTGCACTAATAATACTAATAATTATTCACTTTTATTTATTCATTAGTTTTATTTTTTAAGAGCTATCTATAAAAATATTTACACTACAATTTAATTAATTTTTTTTTTTCTTAGCCGTCCTTTATGCCAGTTAATGACACGGGTTCAGTCTTAATGGTAAAAGCAATGAAAGCAACTGCGGCTCGAACTAAGAACCATAGGTGCACAGTGACTGACCGAAGCTTTAGTCACTTCGACCACCGAGCCTCTTTGGCGATTAATAAAGTCTGGCAGTTACAAGAGTCAGTTAATGAAGTTTCACTGTGTATCTTATATTATTTTTTTATCTTATTATTATAACCTCTTTTTATAACTTTATTAAATGCAGCTGTTTGTTTTTTCCATATTGTTTAATTAAACATCACTGTGAATTATTTACTGACTTGTTGCATACTCCTACAGTGCATTTTCTGTAAAATGCAGAGCCAACATAAAATTAGATTGTTACATCAAGGGGCTGGGTATAGTTTTTAACGATACATTTCTATGAATAGTCCGAAAATAATAATTACAGCACATAGTTCTCTCGCTGATATAATGGAATAAAATTACGTTTTTAACTTCCACAAAAAAAGAACATTAAAATCTGTACTTGTTAGTATTATAAAGTTTTAAAATACACTAAAAGTACGAACATGTATCAGTGGAATTGAGTCTAGAACTTAACTTGGCCAGGTTGCCAACTTCTGTAAGTAATCCTGTAAGGCTTAAGGTAATCAGTGCTACTCCACTCCAGTCTTCATACTTCAAACGTAAATCTTCTGTTGTTGTTCGCTTAATCTGCAGTCAGGTTCCTTCAGCTAAAACCATAGTATTTAAATGTTTTTTTAATATGAATCTTAAGATATTCCTTCGATTGCCTCTACTTCATGAGGAGACCTGTTGTGGTAGTTTGAGATTGGGTTAAAACAATACCCCACTGAGCTTACCTTTTTCCAGCAGTTGAAGGTCCTGGAACCAGTTTTTCAGTTTTGTTCTGGCAATGGTTTTACTGATTCTACAAATCTATAGGGTCCTGAACCCCTTTTTATTAGTTCAATATCCATTAACTTCCAATCCTTTGCGATTAGACATCAAGCTTATCTTAACCTGATTTAAGTGTGAGAACTTAAAGTCTAGTAGCATTTCCAAACTAACTTAAAATTGTACTCTGTTTTTTGGAATTGGCCTGCCTATCTGTTCTAACTGTGATTCGCTCATTGTAGTCACTGTTATTTTTTAGTACGGTTGTAAACATAGCTTCATTTCTAAAATCAAGTAAAAAAATCACATATGTGAGAAATTGTTCAGTAGACTTATAAATTAAATATAGTAAGTAAAGTGCCTGAACTATTAATATTGAAAATAAAATACTGTATGTTTTATACAAAGAACATAATAAAATTTGAAATGTTTTAACAAAAGTTCTTAGTTATTTTTTTGCTAGATTATCACTTCATAAATAGGTACTTTATTTAGTGAGAAAGTGAAATTAGGCTTTTATCAATGGTAAAATTAATTAAGTAAATTAAAGAATTACCTTTTACTTTCTGTTAAAACATACTGAATAATTCAAACATCTTTCTGGTTATTTTTGGCACTAAAATCATGACATTATTTGTCTTTACAGTGTACCTGTGAACAGGGCGATCCGAGGGAAGTTATATCCTTCAGGCCAAGTCCCATATAATATTTGTACAGCACCTTTGACTCTGTCGTCACAACTGAGCGCAACAAGTCGTAACGGACGCATTCATTTACAAATCCTCTGTCAGCCTGAGCAACAGCACAGAGCACGTTATCAGACGGAAGGCAGTCGAGGAGCTGTAAAAGATAGAACTGGAAATGGATTCCCAGTAGTTAAGGTCAGTGCAAATAAATTGCTATATGTCAGAAAGCAGAATAAATTACAGTTCGGAAATAAATTTTCTAAGTCATTTTTAAACGTCTTTTTGTACCAAATTCATTTTTTTTTTAGAGCATACACACTTTAACCATATATTTATTATGTATAACTAAACGATGTTTTTCCATTTGCAATAAATGGTACGAATATGAAGACGGAATGATGCTGACCTTCCGAATCAAAACACCAGCCTTTCAACTGGGCAATGGTAAACAAATTAAGATAGTGAACAAGTTCAAGTATCTTAGAGAAATTATAGCCTGGAACACAGACGAGAAACCATCGATAGACAACAGAACACAAACTGAAACAACCGCAACGACTCACCTGGCCAACCTACAAAAAGAAATCGCTCTCGATGAATGCCAAATTCCGACATAATTCCGTTGTTAAACCTGAGGCAACTTATGCTAGTGAAACACTCTTCAAGTTGAAGATTAAATCAATAACTGATAAACTGCAGAAAGCAAATAGAACAATCATTAACAAGAAACACCAAGTGAATGGCCAGTGGAGATTACTACAGAATGAAGTAGTATATTGAGAAAGTGAGTCAGTAATAGACACGATGTGGAAAAGGAGAATTGCTTTTTTTCTGCTATATAGCACGCCTTCCAGAAACCAGACTGGTGAAACGGCTATTTAGCTATTTCTGGAAGATTAAAACGCAGAATTATTGGTTCAAAGAGATCCACAGTGATTTAGAAGAGTTAAATTTGATGGTGCCTCAATTTGAAGGTAGATCAGAGAAGAGGATTCTAAGGAATAAATATCTGTGATTCAACAACATTTGAACGGAAGACCTACACCATAACTGAATATCAAAGAGCAGCCAGATCAGACAGAATAAAAAAATTTTGGGAATGCTTTTTTTTTTTTAGACGAAAACACATTGAGGCTATTATTGCCTCCCTAAATGTAAGTGTGAGTGTAAAGTCATAAATGTAGTGTTGTAAGTGTAAGTGAGTGTTAGACTCAGGTACTGCGAGGGACATCTAAATCCTCTCAATAGGTGCAGCTAGTCTGCACCCCTGCGGGGAAATTGGACTTGGAGGACTTGGACTGATTAAAGTACTCCAATAAGGGCGTAAACTATTGAAAAAAAAGAAAAGAAAAAGAAATGGTATGAAATGCATGCATAAAGTAAGTTGCATTTGTAATTGTTTGCTATAGCAGCACTTAGATGGCAGTCATGTGCGGTTTTGTAGTTAAATAAAAGGAGAATGCCATTCTAGCATCACTGTTTGTTGTTTAAGGTTTGTAGTGCTTGCTTAGAATGGTGAAGTTAGTTGAAAATCCCTGTGCTTATGAGATTAGATCTGTAGTTTGTTTTCTGAATGTGCAAGGAACACTAAACCAGTACACATTCATTGACAGATCTGCCAGGTTTTCAGAATAAAAGTTACAAGTGATCCAGTAGAAAGGACAGTGGGTCTGGCTTATCAGTGAAAGAGGTGGTGATTTGAATGAATGGATGCAAGATGACTAATGAAGTCTATCTTTGGTTAGTAATGAATTGGTAAAAGGAAAGATTAAGGAAATCAGTAAGTTTACATCCTCTGCTCTTCTTCATGAAACTGTTTCCAAAAATTTTGTGTTCGTTTGGTGCCAAAAACTTACAGAGCAACATAAAATAGTATCAGAGCATGCACTCAAACTTTGACACACTATGACAAAGACGTTAATTGACTTTCTGAGCCAGATTGTCACTGGAAATAAGACTTGGGTCTGTTAGGAAACTCCTGAATCAAGATGGCAGTCAATGGAATGGAGGTACTATTTTTCACTAAAAAAGACTAAAACCAAATATATTTTGACAAGAATGTTGTCACAGTGTTTTGTAACATATGGAGTGTTGCTGGTGGATTTTTTGCCACGAGGTAAAGCAAACCATGTAATTGTTCACACTTGTAACACAGAAAACGGCACAGTGCAGTACATAATAAGCATCGAAGAATGTTGTCAAATGGTATTGTTTTTTATTTGTAACAGTATGTAACATCAGACTGCGATTTGTGGCATGACAACTCAAAGATTGTGTTACCATATGGTTAAAAATAGAGGCAACAAGGTATTATGAAGAAGACATACAGATATTTATGCCATGCACTGACAACTTTCTACAAAATGGTGTGACCTGTGTAGAGAAATAGTTTATGGCTTGTAGATTTTTTTTACAATAAATTTGTCAGTATCTGTACTAGTTTTGACAAAACGAAACTTAACTTTCTGGACGTATCTCATATTAAAAATAATATTTGGTATTTATTTTTAAAATAGAAATTTAGATAGTGGTTTTCAACTGAAATTTTAGGAAAAACAATAGGAATAACAGAAGAGTGTACTTTAAATTTTAAATTGTTGGATTGTTAGTATTACAAAACTAGTTAAAATTTAAATTACTAAAACTAGTAATTTAAAATATACATACAGTTGTAAAAAAAAGTAATTTTTAAGTCTTAGTAGATCGCAATACTCTGTACGCAAATGCAGGAGAGGTGAATTACAACTCGCTTGAGGCTAGTGTACTGAAACTATGACCTGTTGATCGCCAAGGTCACATGTTCTGAGTTATAACCTTTTGCTGTTCTTTGAATTACTTTCATTCTGTTCTTCATTAGTCTATTCAGAACAAAGAAAAATTGTTATAAATCAAAACAGTAAAAAAATAATGATGGGAAAATGTCAACATGAAATTGTAATAATTTCATCAGTTTAAAACTTAATTAACTTACATGAACATTGGGGGGAAAATTATTTTCATTATGCAAAACTTGCAAATTTTTTTTGTAATAAAACATTTTTTTTATTGACAGTATTTTCAGTAGTGTCTCCTGATAATTCAGACTGAAGTCACTCAAATTTAAAGAAACTTGGATTATATAAAAGAACAAAATATAAAGCAATGTTCAGATAAATTCTTAAGAAATAAACAGGAAATACAGTTAACTAAAATAAAGAGCAAACTTGTTTAGTCAAATATTACTGTAATAAAAAAATATATAATTTAAAGAACTAAAAAGAAACATTTTTTAATGATTTTAGTATTAAAATAGGTCTTCCATTTTTTAGCCAAGATGTGACATTATCCAAAAATCTCAGTGTTAATAAAATTATTATATCTTGCTCAACATAAAGCAGTGTCTGACATTGTCAAACCTTCAAAATTTTTGTAAATCTTTCTAATCACTTATTGTCTATTTAAAATACATCATTGTTATTACTTAAAAAAGAATTAACAAGATGAATCGAACAAGTTAAAGCCGAAATGTTTTCTGATTCCTCTTTTTGAATTTTTTTGTATTTGTTATTTTTTTCAGTTACAATAAATCAAAAAAGTGTATTTCATACAAAAACACAAATACAACTTTTTTTAAACAAAATTGGAACAACTTGTGGATTTTTTTGTTTGGTTCAAGTTTCAAATTATAATATGGTTATGCTTAACCAGTACAAAACTAATATATTGGTTGGTTTGTGTTTTAAACAGTTAGTGGGATACGACCAGCCAACATTACTGCAAGTATTTATTGGCACAGACCAAGGTCGCGTGGTTCCACATATGTTCTACCAAGCATGTCGAGTATCAGGTAAAAACTCGACTCCTTGTGTCGAGAAGAAAGTTGACGGAACCATTGTCATCGAAGTTGAAGTGGAGCCATCCAAAGATATGGTTGTTACGTAAGTAATTACACGAACACATTTCTCAAACTGTTTCAAATTCAGTTATTATTTAAGAGACGATAAAATGAGACTACATAACATAGTAAAACAAAATGAATTGGTTACTGTGACACAAAAAGTTCTGGGTTCAGAGCACTGCAGGTCTGGAGGCATCTTGTTTCTTGCCCTTCAAATAAGTATCATACATTGAAATTTAAACTAGAGTGTGTTGTTTTAAACAGTTATAAATATGAAGAATGGATCAGCAGTTTCCCGTGTCATACACTGCCACGCCAATCATCTGAACATATCGCACATACTATCGTTCGCAACATACAATTTTAAGGACTCCAAAGTATTTGATGACCAAACGTAAAAATGACTCTTGTATCGTATTCTGCTTATTGTTACCCACACTGCAAAAGGTCGAATTGAATAAAATAATCCTTCTAGAGTTGAATTTTTCAAAACATGTTTTTGTTGAGGTATATATTTTCAGATACAAAAATATGTAAAATATTAAACATTCTGAAACTACGTTTATAAATTTTATTTCCGTAACCTAATATGTTGAAATTAGAAAGGAGGACATGAAAATTTGAACTTTAAGAGATATCTGGTAATAAAGTTTGAATAATTTATGTGAAAAATATATATATATATATATATATATATATATATATATATATATATATATATATATATATATATATATATATACAAGGTGTGGCCAATTAAATGACCAGACAGGTGCTGCAAAACATTGTACTGATCACGGTATATAGATACACGGTAGGGGCCACGCGCATGTCCCCCCTACCACTTGCCAGCTGAAGTACGTCATTGAATCCCTGATCGAATGTAGCTCAGTTGTAGTATTCAGTAGAAAACAGTTTGTAATGTTAGTGTTAGTAACTGTATTACAGTAATTACAATAATAATTCCTTATATCTAACATTAATAACACTGTTAATTACTTTACTTACTGAATTCGCTCATTGTCAAAACAGAAACTTTTTATTTTATACAATATTACATAATATTAAAGTAAAGTAAATTATAGCTTGAAAAATTCCAGGTTATTTTTTGTTTGAAAGTTAAAAGCACATCACACTATGAATTACGTATCTGCGGATTTTCGTGATAATTATGTGGTTGACTGTGAAAACGCACATCTCAAATAAAAAATTAAGAACAAATTAAATAGCAAATAGGCGTATGCCTATTATGCAAACAGTAAAATAAAACATACGTATTTCTTAGAACTTATGTTTCAACACATATCAGAAAAAATATTCTTAAACTTAGTAACATGTCTTTGTAAAGCCACATTTTTATTTTTAACCGAGGCCAGTTCTTGTAATGCAAGTTGAATTTGTTCCTTAAAAAGTAAATTTTCATTTCCTCTACAGAGGCATTATTTACAACGATATTTGTATTAAAATTACTGACTAAGGAAGGGTAGGTTTCATTTACAGAATTACACGTTACAATTGCACCAACGTCATTTCCATTTACAGGTGATTTACCTGGTAGATTTCCATAGGACTCGTCAATAAGTTTTTTTTAATGTTTCTTGGTTTTCACGTTTTTTAATCCTTGCATCTCGTTCAGAATTGATAAATTTATTTTCAATGGTGGGAATGTTAAAACGTGGAATGACACCGGATTTCAGCTGTTTTTAGGTTTCGTATTTAAAATCCCTTTCGAAATCATCATCATTAAAATGAAGTGAACAGACTTTAACATTATCAAAATTAAAATGATCTGCTCGTTTACACGCTTTTCTCAGGCCTTTGTCTTTTGGAATTCTGTAAAATGTAATTCTTTTCCCTTTACAATTCTTATCACTATTATAGCAATTGGCAATAGCGCAATTAGGCATTGTTATGCATACACAATTATACAACAGCAAACAAAACAAATTATGTATTTTTTAGGATTCAAAACATAGGCTAATTAAATATTTTCTTACACTTATTAAATCTCGACTACAAAACACAATTATCACCTTTTATTTACACAAAAAAGACCTTTTACTTAAAACAAACACTCACATAAACACACCGAATCTCCAACTACATTTACAGAATGTAGCCGTGAAGATTCAGTGACGTCACACGCGCGGTAGTCTACTGTGCACACCCACCGTGGCCCCTACCTTGTATCTATATACTGTGGTACTGATCACCAATTACGTTACGAAGTTTATCCCCTTTAATGTACTCTCCTTGCCAATTCCTGCAATGCTCCATACAAATTTTTTATTGTTCAAAGCAATGCTGGAAGTATGCTTCTCTCAGCTTGTTGAGAACCTCCTTCATTTCACAACTTTCCACACTATGAAATCTTCTTGTCCCCGTAAGTTCTGATTTGACCCTAAGAAAAAAAAAAAAAAAAATGCACAGGGGCCAGGTCGGGCGATTATGGTGAATGGTCCAACACAGTGTATGGTATTTCGCAAAGAACGCTTTCACTGACAAGGCAGAATGGGCAGTTGCATTGTCTTGGTGAAGCATCCAGGAATTGCTCTTCCACAAATCAGGACTTCTCTTCTCACTTGTTCACAAAAGGCTGTCAGAACGTCAATGTAATAACATTGATTTGATTGACCATGTGACTTTGTAGACTCAGTGAATGTAGGCAATTTCATACTTGTCAGAAAAAAGCCTTGAATTGTGATTTTTCTCATTTTTGCTGTAGTGAGGTGGGGCTCTTCCAATGCATAGATTGGTCCTTTGTTTTAGAATCATAGGTATTTTTTGTTTTGTTTTTTTTTAAGGCGAAAAACTTATTGAGGCTATTATTACCTCCCTAAATGTAAGTGTGAGTGTAAAGTGTTAAAGTCATAAGTGTAAGTATGTGTTAGACTCGGGTACCGTGAGGGATGTCTAAATCCTCTCAATAGGTGCAACTAGTCTGCACCCCCCTACAGGTCAGATCATAGATAAAAAACCACGATTCATCACAAATAAATCACTGTCTTATAATTATAGGTCATTATCATTGTTGTTTAAAAGGTCAGCACAAAATGTTCATTCTCGATTTCTTTTGTTCTGGAATGAGAAGTTTTGGTACCATTTTCGCACAAACATTCTGCATGGTCAGTGATACATGTAAGATCTGACGGACACTTCCTTTATTAATTCCTGAGATTTGAGCAAGAGCTCATACACTCAGACAATGATTTTTGCGGATCAGAACCTCTACATTTAAGCAGCTTTACATTCTTAAAAAGCTTTATTTTTTACTTGGTTCGGGCTGCTATGTAGTCCATTTTTGCCAAATTTTATAGTTGATTGATCATCACTGTATACCAATAAAAAGTGCATTATGTACATGCACATGAATTTATAAGAGCTTGCTTTTACCCATGCATTCTAAAAAGTAAAAGTAACACAGGCAGTCGTATGAGCTGAATTTGAGAATACAATTTTCTTTAATTTGACCAAAAAGTGGCTTGAAAAATTTAATATATTTCTTGAGTGTCAGATTGCTTACATACAAAAAAATTTTGTCGACATTGGTCAGTTCGTTCAGTGTACAGCAATGACTACAGACAGCAATACTTCAGGGAAAAATCACCGTTTTGATTCAGAGGACTTGACAATTATGTACAACAAAATCTCAAAAGCAGTGGTTTTGTATAATCAATGTATTTTGTATATACAGTATATTTCTTAGTGGTGACAGGTAAAAGGTTTTCCTTCAGTCGCCTTCATATATATTCATGTTATATATATATTTACGTCCGACTATTGTGCACACTTGGGGCTAATGCAGACGATGGGATGATTTATAGCGTATGAAAATGCCAAGCCCTGGCCAGGAATCGAATATATATAATCATTATATAATATAATATCATATTATAATATAATATGATAATTATTATATAATAATATATCATTATATAATTATATATATATATATTTATTTATTTATTTATTTATATTTTGACAGCATAAGCTTAAACATGTTATTAAGGTAAAAAATATTAAACTTGATAATGATGTTGAACTATTCTTCCTTGTCTGTGAAAGCATTCTTTATGAAATACCGCATCACTGTGTGTTGGACCACCCACTGTACTCGCCTAACCTGGTCCCCTGTTTTTTTTTTTTTGAGAAATTAGAGCTAAAGGGGACCAATTTTACAGTATGGAAAGTGAAGGAAGTTCTCAACAAGTTGACAGAAGATGACTTCCAGCATTGCTTTTAACAATGGAAAATTTGTATGAAGTATAAAAAAAATTCATATTGTTCAAAATTAAACATTTAAATGATTTTTTTAAATTTTTATTTAAAACATATATATGAATTATCTAACATTATCTTTAAAATATTATGATTTAAAAATCTACTTATAAAGCATTTGGTTTTGATGACTAAACGTTTTTGACAGGGTAGGAGGTTCCTGAATTAATAGTAAGAGATGTATGGCTTTAAAATACATTAAGGTATGAGATTGTTTTCTGCAGTCATTTAATGATTCTTTGAGTGTATTAATGTAGATTATATTTGACCTGTTTTTAAAGAAAACTAACAGCTTATATAGAAATACAGACAAATATTTTGCCTTGTTTCTCATCAGATTTCGTTTAAAAAAAATTATCATATTAAAATTCATAATCATTATACCAAATATAGAAATTAAAAAAAAATTGTTTATAAAGTAAATTTGGGGAAACCCAGTAATCAGGGTTATTTTTATGTATCTTAATTAAAAAAGTAAGGTTAATAGCAAATATATTCTTCAATTTTATATAAAAAAGCAAAACTTCATATTTTTATGTAAAACTATTTTAAAACTGTAATATTACATAGTTTTTAGTAGTATGACGAGAGATAAGAGATGTCTGTTTTATCACAGATGCGATTGTGTGGGCATCTTGAAAGAGCGCAATGTCGATGTGGAACACAGGTTTCCTGAAGAAGGTTCTGGTCGCAGTAAAAAGAAATCCACACGGTGTCGAATGGTATTCCGCACAACCATCACAAATGTTGATGGTACAGTGGAAACTCTTCAAGTCACTTCTCAACCTATTGTTTGCAGTAAGGTTTTAATTTTTATTTTATTTTTCTCTCTTCTGTTGTGTTAACACATTACTACATAATACTTTCTATAATCACTAAAATAAAGATTTCCGATTGACAAAAAGTATCCTTAAATAATACAGGCTTTAATTCAAACAAATTCTGTATTAATCCTGTATATATCTTCAAACTGATTAAATTGACAATTTATGTAAATTTGTTTTTATCTAAAACTGTTAAGAATACGGTTGAAACCTGTTGGTTTACATATTTTATAAATATTGAATTTAATTAACCGTTTTCCCATTTTTCGAACAGCTCAACCACCAGGAGTTCCAGAAATCTGCAAGAAGTCTTTAACTTCATCGGTTGTTACTGGTGGTCAGGAACTTTTTATTTTGGGAAAAAATTTCTTGAAAGACACTCGCATTATCTTCCAAGAAGGTGAAGGAAATGGTGCCATTTGGAAGCAGTCTGTGCAACCTGACAAAGAATTCTTACAACAGGTAAATGAATGAAGTTCTTAGTTATAGCGCAATAATGTATGTACACTTACCTGAATTTGTAGCACTAATACTTATTTGAAAACAGGTTAGTTTTTTATCGTAAAAGAATCACAGCATCAAAACATGGATCTTCCTAAAATAACACTAGATTTTAAATTTTCTATGATATTTACTCCCCTATTAGATCTTGTACCATTTTATAATATTAATGGGAATAATTTTTTACACTACAAACATTTGCATTTATAGTAAAACTTTGATTAACCATCAGTTTCAGGACTGGTTCGTTTATTGCATATGAACAAACAATTAAAAAATGCATGTTTGTGAACTATATATATATATTTATAGTTTTATATATATATATATATATATATATAGTATATATATTTATATATATATATATATATATATATATATATATATATATATATATATATATATATATATTAATTATTTAAGAACTGTTATTTTGCTCTTTTTCAGTCACATCTGGTATGTACAGTTCCTGCTTATCAAAGAACAGACATAACTGAACCTGTATCAGTGCGTTTGTGCGTGGAATCTAGTGGAAAAAGCAGTGAACCTCATACATTTGTGTATACACCAATAACATCGGGTCCTACACTCGATAAAACCACCAGTTCAGGTACGTTGTATGTTGATCTGTTGCTTGGAATGTGTGAACTCACGCCACTAACCACACAAACAGAGCAAACCATTTTTTTTTAATTTTTTAAATAATTTTTTAACAGTTCAAAGGCAATTTGAGAAATATATAGATAGAAAAATATGGGGAGCTTCTGTTTGTTTTGAGAGCCAACATGCTGCTGGTTTACCAACATGTTTGTACACCCAAGTTCTATTAATTTTGAAAAAATAAAAATTTACTAAAATATGATAATTTTGGACTCTGTATTATTTATACCAAACACCTGCCTATGTGCCAAATTTAACTTTCTGGCATATTTTGAAGTGGGTAACAATTTAGAGCAGTCAGTGAGATAAGTTTAGTTGGAGCAAAAATTAAAGCTTTAGTTAAATTTTGAAATAAATATATTGACATATTTTTGTTAGTTATAAAACTTGTACTTTTTCGTAGGAAAAAGTAGTTTTAAATTTTTTTTTTTAAATACATTTTAAAGGTTGTTTTTTTAAATTAAAAATTTGATTGTATCTATTATTTTATTTTATTTATTCTTGTTCTTTATTTATTTTTTTAACTGTGTAAACTACGATGTTTATTCTAAGTGTAACGAAGATGAAAAAAAATCATTCTTGATATTTGGTGGGTATATAAATGTTTTCAGATACCCTGAGTTCAAACAAGTGGTTTTTACTTTGATACAAAATCTTTTTTGCACTTAACAGCGATATTTTTTTAATTTTTCAAAGGTGTTAAAACCAAATTGATTTAAAATAATCTGAAAAATTACAAAAAATACATTTTCTCAAAATCTGTTTAAAAAATGATGTTCAAATTGTTCAACAGTGTTAGGTATCAAAAAAATGTATGGGTTCCATTTAGCTAATGCAGTTTTCTTTTAAAATGTTCAGTTCAAGAAATTATTAAAAAACAGAAAATCAAGCCTAATTTCATAATATCAGTTTAAAACAGATATACTATGAAAATACATAATGCAAGTAAATGTAGCAAATTTAAAATAATGGAAGTTAAGATGCAACAAAGTCATTATTTGCAAAAAAAGTAGACTGTTAAATTTCTCTTCAGTTGTAGTTTTTTATTTACTGTTGTCAGTATGTTCTAATCTGAAAACCATAAGTTATGAAGTCTTCAAGATTTTATCTTAGAAAGTATGTTTAATTTTTTTTTTAATAAAATAGTTTATTTGTGAGACCCTGAATGACCCTAGCAAAATGACTCTCACATAAGAGAAATAGTCACGCACTCAGCTGTCGCGTTGATGTGACAGAAGCAAATTACAAAATCATTTTTCTTACATTAGCCTTTTAAACTTTTATCACATTGAAAATACGAAAATGAACCCCAACTGCTACAAAAAAAATTTAATCTACATGGATTTTGAAATTTTAAAGTACTAATTAATTTAAGCAGTTTTTAACACTGATCACTACGGTAACATTATATTTTCAAAATCATTTAAGACAAAAAAGTTATGAATTTCTAAAGATTTTAAATAGTTGCCATTTTGAAACTGTTTAACGAATTTTGCTAGTTAACATACTTGTCCAGACTATTATTACCATTGATTTTTATTGTCAAGTTTAAATCAGATCAGGCCAAAATTGTGAATGTGGGTGTGCTAATAGACATATGCACACACTATATATAAATGAAATGCTCATTCAACATCCCTGGTCTGGAACTTACCATGGTAGTGGCTATCATTAGTATCCAGTAGCTCATTTTTCCAGCCGGGTACCACAGTACTTCAAGTAAACAATGAAAATTAAGAAACATGAAAAGGTGTAGTACTGTACATAGAAATAAATTTAAAAATTAAATAAAGCACATAAAATATGTATGAACAGTACAGTACTGAACCACATTACAAGAAAACATTACGCTTCGGTGGTCTAATAGGCTTTCACCCGAGGACCGGGTTCGATTGCATTTTCATACGCTATAAATCATCCCATCGTCTGCATTAGCCCAAGTGTGCACAATAGTCGGACGTTAAACACCAAAAAAAAAAAAAAAAAAAAAACAAGAAAACCGCTTTTAATGCTGTTTTGCTTTTTAGCATTAGTTTTAACACATTCTCCTATAGACTTGTTATCATAAGCATATCATCAGTCGCTGAAATGCTGTTTCCCTCTACCCACATAATAGTAACTAATAAAAGCATTCAGTACACACTGTCATGGGTAACAGTGTCTGCGGAAACAGCCAATATTGTACTCTCTAGACATATGTTATCTATTTGGCACCTTTATACAGACATTTTAAAATCTCAAACTTGAGGTTAAACTTCAAAACTTCATTTTAATTTCACATGTTTTTGTTTTTTCTACATTGCGATACATTTTTTATAATAACTCAACTCTCATTATTTATTGAACACAGTCAGTACTTGGTGAAACTCCATGATATCCAGGAAAATTTAGACCAGTTTTACAAAAAAAATTTAGTGACATATATTTCACCGTGAGGCATCTTCAGACATAGTAAAAGATAAAAATTATAAAGTGTACTTATATACTAAAATAGTTGATGTTAAAACTGGATAGGAGAAGGTAGAGATAGAGATAGGAAGGATTGACTAGGTAAAAAGGTCAATGACCAGCAGGTTGGGAAAACCACTAAACAGTAAGTGTGAGTAAGGGAGAGGGTTAAAGTTAATATGTTCATTTAAATTAAAATGTGTGTTTTTAAAAATATAACTATATATTTCCAGAATTTCTAAATTATTTTGTTTTTAATGTTTCACAAAATTTGAACAATATCACTGTAATCCTTAAACCAACAACAAAGTAATATAAGGTATAAAACAAAATAATTTAGAAATTCTGGAAATATATAGATCTGTTTGTAAACACCCTAATTGTAATTTAAATGAACATATTAACTTTAAACTCTCTCCCTTACTCAAACTTATTGTTTAGTGGTTTTCCCAAACTGCTGGTCACTGACCTTCGTTACACATACTTGTCAATCATTTCCTTATCTTCTCCCTTCCAGTTTTAACATAACTGTATTAGTATAAAAGTGTACTTCATGGTGTTTATCTTACTATGTCTGAAGATGCCTCACAGTGAAACATGTAACTAAATAATTGAATTTTTTGAAACTATATTACTTTTCTAGTTTTTCCTTGATATCACTCCTGATTGTTAAAATACAACTGATATAGTCAGCGAAGACGCAACAAGCACAGTATGTACTGTTGTTCGTCTCATAGACATGCAGTGACGTGAAAACAGCTATGAATCATATGACCTCCAAGTGGATTATTGGACGTGTTGGACCAATGCATGGTTGGATTATAGAAAGTCTGCTGTTTTAATAAATTCCAGTTTAAAGCCTACTGAAAAAAATAAAATAGGAAAATTCTTCTGATTTCTGAAAATCAGTTCACAAGATTTGGTCATGTACAAAGATTTATAATACAAATCAGAGTACAAAATTTGAAGTTAAAGAATTTTATGAATTGAGAGAAAATCAAAGGAAACTGTTATAACAGCAAGTCAGCAGATTTTAGTTTAAAGTGCAAAAAAATTAGAATTATTTTTTTTTAAATTGCTTTTGACAATTTTTATGAAATTCATCTTAAATATATCCATTGAATTTACAAAAAATGAACTACTAAATTCTATAAAAATCTAGCTCATGAGCTACAAACAAAAACACAGTATTGGAAGTTTTCAAAATCTTTAAATTTTGTTTTAATATGAAAATTCAAAATTAATGTGTTCCAAAATTTAAATTCTAGAAATTTTCAGTTATGATGAAACTAACTAGAAGAGAAAAATATATTCTGACCATTTTGTAATTCTTGTTTTTCTTTCTTTCTCGATTTACTCCTGAATTATAATTATCTTTCATTTTAAGTGTTCAAAATTACAAAATACTCAACCTATATAAAACATAAAAGGCTTAAATTCTTAAAACAGCTTATAGTGTTTCGCTCAAATTTTGGTTTGATATAAAAATTAATAGCTCACGTTCAATTACTGTGAAACTATACCCACATTAAAACTTTGAGCAAATTCAGTCCAATCATTTTGTCATTCCAAAAACCACTTTTTTGAACTCAATAAGCCCCAAAATAAACATAAAGTATTCTATAAAAGCTCCATTATGATGTTTCCGTCTATTATATAAATAATATTTTAACGATATTTTACTACTTATAGATTATTTTCCATAATTTGTCAAATTGCACTTGACCAGAATTAATTAAAAAATATTTAAATAATTTTAGATTTTTCTATAATAGTTTTCTAAAATTTTTATTTATGAATTTATTTTAAAAACATTAAAATTATGCCAATGTTCAAACATTCAACAAAACTGGTTCTGCCGGTGAAGCTCAAAATGGAAATATTCCTTAAAAGTTTCATTTAATTTTTTTCAAAAAAGTGAAGAAATACACAAGTAAGTCGGAAAAACAAATAAATCAGTTTTTTTTTAAACAAATTTTTGGTTCAATTTATAAGAAAATTTTAAAAATTTACTATAATTTACATATTATAAAAAATATTACTACAATTGGAACAAATAAATTCCTGTAAATTTTACATGAATACATCAAAATAAAGTAGGTCAGGCTTAAATTATAAATAGAGTAGTATTGTATTTACCTTAATTCAGAACTTCATCGCTTGCTCTGTAAAACACAACTGAATAACAATGAAAGACTATTGGCTTAAGTTAAGAATAACGACCCCTCTCTTCTCCACGAAGGAAAGTAACATGGAAAAATACCAAGTCTTGCAAGAAATGAACCAAACAATCCAGATGAAGGGAATATTCCAGTTGACACATAGCTATTAACAAAACAATGTTGTGTGCCACTCAACTCAAATTATTGATTGCTTAATTCATTGCATAATCTATTGCTTTTTCCAAACTACAGATATCATGTTTGTGCCGTAGTCTGTGAAAAAAAATAATTACATAACTTTAAACCAAAACAAGTTTATTTCTTCTGTGTCATTTTATTAGGTCATTTAACCTTGTTAAATATATTTTAAAAAACAAATGTAATAAAAGTTTTTGTTTATGTAAAAATATAGAATTTTTTAAAACTATTATTCTCCAACTTCCCTACTGTCATATATTATATATATACTCTCAAGTAAAAATAACACCTAACATTTTTTCTAATATTTTCTTTTCCATGCGCCAAAATTTTGACAACGAATTTGTAGTAACTAACATAATATGTCTTTTAAAATTATGTTTTTAAAGCTCTGTTTTTTAATATCTAAAATTGGAGAAGTACGAAGTAACACTTAGGACAGTATATGCACAGAAGATCGTGTAAGATCATTTCTTATTCTTGTAGTATTTATCCTTTCATTCTAAAATGCCTTCTGTGAGAGAGATAGTGAAGTCTTGCTTCTGTATAAGTGCACAGGAATTAATAAAAATGCATTTATTTTGAGAACAATCTACATGAAAATGAAGTAGTACTATAATAAAGTAATACTTAACAGTATCATGTTTAGGATCTTTAGTTGAGCAACTCCTATGCTGGACCTAATTGGAGGGTCTGGGGTTAAGAATACCACAGTGAAATAAAAATTTAGTACAGTATACAGTATGTAGCAGTTAATGAATATGACATAAAAATTATATCCAAATAATCAAGAGATATCAAAAGTGCAGTCATGTCATGCTTCTGTGTATCACTTTCATACTAAATGTGACAGCTAACTTGGCAACTTCCATCTCTTATTTTTAAAACTATCCCGTTTTGTCCCTTTTCTATGTTGAACTGGTTTTTCCTTTTGTCATGCTTCGCGTGTATCACTTTCATACTAAATGTGACAGCTAACTTGGCAACTTCCATCTCTTATTTTTAAAACTATCCCGTTTTGTCCCTTTTCTATGTTGAACTGGTTTTTCCTTTTGTCTTCTTTCTTTGACATTTTGTTATGAAACTTAAATACGTAAAATATAATTTTACTAAATCTGAATTCTTTTTAATTAAATTTTTAAAAACATATAGTTTTTTACGCAGACTACTACTTGAATACTTGATATACTATTTTGTAAATTTAAATATTTCATTTACTATACATATAATATACAAATTTACATACACTGTACACTTTTTGCACCTGTTAGGCGAAACTTGAAGAAAAATTATGTTTATGAAAGCCAAATTTGTATTCCAGTATAGAAAAGTTACATAAAACCTAATAATTACTTCTTTGCTAATAATAATGCTTTTTAAATATTTTTTTAAACAACATGTATTGTTGAATATTAATCGTAACAATTATATAATGAACCATAAAACTTGGCAATAAGTTAATTACATACCCCGCTGGTATATTGCCTTGCTCTGCTTGTAACACGTGGTAGCAAATCATGGTTTATTGCAAATCTCGCATAATGTCAAGCTTTAAAATCACCATGATTTGCTAATCAGTGGCTGTGATGTTCTGAATGATTCGGATGGCATGGAGCTGTGCGAGAGAAATTACTATAATATTATTATATGATAAATTTAGCAAATTTATATTACAACTTTATTCTTTCCTTTTTGTTTATTATTTTGTTTGGTTCAGTTTTTTTTCAGTTGCCACATTGTCTTTAATTTTATAAACACTGCAAAAGCGTTTCTTTGGTATAAAATAGAAAATAAATTTTGTTCATCTTTCTGTTTCACCGTAAATTAATTGGCTAAATATAGTTTTAACTTCACAAATTCCCTTTTGTAATGTAAATTTGCTAAATGAACATCATATACAGTGCTGCAAAAACCACATAAAAAATTCATTTTTTATTATTTTTTCAAGTTTTACTGGCCATTGTAACATTATTTGAAAGTTATAATATAAAAGCTTGGTCTATTGTGAGTCACTGTATATGGTGTTATATTAAATATTTTTTTGTTGGTGGCAGGTATCACAAAGAGTGAATTGTATTGATTGGTGAGCAATTGATTACGAATGTAGATGTATGAATCTGTGTGTACACGCCATCTAAATCCAAGGAAATGTTGCTTAACTTGAAATTTATTTATAATTATATATTTTATTTTAAAATAGTAATTATCTTTAAACAGAAATTAAACATTTCAATTTCATTTATAAAACATTCTTTCACTTCAAATATAGTTAATTTTATTTCTGATTTAATTATTTTTTAAATGATTTTTAACAATTTTTTTTCTTGCAACATTTTCTTATATTTATTGTGTAGGTGCCAGGTTAGAAAATTGAAACTTTTCAGTTAAAAAAATAATATAAAAAATTAAACATTGTACCGTTTTTAATATTTGAAATTAATTAATTTTCTGTTCAATAATAATCAAATTTCAGACTTTACAAGTAATTTTAAAATTTAGTACAAATTATATTTTTAAATTGCAGAATTTTTGTTTTATTTCCTGGCACCGATGAAATAAAACTGTGATAACTTTTTAAATATGTGCATTTGATTTTTGTGAGCTGTTTTGCCGACTGGTGTGACGTTTCTATGCGTTTGCTTTCGTCCCCTTGTTTACAGCAGCAGGTTTTCAGGTAGACAAAGACAATTGGGCAGATTGGCGCCACTGCGCGATGTTGAGAGGCGATCGGGACGCGGCCCCGGGCTGCACTCGATAATATCACACAGGTTCTGTCATCAAATGGTGACTAAATATTGTAGTTCATTCATTTCAATATATCATGTAGTGCACATTTGTTCTATGCATTTCTTTTGTATATTTCGAGTAAAGAAGAAATTTTGAAAGAACTGTTTAGAAGAAACTTTAATTTTAAACGTTTAAATTTTTCTTTATTCTGAATCTACAAAAGGAAAAGAAACTTTGTGCGATATATCATTATTTGTAACTATTTATTGACAGCTGTCTCTTACCCATGAGTACAAACAATATGGATTCATGGGATGAGGAGACAGCTGTTGTCAGGGTGAGGATACATACCATTACATTGAATCATCCCTCAAGTTCACTCGGTAGCAAGTAAGTATGTCAACGAGTGTTAACACTCTTTCATACAAGCGATCAATCGTACTATTTTTTTGCCAAATTTTATTAAAATTAATTTTTTTCAATCTTTGGACCATAAACTAAATTTATTGAGCACAATCTTAATAATTTCATTTTAGTAGTGATTGATTTTTTTTGCAAAATTTAACAACAGTGAGAAAAGTGTATCCAAAAAGTTTGATTTTTTAACTTTTAATTTAAAATGTGGACTGAGAGAACAAATACTTAGTTGTATATGGCAATTCCTATGATTTAAAAAAAATTTTATTAAACAAATAGAGTCTTGATGTTATGCTATTTTACAAAAGATTTATAAAATTTGTGCTGCACAGATAAACAAGGTATCAACTTTTATCTTAATCATTTTAAGTATTACTCTTACTGAAGTTGAATATTCTCACACAAATTTTATATTTTAATGTGCAGAAAATAGTGTGTATTAATTACAAAATTGGTAGTAAAAGTATTAATTTAATTTTTATAAAGAAAATGAGAAAGTAAAAATAAGTGATTTGTGTGGAGTTCAAAAGTTATCAGTTTGTCAACTTTAAATATATTTTTATTTTTGTGGTACCAAATTTTAATGTTGTTGTTGGTAATGGAAATTAAGTTTTGACATTCCGTCTGTGAAACAAATTGTTCCATATTTATTAATTATAGCTTCATCAACAATCAATATTTATAAATTAAAAATATTTGTTGCTATAATATTTTTTGCCCAGAGAAATCTTATCACACTGCATATCTCACATTTAACTAGATATTTTTCTAATTATTATGGCACTCATTTTTCAAGGTAATATAAAGCAAACATGTGGAATCACCTTGTTGCTCGAAATAATAATGGCATTTTATTATTACTTTCAATAATATAAAAAATTACCCTCTCTCCCCTCATTACTTTCAAAAACAAATACGTTAATAGACTAATGAACCATAAACATTCAAAGTGACTGTCTTTTTCTTTAGAAAATACAAAAACATTATACTTTATTCAGTTTTTAATGACCTGAAAAGGGTTAATCATACTGAATATTACAAAATTATAATTTTTCCTTCTAGATTATGGACTGTTTCAAATGAGACCTCATATAAAAACAGTAGGAAAAGTTTGACTTACAAAAATCAATATGTTGATAATAGGAATTAATTTACATTTATTCCAGACTTACACACTTTAACTTGGCACAATGTTTTTCAGACTTCAAATATAATATTAGAAGTAAAATTTTAAGAAATTAAATTTTAACTTTTGTGCCTCAGTAATATTAAAAACAGAACTATAAAACATAGCCTATTGGCAAAATCTAATTGATCAAGTGATCAGTGATTGTTAAAAACTATGAAAAATATAATGGATTAACAGTATATGTTGGAGAATTGCGAAAACAGTTGGCAACAAGAATTTCCCGAAATGTGGATAAACTTCAGGAGTTAATCGAAAATAACGAAATATAATTTATTGAAAAGTTTTTTCAGTTAACCAACATATAATTTTTAAATTTGAAATTAAAGTGATCAAAGAGTGCAAGTCACAGTATAAAACTGCAGTCTAAATTTAATTGTGTTTATATTTTTCCACTATTGTGTGGCTATTTTTCCACTATTCAATGTAGACTAGTTAAAAATATGGTTTGTATTACAGAATTTATAATTTCATAATCCGAGGTAATATTGGTCACTTTAAACACCATTCTAATTGTTGTAAATTGAGTTTTTAAAGAAAGTAATTTGGCACAGTAATAAGTTATTTAAATAATAAAAGTCTACAAACTGATAGCTAGAGAATACATTTTTTTATAATTCATTTAAAGTCTGTTTTATTAGTAAAAATTATTTTATGAGTAAACAATTGTTTGTAGAGTAAAAATAATATTTACAAAATGCTATTTATTATAGTTTAAAAAGATATAACATTTTTATAAATGGGGCTTAAGTCAAGCTGAAATGTTAAATTAATATTTACTAAAAATTGATTCATTTTGTTATGATAAAAGTGGAAAGATGTGACGATTATAATCTACCTTGAACAGTTCTATATTTATTTGAAATATCAAAATATTACATTAACTTTTCACTGTCCTAAAAAAATTAATGTAATGGCAAGTAAAGAGATATATGGACAGAAAGAGAGTAAAGGAAATCATTTAGAAAGTTTTTAAAATGTGAAAACACTTTTCCAACAAATTTTAAGTTAGCTCTTTTCCATTTACTTCCTCTTTATTCATGATCTTTGGTTCATCTATAGTTACTCGTTATAAGTAATTAATTAAATTGCACAAATAATATATGTGGATAAAAAAAAACTTCCTTTATTTATTAATTTAAAAAAAAATTTCATCCTTCATTAGGACATACAGTATTTAATTAATTTTTCAGCCTCTCTCCTAGTTAATGTTTAGAATTCTTTGAGATGTTTGATGATTCCTTGGCATTAGAACTCTTGGTGAATCAGAAGGCCTCCTCAATGACCCACCACCCCTATAATTTAGACTCTCAATGTTTCCCTATTGTTTACATTTAGAAAATATCTAGCTTTTTAGGCCATTCAACCTTGATCCAAAGGCTTTAGGGCCTCATGTTTGCCTTCAGTATGTTCTTATCTCTCAGCCATGTTGTTCATGTTGTAAGTAGACCCTGTACAGTTACTGCCAATTTTGATTGGACAAGACCAGAAGAATAAAATCTCTTTCTTTTATAAAAGTGCTGGCTTGTGCTGCATATGTGCAAAGTCTGATTCGGGAGGGGGGAGTGTCTACAGATATTCTGTTATTCTTTGTGTAACCCAGTACTGCTGCTATGCTTTGGAACTAAGAGTAGCACTTTTTATCAAAGAATATAAAAAGAATTGGTAACTTCTCAATGTATTTTGTTTTCCTGCTCATCAACAATCCATTATACATGATTCATTGTTTCACATCTATAATGTCTACCCTCAGTTTGATTAAATTTTTAAAGATTTTATATACAGTTACTCGTTTAGTTCTTCATTTATAATGAGTACTTTGTTTAATACTGTAAACATTTTTATTTAAAATGTAATAACACTGAAAAACTAGGCAATTACATTGATACCATCTTTGCAAAGCCTAGCACTTGCACAAGCTAATCATTTATTGTTATTTGTGCGTAGTTTTCCAAATCTTTTACCGTCTTCTCCAGATAAAATCTGTCTGCTTCAACTCTCTTCTTGTTTCGAATTCTACTTTAACTGAATATATCGCTCATGTTCGTTCTAATTAAGCATATCAGCTTAATTAAGATCGTAAGTTCTTAGAAGTTTTCGTACAGTTTCAATTAAAAATAACTCCAAATTAAAAACGTTCTTTAACAGCACAGTGTAAAATTAAAATTCATCAGGAATAGAAATAAAAATGCCGATAAACCTATTACAGGTTAAAGCGTAACTAAAAGTAAAATTACCAGAATAGATTGTAGTTTTGTTACATCTCTGCTACTTGCATAACAAATTCATTCAATGTAAAACTTTTAAAAAGTAATTATTTATTCAAATTATTAAGAAACAAGTACTTAGGTAAATTGATTGTGTTTGATAATGAAAACTAAATTTTGAATTCTTACTTTTTTGCATCCATTGAAGGTAAAATTAATTTCATTTTTGAAAGGAGAAGTAAAAGTCAAAAGAAAAGCGATTATAAAAGCTAAGAGAATAATGTAATCCCTATTTGATTATAGCTATGCTCTTGTTACAGATCACTGTAAAGAGTGGCCGAGCACGACAGGACACGCTGGTTTTGTTGTTACTTTACAGGGTGTGAGAGCTGAGACGGAGATAATTAATTCCCTCTTGCTAGACCCAGAATGGCAAAAGCAGTTTGTGTGACCTGTGCTATGGGCTATGTATGCTTGTGTGCTTGGGTGTGGAGATTGTAAGTCAGCCATCCTTTCCTCTGCAGCAGGTGCGGTGCTAAGCAATGATAATGATCGTGTCAGGAGAACTTTCCTATATTATTAACCAGCAGATTCCATTAACAGTGTTATAAATGGCATCCGTTAAAAATGTTCCGTAATAATTTATTTTCATAGATTTCCATTATCTATCCACTTTTCTTTAGCTGTCAAGTCTAATTATTTCCTATTGCTGAGTTTTCAGTTTTTGTAGCTCCACAACCAGAATGGTTTTAGCAGTAGCAACTCATAATGATTGAAACTTCATTTGAGTTGTGTTTAGTAAAAAATAATTAAAATCAATTTCAAATAAAGTATTGATTGTAAGTCTTGTATGACAAAAACTTGCCTATATTACCAAATTTGAGCAAATTGGCTGTAACCATTTGGTCTTGTACATACATTTTTTTAAAGTGAAAAGCACATAGAACTAACATAATCTTGAAATATTTTAGGACCAGGAGGATGGAACCCTAGTATTTTGCGATATGGTAATCACAGTACCAAGCAGGATACAGAGTAATAGTTAACTTCGCTATTGTAATTATTTACTGTGTTTTGCATAAAATAAAATTACTGCATTAAATACCATTGTAATCATTAAAAAAACAGAATTGTTCAGTATAAAAAACTTTGTAAGCAAGTTTTCAGTTGAACAACATATTTCATTTGCAGAGTTCTTCGGCCACTGTTGCTTCCCAAATTGGACTCATAATGCTGGTTAAGTACTGTAACGTTTACACCTCTGTGAGAATAAGAAGCAAAGTTTACAATTATATTCATATTAATGACCTTAAAATTTCATCTAAATCCTGCTTTTCCATTCTTAATATTTACCGTCCATTGAGTAGATGATTGTTTCATGTAAATAATTGTTGCTATTCAAGCTAGATGTAGCCTGTTTGTTTGCATGAAATTTCCTTTTATTTTTAAATCGTTGAGCAGTGATAATGTTTAGATACACAAAAGAAAATTATATATCAAGAGTACATTTTTATATTAAAATCATTCTAATTTTGATTCTGTACTTTCTTATACGGTAGTTGAACGTATGGATTGGCTTGCTGGTTTATTTCGTCGTAGCATTAATTTTTTATGTATTTTTTAAATTTAATAATGCTGTCATATCTTAAGTGGTTGGCCACCATTTTAACACACCACATTTCATTGGTGTTAGAACACCACCACCATTTCTGTTCTAACAGTTGAGTAATTTTTCACATCTGATAATCTGCTCCAATGCTCTTCTCACAGGCCTTATAAATAAACATATTTAAAAACCAGTTTTTTTTTTAAATTAGCCTTTTGGTTCGAAGAATGTTCTAAATCCATTAAGAACTTGATAATTTTTAAGAAAATGAACAAAATGTATATTGCTTCCCAAAAATTCAATATTTGTTTAAAAGAATATTAAAACATTTGTAATACAAATGTATTGTAGTTCTCTTGTTTTCAGATAGAAGTTCCCATTGTGTCATCGTTTTACTTATTTTATTATTTTGAAATAACACTGCTTTTAGGAACCTATTCTAACCCTATCCAGAATGAGTGTTTGCGTAAATGTGTCCTGTTGGTATGGCTTGTGATACTCCATGCTGGTATGTTTGTGTGTGTATGTATTTATGTATGGAACGTTCGAAAGAGGCTCTGCCATTTTGGGTCGTGCCACATCAGCCAGTTTTTCAAATTAAAGTACTTTTGTTTAAAGTTATTATTTTAATGATATAAAAAAAATTTTTACAATATTACAAATTAATTAATAGTACAAATCTCATGACAGTGACTTCGACAAAGTAAACTGGCTGTAGTGGCTGCTCTGCCCCGCCATGTTTTTTTTTCAGGTCGTCAGCTTCAATTAATTTTTAGAAACTTTATATTATTTACTACAACTTTTGTTGTTTTATGCTGCAGCTTTGACGCCTGATGGAACTATGTTCACGTCTGGTGCAAGTACCTCTACAACAAGTGAGTTGAAATTTTTATTTCATTTTCATTTATTTTATTTTTTTATTTATTTTTTTATTGTAACCATTATTAGTATATCAAAAATGGTTTCATTGGCATCATCATCCTGTCATCATCACAATTACAATACTGTTTTATGAGATATTTAAAACAAAAAATTTAAAATTTGTTTTTTAATATGTTAAGTTCATACCTGTTGTATCCAGACTTTTGCGCGTCTCATCTCTTTAATCATTTTTGTTTCACTTCCATTTGGAAGTAATTTTAGTATTACAAACAACTTAAATCATTAAAAAATGATAACCATTTACCCCTATAAATTCTAAATCCAATCAGCAGAACAAGTATAATAATAATAATTTGTTATTTTCAAAAATAAAATAAATAATTTAAAAAATTACGTAAAAAGTAATAAATTACTCTTTCAGGAAAAATTATGAACAATAGGTATAAAACCATTACAACTAATTTGAATTTAGTTAAAAGATCTTTAATTTTTATTGTATTGCTTAAATGTTATTATATGAGGTGTGGCTAAAAATAAGTGGATTAATGGCATCACATTCTTTGTTTTTATTTCTTCACAACTTTAACATGATTCCCTTCAGTATGCTCACCTCCATCGCTCCATGCGAATTTTTCGATGGTCAAAACATTGTTTCAAGTCATTTTCTGAAAGCATGTTCAGGATCTGTCGCTTTTTATTTCACACCATCTGTCTCAGCCTAGTTCACCTAGCCGCCTCGGTGGCCTAATTGATAGCGTACTGGGCTTTCACCCCGAGGACCCAGGTTCGATTCCCAGCCAGGGCTTGGCATTTTCATACGCTATAAATCATCCCATCGTATGTATTAGCCCAAGTGTGCACAGTAGTCGGACATTAAACACAAAAAAAAAAAAATCACACGGAGACAAGGTCTGGTGAGCCAAAAATATTTTGACAACCAATGCAGTATGGGCCAGTGTATTTATTTACTTTATGATTTTCCAGTGTGTCATGACTTGTTTTTCCACAACTCTGGACACTTTCTTCATATTCATTCACAGATAGGAGTTAGGACTTCAATATAATAATTCATGGTTTGACCTTCAGGTACATACACAGTCCCATAAATGTCAGAAAACACAATCGTCACGTGGCTTCAAATTTTGATTTGGACATTCGAGCTCTTAAGTCTCAGTGAATAGGGTGGGGGCTCTTTCAGTGCATTGATTAACTTAGTTTCTCGAACATAAATTTTAAAAAACCATGATTCATCACATGTTATTACTATTTCCAAGATTTTAGGGTCTTTTTGGTGGAATTTAAAATTTTCCAGCACAGGTGTTCATTTAAGACTGCTTCTGTTCAGGTGTGAGATTTTTTGATAACATTTTTTTTTAACAGATTTTCTTTGTGTTAAAATATTCATGCAAAATCTGCTAAACTTGTCGATTCTGATGATGTCACCAACAATGCAAATCCTCCACCGACTCTAATTTCAGATTAAATTGCTGATTTTTTTTCAATTAATTTTCAATTTTTTTCAATGTTCTCATCTGCTGTTGACGTCAAAGGTTGTTTTTGGACGTGGGTCATCAATCTTTTCTCACCCTTTTTTTGAACCATTTAAACAACTCAAAAACCTGTGTCCGTCATGAATCATTTGTCATCATACACTTTTTTCAACAATGATAACTTTCTGTGGTGGATTTTTTGTTTCACTAAAAATTTAACGGATTTTTTGTTTCGCTAAAAATTTAATGCATTGCTCTTTTAAAATGCTAGGCACTTTTTCCGACAGACAGCAGATACACAATGTAGTATGAACAAAGGCCTCAGCCTGACTGATGTCGGCAGTCATGTCAGTGGTAGGAGAGAGGGGATGGTTATGTGAATTGGCAATGTAGCGTTTCTTGACGCACTAACTGGTTGTATTTAGGAGAATCAGTCCGGTTATTTTTTAGCCACACTTCTTATTTTATAAAACTCTTCTGTACATATAAACTTCCATTAATTACAAAATTCTTAATATTTGCAAATTAAATTTTCAACTATATTACAGCTGTATTTAGTATAGCTTCACAACTTTCAAGGTATGGTTAATAATAAGGTTATAAACTGTAATATTATAATTGTTTTACCATAAATTGTTTAGAAAAATCATAAACAATATTTAGCCCATACTGGCATAGTTACAAAGAGTAAGTGTAGTGAGCTATATTAACAAGATGCTATTGAACAATGAAATAACTGTTTTTTTTTAAGTTTTCCATCAGCTTACTAATTAATTTAACTTATTCTTCGTACAAATGATTCTTGTGAGTTTAGATTTTAGCACCATTGTAAGAAATAGATGTAGCAAAGCATGTTTATTTCAGAAATTTAAACAATTTATATAAATTCATCCCCTTTACTTATTTAAAACCTAATGCAGATTACAGATATAATAAACTGTGTGTCACAAGTGATAACAACACTGTATAAAAGTATATATAAGTACGTGATTTCAATATATAAAATGATTTGGTACACAGTACAAATGATTACACAAATGAGTATTCATATTCATGGTGATACAAGAGATTTACAAATCCTGGATGAACTAAACACAACAAGTACGGGAGAGTAGGCCTTAGAATTTGAAAAATAGTCTAGTATATGCAGTGGGGTCAATTTCTTGCATCAGACCGGTGTAACTAAAAAAAATTTTAGTTTCAATCACTCATGCTTTAATTGAAATTCTCCAAATTTTAAATTTTAAGTGTTTGTCGCAAAAGTACTGTTATTAAACAAATTAGGCATGTGGTATTTTTCATACAATTAATAAACCCAAAAATAACGCTACAAGTTGCTGAAGAATAATTGCTTGACCATGATATTAGAGACAACAACATGACAGTTTTGTAAAGTTCAGTCTTCTTCTGGTACAGTACAGTCGATTTACCAAAACGTCAAGTCAACCAGATTCAGATCTCGGAGGGGGAAATAGTGAAGGAAAAGTCAATGTAGCAGCAGTCGGGCGGGGACGTTGATGTGTGACTTTGTGATGAGTCAATGACAGACTTCTGGTTGATGATAGAAAGTGTTGTGGAGTTTTCAGAACAATTAACATGAATTGTTGATACATGGTGGTGGGTGTTTGGAGTCTTGTTTCTGGACAATTTAAAAAACGTTTAAGCCAGAAACACGTATTGGAGGAAAGGGGGAAATTTGGAAAGCAATGTTGGTTTAAATGAAATTGTACAGATTTTCCGGTAAATTCTAGGATTTCCCAACTATGACCTTAAAAACACGGAATAGTGGCTTTCAGATACAGATCGATAAGGAAATCTTGTCATTATTGCTAGATGAATAGAAACAACCTGTTAGTGAAG
Source organism: Callitettix versicolor (assembly GCA_022606455.1). Taxonomy (NCBI): domain Eukaryota; kingdom Metazoa; phylum Arthropoda; class Insecta; order Hemiptera; family Cercopidae; genus Callitettix; species Callitettix versicolor. The sequence goes on from CM040190.1 coordinate 88,623,919, forward strand.
GTGAAGAAAATTATGGAGAAATCAATGAAAGTATTACAGATGGTTCAAGACATGAAGAGGCTTGCCATCGATATGGCATTGCCGTGGTTTGAGAAACAAGAATAGAGATGTTCTACTCAGCTTTTGTTGCTGAAGAGAATGTGTCGAGGAAATGACGTTCAAATTTAAAACAGAAAATTAACAACTTTTTTTTTTTTTTTGTTATTTTAAGTTGAAAAGCACATTGAGGCCTCCCTAAATGTAAGTGTGAGTATAAAGTGTTAAAGTTGTAAATGTAGTGTTGTAAGTGTGTGTTAGACTCGGGTACCGCGAGGGATGTCTAAATCCTCTCAATAGGTGCAGCTAGTCTCCACCTCCCTGCAAGGCTTTTTTTTAACCATTTTCTAATTATCTATAATGTTCTCTTAATACTTTACTTACCATATATTTTTGCTGTTTGTATTGTACTAAATTATGATTTATCCTTAAATATATAGTAATGTATTTAATAAAGCTACATACAGTTGTGTATGTATAACATACAGTATTTGTTCACTTCTTTATAATATTTTATTTATATTATTTTACCCATAACAGAGCCTAGTAAATACAAATTCAAAATTACTGGTTAACTATATCATTCCTGGTCCCAATTAGTTCGTTTAATCAACTGTCTACTGTACCATCTTTTTACTGAACATTGGAGATCGTTTATTACCATATCCTTCAGGTTTTTGAGCCAATGTGTCCGTCTTTATTCTGGTAGTTTGCATTCTATAATTTCCACCTATATAACAATCATGTCCACAAAGTCACTTTTTGTGTGTAGGATCTCCGTAATTGTGTTAGACGTAGCAGTACTTCTGTATTGTATATCTATCTGTTCATGTGATTCTAAGGTTACTTCAATAAATCCACATTTCAATGGCTTTAATTTTTCTACACTGTTGATCCAACAGTCCATCCCTCCATTTTGTATAGTAGGATGGAAAAAATACAAATCTAGTGAGGCGTAATTGTAGGTCTAAACTGAGTTGACATGTTAGTAATTGTTCAGTAGAATCTTGTTAATATGGACTTGAGAAGTAAAGGCAGTGCCCATTTTGTTGCACCATAATTTTAGAATGCATTTAGTCTTGTCATAAAAAATAGGAAAATCAGTTTTTTGTTCTGTAACATCTGGATTTAAACGTACTTATTTTATAATTAAAATGCCAATGAATTATTTTTACAGACTAATCCTTCCTTTTTCATTTCCATTTTTCTTTCTTCTAATTTGCTTTCTTCTAAAAATGTTTAAAAAGACTTAAAATGTTAAAACACTAATAAGTTTTTAGTTATTTTTAGTTGCAATTGTTTAGTTTTAATCACATTTCAATTTGATAAATGTTAGGTTAGGATGTGAATAATTTTTTAGAAAGTTTCAGTTAAGAGAATTGCAGATTATCGGCGTGTAGAGGTCTACAGGTCACTTGCGAGTAGGAAATAGTAAAACTCATTATTTTACTGTTTTTATTGATTTTTTTGAATTTATAAAATTAACATAAGTTTAATATGGACAAATCAATAGACCAACTAACCCTTTGTACTCTCCTAGGCCACTTCTAGTACCAACACAAAATACCATGAGTGCTGGTATGGCTTAATGTAATTGGCCTGTTAAAGCTGGAACCTAGAGGGGAACTAAACAACAATATCAGTATACTTTCCCACCCTCGTAAACAGGGTTACATTTCACCACACTGTTTCCATTGTATTCTGAAAGAGCCTGCATATAACCTGTCAGTGTGCAGGTTTACTAAAATATAAAGATTTATAAAACAAGTTAATATTGCAAATCAAAAACTTACAGTTCAAGTGTAAATTTAAAGTAAAACTTGATTACAGTCAGGGCTTATTTTTAGCAACTTTTTCATTGAAAAATAAGCCATTTGTAAAATATTTTACGAAATAAATTAACATAATGTTTTAGTTAGGACTAAAACAGTACTATACAAAACATTTAAATTTTCAATAAAAATTCTCTTAAAAGATTTATTGTGTTTGTTCACTGCCTTTAAATGTCATCAAATGAACAAAATGATTCTAAGTCAGTGACGACCGGCTGTTATAATGGTGGCAGGCTACTCAGAGTGACCATTTAAGCAAGCAGAAAAATTATACAAGTTGCTTAGGAGTGGAGGTTGGCCTTTCAGGTGCAAAGGGTTATTGTATAAGTAATAAGAGAATATTATGTTTAGCACTTAACAATCATAACTCATCCTACAAACCATCTATAACCTAAATATTATTTTTAATATATTTGATAATTTTATTCAGATTATATTAATGCAAAGGACATTAACAAATTAATTTTCCAACATCCTGTTAGCCTTATAAAATTCCATTCTACCAAAATGTGATGAACTTTCCACTGGATTAATTAATGACTCATTGATTAACTTATATGTGATCAAAATGTTTAAACTAACTATGTTTTAAATTATAAAATATTACAACATTTTTTTTATTGCATTGCAAGATTTTTTTATAATCTGTAATGAAGCTGTAATTAAAATAATGTGCTAATTGTTTTAAATGAGCAAATCGTAATAAGAAAATTTTGTTTTTTTTTTTTAAACAGTCATCAAAAGGATTTTATTATAAAATCATTCTTCCTCTTTCTATTCTCTACTTCTTTTATTTTTTCTGTCTGTTTCTTTTTTAATTTACCGCCTTTTTTATTCTTACTAAATCTCTTTTTGTTTCTATTGTCAAGACAAGCAAAAATGATTACCGACTTGGTATTAATAGCATATTAATATTATTTACGTAAGCTTAAAAAAGAGCTTATCCACAAAATAAAGGACTCAGGAGTGATCGCAAAGAAAGTGGAAATGTTTTAAATTGTTCAGTTACATCAATGTTATTGTAATGTTGACATTTTAAGTAGTAATAAACTTTAATATTGTTAAGACAAAGTAAACTTTAAAAACCTAATAACAAATTCTAATCCCTACTTTGATTATTTAAAATAATCTGTGACACTATTATTTTGATATTACAACAGAATTGGTTGCCAAATTGTTGCCATAAAATTCTCAGATTTTATCTTCTTGATTTGACAATTTAAGTAAAAATAATTGTAGTTAGCTTATATAATATTTTAAAACCAGTTTTTAAAGAGTCTGCCATTTAAAAAGTAAGCGTATATTATGGGAGGAATCTAAAATGTTTTAGAAAATTATTAGTTTTTTTTTAAGGTGAAAAGCATATTGAGGTTATTATTGCCTTCCTAAATGTAAGTGTGAGAGTAAGGTGTTTAAAGACGTAAGTGTAGTGTTGCAAGTGTAAGTGTGTGTTAGACTCGGGTACATCTAAATCCTCTCAATAGGTGGCAGCTAGTCTGCACCCTCCTGCGGGGGAAAATTATTATATACTGGAATTATATGATGAAAGTACAAATAATTTAAATACAATAATGCCATGCGCCGTTTTCTTTTTTAAGTTGTGTGCAGTGAGAAGTGTTTACTAGTCAAGATGTTCTTCAGTATATAATATAAATAATACTAAATACTGTAGTAATATTATTTATTGTAATTAATGTTTGTGAATCACTAATCACATTTGAATATATGTACTGTTACCAAATTTTTATATAGTCTAATGCATTGTTTTCCGCTAGTAAAGATAACTTTAATAACACATTATATAATAATGTGCGATTATGATATGTTTCAGTCGATTGTATAACTTTCTCTATGCTTTTGTGATTGTTGTTAGTGAATTTGACTTTTTTTAATTAATTAATTGACATTTTAAATTCTCTACACCTACTTGGTGTACTCGTGTTAAATCATCTTGTGAAACAACTACATATTAAATACTTCAGGAAACTGAACTCGCATCGCAACCGACAACTCGCTGAAATCATCAGTAACTAATTTACATGAAATTTCCTTTTATATTTTATTTGATAATTACTATCAAGGGATTTTGAAAAAAGAGAAATATGTTTGCTTGTTAAACAGTTTAGTTATTGTGGCTTACTTTCATTAGTACTTGGATTTTAAATTTTATAAATAACATCTCTATTAAAATTAATTATCAACTTTATAAAATAAGGAAGTAGTCTGTTACAAATTGGCAGAAATATTTGATCTTCACAAACATTAAATACAATAAATAATATTGTTACAGTATTTAGTACTTTATATTATATACTGGAGAACACCTTGACTAGTGAACACTTCTGACTGCACACTTCATTCAAAATCAACTGAAGTGAGTCTTTAAACTTGGAGCACTAAATATTGAGGCACAGGAATCATTGCGCTAAGAGCCAACCATTAAAGAGACACAACCAACTTGAGCAGTTTAACATCTTGATTTTTCAGTCCAACTGCAGTTCAATTGTTATGTTTTACAACGGCTAATTGTATTAATTGCAGAAGCATTTCGCAATCATGCATCATTAATATTAATGTCAACATATGTCATAGAAATAATCTACAGAAAACAAGCGTAATAACAGTAATTTCTAAATTCTGAGGAAAAATTCAACCCACTGTTTGATTAACAAAATACCGTCCTGCAGTACAACACAAAGGAGCAAGAGGCTTTGTTTCCTCCTATCCATGGATTCAGTTTACAACATAAGGTCTCAGCACTTATACCAAAATGTTGGTTGGACAGATTAAACTGGCGGCCAATTATGAGCATGTCCACTGTATTTAATATAAAACAAAAATGTATTCATACAATACATAAATAATTTATTGAAAAATATTTCAAACTTGTAAAATTTATCTTTTTTGATCCATGTATATCTTTCATTCGTACTTTTTGATTCTGAATAGTAACAAATTTAGATCTACATAACAAATCCACAGTACTTTTTTCTGATCAGAAACTGTGGCGTGTATTACTTTAGAAATATTTTGTATTCAATTTTGCACCCAGTTATAATTAAATTCCCAATAATTGTACAAAATGCTTCATGTTTTATGGATTTGAAATTTTTAACTGGGAAAAAAGTACGGAAAGTGACATTTCTATAAAAGTAAAATGTATGTTATTTTTAATAATATTATTGCAGAATTTTGATTGACATTTTTCTATCCATTAAACAACCCACTGGTTGTTTACTAAAAACATATGAGAATTTATTGTTATTCTTTTGCTTTTTCATCGAAAAAAAAAAAAATTTTTTTATTTGAAGACTTTTTTTAATTGGCTATGCAGGCAGGCAAGTTGTTTGTTTTTAATGTACAGCTTTAAAAAATAAAGAAAAGTTGATAAGGTTTGTTATTAAGTTGGTAAAATATTGCATATTTTGTTCTAGTTCTGTATTTTACAAACGAAACCATTTTTATTATATGATAAAAAATATAATGCTTTGTATTAGAAAAAGAAAGAAGAAACAGTTTTCAAAAATTTCCTTACCAAATGTAGAGTAAAATAGGAAATCGGTGGTATCATTGACTGTTGGCTCAGATTAATAATTTATATGCATCAGAAAATCTTTCAAACATACAATAACATTGAATTTGTAATAATGTATGTGACTACAATAATTGTTAACAATTTTAGCATGATGTCTTTCTGTTAATGTGTTATTCATTACATGATATGGACTGCATTTCTATAAGTAGAAAAAACAAGCAGGATTGTAAATTCTTTTTTTCAAAATTATGCAGGGCTTTTGTCAGTAAGTAAATTAAAATATAATAAACCTTACAAATCAAGTTTGTTTTTTAATCTATAAAATATTTAACAATACTTTGTATTTACTAAGTTTTTTAGGTATAGTATTTCTTTTAATTGATTTATACTTTCTAAATATAACTTGAATGATTGCAATTATTCTTATTACAATTTTCATTTTTAAAAGTTCTTTATTTTTATTTCTTTAACATATACATGTATTCTTTAACATGAAGTACTTTTTAATTTAAGGAAAAAACTTGCTAAGTGATATTTTATGTGTTGTTGTTTCCTTGGCAGGTTCCAATGTAAGCTTGGGAAATTTCATAGCAGAACCTACTATGGTCGTAGAGACATCACCATCAATGATGCTCAATACTGACTCCAACACATCGTTCATACCTTCTGAACCTAATCAAGGTATTCTTTATTTTAAACATATTCTTAATTATTTATATATTTTAAATGTTTTATCATCTAAAAAATTTGTTTATTTATTACAGGACAAGAAGAAAAGGTTCATCCAGTAATGTTGTGGCCAACACCTGTTGCGCCGCTGGATAAGCCGATAGACATTGCTTCGCAGATGATGCCACCACCACCGTTGTTGCCTATCAGTATGCGAAGGCCATCATTACAGATGATTGTTCCGGAAATATCTCCAGAAGAGTTGAAAAAAGAGATTCCTGATAATATAGAAGTGCCTCAGACTTTTGCTTCTGTCTCTGATTTGACCAGCACACAGTCTCCGTCAATGGACACACTGCGTAGGTTTGTCTCTGATAAGAGCAATGCTCCACTTCCTTCTTTGAGTGTAGAAAATTTTCTGTCAAATCTCGAAGATGTTAACAATTATCCTTCAAAGGAACAATTAAAAACACAATTAATGCCTGATGTTCCACAGATCGTAGAGCGAGCAGTCGCCAAAACTGTTTTTGAAGAGCAACAGCCAAACTTATTGACCGCTGCTCAGACTACCATTTCAAATCTTTCATCATCTGTTATAATCAGTACAAACTCTCCTCTTATTTTTTCATCAGCAACCAGTTCACCAGCAACAAGTAACAATCAAGAGAACTTGAATATGATTGGTAACAGCACTCTAGTATCCGAATCTTCAACTACTGCACCCTTGCAGGTACATACTCTGGATTTACAACATTCTTCTTTGATATCTCAAGAACAGAAAGCAAGACTCGATGCGTTAGTTTCATCGGCTTTGGTAACTCCATCGAGTGCGACCGAACGTCTTGATGCTTTTGTTAACTCAGCTGCAGATTGTCATTTCAATCCTGGAACATCTCCGACAATGCTGCCTCCAGTTTCCACAGAAGCTCCCCATCTTAGTCCAATTCAGACTATAACTGTGCCAGATCCGGCTCTAGGCATGATGTCTATTGATCAAGGGGCTAGAACATTGACACAGATCCCACAAGTTCCTCAGGCAAGTTCACAAGCACTAGCACAGACATCTATATGTTCGCTATTGTCTGCAACACCATCTATGACAAACATCGTACCCATAGAGCATATGTCAACTCAGCCTATTAATTTAACTCAACCTGCACTTTCTATAAACAACTCTGCTCAATATAAAGAAGCAAAATTTTCTCCACAAAAAATTACTACAGATATAAATTCAAATCAAAATATTGAAATAAAAGAAGGTAATCAGTTTATATTACCGCTTGCACCCTCCAGTCAGAATCTTGAAAGAAAAGAATCCGGTCAGTTTTTAATTCCACTAGCTCCTTCTACGCAAGAGAGTGTTATTGTAGCGGCTTTACAAAAACAAGAAGTTTTTGATATAAAATCAGCGGAAGTCCCACCCCCTCAACCTCAGGTGAAGAAGTGTGAAGAAGTGCCTCAAGAGTTAACAAACATGTCTGAGCACGACCTGCTCAGCTATATCAACCCAAGTTATTTTGACAAAGGTAAATTATAAAACTAATAATACAGTCAGCTCCTAGTTATCCGTGGGATTGGGAGATGTGATTGCCTCAGATAACCTGCATATAGGAAAACAATTTTAGAACCAATAAAAACACATTATTTCACAACAAATGTATGTACAGTATTTTTTAAGCTGCAACATCATTTACAAAATTAATTAGAAAATGAATAAATAATAATAATCAGCATAAATAAAAAAAAAATTATTTACAGTATTGAGGCATAATTCATCTGCTTAGCAAACTAAGAGACAAACAAACAACTTGAACATACTGATATTTATTTATTGCTTCAATTATAATTTACCTTCTACTTTCGATATAGATGAAATAATTCTGAATTTTAATGCTGATTATGTGGATGACACATTTAATCCTATTAACTACAACCTACGTGTGTGTTTACTAAACAAAATTGTATTTGAAACCTAGATTGTTTTTAGAGATAAAATATAAATGTTTGTTGATGCCAACTTTTCCCTGGTCTGCTATGCATAAAGAAAACATTTACAGTATTTTAAACTATATTTTGTTTTTAAAGACAAACTACAGATTTTGTTTGTTTCGCTGTAGGAATTTGTTTTTAATTTTTTGTTGCCGTGGATAATTGGGAGTTGAATGTATTTGCTTTAATGTAGTTGAACACATGCTAAGATTTATTACAGGTAGAACTAACTTTCTTGCAAACCCATAACCAAACAGGATATGTATTTCTTGCAATAGTCTTAAAAATTATGTTTCTTCTGAATGAAAATTCTTGAACAGCTAAGTAATTGTGTAGCTTTTTACTGCAGTATTCTATATTATGTACTTTAATTAAGTTGAACGATGTATAATCTGTGATTTGTTATAAATTTCTTTGAAAATCAACTGTGGTTTAAATATCATTAAACCCTTGTACAAGTTTTGATTTGAAAGTTCTAAGAGTGAGCTTTTAATTTCAAAATGGCAATATTCGCAGGCTACTTTGATAGATCTGTTTCAAAGTAGTCTTATCCTGATTGGAAACACTGACTCAGATCGTGTTTCCACTTTTGGACACATTTCTGGAATTTGTTTTAAATGTGTTAAGAATAAGTGAGTACCCTCTCTGTGGTACAGTTGGTTCTTTTTCAGCAAAAAAATTTAGGAAACATGTTGAAGTGAGCAGAGGCTATATCAGGAGAATTAGGGTTGCTGAAGCAAAGGAATTTTTGGTTGGCAAAAACACATGATGGAAAACGCACAACGAGGTGTTGTGTTGTCATGGATGAGGACCAAATTTTTGTCTCACCAGGGTGCAAGTCTTCTTTCATACAGTTTAGCACAAAAACTGAAGGATACTTTTGTAGTATTCAAGTTGACTGTCTGTCCCTAGGGACAAAATTCATCATGCATAATACCAGTAGAATTGAAAAATTAATAAAAAAAAATACTACGAAACAACAAATAACTGTACATAGCAGCAATATATAGTTAACAAAACACTACTGCCCCAAGGTATAGGGTGACTGATTGATTCCTTAAAAGGCTATGGAGTTTTGTAGCCTCTCGTACCATAATAAAAGGATCTGCTGTACAACTAAGCCTTTTGTATAATGTTTTTCGCTTACAGTCTTGGAGTACGATTCCTGTCATATCAGCCCTATAAGGATTGTGTTTCTCACCCTCAAGGTTTGACACTTAGGTTTGCTTTTAGGTTTAATTCAAAGCCTCTTTGCTACGGTCTCTGCTATGGGGTTTTGTGGCCTCTGGCACTACAATATAATGATCTGTAATTAAGTGTTTTATAATGTTCTTCGCTTACAGTCTTGAAGTATGAGTTCCTGTCATCTCAGCCCTATAAAGAATTATGTTTTCAATCTCAAGGTTTGACACTTACGGGATCTGCTTTTACGTTTAGTTGGAAGCCCATTTTCTACTGTCCAATGTTTGAGGTTTTGTGGCCTCTGGCACTATAATAAAAGGATCTGTAGTAAAACTAAGTGTTTTGTAATGTTATTCGCTTACAGTCTTGAAGTCCTTGTCATCTCAGCCCTATAAAGGATTGTGTTTCTCACCCTTAAAGTTTGACATTTAGAGGGTTTGCTTGTATCCCTTTGCTACCGCCTGTGCTTTGAGATTTTGTGGCCTCTGGCACTATAATAAAAGGATCTGTAATAAAACTACCTGCAGTGCCTGGGGTTGAACAAATCCCTTCCTCTAAAATATAATCTAATCTAACTGTTTTATAAAGTTCTTCACTTAAAGTATTGAAGTATGATTCCTTGTCATCTCAACCCCTGTAAAGGATTGTATTTCTCACCGTCAAGATTTGACACTTAGAGGGTTTGCTTGTAGGTTTAATTGGAAGCATTTTTGCTACTGTCTCTGCTAAGGGGCGTTGTGGCCTGTGGCACTAAAACTAAGTGTTTTGAATTGTAGTTCAGTGGGCAGTTGAATTCTCTGTGGTATAATGTTCTTTGCTTACAGTCTTCAAGTATGATTCCTGTCATCTCAGCCCTATAAAGTATTGTGTTCCTAATCTTCAAGGTTTGACACTTAGAGAGTCTGCTGTTAAGTTTAATTGGAAGCCTTTTTGCTACCATCTCCTCCCTTTCAGTTGTGATATTACGCTTCTAATAGACTGCTTTACTGACTTGAGATGTTCGACTCCATTTCTCACTTCTTACATTGCAGGTTGAGTAAATCCTTGTAGCACCTCCAAAGTCTGCTGTAATTAACTATTTTTAGCATCCATGGGGTTATACGAAGCCCTAGTTACCTTCACCTCCATGCTGATTTCACTCCCTATTTCCATTTTTGCCAGTTACCAAGGTTTTTTTGAACTTTGAAGTTTTTTACAGTATTGTTTCCAGGTGTAGGTTAGCCACTGTAATTAGCATAGATAAACAATAGGCTGTAAGTGTGAGTTTTTGTTTGTATGTGACAGTATATGTTTGCACTAAAGGCTATACTATACTATTTAATCACCTAATGTTACTACAAAATCATAATATAAATGTTAATCAAAATTAATATTGTTAATGTATGAGACTGTAGCTTCCTGTGCATGAAGCATGTTTCCGTGATCATAAATAAATAGTCGTACTAATTAAGAGATTAATAAAATGTTATATAAATAACATTATATATAATACATGCATACATTATATTTATGAATGCCTAGATTTTGTTTGGTAAATTATAAATGGATATATGAATTTATAATATATTAATTATAGCATTCTTACTACTTCATAATATTTAGCAACAAAAAAAATCCTATATTCAACCACCACGATCTACCCTTGCGATAGCCGCTTCCTTTCCTTGCATGATGATTCTCAAAGAATCATTCCTAAACCATGTTTTCATGAGGGTGAGTGCTGTGGATAGCTCTTATTTTCAGGAAAAAAACTTTTGACATGATATATAACTATATGAATGGTGCAAAAACAACAGAAACTTTCTCACATTCAAGTATTTATCTATAGTTCCAGTTCGGAAGGTACCGACAAAAAAAGTGAAAATAAACATAATTTTTTAAATAAATTTTTCAGATTAATTTCAATCAAACGCACGCATGCACACACACACACACACACACACACACACACACACACACACACATATATATATATATATATATATATATATATATATATATATATATAAATTCAAGCCAGTATACTAAATTTAAAAACAAAGACATTATATCACAAGAATAAATCATGGAAAAACACAACTGATGGTGGTCAGTGTTTATTTTTATTTTGTTTGTTTATTCACTTTACTCTTGAAATTTAAAAGATAAGTTGTATTTCAAACTAGCTGTATATCCTGCCTTCGTTTGGGTTGTAAGTAGAAAATGTTCTTCAAATATCTGATTTCTTACTGCTATACTGATCAAGAATTTGATTACCCAAATTATTTTTTCTAATGCAGTTTAGAATATTTGCAAACGTTTATTTTAATAAGCCAAACTATGGTTGCCCTCACTTGGCTGGACAAAGCCAGCTAGTTCTTATCCTATTGTAGAACATTCTCAAACTTTCTGGAAGATTCTAGAATATCCTGGCCAATTTTTTGCAATTTTTGGCATTCAGTACCCAGCTAATTCACAGACTTAACATCCTGGAGCAATCTCAAACACTAGTGAACATTCTGGAAAATGATAGAACATCCTAGATCATTCCTAATATTTTTCCAAAAGTATACTGATGCATGCTTTTTGCTGTCGCATATACTCATCTATATACACCCATAGAACTAGAAACGCATAGATGCATTTTCGCCATCATCATATATATATATATATATATATATATATATATATATATATATATATATATATATATATCCTTCTGGGCTGGAACGTATGGATAATGGAACATTTGAAAACGTCCCAGAAACCTCCTGGGACTTTCTCAAATGTCCTGGGACATTTCAAACATTGTCAAAAATTCTGGAAAATTACAGAGCATTCTGGTTAATCTTGGTCACTTTGATACTTGATTCCCAGCTGCTTCACCAACTTCCCATAAGAAGCCCATTGGTCCGATACCCTCTTTTGACTCTCATCTCCAAACTGAAACCTTCATGGATGGTAGATAGAGGGCTACCATACCATATGGTCTGCAGAGTTATAGCAGCACACAGATAAACCATGCTTACATTCATTAGTAACATTTGCTGAACCTTTTTTTTCTTTTTTAATTAACCCAGTGTTTCAGTCTTTTTAGCTCGCAGTCTGGATTTTTGATATGCTTAAACAAACCGTATATTTTGTATCTTATTTTGTCAACAAAAAAATTGTAAGAAAAAAGTTTTTTTAATTAGCTACTGTACAAAATATCACTCTAATTAGCTGTTAAATTTAAATATCGTTACTGGATTGCAACCAGTAAATTATCTTTTTGATACTTGTTTGTTACAGTTTAAACGTGGGATTGCAGTATTGAAAAATGTTGGTGCTACAGATTTTTCCAAGTGTAAATAAACATAAAGCTTTGTCTTATCAATGAAGTGCATAAACTGATGCTTTTCACTAAAAATATTTCTTAAAAAGTTTAAGAGCTGGACTCTGAACTCTAAAGTGAGAAAAACATTGAATACTGTGTATATAAACTGTAATTAATTATTAGTGAGATTTGAACCGAGTTCAATAGTATATAGAGAGCAGCACTGGGTGTTTTAATATAAAAATAATCAAATGCAAATTGTTTTTAATAGATTTTATTGCCAAAGATGCTGCCATAACTGTTATACTATTGCCATAGATTGCATGCTTTTATACTGTGACTACAGGAAAATGTAAAATCTATATTTTAATATCTTACTAACGAATTTAACAGAACAACTTGTATTTTATTATAAGAAATATTATGTGACTGTGTTATCGGTATGTAGCTTGTGATTCATGTATATGAACATTATTACTGTGTGTATATATTTATATATATTTACTTTGCAAAGCATTTCAGTGTATTATTGTTGTTTATAACTAAAATATTTATGGTTAAATAAGATATGAATTATTGTTTTGTTATTATTATTACATATATATATTATAATAGTTATATTAGAAGTGGATGAGCTTTTACTAAGATGATTGTAAAATATGTCTAAATATTATGAGTTTTAAAGAAATGTCTTGTAATATTAAATTGTGTATCTTAATACATTAAACTGTTATTTCCCATTGTTTTCTAGTGTGTTTTGCTTGTGGATATAAACGTTAATAATTCAATATTTGATTCAGTTGTTTTTTTTAAAGCTATGTGGAATAAATTCTTGTTTAAGCCGTATTATCACTTAATTTATAGTGCAAAATCTTTTACTTATAACATTTAAGATATATTATGTTAAATTATATATTAACTGTTTAATGTTTTATACTTCAGTCTGTAAACAAAAACTAAAAAGTTTAAATTTTTACAAGATATGAAAAACATCTGACCTGTTTGGTTTACTTAAAAAGTATATAAGAAATAATTAAAATAACAATTGGAATCATGATCAAGCTTAAAATCTGTTATACTTTGTTGAGCTTTTCGTCCTTAAGTGTACTTAATGTTTAAAAAAATATATTAATGGCAGAACTGTAATGTTTAACAGTTGGCCATTTCTCAAAACTAGTATAGGAGTGCGTACACCACTGCTGGAGGAAATATCCCATCTACAAACACTAACATTGTCTTTATTCCTATATATTTGAAATTAGTAAGATTTGACTCCATAATTTTTTTAAAAAACCCTCCTTATCAATATCAAACACAGAAAATGAATAATTAAACGATATTGCTATTTTTCTTTGTCTCATGTTCAACGAAAATTTTAATTTTCAACTACAAACTTATGACTACTTTTCAAAACTTTTAACTTGTTACTTTTACTACATATTAAAAATATTTTTTTTACTTATTAATAAGAATTTTGTTTAATTAGGCTACGATTTAGTCATTATTTGATAAGTTAAGCAACTTTTTACTGTTGTTTGAAAGTGGAGACATACAGCCCTAAGAGAAGTATTAATAGCTGATTGAAACTGTGACGAAAGAAAATTAGATGCAACTTAAGACTGATGTAAGAGTAGTGGTTTTAATTATTATTATTCATAAAATCAAGTCTATTTCTTTTAGAACATTAATTTTGTAAGACAAAAATTAACACACAAATAGAATTAACATTATATTATATATAATACAGTGTTTTAAAAATGCTCTGTGAAACATAATAAAATATTCATTACAAAAAAAATACCTTTGTAATTTGTTTTTCTTCTCAGAACCCTAATACAAAGGAAACTATATACATTCAAGCCATTTTTAAACATGAGAAAATAAACACAATTAGTGTGTTTATATTGCCTAGTTGGGATAGCAGCACACAGCTTTCACACTGATCTGATGGAAGTGAATTACCAATAACAGATTTTATGTTAAGCTTTTTTGAAAATATGATTTCACTGACCACATGGACACCAGAAGAGGTGCAATTAAATAAAATCACCAGTTTTGTGTTACAGTACTTGTACATAATATTTAATGAACTATGTGCATATGATTAAAGGTAATGTTGATTGTACTTAGTCGCCTTAAGAAAAATATAATTTTGAAACTGCAGTTAGTGTGTGCTACAAATAAGTTAACATATTTTTATGTAACAATGTACAGCAAGAAGTTGAACAGTGTTTAGCACCTCTTCATAAACAATGTTCGAAATGACCTATAAAAAAATATACCAAGGCAGTCAACTTCTCTTGGTACATGAATGAAAAGGAACAGAGGTTAGGACTTTTTTTATGGAATTGCTATCCGTAATTGAATGTAAAAATGCATGAATTCTGAAAATAAAATAAATTATACTATTGGTTGATATTTAATAATTATAATGCTCTAATCTTTAATTCAGTACTTGTACTTTAAGTACTGTTCATATCTTGCTAAGTAATATCATTGCAAAACTATGTAGGCCTACTATTTCTTGTCAATATGAACTTCTATTAAAAAGAGGCTGTAGTTGTATTTAATATATATATATATATATATATATATATATATATATATATATATATATATATTATCTGCGTATAGACCCTGTTGGATCACGCAAAGCACTCCGACTTATGTCTTGCTCCTTCTAATCCTCCACACCTCCCTCATTCTGTCCCCATGGATCCTCTTCCGCTCCTCCGTCCATTTTACCCCTGCTCTCTTTGGGATCTTCCAACCGAGCATCTTTCTCCTGTATGCGTTCCTGTCTTCAACGTCTGTTGAGTCTATTTCTGTGTCATGTAGGTCTATTCTGACTTGTGCGATCCACAACGTTGTTGATTTGACACCTTGTATATACTTAAGGATTCTCTTGGCAAGTTTCATTGTTGGAAGTCTACTGATGTGTCCATAGAACCGAAGCCTCCTTCTTCTGATATCTGCTGCCAGGTTCCATATCTTCTCTGTGGTCTTCCGGGAGTGCAACCTGTATCCATCTTCTGTTATTCTCGGGCGAAGGATCTTCCTCAAGATTTTGTGTTCTTCCTTCAAAATATCCTCGATGGTAGCTTTTGTGTGGAGTGCTTGTGTCTCGCTTGCATATAATACCTCCGGTTTTATGGCTGTGTTGTAGTGTCTGATTTTTGTGTGCGTCGACATACATCTCTTATTGTAGATATCACGCTTTATACCAAGAGCCCTCTTCATTCTCAGTAGCCGAACCCTTTGCGCAGCCTTCTCGCTACCCGTGGGTTCAAGAATTTCTCCCATATATTTGAAGTGCTTGACTCTGTTTATCTTACCATACTTTGTGTTTAGTTTTTGAATATTTAATTTTGAACAGAAGAATTCGGTTTTTTTAAACGAGATCTGTAGACCGACCCTCTCTGCACATTCCTTTAGGACTTCTATCTGTTTAATTGCTGTTGTTTCATTATCTAGGTCATCTGCAAAAGCTAGGCACGCGATTTCTGTGTTGTCCTTAGGTCTTCCAAGTCGAACTGGTTTCCAGTGCCCTTCAATTTTTAATTCTTTCTCCCATTCCCTGATAACTTTGTCCAACACCAGATTGAAAAGGAGAGGCAAGAGTCCTCCTTGGCGAACTCCAGTTGTAATCAGGAAGGGTTTGGAAATTTCACCTTAGCGATTTTGCCTGTCAGTGTTTGTTTGATCAGTCGCAGTGTTTTAGGATCAAGTCCATATTCTTCCAGGATATTAAACAAAGATTTTCGATCAATGGAATCGTACGCTTTTTTGAAATCTATGAATGTACAGATCACTGGGACATTCCTTTTAGCTTTTACTTGCAATATTGTTTTCAGGTTGAAAATTTGTTTAGTGCACGAGCGACCCGGACGGAAGCCTGCCTGGTACTCACCAATTCTGTATTCTATCTGTTTTTGTGTTCTTTGAAGAAGACATGTTGAGAGTATATATATATATATATATATATATATATATATATATATATATATATATATATTTAGGTTATTTAATACAATAGGCCTTACTTTCGTATTTAAAACTATAACCAATAAAATTAACTGAACTCTAACATTGTACCTTATTGAAATGTTTACAAATGAAACCTACTATAACCAGATTTTACATTACATACCAATAAATCAGGCTACAGTATTTACTATTTACTAAAAGGAGAGTCTTTTATTTAATAATATTTACATATTAGACTGGCCTAGATTGTCTTACTGATTTGGTAATTATTTGTCTTAGATACAGTAATAATTTAAGTATTACTTTCAACAATGGTTTTTTTAGCAGTCAGCTGTTTTTGTACATACACAATTGCCTGCATTGTACTGCACTCTCACAGTGATACTTTATACCCCCTGGAATTTTGTTTATAAACTTTTATCGGTTTTAAGTCAGTTTTATTTTATTGTAAAAACCTTAAAATGGAAAAAGTATGAGTGTGAGAATCCCTGGTGTTCTGACAAACCTGTAAACACCCCATATATGTAATTTTAATAACGCAGGCCCTTATTTTCGGTACAAAACCTATCGAAATGCTTAGTGTAATTAGTATATGGAAGGGTATGCTTCCGGTAAAAATATTTGGCAGCACCCAAATCGTCATTAAAAATCTATTCATATTAGTATAATTATGCAAATTAAAAGAGTGAAATCGTATTTTTAAAAAGTTAATACGATTTTCATCAGATGTCTAGTTAGGTGCCACGCCTCCTTCCAAGATTCTATTTTTAGCTTCATAACGCTACGTGCGCACATACACGTGTGCACGCCACAAGGCCACGTGTAGTCATTTTGTTGTTGACCCACATTCGTGTTTTACGCACTATAACGCAGTGAGTGAGTGGTTAGCTATTGCACGTAAATGTGGTTTTGGATTTGAGGCGAATAATACTGACAAATACACCAGATACATGGTACATGGTGTTTTCTTAATTTTTTCGTGTTCGAGATCTCCAATGATTTTAAGCCGAGAAAACATTTTATTGCACCTTTATTAATTTAAAATCGACCTACTATGCCCGTTTTTCAAAATTCGCATTATTGTCCCAGTTGTCAAAGTCGAAATTTTCACATGCTACTTTCACCTTTTAAATATCTCTTGAAATTGTTGAGTAATCTTCGACTAAAACCAACAATTTTACTGTTTTCGGTTTAAAAACATTGCGAGTGTCGCCCTTTTGCGAAACTAGCTTACTCAAAAACTACAAGAGGTATTGAGATGATATCACAGTGTAAACATTCGGACCGTCGTCTAATCTAACTGCTAGTGAGAACACTACTGTAATTATAATTTAATTTAGAATCGATCTTTGAAAGAATTAGCTCGATATCTCTAACAATTATCGAGTTATGGACATTTTAATGGGTTCGCTTCATTTTAACTTTTCCCAGTTGGCAGCTTGCAAGCCTTTATTCGGATCATGATTTCGCACCTAATATGTAAAACTTGGCGAGGTTAAACAGCAATAAAATTAAAGAAGACCAAATTTTCACTTGATGTTTTCATCTTGAATGAATAAATGACATTCTAGGTTACTGCGACCTTGTACATCTAGATTGCCCCTTTTTCTTTCCCTGAGATGCTCCAGTACTAGTCTCTTCTTCTTCTTTTCGTTTCACCCTCTTTGGGGTACGCTGAATTAATCATTTCTTAAGTGATAGGTTTAGGTTTTATTTTGGTTTTATCTTGGAATCTTATTCTTTCGTCTTTGGTCTTTGGTCTTTGGTCTTATCTTAGCAGTTTGGTCAAGCAGTGAATTTTCTGTAATTTTTAATTCTATTAGGTCTTTTCCAATTTCTTTAAACCAGTTCGGTTTTGTTTTACGATTATGGAAAAAATCAAACACTTGTTTCGTTAATCTATTAGAATTCATTCTAAGAAGATGGCCGTAAAATTTATTCTTTTTCTCATAGTATCTGACAGTTTTTCAGTTTTCTTGTAGAGAGCTTCATTTCTTATAACTAGTCTCTTCATTAAGTCTAGGATTTGGAGATTCAAGGTAGGTAACTGCCCCATTTGTAACTGGTAACTTTCCACTTCACTATTAAGATTTTTGCAGATATTTGCTCTGCTAATTACCTTTCAATTTCTTTCTCCTATTTTTGACCCTTATCACAGAGGTTGTGCCCCATTTGGCCAGCTTGTGCGGTGAGTTCCGCTTATTCTGTGTACATTTTTACTGATGGGACATGAGTAGCTCGATAAATTACGTCAGCCCAAACAGAGCCCCGCATGGGTTCTGGGCTAAGGCACACTGGGAGGTTGCCAGGTACCGCAGAGCTCCTTTTGATACACCATTAGGCCGGTGTCATGCAGTCCGTCAGCATGAGTCGCTTTACACTTTAGAGTTATCCAGGTTATGTAGGAATGTGTGTCTTTAATAGATGACTGATACGCCTGATATGATCTAGATGTACGGTTGGATTGCTAAACCCATCAGCCTCCGCCAATATGTTTTCATCTTTTGTAAATTTTCAGTAATCTTTAATTAAAACCAACAATTTTCGAATTTCGCAAAATCTTATTTTTCAGCTTAAAGACATGGAGAGCTCCTTTGCGAAACTTAAACATCGCCAACTTTTGTTTATGATTACACAAAAACTACAAAAAATCTAAGAGATGATAACACAATGTAAAATATGAACTTATTTTGTATCTAACTGCTAGTAGTTCAAAGCAGCTTATTCTCATAAAAACTAACCTGTAAGCCAACCGTTTCATATTTTCGTTTGGATATCCATTCAATCAAACTTTAAAGAGTTTTGATTATTTAGCCAATTAAAATAATTCAATCGTCCACAGATCAAATTTCTTATTGCTGTTGGAAGTATTACTTTCCACCGAATGAAAGGATTTCTTCAAAGTTGCAAACAATTGCTTTTAACCTTGAAATTCGATATGCCAACAGTTTGAGAATCTAACCTTCGCGGAACAATCCTTCGATTTTTGTCTTGGCATTGTTGGTGAAAATAAATTATATTTTTAAGAACTTTATAATTTCACATTACATATTGATTGTAGTTAATAATAAATAACAGTTTTAATTAGATATTAAAGAATAATAATTATTAACTTAAGCTCTACATTTGTTTTAAATTACCTTCATACAATTTCGGACCTTTAGGCCTATGTTTTAAAGAGGTCTATTGTTATATGACAACTGAAACAGAAACAATTTTGGAAATACTTAAACCTTTGTATAAAATAGATCCAGTAAAACTTTTAAATAAATGCCTTTATCTCCGTATACTGTAAATAATACAAACAATTAATTGATAATTAATTATCAGTTGTTAATTCAGGGAAAAAATCATATTTTATCTATTTATTTTCATCACAAATTACGCAAAATCTACTTCATTTTGGCTTGGAGTAGTAAAATAAATATTTATTTTTAATGTAGCCTGCAGTAGGCCTACGTATTGACAAATTATTCATTTTAAAAAAAAGCACTGTAGCCTATTGTGTTGCATTAATTTAAGCTTTTTATTTCATTGTTTTAGTAAAAAATATGCAGTGCTTTCAAGTACAAAAGCGAATATTATTTAAACAAGTTTCGCAAAATATGCTAGCATTCACCCAGACTTAAAGCAAATAAAAAGACATCTGTTACAGGCCTAACGTTTTGTTTGCCAGGTAAAAGACAAATATGTTTTAATGACGTAAAACGCTGTTCTGCCATTTGTTAGATGTAGGCTACTTATCATTAAAAAAATGCTACTGACATCTACCGCTATTTAATTTCTTTAAGGCCTGTGTGTTCAGGTGTTTAAAAAAATTAGGCCTACTTTTCATTTTTTTTAAACAGGATTTTGTGCTAAAACCTGTTTACATCCAATTGGCTGACAGAATAAGTCGTTATATCAATCTTATTTCGTGTTGTAATACGGATAATACAATTTGGGCCGATCAACTTAACGTGCACACGGTTAAAAACATTATTCAAAAGTTAATCAGCTGTAACTTCCTCTTTTTTGTGATGTTTTGCCTTAAAAGTAAAGAAAATTATCGAAGTAACTTTTTCATGTCATGATTTAAACAGTTCCTTCATGAAACAATTCCTCATATAGCTAGGCTATAATGGATCCTGAAATTAGGTTAATAGAAATTACACTATACTTGTTTTTTTTAGCTAATACGTACCGATGTAGTTTAGAATGATTATTCTTGTTTCTTCTTTATTTCAGAATAACCAGGATATACACTCCTGACATAGAATTCCGCCGATGCACTTTAATATCATAACCTACAGTTACACACAATACGTCCGGACTCGAGTAAAAAATTATAATTTTCAAGAATGCATTTAAAATTCCCCGTTGCGTTCGATTAAGGCAGCAGTTGTGCTTTCCTTGCCGTTTAGTCGCGGACTTGATTTTTTACGGTTTTTCCCACACTGCTATAGTTATTTAATTTGTTGTTTAAATTATTTTACTGTTATTTAAACATGTTTTAAATATATTAAGTAAATAAATATGGTACTTCTAATAAATATGGTCTCATTTAGTTTTTGATTTGTCTTCATCATCCTAGGTATATGTTTTTTAAATTATTTAAGAAACTTCACAGATTATAAATATTTTTGTATGTATAACCTGTATTTGATTTTTTTAATTAATCATATTTTTTTTTAATAGATGCAGTATATCGAAATGTCGATTTCTTTCTTGTTTTAGTTTTTCGTAATATTTCTTGAAACTTATGGGGGCATATTACACTATCAAAGAAACAACAAATTTCTTTGATCATAGATCTTTGATGAAATCAATTTGACTCTTCTTTGATGAACTAACCCTTTTAACAAACATAATCTTTGACAAATATTTTCAAAATACAGCACGTAGGAAATAGGTCTAACCTCAAAATTTATCTTTTCCAGCTGAAATGATTTTGTTCCTTTTGTTGTATCATGTAGGCCTACTTCAAGATCGAAAATTAACATTGACTTTTGAAGCTGTGAAGATACATTTATTAATAGTTTTACACCTAGTTTTGTAATTTAAAAAAATGAATACGCATTAATTAAAACTATAGCTCGTAATATTTGCGAAGTTTTTAGTAGAAAAGTAGGCCTACAGGCATAAAATCATAAATATGTGCAGTAGGCCTATAATGTTATCTAATATTTTAAACCACTCGGTCTTACCAAGGTTCCTACAGTATTTGAGTGCAATAAAATTCTTTATACATTTTCTAGCTACTAACCGTTTCTTGTGTTACGCCCATCACGAAACACAAGATATATTATGTTGGACTTTGTTGGTTGTCTATGTCGAAATTTCTTTCATTTAAATGGGCTAATTGCAATTACGTTCTTGTATAACGTAAAAAACACTTGCTGTATACTGACTTTTGTGTTTCGTACTTAAGTAATTAATTGTGAAGTGAGCATGCTGCTAAAATTATTTATGACACGAAAACATAACCCCAAAATTGGCCTACATCTAGTTCATGAAGAAATCTGATTAAAGGAATATAACAAATGTAATACGATTTCTTTTTGACAAATATTTGAATATTTTGCTTTATTTTTTGCTTCACATCCATACTTTATGCCTGTTAGATAAATTAGAACGAGGGGTCGACGTTAACGAAAAGGGTAAATCAACGGCAGTAACGGGTCTAGAATATACGGACTTTGTAATGCGCAGATCAGAGACCTATGTTAGCCACAGATCCGATCTTAGCCACATCGACCGTTTCCATCAAATCGTATAGCCTAAATATTTGAAGAAGATATTTAATTAAATTTGTTCAAATCTTTAATAAATATCATTAATAGTGTACCTTTTTAGAAAATTGTATACAAATGAAGTACCTTCTTGTTGTCATATTTTAATTGATAAAGAAGACAAAGCAGGAACTTGCTGGCTCTCCAAAGAAGCCAGTGGATTGACTATTACAAAGCGCAGATTAATTCTTAAAACTACAATATCTGATAATATAGGCTAATTTTAGGAGACTTTAATAAAAAATCTTATTAAAATTTTGATTACACGATGGTAATATTTAAATTTAAAATTCTCTCATTCGAATTCTACTCTGCCATTGTTAGGCCTACTTATTTTCACGGCAGTTAAACATTTTTTCACATAATCTCTGACTTTTTTAACCGAATACTGGTGTATTCAGTTATTAAAAATTGCAGATAAGCCTAAATTTGTCTTATAAAACAATCATTCTAAATTTATGCTTCGTAAAAAATACGGGCGAATGTGAAAAGTAATTAACATCACGAATTTCGTTTTTGTAGTAAGGCTCACATATTAATAGACTAATATGCAAATTTGTTTAATATGATATTACATGTACTTGTCAAGCTCAAAGCATAGTTTAACAATATTACACGATACCTAGGCCTACATGATACTGTCGTTAGACTGACATCTAAAAATTAAACAATCGTCACATTTATTTTAAAAGTCGATTGACACAGCTTATTAAGTACAGTATTTCATTATCTCTGAAGTGTAAAATAAGTCTTGGTTACTATCGATAATAATGTGTCAAAGTTTTTATTGTTTAAAATTAATGTTTATCTTAAGTTAATTTAAGCTCACACAAGGTTTTTTACGTGAAGGCAAACGAAAATGTTTAGGGCCGTTTAAAAATATTTTAACCATTAATTATTGTATACATAATTAATAATTATGTATACAATTATGTATACAATATGTCCCAACAATAATTTAAATTAATTACAAATACTACATTTTTTGGGCGAGGGGTAATATGGATGGGGTTGGCAAGGACAAAAGGGGACAAGTTTTTTGTACAACTATTCTTCTTGTGGTACTTTATTTGTTCAAGTCGTTAGCTGTTATAATTATTTATACTTATTCACAGCGTTAGATAAGATTAGATTAGAAACTAGAGGAAGGGATTATAAAAGCACTGCGATTAATGTGCAAATAAATTTGTTAAGTACTAGTTCAGCAGATTGATGCCCTTAGTGAGTTCAACAATCCACTGACTAGCTCAGCTGGAGGTTCCTAGGGTCCTGGAAGCCAAAAACCAGGATTAAATTATTTCTTGCTAGCAAAAGCCTTACAATCATGAATTATGTGTTCTGCAGTTTCCTCCGTGCATAACCTATACAAGGTTTCTCAGTGGTACATATCTATCCTTTTCATGTGCACCCTTACACCAAAGTGTCCTGTAATGAGCTCTATGGTTTTTTTTTAGTTGTGCTCTGCCCAAGATGTCTGCCGCCCCTCTAAGTCCTCTATGAGGGCCTAAGAGGCCTCATAACCTCCTTGATGCACTTGCTGTAGGAATGCCCATAAAGGTTATCCCATCTAGCTTTGATAAACTCAGATTTCAGTCCAGCCAGCCTGCTTCCTCATTATTCTCAACCCCCCTTATGCCACGGAACCCAGTCGGCTTCCCAAGGATACTGACTTCCAGGTCCATCTCAAATTCTTCCAAAGAAAGTCATTAATGATCATTATTTCAGCTGGAATACTGTTGCATGCTATAACAACTTTCTTCAACCTTCGTCTTTGACAGTACACCCCAGAACCAGTGTCTGCCTTTGTCTTGGAGCCATACCATACTAGGTCTCCAGAATTTTCCAACACATGATCTTCCTCCTCAAATGTCATCAAAGTGTCTGGAAACCATGTGTCGTTTGACTACCTAAACAGTCTCCATCATTACAATGGGATTTCTGATTTATTCTGTGATTCCAGCATGCCCCAAAGTTGAGGATTGCTGTTTCTGAGTAGTAACAGTCTGTAAACTTAGATTGGCAGACTCTGTGTCACTGGACTGTTGGAGGGACCTGGAGAGGAATTCTCCCGCAGGCCGTTTAATTCTCTCAGCTTAACTATAATGGCCGAACGGGGAAATGCCTCCAAGAGCATTAGTACCGTTCCATCGTTGAATTGTGCCATGCGTCCGTACTGGACTGCATTCAATTACTATCAGTTTTATATATTTTTCCGTTCTTCTACCGAAACCGCCGTTCTTCTACCGTGCCGTGCCGATTATAACTCACCTTACGAGATTGTGCAAACATCACTCGACAGACATCTTAAGGTACTGGGTCAGATATATATGGAGTCAGACCCATTAAGTGCATTAGCATCTTGTAATGCTGGCAAACAGTTTTTTCAGGCTGAAATCATTGGCCTCACAGTGCGCCAGAAGAATTATAGAAGGTACAAAGAAGTCCATCTATATAAACTCTGACAGCAGAGCTTCACTATTGGCTCTGGTAAACCACAACTATGATTCGAAGATAATGTGAGACTGTCATGTAGCCTGGCGAAAAACCAACGAAGTTCATTTGTTGTCGGTTCCAGGATATCCAGGCTTAATGGGGAATAAAGAGACAGATAGGTGTGTCAGAATAGAAGCCGACAGGCTTTTCATTGGCCCAGAACCTGCAAGTGGAGTATCTTATACTCTAGCACGCAGGCGTGTCTCCCAATGGGTCAGGCTTAATGGGAAATAAAGAGACAGCTAGGTGTGTCAGAATAGGAGCCGACAGCCTTTTCATTGGCCCAGAACCTGCAAGTGGAGTATCTTATACTCTAGCACGCATGCGTGTCTCCCAATGGGTCAGGCTTAATGGGAAATAAAGAGACAGCTAGGTGTGTCAGAATAGGAGCCGACAGCCTTTTCATTGGCCCAGAACCTGCATGTGGAGTATCTTATACTCTAGCACGCAGGCGTGTCTTCCAATGGGTCAGGCTTAATGGGAAATAAAGAGACAGCTAGGTGTGTCAGAATAGGAGCCGACAGCCTTTTCATTGGTTCAGAACCTGCATGTGGAGTATCTTATACTCTAGCACGCAGGCGTGTCTCCCAATGGATCAGGCTTAATGGGAAATAAAGAGACAGCTAGGTGTGTCAGAATAGGAGCCGACAGCCTTTTCATTGGTTCAGAACCTGAGTGTGGAGTATCTTATACTCTAGCACGCAGGCGTGTCTCCCAATGGGTCAGGCTTAATGGGAAATAAAGAGACAGCTAGGTGTGTCAGAATAGGAGCCGACAGCCTTTTCATTGGCCCAGAACCTGCATGTGGAGTATCTTATACTCTAGCACGCAGGCGTGTCTTCCAATGGGTCAGGCTTAATGGGAAATAAAGAGACAGCTAGGTGTGTCAGAATAGGAGCCGACAGCCTTTTCATTGGTTCAGAACCTGCATGTGGAGTATCTTATACTCTAGCACGCAGGCGTGTCTCCCAATGGATCAGGCTTAATGGGAAATAAAGAGACAGCTAGATGTGTCAGAATAGGAGCCGACAGCCTTTTCATTGGTTCAGAACCTGAGTGTGGAGTATCTTATACTCTAGCACGCAGGCGTGTCTCCCAATGGGTCAGGCTTAATGGGAAATAAAGAGACAGCTAGGTGTGTCAGAATAGGAGCGGACAACCTTTTCATTGGCCCAGAACCTGCAAGTGGAGTATCTTATACTCTAGCACGCAGGCGACTCCCCCAATGGGTTTCTAGGGAACACCAAAGATTTTGGGAGAGAATGGATGGTCTGGTCTTGTACAAAGAGGGGGGGGTCTAACTAGGTACTCCCTTACGCTAAACAGTGACGGGTCACTGGACATTCCGCAGTTGTCTATACAAAATAGGCTTTCATATGACAAATCTTTTGTGTTGGAAATGTGGTACAGCTGAGGAAGCAGCTCAACACGTAATTTTGACTGTCCAGTCTTGGGACAGTAAACGATTTGAATTCCTAGGCATTCTTTGGAGTGGACAGATGACAGAACAGGGCAACATCATCCGAAGTATCTTACGATTCTCTAAAGACCTGAGATTGATCCTGTGGGCGAGGGTGCACAATAAGTTACATAGCTGAGTGGCAAAACCAGGATAACGGAAGTCTCAACTCTCTATTAATAAAAAAACAATCACTCGACACGTAGTCAGCAGCACGAGCGAGTGAATCTTCTTCGATCGCTGCAGTACAACTTTGTAAATTTTGTTTTAAAATAAACAAATTATATTACATGTTCCGTCGAAATTTTTAGTTCATTTTGATACCAAAGTTCTTCTGTAGATAATTTTAGAAAATTACTAAATTTATTAATCTTTTGTTCTCAAAGTTTAACGATTTCCTTCAAAGCAAAACGAACAGAAAATTTCGATGTAAAATGTGTTAATTACTTGAAACAATAACAGTTGTACTACAGCGATAAAATATGGCTACCACTTCCATAACGGACCAATGGAAGAGGCGATTAGCTTTTGTCTCACACTGACCAGTTTTAGTATAATGTAAAATTGACAAAACTAGGGAAGGTGGAGGAGTCTTAGTCTTATTAAAACAAATCTGTGTGCATTTTTAGAGCATCAACAAATAGTGTACAAGGTGGTTAAAGCAATCTGCTGCGTCTTCGAACTTGCGTATCTCAAGGTCGTCGTTTCGAGACTGTATTTATCCGTGAACTTTTCCCTTGCCGTTAACGCCGATCCCACGTTCCATTAGTCTAACTGACAAAGTATGGACAAGGAAACAAAATCATAGAACAGTCCATTAATGTTTTCGTTACTTCTGTGTTATAGTTGGCCCCAACTGAGTTTGTATTTTTAGGCACATCTCTAACTATAGATCAGCCGCTTAGAAAACGGCCTGCTAAGTACATCAGTGGGACAGACAGAAAAAATGTGCGAGTGAGAAGTCGAGTCCTCACATCTTCCTCCTTCTGTCTTTCACCATCGCCGAGTATTATCAGTTCTGATAAAAATAAACAGTAAACAGTTTGCAGACTCAGATTGGCAGTCGTCTGTGTCACTGGGCTGCTGGAGGGGGATTCTCCTACGTGCACGAGAAATTCTCGCGTAGGCCGTTTACTACGTGGCTGGGGGACTCGGTGGTCGATTTGTAAAAGCACATGTTAGTCTGCTGCGTTTCTGAACTGCGCATCTTAAAGTTCTTAGTTCTAGCCGCAGTTACTCCATTTGATTTTCCACATTAGTCTGATTGACATAAAGTATGAACGTTAAAAAAATACTATGTGGCTGGACTATGTAGGCTCGTCTACCTACTCTGCAATAGCAATGTCTTTCATGTTATTGCCTACACAATAGCCTGTTATGGTGAACACACTGTCAGTATATACAGTACTGCATTGCTCTAAAAGCATTAACAAAGTTGCACCAACCAGCAGTCAATGTAGCGCTTCAGTTACCACGCTAACCACTATATCATAGGCAGAATAGGCCCACTCCACTTCCGCCCACTAGTCGGTCCATAAATAATTCCATTCTTCCAACTTCAATTGTAATT
Organism: Callitettix versicolor; assembly: GCA_022606455.1. Lineage (NCBI taxonomy): Eukaryota > Metazoa > Arthropoda > Insecta > Hemiptera > Cercopidae > Callitettix > Callitettix versicolor. Next base: position 88,651,737 of record CM040190.1, read on the forward strand.
GAATGTGACTTTCATACTGTACCAGCACTGTGCGTTGCATTGTCAAGACAAATACGCAGATCTTAGTTATCTGGTAAAACACTCTTTCGACTGTAATTCTGCCAAGTTTTAATTTCATGACGACTTTGTCCTTGCAGATTCATTATGCAATTAAAACCAAAACTGTCTGCAGCTTTTATTATTGCAATTGCATGCGTCCCAGAGAAATCGCAAACAGAACAGCTTTATAAATCATATTCGACACAAGTGAAGAATTATAACCACTTTGCACCATTGCAAGTAATGCAACTTTCCAAAAACCGGTTAGAGAATTATCGAAAAAAACCGAAAACCAGTCTAATTTCTCGAAATTAGCACATCAAATTTCGACGAGATATGAATATTCATTTCTCACGTCACTATAGCGAATTTGAAAGAAAATTTTCGGTTTGGAAAAATCGAAATAAAAAAAATACGTACACCCATCGGGATTTTCCCGGTTTAGTTATAAAAGAAAAACCATAATTTTCTTTTAAGGTAAATTTTTTATATTAACTTACGATTGAAATTTCAGCGAAATCGGATAAACAGATTTTGTGAAATGAATCGGATTTTCCTTTCTCTTTTTTGTCTGTATATATTCTTGGATTTTTTAGAGAAAAAATTGAATTTAAGAAAGTCGTGTAAGCTGCACATTTGTCACGTGATACACGTTCAGTATGAGTTTGTAGTTGCTAGTAATTTGGTTGGCCGTAGCGATTGTTTTCGTGAATCAGTTTTTCTAGTGCGTTCTAAAAATGAATGATATCAATATCGAGCAAACTACGCTCTCTCCTGCAGACTTGGACACAGTGCAACGATAACTTTTTGCAAAACTTACGGAGACAGTGTTTTATCAAAGATCTAAATTTTTCGGTTGTTTAAGGTGAAAAGGAAGAGATTCAACTGAAAATGAACCACACACAGCGGAAGGCCTTCTTCAAGAACTGGTGAAAATGTCAACAGAAACCGGGATCTTGTGCGTTCAGATCGGTTGACGATCAGAATGATCCGGGGAGAGTTGAATTTCACACACCGCAGTTCATCAGATTTTGACCAATGATTTGACGGATAAGAAAAATCTGCACAAAAGTGTTTCCAAAAAACCTATCGCAGAACCAAATGAATATTAGAACAGTAAGGTGCCTTGACTTTTTGGAATCGATTGAAAGCGATACCACTTTCTGGAACGCGTGTGGAACTAGTGACTACTCTTGGTTGTTCCCCAGAAACCGAGCAGCAGAACATGGAATGACACACTTCAAGCTCTCCAAAAAAGCAGTAACGAGCAAGTCAAGTTCAAAATCCATGCTGATTCGCTTTTTCGACAACCACGGAATTGTCCACAAAGAGTTTGTATATAAAGGCCAAACAGTCAAATAACACCGAGAGGTTCTTTGGAGACTTAAGAGTGTCATGCGCGTGGGTGTTGCATCACGATAATGTGCCGTCTCGCACAGCGATTTCAGTCGAGGTTTTGGCCATAAAAACATTCCTGTATTTCATCAGCCAACGTATTCGCCTGACTGAGTCCTTGTAACTTCTTTCTCTTCCCGAGACTGAAAATCATCTCAAGGAACGTCACTTCAGAACATCGAAAACATTCAAAAGGCTGTAACCGACCAGCTGAAGGCTATTCCAGTCTCCGAGTTCCAGCAATGCTGTGAGGAATGGAAGAACCGTCTCCAGCTCAGTGTAACTTCCCACGGAAGATATTTTGAGGGAGACAATATTGATTTGTAATCCTATTCGGAGTTCCAGCAATGCTGTGAGGAATGGAAGAACAGTCTCCAGCTCAGTGTAGCTTCCCACGGAATATATTTTGAGGGAGACAATATTGATTTGTAATTCTATTAGGAGTTCTAGCAATGCTATGAGGAATAGAAGAACAGTCTCCAGCTCAGTGTAGCTTCCCACGGAATATATTTTGAGGGAGACAATATTGATTTGTAATTCTATTAGGAGTTCTAGCAATGCTATGAGGAATAGAAGAACCGTCTCCAGCTCAGTGTAGCTTCCAACGGAAGATATTTTGAGGGGGCAATATTGATTTGTAATTCTATTCGGAGTTCCAGCAATGCTGTGAGGAATGGAAGAACAGTCTCCAGCTCAGTGTAGCTTCCCACGGAAGATATTTTGAGGGAGACAATATTGTTTTGTAATTCTATAGGAGTTCTAGCAATGCTATAAGGAATAGAAGAACAGTCTCCAGCTCAATGTAGCTTCCCACGGAACATATTTTGAGGGAGACAATATTGATTTGTTCCAATATTCGGAGTTCCAGCAATGCTGTGAGGAATAGAAGAACCGTCTCCAGCTCAGTGTAGCTTCCCACGGAAAATATTTTGAGGGAGACAATATTGTTTTGTAATTCTATAGGAGTTCTAGCAATGCTATAAGGAATAGAAGAACAGTCTCCAGCTCAATGTAGCTTCCCACGGAAGATATTTTAAGGGAGATAATATTGATTTGTAATTCTATTCGGAGTTCCAGCAATGCTGTGAGGAATGGAAGAACCGTCTCCAGCTCAGTGTAACTTCCCACGGAACATATTTTGAGGGAGACAATATTGTTTTGTAATTCTATAGGAGCTCTAGCAATGCTATAAGGAATAGAAGAACAGTCTCCAGCTCAATGTAGCTTCCCACGGAAGATATTTTAAGGGAGACAATATTGATTTGTAATTCTATTCGGAGTTCCAGCAATGCTGTGAGGATTGGAAGAACCGTCTCCAGCTCAGTGTAGCTTCCCACGGAACATATTTTGAGGGAGACAATATTGATTTGTAATTCTATTCGGAGTTCCAGCAATGCTGTGAGGAATGGAAGAACAGTCTCCAGCTCCGTGTAACTTCCCACGGAAGATATTTTGAGGGAGACAATATTGATTTGTAATTCTATTCGGAGTTCCAGCAATGCTGTGAGGAATGGAAGAACCATCTCCAGCTCAGTGTAACTTCCCACGGAAGATATTTTGAGGGAGACAATATTGATTTGTAATTCTATTCGAATAAAAGTAGTTAAAATACAATCTCATTACTTGTATACAGCAGAAACATATATTTACATGCACAGTCGACATATTTTTGATTTGCGATTGCGATAACGGCCGTAAACAGTCAGTAGACCTTCAGTTGTCTCAACTTATCTTGTTTAGGCTCAATATACGTCAACACGGTTAATATTTTCAGTCACAATCAGCTGTTACAGTGAAGTGAAATACTACTTAGGTGCCTGTACAAAAACAGTAGGTATTAATTTAAATCACTGACGCAATCAATTGCATATAAAGATTTAGAATACTTTTATTACAAGAAAATAACATAAATAGAAACAACAATATATACACATAAAATATTCAATATAAAAATACTTATAATTATCTGTTTTTATACAAACTATTTACTCCCGAAACCTTAAACGAAATCAATCAGTCTTTTAAGCAGGGGCATCAGTTACAAAATGCAATCTACAAACACGTCATTCACAACCGATAACTAACTGTAGTTTCATAAAGTCTCCAGTTTGACCAAAACATATCGCTCATTAAAAGATTTATGCTTTTTGATAATATTAATTTTGAAAATATATTATGCTCACGTTCATGCAAAAGTAGTAAATGTGGTTTTAAAACTAGTTTTATTAACTTTATCTTAACTTCGGGAACTATTGTATTTTAAATTCTGTAAATACTGACTTTCTTTGACATAACACTTCAATACGGTTCACTATTTTTTTCTTTTTTCTGTAAAACTGTTGGCGCCATTTTATATCTCTGTTAATGAAGAACAAACGCAATGACAGGCACACTGAGTTCTACGGTTGTTTCTTATCAGCTTGGTTTGTCGGTTCTTTCTGTTGCGTTGCTGTTTCCTCTTCCTCTTCTTCTTCTTCTTCTTCTATTATCTGATCTTCACCGCACGATTCGTGAGACTTGCTTCTGATGTACGCCATCAGCGACCTCTTCTGGCGCTCCTGGCAAATCTTGCAAGGTTTCTTCTCTTCCCGCCCGTTATTGACGCGCTGTTGCCGTTGTTTCCCTGTAAGAAACAAACTATTATACCACGTTTACTTCCTAACGTTTACCGAAGCTGCCTGTAAACAAAAATAACTTTCATTAGTCGCTTACAAAAACAAAAAACATAATTGCACGTTTTAACCATCTCCTAGTTTATACACTACACGTTATTGTGCGTGCGTGCGTGTGTTAGCACGCTCACGTTCGCAATTTTGGTCGGATTTTATTCGAACGTAGCACAAAAATCGATTTTGATAACAGCTTCGATAAGTTAGTTAACCGGTAACATTCGTTCGACAGTTTTAAAATGGCGGCCATTTAAAAACTTTAAAAAATTACAGTTTCAAAATGAAGGCAGGATAAATTACTTTTTAGATATTCGCTTCCATCACGTAAGCGAGGAAGGTGCGTGTCGTGATTATTCTTCGGTATTTAACTTAAGTTGATAGTCCAATCAAAACTTTTGGGGGGGGGTTTAACGTGTGGCTATTGTGCACACTTGGGCTAATGCAGACGATGGGATGATTTATATCGTATGAAAATGCCAAGCTCTGGCCGGGAATCGAACCCGGGTCCTAGGGGTGAAAGCCTAGTACGCTATCAAATAGGCCACCGAGGCGGCCCAATTACAACATCTAAAATGGGTTGCCAACTCCACCGTTTTGAAATCTAGAGACAGAAATTAAAAAAAAATCTAAACACTCCAATTTTTTAAACTGATTCGACAGATTTACAGAATTCACTCAAATCTCTGCCATTATTAACGGGTTTCTAACGAAAATATGCTGTTCGGAACGGCAAAGCAAATTCTGCAACGAAAATTCGTTAATAAAGCTCTTTGTAACGGCAAACTAAGCCCTTGCGATTAAAGCTCAGTAAACACTTTTTCTTAGTGAAGACTTCAATTACTGGTCACGTATTTAGGTGCTACATGAAATAAGAAAATTAAAAATAAAAGCCTGAAAAAAAGTACGTAATTCATATGTACTTTTGTATCTAATGACAATAATGGAACTTTGTTTATCTGACAGTTATCCTTGTTTGCCTTGAAATAAGTTAACGTAATCATTCTAATGCTTAGTTCAACGCGCAAAACAAAATGTTATTGGATAACTTGTTCGATTTACAAAACAGATATTTTAGCAAACCAAACAAAAAACGGAATTTTACCAGATACAACGATAGAAGTGGATTTTCAACAATATTTTTATCTTGCAGTCTTTTTGAAATATCAGTTCAACGTCATAAAACTTCCAAATTACATTAGAAATATGAAAATTAACCACCGTGAATATTTGTATTTTGTATTGACTTAAAGATTTTAAATGCTAATTTATTCACGTTTGAACACTGATTATGAAGTCAAAACGTACATCTTTCTAAAAGATGTAAAATAAAAATAGTTAAAAAAATAGTCCAAATATTTTTAAACCGTTTAACGGAGTCTGCCGGGTAACGAGCTTGTGAAAGCAATTACCACTGAATATAAACGTAAGAACCATACTGAGAGCATTGTGAGTTGGTGGCATCTTGCGGCAGAGTGCTGAACTGTTAAATAGACAATAGTACTGTCTATTTTCTGAAACGTCTCCACCACCTGACCTTGCAGCGTTCGTAGCAGCAGATAGTCCAACTACTTGCGGCAGAATGCTGAACTGTTAATTAGACAATAGTACTATATATTTTCTGAAACGTCTCCACCACCTGATCTCGCAGAATTCGTAGCAGCAGATAGTCCAACTACTTGCGGCAGAATGCTGAACTGTTAATTAGACAATAGTACTGTATATTTTCTGAAACGTCTCCATTATCTGATCTTGCAGCGTTCGTAGCAGCAGATAGTCCAACTACTTGCGGCAGAATGCTGAACTGTTAATTAGACAATAGTACTGTATATTTTCTGAAACGTCTCCACTACCTGATCTTGCAGAATTCGTAGCAGCAGATAGTCCAACTACTTGCGGCAGAATGCTGAACTGTTAATTAGACAATAGTACTGTATATTTTCTGAAACGTCTCCACTACCTGATCTCGCAGAATTCGTAGCAGCAGATAGTCCAACTACTTGCGGCAGAATGCTGAACTGTGAAATTAGACAATAGTACTGTATATTTTCTGAAACGTCTCCACTACCTGATCTCGCAGAATTCGTAGCAGCAGATAGTCCAACTACTTGCGGCAGAATGCTGAACTGTTAATTAGACAATAGTACTGTATATTTTCTGAAACGTCTCCACTACCTGATCTTGCAGAGTTCGTAGCAGCAGATAGTCCAACTACTTGCGGCAGAATGCTGAACTGTTAATCAGACAATAGTACTGTATATTTTCTGAAACGTCTCCACCACCTGACCTTGCAGGGTTCGTAGCAGCAGATAGTCCAACTACTTGCGGCAGAATGCTGAACTGTTAATTAGACAATAGTACTGTATATTTTCTGAAACGTCTCCACTACCTGATCTTGCAGAGTTCGTAGCAGCAGATAGTCCAACTACTTGCGGCAGAATGCTGAACTGTTAATTAGACAATAGTACTGTATATTTTCTGAAACGTCTCCACTACCTGATCTTGCAGAGTTCGTAGCAGCAGATAGTCCAACTACTTGCGGCAGAATGCTGAACTGTTAATTAGACAATAGTACTGTATATTTTCTGAAACGTCTCCACTACCTGATCTTGCAGAGTTCGTAGCAGCAGATAGTCCAACTACTTGCGGCAGAATGCTGAACTGTTAATTAGACAATAGTACTGTATATTTTCTGAAACGTCTCCACTACCTGATCTTGCAGAGTTCGTAGCAGCAGATAGTCCAACTACTTGCGGCAGAATGCTGAACTGTTAATTAGACAATAGTACTGTATATTTTCTGAAACGTCTCCACCACCTGACCTTGCAGTGTTCGTAGCAGCAGATAGTCCAACTACTTGCGGCAGAATGCTGAACTGTTAATTAGACAATAGTACTGTATATTTTCTGAAACGTCTCCACCACCTGACCTTGCAGTGTTCGTAGCAGCAGATAGTCCAACTACTTGAACTTGAACTGCAGCCGCTAATATCGAGCACGCATTTTATAACGGTGGCTGTACTTTTAATCCGTTTAGCATTTAATAGGTACAGCATTTAAAGCTGTACCTTCGATGCTTCGAAAAGTTTATATCCGTACACGATCGTACAAGTGTACCAGAGGTCAGAATCGGTGCACGATTAAACCCCCTCACTCAATTCCTGAGTTTCCATGATGGCCGTTCCAAAAGCTCATTTTCCAATGGTAATTTCCTAAAACACAGATTTTGCGACATCCACTCTTGTAAGAGTATGTGCATCAATGCCCGAAATAAAAATGCACATTATTACATTATATATCATTTATAAAATGTTTTCAGGAAAATTCCTGTATTTACGCAGAGTCGTATATCACTATATATGGTTATATAACTTCCACAAGAAATAACACTAACGACTATCATTAACGATATTTAATCAGTTCTTTTACTGCACGGCCTAACACTTATTAGCCAAGTTACTTAAACGAATGTTTAATGTATCCGGTTATGTGACGTCATTCGTGTGACAAACTAATCAATTTTAAATTAGTGTACTTTAAATGCTTGAATGCAACAGATTTAAGTACAGCGAATTTCACATACTGTACAATTAAAATGTGGCGACATTTGTGTTAATGTTTGACAAGGCTATAAATCACATTTGCGTATAGAGATTTTTGTATACAATTGAAATTTAATTTACGTATAGCCTAAAAAGGCCGTTTGACGATGGTCAGACACGAGAAAATAATCAAGTGCAGGTACAACTTGCAGAAGACATTTGCGTTCAGCGAATTTTGCATACAATTGAAATTTAATTTACGTTAATTTTTGTATAGCCTAAAAAGGTCGTTTTTCGATGGTCAGACACGAGAAAATAATCAAGTGCAGGTACAACTTGCGGAAGACATTTGCGTTCAACGAATTTTGCATACAATTGAAATTTAATTTACGTATAGCCTAAAATGGTCGTTTGTCGATGGTCAGACACGAGAAAATAATCAAGTGCAGGTACAACTTACGGAAGACATTTGCGTTCAGCGAATTTTGCATACAATTGAAATTTAATTTACGTTAATTTATGTATAGCCTAAAAAGGTCGTTTTTCGATGGTCAGACACGAGAAAATAATCAAGTGCAGGTACAACTTGCGGAAGACATTTGCAGTCAGCGAATTTTGCATACAATTGAAATTTAATTTACGTATAGCCTGAAAAGTTCGTTTGTCGATGGTCAGACACGAGAAAATAATCAAGTGCAGGTATAACTTGCGGAAGACATTTGCGTTCAGCGAATTTTGCATACAATTGAAATTTAATTTACGTTAATTTACGTATAGCCTAAAAAGGTCGTTTTTCGATGGTCAGACACGAGAAAATAATCAAGTGCAGGTACAACTTGCGGAAGACATTTGCGTTCAGCGAATTTTGCATACAATTGAAATTTAATTTACGTATAGCCTGAAAAGTTCGATTGTCGATGGTCAGACACGAGAAAATAATCAAGTGTAGGTATAACTTGCGGAAGACATTTGCGTTCAGCGAATTTTGCATACAATTGAAATTTAATTTACGTTAATTTACGTATAGCCTAAAAAGGTCGTTTGTCGATGGTCAGACACGAGAAAATAATCAAGTGCAGGTACAACTTGCGGAAGACATTTGCGTTCAGCGAATTTTGCATACAATTAAAAATTTAATTTACGTTAATTTACGTATAGCCTAAAAGGTCGTTTTCGATGGTCAGACACGAGAAAATAATCAAGTGCAGGTACAACTTGCGGAAGACATTTGCGTTCAGCGAATTTTGCATACAATTAAAAATTTAATTTACGTTAATTTACGTATAGCCTAAAAGGTCGTTTTCGATGGTCAGACACGAGAAAATAATCAAGTGCAGGTACAACTTGCGGAAGACATTTGCGTTCAGCGAATTTTGCATACAATTGAAATTTAATTTACGTTAATTTACGTATAGCCTAAAAGGTCGTTTGTCGATGGTCAGACACGAGAAAATAATCAAGTGCAGGTACAACTTGCGGAAGACATTTGCGTTCAACGAATTTTGCATACAATTGAAATTTAATTTACGTTAATTTACGTATAGCCTAAAAAGGTCGTTTTTCGATGGTCAGACACGAGAAAATAATCAAGTGCAGGTACAACTTGCGGAAGACATTTGCGTTCAGCGAATTTTGCATACAATTGAAATTTAATTTACGTTAATTTACGTATAGCCTAAAAAGGTCGTTTGTCGATGGTCAGACACGAGAAAATAATCAAGTGCAGGTACAACTTGCGGAAGACATTTGCAGTCAGCGAATTTTGCAACAATTGAAATTTAATTTACATATAGCCTAAAAAGGTCGCTTGTCGATGGTCAGACACGAGAAAATAATCAAGTGCAGGTACAACTTGCGGAAGACATTTGCGTTCAGCGAATTTTGCATACAATTGAAATTTAATTTACGTTAATTTATGTATAGCCTAAAAAGGTCGTTTTTCGATGGTCAGACACGAGAAAATAATCAAGTGCAGGTACAACTTGCGGAAGACATTTGCGTTCAGCGAATTTTGCATACAATTGAAATTTAATTTACGTTAATTTATGTATAGCCTAAAAAGGTCGTTTTTCGATGGTCAGACACGAGAAAATAATCAAGTGCAGGTATAACTTGCGGAAGACATTTGCGTTCAGCGAATTTTGCATACAATTGAAATTTAATTTACGTTAATTTACGTATAGCCTAAAAAGGTCGTTTTTCGATGGTCAGACACGAGAAAATAATCAAGTGCAGGTACAACTTGCGGAAGACATTTGCGTTCAGCGAATTTTGCATACAATTGAAATTTAATTTACGTTAATTTATGTATAGCCTAAAAAGGTCGTTTTTCGATGGTCAGACACGAGAAAATAATCAAGTGCAGGTACAACTTGCGGAAGACATTTGCGTTCAACGAATTTTGCATACAATTGAAATTTAATTTACGTTAATTTACGTATAGCCTAAAAAGGTCGTTTTTCGATGGTCAGACACAAGAAAATAATCAAGTGCAGGTACAACTTGCGGAAGACATTTGCGTTCAGCGAATTTTGCATACAATTGAAATTTAATTTACGTTAATTTATGTATAACCTAAAAAGGTCGTTTTTCGATGGTCAGACACGAGAAAATAATCAAGTGCAGGTACAACTTGCTGAAGACATTTGCGTTCAGCGAATTTTGCATACAATTGACATTTAATTTACGTATAGCCTAAAAAGGTCGTTTGTCGATGGTCAGACACGAGAAAATAGTCAAGTGCAGGTACAACTTGCTGAAGACATTTGCGTTCAGCGAATTTTGCATACAATTGACATTTAATTTACATATAGCCTAAAAAGGTCGTTTTTCGATGGTCAGACACGAGAAAATAATCAAGTGCAGGTACAACTTGCGGAAGACATTTGCAGTCAGCGAATTTTGCATACAATTGAAATTTAATTTCCGTATAGCCTAAAAAGGTCGTTTTTCGATGGTCAGACACGAGAAAATAATCAAGTGCAGGTACAACTTGTGGAAGACATTTGCGTTCAGCGAATTTTGCATACAATTTAATTTACGTATAGCCTAAAGATTAATGTTTGACAAGGATCAGACACAGGAAAATAATATGCAGGTAAAATTTAACAGCGACACTTGGGTACAACTTGGGTACAGCGACCTATTAGGAAAGGTTTGAGTGGAATATTTTCACCCTTTTACAAACCAACTAACAGAACTTTATTTGTTCGGCGTCGCTTAAATACACAGAGATTTCGTTCAATCAAGCAAAACAAACAATATTTATGAATTCCAATAACGCTTAACTGAGGATCGGCGTTTATTTCAAAGTCACGAGTGTAGTTCTTATCACAGCACAGCTCACTTCCCAATGGAAATTCACTGATAAACAAACGCATTCAGCGATCTATAGTTCTATTATAACAGATTGGTGACGTTATCGTAAATGAGCTCGAAGGCTCGTTCAGCATTCAACCAATCAACACATAGCCTATAGTTAGTGAATGTTGCCACATTTTGGAGAAACGCCAAGGTCGCCAAGTAGGTGTGTTGTCTTTTCGATACAAACATATGTGTTACTGTGTCGTGTGTACACCGAAACCGAAGGCATTCGACAGAAATTGTTTATTGTTTGTCTTCTGTTATTCTGTTTCGCAACACGGCCTGGTACCACAGTTTCCTCTTCCACAATATTCTTAAATTAGAAGACTTAATAACGTAGGCCTATCTCGATTTCTATATGCACTCACTTCTAATTGACTTCCCAATTCGCTATTGAGGTGCTTGCTCTGCTAATTCTAATGATGAGCGATATTTTTACAACAGAGACCATCGTACAACGAAACAATCGAGTCAACTATCGAATTCCAGTCGATTTGAACAACCGAGATGGTTCCTGATTGCTGACTTCGTTTTTAGCGCAATGCTTTGACTCGACATCACAAATCGACACACACAATTCGTTTTTTTTTTTTTTAGTCGAATTGTATGCGAATTATTAGTATTAATAAAAACAGTGCTTTATTATTACCAAAAATATATTAAAACAAAAATCAACACATCAGATTTTACAGTCATCACAAAAAAAACTTTGTACATGTATTACTTCAGCCTGATCCAAAGGACTATCTTCTGGACTGAAAAGAAATTTTTAGTTTTTGCCTATACGAATTTTTTAACGTCCGACTATTGTGCACACTTGTGCTAATGCAGACGATGGGGTGATTTATAGCGTATGAAAATGCAAAGCCCTGGCCGGGTATCGAACCCGGGTCCTCGGGGTGAAAGCCCAGTACGCTGTCAACTAGGCCTATACGTATAATAGGCTATATGCACCAATAATATTAACAACCACTCATTCAGAATTAAATTAAAAAATAATTAATTTACGTTACATAATTTAATTGCATTGTGTAATAACTATATATTTATCCATACCAAAAAACAGCCACCGCTCATAATTAATTAAAAAAAACATACATTTTTAAAGTTAGTAAGAGTGGTCAAACCTAACTTGAGGCGTTTTGACAATACCCGTTCCGATTGCAATAAGCTGACGATGATTAAGGCGTCCAATTTTTATCGAAAGTATTGCGTAAAAAAACTTACGAATTTCACGGCGTTCCATTTTTGTATTTTAAACAAAAACAGCATATTTAGGAAATTTGCTTCCATCACGTCAGCGAGTAGCGTACAAATACAAGTTGGCAAACTACAATATAAGTCAAAAAGTGACATACTGTAAATACAAAAAATATAACGCATGAATGTGAAGTTCTGTTTCGTAAATCGCATGTAAAGATGTCAGCATATAGCCAGCCTTGAAATAAAAATGCTCAAGTAAACATAAGGGCTGGTAAAGCCCACAGTCACCGAATGAACCAAAAAAGTGTGGAGCGTGGAGGAGGTATCACGAAACACAAAGCTGGAGGGGAAATGTTCGTTTATCAAAAACAGCCCCTAGAGCGAGTGGCCTGCGATCTAGCGGACAGAGTTTGTCAGCAGACGTGATCGCACAACCTTAACTGAACAAGTGTAGGCAACAAAAGAGCTCGGCGAATCGGTGAATTCGAATAAAAAAACACGTGACTACTGACTAGTCCAATACAATCGCGAAGCTTCGAGATGTTTTTACAATCGACTAAAACACCCCGTAATCGCGCATCACTAGCTAATCCCTCCATTTTTTTTTTTTTTTTGTGTTTAACGTCCGACTATTGTGCACACTTGGGCTAATGCAGACGGTGGGATGATTTATAGCGTATGAAAATGCCAAGCCCTCGCCGGGAATCGAACCCGGGTCCTCGGGGTGAAAGCCTAGTACGCTATCCACTAGACCACCGAGGCGGCTACTAATCCCTCCAATTTCTCATTATCACGGAGGTTGTGCTCCTTTTGACCAGTTTTTTGTTGTGCGGTAAGACCACGCTCATTCTATTTAACATTCTTACTCATATTGCTCCCATGAGTAGGTAGGGAAATAATGTCTGCCCACGCAGATCTCGTCACACATGGGTAGATGTAACTGGGAGATTGTTAAGAATCCTCACTCTGTTTGATACACCATTAGGCCGGTACTGAACAATTACCCGACTGCCGTCGTACAATTGCAACACACGACTATAAAGAAATAACGTTTGTAGCTAATTTCCAATGAAAAATAAACTATTCTGGGCGGCCATTATGGTAATACCCAGACTCGAGACAATATGATTTTTCCTCTTTTCCTGCTGAACATCCAAACTATATGCCAGTTAGACTAATGAATCGCCGGTAATGGAAAGGGTAAAAGCTTACGGCAGTCTCGAACGTAAAACCTTGAAGTGCGCAGTTCAGAGACGCAGCAGACTGACCGGTGTCTACAACAACGGCTTTGAAATGACGCTAAACCTGAATTTCTAGAGCAATTTTTGAGGATCGTTAAAAATTTGACAATTTATAGTCGTACAATTGCAACACACGACTATAAAGAAATAACGTTTGTACCTAATTTCCAATGAAAAATAAACTATTCTGGGCGGCCATTATGGTAATACCCAGACTCGAGACAATATGATTTTTCCTATTTTTTTCCTGCTGAACACCAAACTGTATGCCAGTTAGACTAATGGATCGCCGTTAATGGAAAGGATAAAAGCTTACGGCAGACTTGAACGTAAAACCTTGAAGTGCGCAGTTCAGAGACGCAGCAGACTGACCGGTGTCTACAACAACGGCCTTGAAATGACGCTAAACCTGAATTTCTAGAGCAATTTTTGAGGATCGTTAAAAATTGCGTCACACACAAGCCTGCTTTAAAATTAAATATGCTAATAAATAAGCAGTTTTTTAACGCTGATTACGATGGTGAAATCAGATTTTCAAAAAAAAGGCCATTAAAAATACCGTTAGGAATTAGCTTCTAACACGTCAGTGAGGCCATTTTCATAATAATAAATTTTCCTCGGTTCCCGTTACAATACTTATAATCAAACATAATTTAAAGCTACAGTAGTTCAGTAGCTCAGTTCCCGTTACAGTCCTTACAAATAAACATAATTTAAATCTACACTATGTTGAGTATAATGACATGCCTTCCCTAGCTTCGTCAATTCTACTTTTGTTGACGCGTTTCGGAGAACCTCCATCTTCAAAAACTATATCTATACTAAAGTTGCTCAGTTCCCGTTACGATCCTTATAACCAAATATAATTTAAAGCTACAGTAGTTAGGTTTCCGTTACAATCCTTATAACAAAATATAATTTAAAGCTACAGTAGTTAAGTTTCCGTTACAATCCTTATAACCAAATATAATTTAAAGCTCCAGTAGTTTCAGTAGTTCAGTTCCCGTTACAATCCTTATAACCAAATATAATTTAAAGCTCCAGTAGTTCAGTTCCCTATAAATCTTATAACCAAATATAATTTAAAGCTCCAGTAGTTTCAGTAGTTCAGTTCCCGTTACAATCCTTATAACCAAATATAATTTAAAGCTCCAGTAGTTCAGTTCCCTATAAATCTTATAACTAAATATAATTTAAAGCTCCAGTAGTTTCAGTAGTTCAGTTCCCGTTACAATCCTTATAACCAAATATAATTTAAAGCTCCAGTAGTTTCAGTAGTTCAGTTCCGTTACAATCCTTATAACCAAATATAATTTAAAGCTCCAGTAGTTTCAGTAGTTCAGTTCCCGTTACAATCCTTATAACCAAATATAATTTAAAGCTCCAGTAGTTCAGTTCCCTATAAATCTTATAACCAAATATAATTTAAAGCTCCAGTAGTTTCAGTAGTTCAGTTCCCGTTACAATCCTTATAACCAAATATAATTAAAGCTCCAGTAGTTCAGTTCCCTATAAAAAGCTCCAGTAGTTCAGTTCCTATAAATCTTATAACCAAATATAATTTAAAGCTCCAGTAGTTTCAGTAGTTCAGTTCCGTTACAATCCTTATAACCAAATATAATTTAAAGCTCCAGTAGTAGTTCAGTTCCGTTACAATCTTATAACCAAATATAATTTAAAGCTCCAGTAGTTTCAGTAGTTCAGTTCCCGTTACAATCCTTATAACCAAATATAATTTAAAGCTCCAGTAGTTCAGTTCCCTATAAATCTTATAACCAAATATAATTTAAAGCTCCAGTAGTTTCAGTAGTTCAGTTCCCTATACAATCTTATAACCAAATATAATTTAAAGCTCCAGTAGTTTCAGTAGTTCAGTTCCCGTTACAATCCTTATAACCAAATATAACTTAAAGCTACTCTACTGTTCTTTCAACTTCCTCTTTTCAGTGTTTGTACTGATCGCTGTATAACCGAGATGAACGTGAACTATTTGTGACAAGGTTGTTGACCAGTCGCCAGACATATTAACACACAAAACCTACACGCGCCTTCCAACTGGCGTGTTGTATTGCTTCACCCATGACCGATTTTAAATTTTATTCTTTTGACATTTGTAAAGATTATCAACATAAAACTTGTATAGTATCGTTCAATAATTGACCGATTTAAGAGAGATGTCGTTTTCAACTCAACATTTGGTTTGTGTTACGCAATTTTGGTCAAACGCACTGATCGACTGTTTTGAAATCTAGTACGCAGATACCTTGTATAAAGCCCGAACGAAGTATGTTTAACATCTACCTCTTTCACTTCCGTTTCAAAGGCCTCTAATTTTAACGATGCCGAGTGTACGCAGTTTTAGACAAACGCATTGACCGATTATTTTAAAATTTGGTACAAAGGTACTTTATAGAAGGCCCGAAAGAGTACGAGGTGTGTTCAGAAAGTAACGAGAATTTTTAAATTTCGCAGGCTTGGAGAGTTCGATTGTTAAACATTTTTTTAAATTATGTTGGTATGCATGCCCTTGAAGTATGATAAAACTTTCAGCTGTTTTCATTGTTGACTTTGTGACAGCCACTAAGGTTAAACGTGTTTTTATGAGCTCGGCGATTTTCGTTTGTTAAAAGAAATGGATCAAAGAATTTGTATCAAATTTTGCGTAAAAATGGAATAAAGTGTAACAAAGTGTGTGAAATGTTAACAAAGGCCTATGGTTAGTCTGCTGTGAGTAAAGCAAGAGTTTACGAGTGGTATAAGCGTTTCCAAGAAGGCCATGAAGACGTTGAAGATGACGAACGCCCTGGACGCCCCAGCACATTAACAACCGATGAAAACGTGGAAAAAGTGAAAGAAATGGTTATGAACAATCGCCGAATCACAATTAGAGAGGTCGCTGATGATGTTTGCATATCGATTGGATCATGTCATGACACTGTTTCCAGTGTTTTGTGCATGAAACGTGTGGCAGCAAAATTCGTTCCACAATTGTTGAATTTTGAACAAAAATAGCGGCGAATGGTAGTTGCTCAGGAGTCACTAAATGAAGTCAACGACGATGCAGAATTACTGAAACGTATTATAGGATGAAACATGGGTTTACGGATATGACGTCGAAACTAAAGCTCAATCCCAGTGGAGGCATTCTGGCTCTCCAAGACCGAAAAAGGCTCGATAAGTGCGGTCGAACATGAAGGTTATGCTCACTGTGTTCTTCAATATTAATGACATAGTGCGTCATGAATACCTGCCACCAGGTGAAACGGTCAATAAGGAGTACTACCTACAAGTTCAACGCCGTTGGCGTGAAGCAATCCGAAAAAAAACGCCCGGATCTGTGGAAAAACAATTCATGGCTTTTGCACCACGATAATACACCAGCTCACACTTCATTGCTTGTTCGTGAATTTTTGGCCAAAAACAGTCCTGTAACGATGCCCCAGCCGCCATATTCGCCAGGCATGGCTCCGTGTGATTTTTTCCTATTTCCAGAAATAAAGAGAACCTTAAAGGGCCGTCGTTTTACAGCCGTAGATGACATTAAAAGCGCATCGCTGATAGAAGTAAAGGTTATCTCAAAAATCGAGTTTGAGAAGTGTTTCGAGGATTGGAAGAAGCGCTGGCACAAGTGCATAATCTCCAATGGGAACTATTTTGAAGGCGACAACATCAATGTAGAAGAATAAATAAATATTTTGTTCAAAAAATTAAAATTCTCGTTACTTTCTGAACACACCTCGTATGTGTAAGATTTTCTCACAATCACTTCCGTTTCAAGATGACGGCTTCTGATTTAACGATGACAAGTGTAGTTGCTGGCTATTTCCTGTAATACTGGCTGAACGGCAAGACCTATCATAACTTTGATCTCTTCAAGGCGAAAGAGCATAACATTTCCAATACAGTCGGTACAGTAACATTTTCCGTATGTTCCCGAAAAAGCTTACGAGCGCGTCAGAGCGTTGTCATGGAGTGAATACATTGCGAAGTTTACTGTTCTTTGAACTACTAGTTAATTTTTAATTGTAAAATACTTCTTTGAAAACAATTATTGGGAATTTTCTAACAGAAAGCTGTCCGAGAACAATGGACATTCTGTACCACAATATCTTCACTCACATCGCCCCCCCCCACAGGAAGGAAATCTAGTTACACTAGTGCGTGTTAAATTCGACGTAAGTTATAAAAGAAAGTTTTTACAAACATAACCTTGTACGATTAGATCATTACACGCTTTTAAAATCCTGTTTGCACTGCAGGCTGATATGCTAAACACTGCCAACATGATACGACTGGTGGAGGTCAAGGTCATTCGGTACTGATGACACAGCAGAGTAAACATTGCTACCCTGCTGGTCAACGTTCAATACTACAGGAACAAATGGAAAACATTACTGATTGCGTATTATCTTCATCGTCTTATCACCGTGCAGACTACTATTATATATGTAGCACTCTCGATTAACCGACATTCTTTTAACTGTCAGTTTAATTCTGTTCTCACAGTTGTATACAGTCTTCTGTACTAAATAATTTGTAATAAATATTAAAACTAACCTCCTAGAGCAGTGGTCGGCAAACCGCGGCTCTTCGACTCCTTGGCTGCGGCTCTTCCACGAAATCTTTAGTACAGGCACGGAATATTATTTATTAACTTGCCTTGTAAGAGATGAGTAAACTTTTTGAAAAGCAAGCCTACAGAATTTTTTTTCGATGTTAGAAGAAGTAATTTCATTCGAAAACAAATTGTTGCTTTTTGCCGAAGATTTTGAAAGAGAAACTCTATACACTTTCCATGCCTGATGAAATATTGTCGAGAAAATATGTCCAATATTGACATTTGCTATTTCAGAACACTGTTAAATATGAAGAAAGCTTTTCTCATCAGGTTCAAAGACTTTAAAAACAGCAACGCGACGTTAGTTTGTTAAAAAACCTCTGAACGCCGCGGTAACGGAAATAAAGTTTTCGCCCTTTAATATTGATATTGGTAGCTTTGAAATGCAGTTGCTGGATTTAAAAAATTAAGAATTGTGGAGCTCAAAATTCGAGCGTCTTTATACCGATTTTAGCCGCCTCGGTGGCCTAGTTGATAGCGTACTAGGCTTTCACCCCGAGGACCCGGGTTCGATTCCCGGCCAGGGCTTGGCATTTTCATACGCTATAAATCATCCACATCGTCTGCATTAGCCCAAGTGTGCACAATAGTCGGACGTTAAACACACAAAAAAATACCGATTTAGAGACAACATACAAACCTGACACCCTTACTTCCCAAGAAAATGCAAAGTCATTGTTCACATTAGTGGAGTATTTGTACTTTTTTAAGGAAACCTTTTATATTATTTAACTTGTTATATTTTAAAATAAACATTATCTTTATATAAGGATGGTACCAAGTTTTATTTAATGTACCGTTAGTTAAACTAAGACTTATTTAACAAAGGCAAGCTCGAGAGTGCTCTTTTAATTCTAATTATTTCTATAAAAATAAGCAAAGCTGACGTATAAAAAATGGCTCTTTGAATAAACTTCAATTTTCTATTATTTATATTTGGCTCTTTTGGATGACAAGGTTGCCGACCACTGTCCTAGACAAAACACTGTGACTGGACTCCACTTATTTACAACATAGGCGACGGCAGCTGACACTAACTGCTATCCTAAAAGCACTGATAATCGAAAAGTAAACGATCCTATCATCTTAGTGGAACGGGACAGAAACACTTCGAATAGTGTCCACAAATTCCGAAAGAGTGCGAATGTTTCTATTGAAAGATAAAAGCTTTCATACTATTGACGATAATACCATTCAGCGTATAAGACGTGGCGAGAGCTCTTGTGTATGTTAACGTGAATACTTGTCAAAAGATTAAGTACAGATAATTTACTGTGATAAAGACCTACGCATGTAAAATTTGTATAATACATAATTAAATAGAAAATTTAAAAGTTGTACGATATTTTCCAAAATAATAACAGGAATAAAACATTTTGTGTTATGAGCAGAGTATAACACAAATATAATTATTTATGCGCTTTATATTATATTATAAATATAATTTTATAGGGCGCTAAAACTTACTGAATCTTAGGGCGCTGAAACTTAGGGGGGGGGGAAATTTTAAATAAAAGACACTTTTAACTGTCAGGCAAAACGGCATCATGACGTCATCACACTTCAGACAATATTTTGTATATTTACGACGCTATTTATTAATCACGAATAGACAATATGTTATTTTTATCGGTCACTTAAAGTACAGGTGGTCTATTTCTATTATCCATCACCTCAACGGTCCCAGTGTGTCTCCAATTCATGTATGAGTACGTGCGGACACACACACACACACACACACACACACACACACACACACACACACACACACACACACACACACACACACACACACACACACACACACACACACACACACACACACATACATACATACATATATATATATATATATATATATATATATATATATATATATATATATATATATATATATATATAGAGAGAGAGAGAGAGAGAGAGAGAGAGAGAGACAGTTCGTTTTTCAGGAAAATCAGTTTTTTAACCGTTTCAAAATGGCGGTCATTTAAAATCATTACTTTTTTATATTGCACTGATCTGATTTCACCATCGTAATCAGCGTTAAAAAAATTGCCGCAGTTCAGGATTTGATATTTTCAAACTCAATTTGAGGGTAAACCTAACGGCGGCCAGGGTTTATTTTTCGTATTTTCAAGTAACTAGCTGAGTGCTGCACATACAAGACCTAAGTACACAGGCTACATTTCACGACTAAATATAAATGGCGCTAAGGAAATATCGCTTTGTTTAAAAGTGCGCAACGGATATATCTTGAATAAATTTTAATAAATAATTAATCCAACGACTGTACTGAAGGTTATTGCAAGGCGATGCAGTAAATAGTTGATTTACGTAAACATGTTCTGTATTTAGAAAACAATTCCACTCTGTTTATGAAGTAAAAACATCCACCAGAACCTGTAACCGACATCCGGTATCCAACATGACGTTTGAAAACATTGTCACAATAACGATAACAAGGTACTGTTTTATTTTGCATAAATGTCAATGTCATGGTAATAGCCTACCCGGATGTGTTCGGATCTTAACCTGCACAATGAAATGTGCACCGTTCACGGACCTTTAAACGTGTGCATAAGTGAGTTAGGTTAGGTTGAAGCTGTTGGGACGAATTTTATTTACTTGTCCAAGCTAATACCAAAATCGATTTCTGTTCAAAGTTGGACTCAAGTTGATCAAAATTACGAACTTGGAAGCGCTAAACACACACACACACACACACACACACACACACACACACACACACACACACACGCGCGCGTTCTCACTGGGCGCGGTTGATTCCGAGCTTACTTGTTCCGTTTCAGACTGGAAACAGACTCGGCTTGTCCCCTCTGTCTTCCAGCAGTGGAGGAAGATGCAGAGAATGTGTTTTTCCGGTGTCGGAGATTCGACGAGGACAGGATGAAACTGCAAACATATCTGAAGGCTGCATTACACCGGAAAGACTGGTTGCGACAATGGCTTCAGAGGCCAACTGGAGGGCCACTGCGGGATTCGCTGCAGTGGTCAGAAGAGGTTGAGGGCTGAAGACCGAGAAAGGAAAGCCAACGCTGTATACGAGTAGGCGAACAACCAGTCCACCTCCCCACGAAGTGGCGGTGGTTCCGCGAGAAGGGTTTACAGAAGAGGAATGCTTTTTGGTTTTTTTTAGTAGGTAGCGAATCTCTTAATTTGAGTTTGAACTTAACTTAAATCCCAGTTAAGTTCACACTCTGGGGAGTGACTACCCTGCCCCAGGTCGTCTATAACAAATTTTTCCCACCTTTTTTGGCATCGGAAAACACACGCGCGCGCGCACACACACACACACACACACACACACACACACACACACACACACACACACACACACACACACACATCGGTAGTAGTAAAATGTAACCAAGAATTAAGTTTACAGAAATTTCGCCCAAAGTAGCCTATTATCGTCGATTTGTGGTAGGCTACTACGGTATAAGCTGTCTATAGTAATTTTATTTTATACATTGAAATGACTAATTGAGCAAGTTTAAAAGCTGAATAAATAAAATTATATGATTGAACCAAAAATAAAAATCACGTATCGTGTTTTTTCTTCCCTTTTTATTTTAATTATGATAATTTGTTCGAAAACACGACAAATTAACGTAACTAGTTTTTAACAACATAACCTGAAACTTATTATAGCCTATCGGCTGATCGTTACGAATATGATATGCTGACAAATTAAAGTGGCTAGTTTTTAACAACATAACCTAAAACGTATTATAGCCTATCAGCTGTTCAATGAAATCAGCTGATCTTTACGAATAAATATAAAACGACTATCTTTTAATATAACTACCAAAATTAAATTAACGATTCATTTTATATACTTAAATCGGTAAAAATTCTTATAGTTTCCATAGTGTAGTGATTATCACGCACGCCTCGCACGCTCAAGGTCCCTGGTTCGATCCTAGATGGAAACACAGTCATTTGTGATTATAATTAATTTGAGGCTTGTGACACGCAAAATATACTGCTATGTATCAATATACACATGTTCATCGCATCACGCTTCCCGCAAAATCCAGCATCACAACTCGCTCTAAAACACGATAACATGTTAAAAAAGTAACAATCGATTTTTCTTTTCGACTCACATCTCTAGTAATTTCTTGATTGGGACCTGGACGGTTTCTGACATTTCTGCAATAAATCTACGCAACTAGACCTTAACATCTCATCATTAAATCGGCATTGTATCGCATTTCATTAAGCGATTTTAAGAGATTATCGTATATATTATCATATATATTATCATATATTATCATGTATATTATCATATACATTATCATATATATTATTTCTCTCAAGTCAACATCCCTTTTTCTCAGCACATACTATTTGTACAGGCATAAATGAGGTATCTTTACAAAAGTTTTTGACATTGCAAAACGATTTTACGCTAAAACTTACTGCTTGCGGAAAATTTTAAATAAAAGACACATTTAACTGTCAGGCAAAACGGCATCATGGGTGCGCATGCGCGGCATCACAAATCAGACAATATTTTGTATATTTTACGACGCTATTTATTAACCACGAATAGACAAGAAAATTAAAAATGCCTCTTTTTGCATAACGTGCTTAGAACAATTTCAATATTTACTTAAAAGCTTATTGATTATTTGGTCCTATTGACAGTCCCCTATCCCTGCCCGTCGTACAAGCCGGGATAAGCATTTCGAATAGCAAACACATGTTTTGGACACATCAAATATCGTTTAAACAAGATATTGTAATGCCCTGTAAAAACTGCTGTTAAAAAAACCTGTATTGAAATTGTATGTACTACAATGACTCAATAAATTTGTAATTATTATTTCAAACCGATCGCTTATCGATTTATTTTTTAACATGTTTCCCTTCCTTCCGACTACCGCCCTCGCCTCAACGACTATTCTTATTCAAAAGGCTGTGTTTACTTAAAACTTTCATAGTGCGAAACTTCGCACGGGCCCCTTGTTATTAAATATTCTTAGTTCACATTTCAATGTCAAAAAAACATCCTGATACTATTCCTTCTTTCACTGACAATTATAAACTTGCATATTTATGTTAATCATTAAAATTTATGTTTATAGGAAATTTGGTACTTTATTTGAAAAACCCTTCAGTGATTTTTTATTTCTATAAACATTTAATAAATATATATAACAAAAAAGAACTTTATTATTGTTATTATCTTGAGAATAAAAACATATAGGCTACGTTGGACTCAAACACAATAGCTCATTTTTTTTTTAGTGAATGCTTTAATGTTTAAACAACATAAATGAGTTACAAAAACTCGTAACTTTAAAAACCGTTCTTTAAAGTTATGTAATAAATCGCCCATAAAGCAGATGGTGGAAACAATGGCTTAATTGACGTGACAAATCTTTGAATTATTACAGGCCTATCAAATTCAATTGAAGTTATCATGATTTTTAATTACTGTAGATTAATATTAAAAAATGGGAAACTTAAATACGTCCACGTCCACAAAAACGTCATACTGACAAAAGCTTTTTTTAAATACACTTCTGGCTTTTATACAATAAAACTACGTCAAATCTGTATCAATATACCTATAAAGAAACTACTCTTTTCCTAAATACAAAAATTATAAGATTTATAACTGAAATCAAAATTCGATATAACCACATTCGAAATAAAAGAAATGTAGAGTTCCAGATTTCATTAAAACGGCACAAAAATCGAATTCATAGGTCAGCCGCTTAGAATTTTTTCTCCCCGGCGAAAAACCGTAAAGGTTATCATCGCCGCCCTACCTAATTAGGCAGCCGCTTAGAAAAAGGCCTACTAAAACACCAGTGGCACAAAGAGAATTAGAGGTCGAGTTCCCATTCTCTCACCATAGCTTCCTCCTTTTCCTTCACTATAGTACAGTTTGTACACTCGGATAGATAGACTGCGTGCCACGTGACTGTTGGAGGGAGTTAGAGGGGATTCTCCTACATGCGCGAGAAATTCTCGCTATAGTGGCTCGACTATAGTCCGTTTAACAGTTTCAAAATAGCGGCCATTTCAAGTCTTAAAAGATCCATAACATCTATTGCACGTTTTCGAAAATTAGCTTCACTATCGTAATCAGCTTCGAATTCTACATAAATTAGCATTCTGGATTTTTAAAACCTAAAAAAATGTGACAGCGGTCAGGGTTCATTTTTTTAAATAGGCTGTAATTCGATAGTTAAAAATTTTAATATATGCAGATTACGATTGTAAAAATCAGCTTTTGAAAAAAAACGCGCCAAAAAATATTTCACAAAATTCGCTTAAAAAAAGTTTGCGAGACAGTTGCGTGCAGCGATTACCGTAATGCAATATCGAGTTTCGCTAAAATTTCCGTCTACATTCATCCCAGTTCGAAGTGTTTAGTCCAAAACTAAACATGTTAAAAAATCAACCAAATGTGTTGTTAATTAAACACAATTATTCGATAAATTTGTCACTGTTTGTATTACTGGAAGTCAACACAAATAAATATTTCAATATAACTGTTATTGTTCAATTACTAACAATCTCAATGGAAATAGGCTGACGATAATCGCAGTATTGTATTATCGAAATAACAGCTGTTGCGCAAAATAGCTGTCTAGCTACATCCCTCGCATCGCAATAGTGTAAATTTTTCCAGTCGATTATTAAACTTATGATAAGTTTTAATAGATCTTATAAACACTCTATTGGTAAATAAGCTATTGGTGCGGCCATCATGGTAAATCACCAGACACGTGTACATCCGACACGGAAAAAATATTGTTCGACAATAATGTAGCGAGAACCACCTCGAAGATGCCGCAAACGATTTTGGCGAAACGTAGGAACAGGTGTTACAAAGGTTTTCAATGCAATTCACATTTCCGCCATTAGATTAATATTCTGCACAAGATTAGCGTTTTAAATCTTCAATTTCCATTTAAAGTACGATAACGAATCTGGCGGCGGTCAGGGTCCATTATATTATTTTCAAATGTAATTTGAACACTAAAAATGCAGATTTTATTGCTAGTTTTGATTAAGAAATTTAATTTTTGGTAAAAATAACCTAATAGTTTTTTATTAAAAAGCGCTACTTTTTCGTTAAACTGAATAACAAGGCCCACATATAGTACGCATTATGTTGTCTGGCTCTGCCACTAGAATGTACCGGTCTGATGTGTGTGGGATTGTACTAGAACCAGTTTTGTGGGTTATGTCTTTTGAAGGGGACGAAGTCAACGTGTTCCACTGCACGTAGTCAGCGCTGAGGATGAGAGATGACGAGCACGTTAATTTCGCAGCTCTCTCGCTCACTTTGATAAAAGCTGATTTTCACCAAAAAGTCTTTTTACGTTACAACTTTTTGAAAATCTGATTTCACCGTCGTAATCTGCATTTTAAATTTTCATATTATATTGGAAACACGAAATGAACCTTGAGTCAAATTTATTTTCAATAGAATTTGAAAATTTTAAATGCTATTTTAAATATAGATTACTATGGAGATATCGGGGGTTTCAAAGTTGTACGTAAGATTAACAAAAGTCACAAAACGTTAAAGATTTGAAACTGTTGACAGAACAAGGGAATGAACTCTTCCAAGTAGAACATACTTCTTTTGCTTGACGAGTACTCTTTATATGCCAGTTAGACTAACGAGAACGAGGGATCGGCGTTAACGGAAAAGTTAAAGCTGTAACTGCAGATCCGAACGCATGACCTTGAGGTGCGCAGTTCAGAGACGTAGTTCAGAGACTGACTGGTATCTTAGCTAGGGATGGGCACTTCTGCTATTTTTACAAAATATCAACGAACTGTTTGTTGAAAAAAAAACTGTTTGGAAAAACAGTTTGATAAAAACAGGAAGAGAAAAATGAAACTCGAAGTTGTATTAGCAGCTAAAACATAAGCACAAACGTTCACTTTTCTAACACTACTTTTTCATTCCCATTACCACCATGTCCTTAACTGTTTTTGGGTGTAAAACATTTAGAAAAAAATAATCCTTATAACTGTAGTAATAATTAAATTACATTCTCAAAACGTAATATATATGTATGCCATTTTATATTTACAAAATGCAATGAATTTCTAATAGAAGCATTCTTTTTTTTTACTTAAAAATTAAATAGCCTTTGCATATTTACTGAAATGCAAACAATTTAGAATATTTTAGTTGATTAAAAAATATTGATGATTGATAATAAATATAAAAAACACGTTTAAATAAAATTAGGTTATGTATTTACTAAATGTGAGATGTTACTGTCACATTTTTATTTGGGAGAAAGTAGGTTTTCATTTTTCAACACTGAAAAAAGTGTTGATATATATATATATATATATATATATATATATATATATATATATTAGATTCAAATTAAACGTATCTAAAGGTTCCACCTTACGAAAAGCGTCAATATGACGTAGCCTAAGTTAATAAAGTTATAGACAGTAAATATATTAAATTTCTAATTTTATAAATAGATCTATATAAAAAAATTAACGCTCCCTGACAATGGTATCTGGAAATCAGGACTGGTGTTTATTTCATTTTTAAAACTTCCAAATATTAAAATTACCATTTCCCCTCTTCCACTAATAATACTACACAAATAACATAACTATGCTTAAGGTCTATTTTCATATTTGTAAAGTAATTTGAAAATTTTAAATGCTAATTTATGCAGATTTTAACGCTGATTAAAATGGTGAAATAAGATTTTTATAATACTGCAAGACAGAGAAGTTATTATTCTTTTTGAAATTTGCTGCCATCACGTCAGCGAGACAACTGCTATAAAATCAGCTGTTATAATCTAATCATCGGAAAACCAAGTAGGCCTACCATTATCTATTTAGGTGTATTACAACAAGGTATGTTATACTAGCATAACTATGTGTTTTGTATTGTTTCGACTGAACAAATATCGAAGAAAACTAATTTAAAAAACATTTCTTCAGAACTGGAAGCACAGCAACGATTTAAAAATCGCGCTGGTTATTAGCGGCTAAAGTCCAAGTAATTACGTTACCTTCCGCTACGAACGCTACAAGATGCAAGGACCAGAGGTGGAGAGATTTGAGAAAACAGACAGTACTATTATCTGTTTTAACTGTAGTTGAACATTCTGCCGCAAGCAGCGAGCGCTCTCACATCTCTCATAAGTGTTAACATTCTACTACGTTTATATTCAATGTTTATGTTAGTGAAGTGTGGTACAAAAATACTGTAACGGCATCACTTCTCAGGTTCTACCAAGGACGGATTAAAGGGGCAGCGATCGCCCTTCCGAGGCAAAAGAAACGAAACATGTAAAAGATACTATTTTACTTCCTTAAAAAAAAGTATCGGAGCTTCTGAAAGGGAAAATCACACGCATACGTCGTTTGAGCTTTACAAATCACTTTTATACGTACTAAATTTCACAACAATTGTGTGCGTGTAGTTTAACAAACACAAACCAAAGCCGAACGGTCGAAACAAAGACCTCGCTTCGCTCGCGGTCAGTCAAAATACTCTTAGAAGATGCACCCACCATCGTTCGAAAGGCATTGGTGACGTTCGTCGTATTTCTGGTAAAATTTGTCGTAGTCGTGGTCGCGGGCGAAGAAACCCAGGCTACAGTGTCTTGTGGACGGGAAAAACTCCTCAATAAAAGTCAACAGGAGTGCAAATTATTGCAGCAGAATATTTACGTCCGAAAACACTTCTGTACACCTCGCCAAGACTGCAGAGCTTTATTCAAGTTATTGTTCCACCATATTGTACAGACTGTAATTAATTTCGTAATGAGATAAGAGATAAGCGATAAGCAACACAAGATGAGGTAATCACCCAAGGCTGATCACTTCACCTTCATATATCTTCACAAATAATCTTCACTCGTCAATAAAAATGTTAATGTTACAGAAACACGCAAACAACTTACGTGTTCACTATACGAAGTATACAGAAAGTACTGCGACCGTGACTGATGTAAAGGGTTGTGATGCGTATACAGCCAGATCTCGGTTATCCGCGGGTGGCGTGATTATTTCCGCGGATAACCCAAATACGGAAAAAATTAGAACCAGTAGAAACACCTTAATTCACTACAAATACTGTATTTTAAAGCTAAAACACTGTTTACAAATTAAATAGAAGAAGAAGAAATAATAATAAACGAAAAAGAATGATTTACAAAAGTAAGACGAATTAAGTAGAAGACTCGATTATCCGGATCGCGTTTATCCGTAAGTACGTCTTATCCGAAACAAGTTTTTAAAAAATTTATTCATTGTTTTAAAAAAATCTTATTTACATACTCAATAAGATATGTATCATGTCTTATCTTTTTTTAATTTTAATTACAATTAATTCTGTTCGAAAACACGATACATGATTTTTATTTTTGGGTCAGCAACAGATGTTTTCTTTTTTTTATTAAAAATTATATGCATTGTATTTTATTAAATAATGTACTTATGTAGTCTATATTAATTAATGAAAGTATAATAAAATTATATATAAATATATATATATATATATATATATATATATCAATAATTTCATATATTGAAATTATATGAAATTTCCGACGCTCAAAATCCAACATAACCTGAAACTTATTACAGCCTATCAGCTGATCAATGAAATCAGCTGATCGTTACGAACTAACATAAAACAACTGATCTTTTACTACTGCATATTTATCAATATAAATTTGTGCACTCGCATCACGCGACGCTAAAAATCCAACATCACAACCAGCCCTAAAACATGATACATGTTTAAAAAAATGAATAAAAGTCAAAGGAAAAGTGATCGTGTATCGCGAACAGGTTGTGAAGGAATACAGTCCGAACCTAAACAGAGAGAAATGAACTAGGAAAAGGGATTTGAGATAGGTACACAATGGTTCGCGACTGCAGTCGCGCTCTTTGTCAAATTCGCGACGAAATTGGATATCCGTGTTCGCGTTCTGTGTGGCTCCACGTTCAACTCCCGTCTCACTTGCAAGTGACCTGATCCTGTTACACAGAACAATCTATTTCAAGGTGACAGTTACAATCCTTAAGGCGGCTGCCTGAGAGTAATCTAAGTCCTGGCATTCCAGGATGGTATTAGAAGCAGGATGCTCGCTGTAGTTGATTTTTGATTTAGGGCTGGTTGTGATGCGAGTGCACAAATTTATATTGGTAGTTATAATGAAAGATCAGTTGTTTTATATTAATACGTAACGATCAGCTGATTTCATTGAACAGCTGATAGGCCATAATAAGTTTCTGGTTATGTTGTTAAAAACTAGCTATGCTAATTTATAATAAAATTCGGTTTATGTTGTTAAAAGCTATGTTAATTTGTCGTGTTTTCGAAGAAATTATCGTAACTTAAAGTAAAAAGGAAGAGGATGATTTTTATTTTTGGTTCAATAACAGAATTTTTTTTTTTGGAAAGAATATTACGATTTTCTGAAAATACCTAAACTTTGGTATACAAATGGAAGATATCAGCTTAGAAAATGTTTGCTAAATCGTAATTTATTCAATTTTTATCATAAAAATAAAGTTATACTATGCTGCCCGCTTTCCGAAGCACTTTGTTGCCTAACCAGAGACTACAGTACGATAACACTCAACGGCATTCATTAAATATTTCTACTTGAATCAGTGTTTTCCAAATCTAACTACTTCAAAGACAAGATACTAAACACAATAAATTGTTCTGCAGATTAGAAATGGGTGTGCAAGTGGTGCTATTATAGATAGGCGAAGCTCGAAAGCAGTTTTAAGTCTTGAAGAGCAATTTAAGAGACGCTGCACAACGAGAAAATGTTATCAGAAGTGAAGTTTTGATAAGATAGTCTTGCTAATGGAGAGTTTACTAAGACTATAACACCTCGAACACACAGAAAAACAATTATAAAATACAATTAGGCATGCATGAGCAATTGTTTGGTTGCCTCGGAAGGTCTGCCTCACGTTATCTTGACATGGTTAGAATTCAACTGTATCGAAGAAACACGTTTTTTTTTTTTTTTTTTTTTTTTGTTTAACGTCCGACTATTGTGCACACTTGGGCTAATGCAGACGATATAAGAAGAAACACGTAAGATTCTTCATACAAGGTTTCTTCTTCTTCTTCCTTCTTGTACGGCCTCAGGGGGGCCACTTTAAGTTCTCTTATTGGCTGTTTTTTTCTCCGCGTAGTAGTTCTTCATGCGGTCAGATCTATTTTTCCTCTCGGCTTCGGACATCGCTATCTTTTTTCTGTTGATATCTGTTCTTCCGAATCTCGCTTTATAGCCTGAAATTTCCGGATTCCTCCTCCAACTCTCTTCTTTCAATACCCAGTTCCTCCATGCCCTCTAGAGCCAGTTTTAGCCAATTGGGTTCGGTTTTCTCTTCCAGTAAAATTCCGTATTTGAATTTACGAGACGACTAATTTTTTTAAATATATACAAGGTTTCTACTATATTAACAAAATAATTTCCCTTTACTCATTTAAAAAGAAGTTATCTCGCGACAAAATGTAGAAGCTGAATGTCTTTTTAACAAATAACGGCTTCCTTTATACCATATCACTTACATTGACATTTTGGTACGTTTGTCCCTTACAATCATTGTTGCAAACAGAAAGGTACAATCGAACAGATAATTTTTGATAATTTCGAAGTATTTATTATTATTTTATTTATTATTAATAAATTTATTTACTATAAAATCCATAAATACACACTGTTAATTGAGTACAGAAAAACTCAGATACATGAATTCTATCCATATGTAGAGTGTTCCCTACTTTAATATTCTCAAAATACAATTAACATTACCATTGAAAATTTCTAATCAATACTAAATATTTTCTATATTTATAAGCTGTCACATGATAACCAAACAATTTTGACCAATTCTACCCATTTAAATACTCGATACACTATTTCTTACTTAATATTTCAGAATCGAACCATTTTACTCTAAACTCTTGTAATGTCGGTCAAACCGCCCAGTGATAACAACATCGTCAAGAAAATATATTCCCTGACGCCGGAGGGGAAAAGAACAAGTGGACGGCCGAGAATAAGATGGCCGATGGAGTCAGTTGTTACAGCAATTTCCTATCAAAGGGTCAAAGGATGGTGATTGCTGCAGAGGAACCAGACAGATGGCAGACTCCTGAGGGAGGTCAGGACTCAGAAATGAGTTGTAGCGCCAAGGATGATAATAACGACTATTTGGTATCTTTTCAAGCTATGTAGTTTTACAACGAATTTAAATTCGCAACGTTTTCAAATCTGTAGAGAAAACCAGTTTTTTAATTTAAAAAATTGATCGCCTTTTCCAATACATTATGTAAACGTTATCAAATTTAAGTCTTTTTTAGCCGTTATGGATTTAAGTTTTTGGATATTTCAAGTAAGACTTGTTTTACTTTTGGAATTACAAAAGTATTTAACGGCTGGTGTTTTAACTTTGAGGTTATGTTCATTACCATTACCATTGTTGCATCTGCGAGCAGACGCAAGGTCGAGGGAAGAGAAACGGACGACCCTGTATGTATTAAATTTAAATAAATCTACATATTATATGCGAACCTGTGTCTTATCGATACTAAACATTTGGAAAGCGAATTTAAATTGGAAAGTTTGATATGGAGCGGCCATCATGATAAAACCCAGTTCCGGGACCTTGAAATTACTGTCGATCTTGACTGGCAGATCATTTTTTGAGTGATCGTTCCTAAACTGCGCACTAGTTTTTAAAATGGCGGTCATTTCAAATATTTAAAAATCTATCTTAAATATTTTCGAAAATTTGACTTCACCATCGTAATCAGCTTTAAAAACAGCAAAATTATTTTGAATATTTAAAATCCGTTGATATTTATCAAAATGGCGGCCAGAGTTCATTTTCGTACTTTCAACGTAATTTTTAAAAGTATTAAAATGCTTGTACATAATGCTAGCAATTAATGCTTATTATGATGGTGAAATCAGAATTTCAAAAAAAGGTTAAAGTAAAAAAAACTAATTTTTGTTATTGAACCAAAAATAAAAGCCGCCTCGGTGGCCTAGTGGATAGCGTACTACGCTTTCACTCCGAGGACCCGGGTTCAATTCCCGGCGAGGGCTTGGCATTTTCATACGCTATAAATCAACCCATCGTCTGCATTAGCCCAAGTGTGCACAATAGTTGGACATTAAACACAAAAAAAAAACACGTTTATTTTAATTACGATAACTTGTTCGAAAACACGACAAATTAACATAGCTAGTTTTTAACAACATAACCTAAAACTTATTATAGCCTATCAGCTGTTCAATGAAATCAGCTGATCGTTACGAATTAATATAAAACAACTACTTTTAATATAACTACCAATTTGTGTTTAATATAAAACAACTGATATTTTACTATAACATAGCTAGTTTTTAGCAACATAACCTAAAACTTATTATAGCCTATCAGCTATTTCATAAAATCAGCTGATCATTACAAATTAACATAAAACAACTGATCTTTTACTATAACTACCAATTTGTGCACTCGCATCAAGCCATGAATAAAATCCAACATCACAACCAGCCCTAAAACACGATACATGTTAAATACTTTTGGAAATTCCCTTCCATCACGTCAACGAGACAGCGACGTGCCGCGATTAATACTTCAGTGTCTCAGTGTTAGGATCTTATAAAATGTAACAGCCACATTTCATAATCGGTTTTGTTTAAATTTAAACGAAAGAAAATATATTACGTAAAAATGTAAATATAAGTTATTAGATATATTGCGCATGAAATTATATAAAATTTTGCGTTTCAAATAACAGTTACTGACAAAATGGTAAGGCGGAAAACACGTACAAAGCAGGTTATATAATTGTTACATAAGTTACAACGCAGAAAGATAATTAAAATAACAAAGATGGACTAGCCAGTATACAACCCCAATTTTTGGAGAATCTTTATCACTCTCAGAGACTGCAGAAGTAGAGAGGGCCGTTAGAGAGTGGACTCCCGTAGCAAGAGAGGTCAGTTAGGGTGTGTACTCCCGTAGCAAGAGAGGTCTGTTACAGAGTGGACTCCGGTAGGCTAGCAAGAGAGGTCCGTTAGAGAGTGAACTCCCGTTGCAATAGAGCTCCGTTAGGGAGTGGACTCCTGTAGGCTAGCAAGAGAGGTCCGTTAGGAGTGTACTACCGTAGCAAGAGAGGTCCGTTAGGGAGTGGACTCCCGTAGCAAGAGAGGTCCGTTAGGAGTGTACTCCCGTAGCAAGAGAGGTCCGTTAGGAGTGTACTCCCGTAGCAAGAGAGGTCCGTTAGGGAGTGGACTCCCGTAGCAAGAGAGGTCCGTTAGAGAGTGTACTCCCGTAGCAAGAGAGGTCCGTTAGGGAGCGGACTCCATGGTGAAGGAAAGAAATTGAAATTGAGAGGGCATTAGCACAGTAAGCATATGCAGAACCTTAATAATAAATTGAGAAGTCAGCATTAGAAGTGAAGGATAATGACTGTGAGGCTCTTGCTAGCAGGATGCTAGTGGTTTTTAGTTTCCAGGACCCTAGGGATATTCAGCAGAATGAGCTAGTCAGTGGACTGTTGGATCTTACTAAGGATAATAATCTGCTACACTGGTATTCAAGAGGTTTTAGTTGATCGCAGTGCCTGGGGTTGTATTATACCTTCCTCTAGTTCGAATCTAATCTAGTATATTTACACATTTTTATTGCTTGTAAAGTTTTTTTTCAAAATCTAAGCTATTTAGATTACAAGACGTAAATCTTTATGTTTAAAGCCAGTAATTAAATTTTACAATGTCATTAACGTAATAAATGGGGACTTTTTAATTTTACAGCTTTTACCTTCAGTTTAGCGAGGTCTAATTTATTTGCGGCCAAACATTTGTCTTACTACCGCGAAACGGTTTTACAACACAGACGGAAACTTAGTCTTACTTCTGAAAGAATGCGCTGATACCTTACAGCAAGGGTCTGTCATTGTGTCCACCAGAACACGACAACACAGACGGAAACTTAGTCTTACTTCTGAAAGAATGCGCTGATACCTTACAGCAAGGGTCTGTCATTGTGTCCACCAGAACACGACAACACAGACGGAAACTTAGTCTTACTTCTGAAAGAATGCGCTGATACCTTACAGCAAGGGTCTGTCATTGTGTCCACCAGAACACGACAACACAGACGGAAACTTAGTCTTACTTCTGAAAGAATGCGCTGATGCCTTTCAGCAAGGGTCTGTCATTGTGTCCACCAGAACATGACAACACAGACGGAAACTTAGTCTTACTTCTGAAAGAATGCGCTGATACCTTACAGCAAGGGTCTGTCATTGTGTCCACCAGAACACGACAACACAGACGGAAACTTAGTCTTGCTTCTGAAAGAATGCGCTGATACCTTACAGCAAGGGTCTGTCCTTGTGTCCACCAGAACACGACAACACAGACGGAAACTTAGGCTGTAGTTTACTTCTGAAAGAATGCGCTGATACCTTACAGCAAGGGTCTGTCATTGTGTCCACCAGAACACGACAACACAGACGGAAACTTAGTCTTACTTCTGAAAGAATGCGCTGATGCCTTTCAGCAAGGGTCTGTCATTGTGTCCACCAGAACATGACAACACAGACGGAAACTTAGTCTTACTTCTGAAAGAATGCGCTGATACCTTACAGCAAGGGTCTGTCATTGTGTCCACCAGAACACGACAACACAGACGGAAACTTAGTCTTACTTCTGAAAGAATGCGCTGATACCTTACAGCAAGGGTCTGTCATTGTGTCCACCAGAACACGACAACACAGACGGAAACTTAGTCTTACTTCTGAAAGAATGCGCTGATACCTTTACAGCAAGGGTCTGTCATTGTGTCCACCAGAACACGACAACACAGACGGAAACTTAGTCTTACTTCTGAAAGAATGCGCTGATACCTTACAGCAAGGGTCTGTCATTGTGTCCACCAGAACACGACAACACAGACGGAAACTTAGTCTTACTTCTGAAAGAATGCGCTGATGCCTTTCAGCAAGGGTCTGTCATTGTGTCCACCAGAACATGACAACACAGACGGAAACTTAGTCTTACTTCTGAAAGAATGCGCTGATACCTTACAGCAAGGGTCTGTCATTGTGTCCACCAGAACACGACAACAAAGACGGAAACTTAGTCTTACTTCTGAAAGAATGCGCTGATACCTTACAGCAAGGGTCTGTCATTGTGTCCACCAGAACACGACAACACAGACGGAAACTTAGTCTTACTTCTGAAAGAATGCGCTGATACCGTACAGCAAGGGTCTGTCATTGTGTCCACCAGAACACGACAACACAGACGGAAACTTATGCTACAGTTTATTTCTAAAAGAATGCGCTGATACCTTACAGCAAAGATCTGTCATTGTGTCCACCAGAACACTTCTGCTATACACGACATACAAAGCTGGACTAAGAAGTGGCGATACAAACTTAATGAAAGCAAATCTGTGCGTGTCGATTTCAGCAAAAAAGTGCGTTGGGCACAAACCTGTATTTATCAATCATCAGATTCCATATGAGAATACAGCAAAATATCTTGGCATGACGTTGCCAAACTTAGGTGGAAGCCGCGTGTAAAGAAAAAAACAATAGCTGAAACATTTTTTGTTGTTATTTTAAGGCGAAAAGCACATTGAGGCTATTATCACCTCCCTAAATGTAAGTATAAGTGTAAAGTCGTAAGTGTAGTGTTGTAAGTGTAAGTGTTTGTTAGACTCGAGTACCGCGAGAGACGTCTAAATCCTCTCACCCCCTGCGGGGAAGAGCTAAAACTAAAATACAGAAAGATGTATTGGTTAACGGGTCGTTCTTTTTTAACCGTATTCAACAAGCTCTTGCTTTATCAGCAGGTTCTTAAACCAGTTTGGACTTACAATATGTAATTATGGGGTTATGCCAGTAAAAGTAATAGAAAAATATTATTCAACGTTTTCAAAATAAAGTACTTCGTGGAATCGTTGATGCGCCCTGGTACATCCGTAATAACTTACATAAAGATTATGAGTTATGTTCGTGAGTCAGGAAATTCGCTCAAAGTCAGAAAATTTAAAAGAATAAAACCGTTTGAACTGATGCAGTTATTAATTTACTAAAGATAATAATTATGCTAGATTAAATGATTATCAGTGGCTGGAACTTAGTGATTACTGTATTAAGTTAGAAACTAATAGCTTATTACTCTCCTAAACTAGATTGCTACGTAAGAAAAAAAAACGAGAAAACTTGTTTAATACAGTTAGAGCCGATTACGAGAAAATAAATTTATTGATTTTTAAGGTTATTATTAACAAAAAAGGGCTTGCAAACAAAACTTTTCGGGACTAAACCTTTTAATGCTTTGTAAGTGCAATGTGCAATAACAACGAAAACACATTCTAAATGGCGCTTGTTAATAATATAGGGGGCCTAATGGTTAAACTATTATTATCATGTGTAAATAATGAATGAGTTATCTATGCTTACACTGTGAGAGTATGTACTCATTGTAAACAAAGCATTATCGATTTACAATAAGCTGAAGTATGTTAGTCACACGCTACGCGTTATGCAAGTGGCCCGCAAAGCACAGAAATTTACTTAATTGAAGCATATCGAAGCTAGTAACCCAGTGTAATTGCCACAAAACACCCCGAATGGCTACACTAATTAGGGCAGTTACAATTTTTTTTAGATGTATGGGTTGGTACACTGCAGACAAATCCAATTTATCGAATTACCCCACCACCACCATCTTGAAAACACGCTAAATTTTCGGAACCTATTTTTCCAAAAAAATTATTAATCTGACATAAAAACCTAGACAGTTTGTTTTAAACTAGAGTAAATTATCTACAATTTGAGACTAAAACGAAATTTCTAGCTGTAATATTTCCCGAGTTAGAGCGTTTTGAATGTTCAGAATTTTTCTCATACCTGTTAAAAATACACACTTTTCGTCGGTTTTTAAGCTCGATAGCAAGTAAATGGCGAGTCCTACGACAAATGTTGACATAATAACATTTGTAAAAAAGGCTTTACTCTTCTCCCGTTTTTCCTGCTATCCTTCTATCCACTCCTTGCCACCACCGTGGCTCTGTGGCGTGGGTGAGACCGCTCCCAACTTCCAATCGGCAAAGGATGTTCCGATATCGCACTCGATACGATATACGGTATCGATACAATATAGGAAAAATATCGATATAGGTCCGTTACAGTCAAGCGAAGTTAGGTCTCTTTTCTACTTACAGAGTGGATGAAAATGTGAAGTGCTTTCGTTCAATTCTCCAATGGAAATTCGCTAATAAGGAAGTGCAAGTTATTTACCGTCCGAATAAACATGTTTCATTGTACCATACAATCACGTGTCATGTTTTCTTCTCCTTTTTATTTTAATCAGAATAATTTGTTCGTAATTACGATAATTAATGTATTAATTGTTATTTTAATTACGATTTTTGTCGAAAACAATAAATTAACATAGCTATTAATAACACAATCTGAAACTTGCAGTCTATCAATGAAATCAGCTGGTCGTTACGAATTAATATAAACGACAAAATAACATAACCAGTTTTTAACAACATAACCTAAAATTTATTATAACCTACCAGCTGTTCAATGAAATCAGCTGATCGTTAAGAATTAATATAAAACAACTGATCTTTTAATATAACTACCGAAGTTAAATTAACAATTCATTTCATATATTTACACCGGTCAAACCTCTTAGTTTCCGTAGTGTAATGGTTATGACGTCACACGCTCAAGGTCCCCGTGTTCAATCCCGGGCGGAAACACACGAAATTTTAATTACAATTAATTTGAGACTTGCCACGAGCAAAAAATACTATTATATATCAATACGCATGTTCATTGCATCACGTGACGCGCAAAATCCATCACAACCAGCTCTAAAACATGATACATGTTAAAACTTACAGGTCTGTTTTGAACTGCAAGTCAACAGAGTAGAAGGACAACCTGAGGAACAAATAAACTAGGCTTATCTAGCCTAGACCTAATCAAGCTGGCATACATTAAGCAAATTATAGAGTCCTTATTGTCTAATATCCTGTAGCTTCAAGGCACTATGTCTGGATAGTTAATTAAAGAAGAGCCTAACACTAGGTTAGGTTATCAAGCTTTGTGTAGACCCCTACTTTAATCACGTAGGAATGGAAACAGATCTGTCAAGAATGTACTGTACTGTAGAAATCAAACAGACAAATCGCCGGTGTATCGAAGAAATTTGTTTTCTGTTCTAAAATTCAAAAGAAACACCCGTAATCGGCCAAGCGTCCATTTCAATTCGAAACTAAACGCGATTGAATGAATTTGCAGGGTTACTGTCTCACTGCGATCTGTGTAGCTCTATTGTACCGCCTTTCTATATTCGTGAGATGCTCAGTTACGGCGTCTTCTCAGCCCTAGTCTCTTTATAAAGTCTAGCAATTCGAGAAGATTCGAGGTGGGTAGCTCCCCCACTTCTAAATAGTAACTTCCCAGTTTCTTATTGAGGTGCTCTATTAATTTCCTTTCAAATTTACATTTCTCGACCTTCTTTATGGATGTTCTGCTCCATTTGGTCAACCTTTTTAATGTGCGGTTCTACTCTACTCTATTCCCATTCTGTTTTAAATTCTTACTTATGAAAACACCCACAAGTAGCTAAGGAAATGAGACTACCCATACAGAGCCCTGCCTACATGGGTAAGGCTAAGGTACACTGGGAGGTCGCCAGGTTTCCCAGGGCTCCGCTGATACACCAATAGGCCGGTGTCATTCACCCAATCAGCATTGATCACTTTACACTTTAGAGTTAGCCAAGCTATGTAGAATAGTGCGTGCGCGCGCGCGTGTGTGTATGTGTGTTGGTGGGTGTGTGTATGTGTGGTTGTGTGTGTGTGTGTGTGTGTGTGTGTATGTGTGTGTGTGTGTGTGTGTGTGTGTGTGTGTGTGTGTGTGTGTGTGTGTGTGTGTGTGTGTGTGTGTGTGTGTGTGTGTGTGTGTGTGTGTGTGTGTCAGAAGTGTGTGTGTGTGTGTGTGTGTGTGTGTGTGTGTGTGTGGTGTGTGTGTGTGTGTGTGGTGGGGGTTGCGCACACGCGCTTGTGTGCGGTGATTAGATGAGTGAGAGTAGTATGAGCTAGACGTACGATGGGATCGCTGAGCCCATCAGCTGCTCACTTCAGCCTCCTCCGGAAACCATACACGAAACAGAAGTATGTTTTTAACATTTATTTTGAGGCCCCAATCCATTTTTACTCACTCGTACCACGTTTACATCACGTCGACAAGACAGCTGTCACGATTACCGGCGAATTCAATCGGCATCATGGTAACACCCAGACCCGGAGAACCTTCAAATCAGCGAAATTTGTTCAACAGTTAAAAATGGTTGCAATTTCAAATCTTTAAAAATTCGTAACTTTTTTGTCTTCATATTTTGTCCAAAATTCTTTTTCACCATCGTAATCAGCGTTAAAAACTTCATACATTAGAGTTTTCCAAACCCGTTCAAATTTAAAAAAATAATTTTACTACGGTCAGGGTAAATTTTCGTATTTTCAATATAATTTGAAAGTTTAAAATTCCGACTGACCGGGCGAAACGAGGTTTGTTTCAACTCGACCTTTCGGTAAACTTTTGCCGCCTCGGTGGCCTAGTTGATAGCGTACTGGGCTTTCACCCCGAGGACCCGGGTTCGATTCCCGGCCAGGGCTTGGCATTTTCATACGCTATAAATCATCGTCTGCATTAGCCCAAGTGTGCACAATAGTCGGACGTTAAAAAAAACCACCTTTCGGGCATTCGGTTTGTGTGTTAGTTTGTTATGCAGTTTTTGGCCAAACGCATTGACCAATTGTTTTGAAATTTGGTAAGGAGGTACGTTGTATAAAACCCGGACGAAGTATGTGTACTATTTTTTCCCAATCACTTCCGTTTCAAGATGGCGGCCTCTGATTTAACACTGAGTTTTTATTTCCTGTAATACTGGCAGAACGACAAGGTCTATCATAATTTTGACAGCTTCAAGGAGAGCATAAAATTTCCAGTAAATTTGTTGCAGTAAAATTTTTCGTAATAGGTATTATAGAAAAAAATAGCTTCTTAAACTTAAAAAATATATATATATATAACGTCTCGAGAATATAGAAAATATAAATATAAGATATTTAACATCTCGAGAATATAAGAAAAATAAAATCAAAGGCACGTGTAATTACTGAATATATGAGAATATACTGAATTACTGAACATGAGAAGAAGAAAAGTGGAGAGAGAGGGGGGAGGGGAAAGAGAGGGAGAGTGACAGAGAGGGGGAGAGAGGGAGAGGGGAGAGAGAGAGAAAAGAAAGATATAGAGAGAAGCATGCACGTTGTATGTACATACAGGCACAACACATACATACATGCGCGAGCGACCAACTCAGTCGGAACCGGAAGACGTAAGAAAGGAGAAACGCTGAGAACCGGAGGGGTCTGTGTAATACTTCTCCTACTCGCGTTACTTACGCTTCGTAAGCCTACTCGATGAAACCGAATCACTCCATAGTGACAAACACAAAGTGCACAACGCGGTATAAGAAGCTAACGCTTCAAAAAAAAAAAAAAAAAATAAAATAAAATAAAGAAAACAAACAAAATATAATAGCAACTATAAACGTGTGTCGAAAACTAGTTAACAAAATCATATATCTTAAAACATAACAAAATATACACAAAAAGCTATACACGGGCTATAAATTGGTCTTACAATAATAACAAAATAAATTGGAACAAAATTAAACGTACCTAGAACTAATTAACAATGATAAAATAAATAAATAAGTAATAAATTAACAAGTAAACAGACACAGACAGACAGAGAGGGGGAGAGAGAGAGACTGGAACTGTCCACTTTCTACAAGAAAAGTAGGAAGTTCAAACTCGAGAAGCGAACATGTCTTGCTATACCCGTACCACAGAAAAAGTATTGTATATTTATTTTACTGTGCTCTTACGGTGCGTGTGAAGACAGGGTCTGTCAATGCTGAAACAGGCAGAAACAGTAGACCTCGCAGTATATTTTTAATTAATATACAGAGAGCTCCACGACAGCGCTCGTAACTTTTTCCGCCAATTTAACCGGTAACCGTAATATTTATGCAAAATGTTACTGGACCAGATTTACTGGAAATTGTATGCTCTTTCTCCATGAAACGTCAAAATTACTATATGTTTTGCCGTTCAACCAGTATTACAGAAAATAACCAGTAATTACACACTCAACGTTGAATCAGAGCCTGCCATCTTGAAACGTAAGTGTATGGGAAAAATATTACACATACGTCTTTCGAGCTTTACACAATGTACCTTTGTACAAAATTTCAAAACAATCTGTCATTGTGTTTGTCCAAAACTGCTTATACGAGTCAGCCGCCTCGGTGGTCTAGTGGATAGCGTACTAGGCTTTCACCCCGAGGACCCGGGTTCGATTCCCGGCGAGGGCTTGGCATTTTCATACGCTATAAATCATCCCACCGTCTGCATTAGCCTAAGTGTGCACAATAGTCGGACGTTAAACACCAAAAAAAAAAACTTATACGAGTCATCGTTAAATCAGAAGCCGCCATCTTGAAACGGAAATAAATACACATACGTCATTTGTATATACAAGATACCTTCGTATCAGATTTCAAAACAATCGGTCCATGAGTTCGGCTAAAACTACGTACGCTCGTTATTGTAAATCAGAGGCCGCCATGAAACGGAAATGAATGGGGAAAAATCTTCCGCGTAAGTCGTTCGGGCTTTATACAAGGTACCTCCGTACCAAATTTTAAAACTATCGGTCAATGCGTTTGGACAAAACTGTGTAACAAACCCAATTCCGAACGGTCGAGTTGAAACGGACACGTCGCTTCGCTCGGCCAATGACTTCGTAAGAGCTTCTTAGGTTTGACATAAAGTAGTGCGGTAACCATATTTATAGTAATTTTTGAAATGAATACTCCCTTACGCCCGGTACGGAAAATTTTGTGGTGCAGTGAAATCGAATTTGTTTCTTTCTTAACGTAAAGAATAGTTAAGAATACACGAAACAGCTGGTTATCACAGAGATGCCAATCTGTGAGTTACATTAAGTGCAAAATTAAGAGGTTTGACCATAGATAGACTACTTAGTTCGAATATTGAAAGGCGAGAACGGAATACTAAATAAAATATAGTAACACTAGAAAACTTAAATGTTAAAATGAATAAAATAAGTTAAATATTATTATTTATAAATCATGGTGATAATAAATAATTACATACAAATGTTGTACTTGACAATGACAACATAAAAACGGCCGGTGCTGACGTCACAACCGACGCAAAATTACACTTTCTGAAGTGAATTTACGCTCAGTGCGGCAA
Source organism: Callitettix versicolor (assembly GCA_022606455.1). Lineage (NCBI taxonomy): Eukaryota > Metazoa > Arthropoda > Insecta > Hemiptera > Cercopidae > Callitettix > Callitettix versicolor. The sequence goes on from CM040190.1 coordinate 88,694,229, forward strand.
ATTTTGTGGTGCAGTGAAATAGAATTGAGATTAATGCAATTGAATTAAGTTGGGTCCTTACGGTAAAAAATTACTCTGAAGGCTCGTAATCTTTACTTACTACATATTAATTTATCTTTCATATTGTTAGTCTACATATAAATCAAACCTGAGAAAAACAACTAGTCGACCGAGAAGTGAATTTAAAAAACCCTATTAGAAAATTTGAAAATGATCATTTCAACAATTCACACACAAGGGCTTCCGCACGAGCGCCTTTAAACGCACACTTAAACTGTGTTTTTTTTTTTTTTTTGTTTAACGTCCGACTATTTGTGCACTCTTGGGCTAATGCAGACGATAGGGATGATTTATAGCGTATGAAAATGCCAAGCCCTGGCCGAGAATCGAACCCGGGTCCTCGGGGTGAAAGCCTAGTACGCTATCAACTAGGCCACCGAGGCGGCAATTTCCATTGGAAAAATTCTTATTTAACCAACGTATGATTATGCATTACAGTCTGAATATATTAGCATTTTAAACTGTTAAATTACACTGAAAATACAAAATGGTGAAAAACCGATGGGGTTATTATCATCGCCGATACTCAAAATAAAAATATAAGAACGAATAAAATAAAACAAAAATTTAAGTTTAATAAGAAAACAAACAACAAACTATAATAGTAAAAACAAATACATTAAATAAAACATAATAACAGTTATAGATATATGACTAAAACTAGTTAACAATATATATATATATATATATATATATATATATATATATATATATAAACAACAACAAACACGCAAATTATTGTAGGCCTGTAAATTGGCCCTGCAACAATAACAAGACAAATACAATAAATATAAACGTATTTAAAACTAAATAACAAAATAAAAACAAGCTTAAAAATTACATAAAAAAGCAAATATAAACTGTCTTTTCAGGGATGTAAAGGGGTCCTACCACAAACAATAACAAAAATATAGATTAAATTTTATTTAAAAAATTCAGGCGATGAAGGAAGTCTAGGATCCGGTCAACGGCCGACGCGCACTATCTCCCAACATCGTCTGCAAACAATAGCTCGGGCCACACATTTCAACGCTTATTTCAACAGTGAAATTGGATTTTCAAAATTATTTAAGACAAAAGCGTTACGAATTTTTTACGAACAGTGTAAGCGAATATGACACGTCAAGAAAAGCTCCGAAAAAACAGACAATTAGAGGTTAGTTATGTGTATTTCACAAGGCTATAAACCGCACAGATTAGGTTATATAAATAATAAATAATATTAGATATAAAATTTATCTGCATTCAAAATTCCGAGCATTTATTGTTCTTGACGCCCTCAAGAAATGGAAGTAACCTAGCTTACTTCATATGTATTAATTACATTTCTCTAACACATCATTATTTCACCGTAATTAGTGTCATTCGCTTTATGGTTCTAATCTACGGGCACTGAATTTATGGACAATGCAGGTTTGGGAAGGTTAAATTTTATGGGAAGTCATTAACTACACTGCAGGCAAATACGTCACGCCAAGCAAAGTTCCGAAGAAACAAAGATAGTGCTTTGTTATCGGTATTTAACAAGGTACCCTATATTTAGACAAATAAACCGCACATATTAGGTCATCACCTGTTACTTATTTCTATAAATAATATTAGGTTGACATAAAGTTTATCTACGTTCAAGGATCCGGGCATTTATCGTTCTTTACGGCACCAAGAAAGAAGTGGAAATAACCTAGTTTACTTGATATGCATTACAGTAATTACATTTACCTAACAATATCATTATTTCATCTAGACTACATTGTCATTAACGTCATTCGCGCTATAGGTCGAATTTATGGTCTCCGAATACATGGACAATACAACATAGATTAGTTGTTTACTTATTAGCAATTTCCATAAATAAAAAAATATATTAGCCCAACTTAAGTTTAGTTAAAAAAACTAATTTCTGTTATTCAGCCAACAATAAAAATTATGTCTCTTCGTTTTAATTTTAATTATGATAATTTACTAGTAAAACACGAGAAATTAACATAGCTAATTTTTAACAACATAACCTAAAACTTATTATAGTCTATCAGCTGTTCAACGAAATCAGCTGATCGTTACGAATTAATATAAAACAAATGATCTTTTACTGTAACTACCAATATAAATTTGTGCACTCGCATCACGCGACGCGCAAAATCCAACATCCTAAAACATGATACATGTTAATAATATGTTGACAAAATTTATCTATTTTCAAGGTTCCGGACATTTATTGTTCTTGACGCTATCAAGTAACCTAATTTATTTTATACGTTAATTACATTTCTCTAACAACACTTATCATTACTTCGTCTAGATTACATCGTAATCAGTGTCCCCGCGCTATGGGTCTAATCTATGAGCCTGAATATATATATGGACAATGCAAGTTTGGAAGGCTATCTCAAAGCGCCGGATTTTCTAAGAACTACACTTCAGATAAATATGACACGTCAAGCAAAGCTCCGAATAAAAAAAACAGCTGAGTTTTGTTACCTGTATTTTACAAGGTAGCCTATATTTAGAAAAATAAACAGCATAGTTGTAACCTATTAGTAATTTTCATACATAAATAAAAAAAAATAGCCCAACTGAACTTTAGATAAAAAAAAAACTATTTTCTGTTATTGAGCCAAAAATGAAAATCACGTATCTTCTCACTTCCTTTTTTACTTTAATTATCGTAATTTGCTCGAAAACACGACAAATTAACATAGTTTTAACAACATAACCTAAAACGTATTATAGCCTATCAGCTGTTCAATGAAATCAGCTGATCGTTATGAATTAATCTTAATATATAAAAAAGAAGTCCAATTCATAATCAATGCAGAGCCAAAACTATTTTAGCTAGCGACTTGAAATTTTCAAAGTAGATTTGTGTTACCATATATGCGTGCACTAAGAAAAGATTTTGCAAAAAAAATTTTAACGCCATTAAACTACTTACCCAGTCCAAATTTAATAATCAAAGTACAACCAATACTATTATAGCTAGATGCTTGAAATATTCAGGTTCCTTCTTACAACAATGTCAAGGTGCACTAAGAAAAGATTTTGCAAAAATTTGATTTTAACGCCATTAAATTACTTACCCAGTCCAAATTTAATAATCAACGTACGGCCAAGACTATATATAATAGCTAAAGATTTGAAATTTTCAGCGTTACCACCACATGTAGTGATGTACTGGAAAACGATTTTCCAGTATTCATCCCCTAAAGAGGTAAAAATGAGGTACAATAATTTTTATTGAAAAAATATGTTTTTCATCTGACCTTAAAACGTAACATAGTCACTCTTAAATATAAGTAATGAAATATATTTTTCACAATTTCCCAAAACTCATCCTCTAAAGAGCTTAAAAGGGGGGTAGAAAATGTAAAAAGTGTATAGGCCTACTATTTTGCATTGAAAAAATATTTTAAAGCATTTTAAGTTTCGTGGGCGAATCCGCGATGGGTAATGCTAGAGTACTGGATTATTGTTTGGAAATTGTTTTGGATTATTGTAATATTAATCATTGGATTATTGTTTTGAACCGAAAGATTTTGAAAGGGGGTAGAAAATGTAAAAAGGGGTATACTATTTTGCATTGAAAAAATATTTTCTTTGGGTCGTATATTCTAGAAATATGCTATGAAACACATATTTCTACATTTTTCCGAATTTATTTCCTAAAAGAATAAAAATGTAAAAAAGAGGAGTAAATATGTAAAAATGTAAAAGAATATTGGAGAAAAAAGAGTGATTGCATTGGAGAAAAATATTTTTTATCGGATTTTCTTAAAAGTAAACAAAATATTCTAAAACACAAATTATGATACAAGTAATTCAGCATCCCCCCCGAATTCATCTCCTAAAAGAACAAAATATTTTAAAAAATATAAATGTTTGTACTGGAGAAAAATATTTTAATCAGATTTTCTTAAACTCGAATAGAACACGTTTGAAGACAATAAAACAACATATTTAGGTTATAATATTTTTTCATATTCACTGTAAAGTAGTCATGAGTTTATATGATCACGTTTTTATTAATATATTTTTTTATCTTTCTAAATTATTACATTACCGAAACAGTTTCAGTTTCGTGGGCGAAGCCGCGACGCGTAATGCTAGTATTGTATAAAACAACTGATCTTTTACTATAACTACCAATATAAATTTGCGCACTCACATTACGCGACGCGCAAAATCCAGTCCTAAAACGCGATACGTGTTAATACCGTTGACAAAATCTATCTACGTTCAAGGTTCCGGGCATTTATTGTCTTGACAAAATGACAGAACGTCACAAAGCTCCGAAAAAAAAAACAAAAACAGTTGGAATTTTGTTATCTGTATTTTACGAGTACAAGGCAGCCTATATTTAGACAAATAAACAGCATACATTACGTTGTAACCTATTACCGATCTCCATAAATAATATTAGGTTGACATAAAATTTATCCGCATTCAAGGTTCTGGATATTTATTGTTTTTGACGCCATCAACAAAGTGGAAGTAACCTAGTTAACTTGATATGCGTTAACATTTCTCTACAAGTATCATTATTTCACTTAGTAATTGGTAATTGGTAATTTCACATGGTAATTGGTGTCGCACAGCATAAATATAATACTGTGTGATTTTTTTTAAACATTAATTTGAAATGTGTGAAATGATTTATTAAACGTTAATTAGGTGATAAACGTCGTGTTTTCAAATTTTCAATTAAATAGTGATATGACGTCGTATTTCAACATTTCACTTAGCCTACGTATTCCTGATAATTTCTTTTTGCATATAAAAGTAGTTAACCTTACGTGATCTACGTATTTTGTACATCGAAATTTCATGGACAAGGTTAAACTCGGAATTTTACGGGTAGTAAACGTAGAAACCTATGTGGGGTATTATAAAAACATTCTTACCATTCACTTGTTTTCAGTGTATTCACTGACTCCACCTCTAATGGCGTATTCACTAGAACACAATATTGCAAAAAGGTTCACCTTCTTGAAAGTGACCTCCGATTCAAGTTTACATAAGAGTACACATGCTGTCCCGCCTTTTACACATTCCAGTATCTCATATGTTTTGTGTGTGCATGCCACACATTAAACACCTAAGGGCACTAACTTTTGTTATTTAAAAAGGTCTACAGGATCAAAAGTAATTTTATCTGACCTTTTTCTTGAAGCTCTGATTTTAACAATCATAAAAAGCATTAAAATCTGCGTATTTCCGAATTTCAACGGATTTTGAAAATTAAAAACGATGGTTTATACAGTTTTTAACGGTGATTACAATGGTGAAATCAGATTTTCAAAAATATTCAAGACGATAAAGGTGTAAGATTAAATGTGTGTGTGTGTGTGTGTGTGTGTGTGTGTGTGCGCGCGCGCGCGCGTGTGTGCAGTGTGCGTGTGCAGTTTTGCAGTATGCGTGTGCAGTGTGCCGTGTGCGTGTGCAGAGTGCAGTGAGCGTAAGCAGTGTACCGTGTGCATGCGTGCGTGCGTGTGCGCGCGCTCGCGAGTGTGTATGTGCCGTATGCGTGTGCAGTGAGCGTAAGCAGTGTGCCGTGTACGTATGCACTGTGCCATGTGCATGTGCGTGCCGTGTGCAGTGTGTATGTGCGTATGCCGTGTGCGTGTACAGAGTGCAGTGAGCGTAAGCGGTGTCCCGTGTGCATGTGTGCATGCGGTCGTGCGTGCGTGCGTGTGTGTGTGTGTGTGTGTGTGTGTGTGTGTGTGTGTGTGTGTGCCGTATGCGTGTGTAGTGAGCGTAAGGAGTGTGCCGTGTGCGTGTGCACTGTACCGTGTGCAGTGTGCCGTGTGCGTTTGCAGTGTGCAGTGAGCGTAAGCAGTGTGCCGTGTGCGTGTGCAGTGTGCAGTGAGCGTGTGCAGTGTGCAGTGTGCGTGTGCAGTTTTGCAGTGTGCGTGTGCAGTGAGCGTAAGCAGTGTGCCGTGTGCGTGTGCGTGTGCGCGCGCGCGTGTGTGTGCAGTGAGCGTGCGTGTGCGTGTGTGTGCAGTGTGTGCAGTGTGCCGTGTGCAGTGAGCGTGCGTGTGCGTGTGCGTGTGCAGTGTGCGTGTGTGCGTGTATGCGTGTGCAGTGTGCGTGTGCAGTGAGCGTAAGCAGTGTGCCGTGTGCGTGTGCGTGTGCAGTGTGCGTGTGCAGTGTGCGTGTGCAGTTTTGCAGTGTGCGTGTGCAGTGAGCGTAAGCAGTGTGCCGTGTGCGTGTGTGTGTGTGTGTGTGTGTGTGTGTGTGTGTGCGTGTGCCGTATGCGTGTGCAGTGAGCGTAAGCAGTGTGCCGTGTGCGTGCCGTGTGCAGTGTGTATGTGCGTGTGCAGTGTGCCGTGTGCGTATGCCGTGTGCAGTGTGCGTATGCCGTGTGCAGTGTGCGTGTGCACTGTGCCGTGTGCGTGTGCGTGTGCAGTGTGCGTGTGCGCGCCGGCGTGTATATTTTCCAATGAAAATTCACTAAGAACAAGTATGTGATATGTTTTTTAACATTTTTTTAAACGACAGTGCAACCAGAATTAAAAAGGATGTCTCATTTTCTATTTAATACTTAAAATTTTTGCTCACTGTACGTTGTTCACTCGTGCGCTTGTGCAAATCTGAAACGACGCCATTTTCGATATGAATATTAAAGTCGGATTTGCGGCAGCGTGTTCTACTAATAAAGACCTTGCATTGAATGTACAACTAAACATATGCTTTAATTTAAGAATCCTTGCGGACCGTTCCCAACTGTTGGAGGGCGTCATGCGAGTATGGTGAAAGATAACTTTCTACGTCAAATATTAATTTCCGGAATTTAACTTTTCTAATTGGAGGCAACGGACAATATCATATCAGATATCACACACTCGCTATAACCTATACAGTACTTAGTATTACTTGGAAATAGACTAGTATTGGATCGGCTGAGCGGACTGCGCATTCAAAACCTAACATATTGTTTTTACTGTAAGTGTGGTCACTGAAAGCGTAACGGAGCTGAATGGAGCCAAATGGCTCCGCTCAGCGTAACTTCGACTAGGTTTAGGTTCGGTTTTGATGCTGATTCAGCTTCCCCCATCACGCTGACCACTTATTATTTTCGTTACTTAGGTTACGGTTTTGACATACTAGTTTCCTAGATTTAAAAGATACAGACGCGTTCTTTAAACTGACTGAACTCCGCTTCTAGCTGCAGTTCATTTCCCGCTCAGCTCAGCGCATTTGGTGGCCGCCCGGCTTTGTCAAATACTAATTGTTCCTATTCACCTCACCCAATGCATCCAAAATCAAACATAAGAGACACAGAAGGACAGACAAATAATGCCGATTGGGCAGTTAAAACTTTAAAACTAAGAAATGGCTTCGCTCGTTCAGTTAATGCTTAACTTTTTTTATGGAGCTGAATTTATATTTTGATCACCCAATACCCTCACAGTAAATTCTTATCTCAATTCTTATCACAAATACGATTATTTTAATCGTTTTGCTATCAACCAAATACAAATAAGTTATGTTGTAAAGTATGCCTGTTATTTTATTTGGTACTAGTGGAGAATAGCGTGACCATCGCTATCCAAGAATTTTTTACTTTTTTCGAAAATATTAGATATTCTGAATATTGGGGGTAAAAAAATGTTTTGGGGACTCAGAAATTGCCACCGTAGTGGTTTTCTGAAAAATGTTTTCTGAAAAAATGAAAAAAAAACACTGCATGGAATAAGATAGCGATTTCGAAAAATGCTTTTTTTTCTTATAGTATTAGTTCTATATGTAAGTTCTAAAATATAAGATTCTTTAATGAATAGTACAAATATTACATAAACTATACTCTAACATTTATATAGTCACTGTTTATAACACTCTAACAGCAATGTTATTACTTTTTTTTAAATATTGTACACATTTTTTTTTTACACGTAATAGGCTGTCTGTTCCCTTTCTTATCATGTTACATTACTAAACTATATAAATATTTAATGCAGTGTAGTTAGCGTGTTTGCCACCACAAGCAGCACAAACGCAACCGGAAATCGTGTTATCGTATTAGGCCCCTACATATTTTAGTTCTTTCTTACAAAACCGTGTTAGTTAGGTTCTTAAGTAATTTCTAAAAAAAGTTTCCACAATTTCAATGACAATTTATTAATTATGAAACAAGGAACCAGTTGGCCGTCACAAGGAATGAATTGCGAAACAAGATGGCCTCTGAATAAAAACCTTAAAATGGAAAAAAGGTTTTACAAATTTTTATGAAATAAAAATAACGTTTAACAAAATTACAAAATGTTTAATAAAAGTAAAAAAAAATCATAGTTTATAAAATATTTATAAATATTCAGTGAAACATCTTACGTTTTATCTTATACTCGTATAAATGTAAGCCTAATATTTTACGCAAAGAAAGCAATTTTCAAAAAAAAAAAAAAACAAAGGCGACAATTCTTGAGTCCCCACAAAACATTTTTTACCATAACGTATATTTTTAAAAATTCTCGGAACGGTGGTCACGCTATTCTTGACAACTACTTTTTATTTCATAGATTTTATATAAATAAACGTCACGGAAAGTTTTTTATATTGATTTACTTTATCTACAGTAGATAACTTTTTGTTTGTTCTAAGAGTTATATAAGTACGCACAGCAATAGCAGAATAACATACATTCTTATCGTATGTTCTGCTTCCTGTTTAATGCATCGTAGAAGAACTGCAATTGCCTACAATCTACAGAACGTTAAATATAAAACTAAATCAAAGGTTTACTTAAAAAATAACATATCTTTTTAATTTCCACTGGAAAATGAGATATGTGAGCGCTATCATGGTAAAAACCAGACTTTGAAAAGAGCTCCGATTTTGACATTTTTGCTAAATCGTTTAAAAATTTTATGAACAGTACAGCCTATACAGGGACATAAATAAAGTGTCAGCACTCTTACCTTCGCAATATCGGTCCGATTTGATTCAAACTTTGAACAAAAATTTATTCTCATAATACCCTCGACAATTTATTTTCCCAGAAAAATCCTTTCAAAAGTTATTTCTATTCTTAAAAACTCACACGTTTCTTATTTTCCACCAACGTAATCAGCGTTCGAATCTACGTAAATTAGAATTTTCAATTTTAAAATTCCGTTGAAACCTCAACGGTTGAGGTTTTAAAATGAACCTCAAGACGGTCAGGGTTCATTTTCGTATTTTCAGTGTAATTTGGAAAGTTTAAAAACGCTATAAAACATGCAGATTTTAACGCTGATTATTGCTGATGAATTCAGAATTGCTAATCAGTTACGTAAAAAATATATTTTTTGGAAATTCAATTCCTTCACGTAAACGAAACAGCTGCGTGCTCTACCACTGTTTAAATTATACTTGGAATAACTTAATACAATTTTGTCTAAGTATACCAATAGATGGTAACAGCGGCATAACTACAGGGGTGGGGGAAACGTACTAGAATGATAACCCATATGAGAACTTTGTTAGCGGTCACCGCTGGTGACATCTTGCAGTATTCAACTGCAGTTAAATACTGTCTCCAGCCCCTGTTCTTTCAGCGTTCGTAGCGGCAGATAGTTCAATTACTTGGACTTTAATCGCTGATATCGAGCACGCTTTTTATAATGGCTATACTTCTAGTCCGTTTGTATTCAATGGTATTACTTAAAAACCTATACGGGAAATATATATTCAATTTTAAATATAAATTACTGTCCATAAATTGATAATTTGTATTTTATAAAGCATTTATTTTTATTGTAGGCCTATACTTTCTGAATAGTTAAAAAGGAAGGTACAATATCTCGTATCAAAGAACTTGTGATATATTTGGATCAGTCGTTTTTTTAGAGATGCAACGCACAGCAATAGCAGAATAACATACATTCTTATCGTATGTTCTGCTTCCTGTTTAATGCATCGTAGAAGAACCGCAATTGCCTACAATCTACAGAACGTTAAATATAAAACAAAATCAAAGGTTTACTTAAAAAATAACATACCTTTTTAATTTCCATAGCGCTGCGCACATACCTTTTTAATTTCCATAGCGCTGCGCACATACCTTTTTAATTTCCATAGCGCTATTTCCATAGCGCTGCGCACATACCTTTTAATTTCCATAGCGCTGCGCACATACCTTTTAATTTCCATAGCGCTGCGCGCACATACCTTTTAATTTCCATAGCGCTGCGCACATACCTTTTTAATTTCCATAGCGCTGCGCACATACCTTTTTAATTTCCATAGCGCTACGCACATACCTTTTTAATTTCTATAGCGCTGCGCACATACCTTTTTAATTTCCATAGCGCTGCGCACATACCTTTTTAATTTCCATAGCGCTGCGCACATACCTTTTTAATTTCCATAGCGCTGCGCACATACCTTTTTAATTTCCATAGCGCTGCGCACATACCTTTTTAATTTCCATAGCGCTGCGCACATACCTTTTTAATTTCCATAGCACTGCGCACATACCTTTTTAATTTCCATAGCGCTGCGCACATATCTTTTTAATTTTGCTTCTCATAGCGCTGCGCACTATAACAGTCGTCAAAACAAAAGCATGAGTCACAACATCGACTGTTTACACGGCACACCTAACTTAGTTTGTCTTTTTATTTTGTCTACCATTCATTTCCCTTCCCCTCCCCAAAAGAATATCTAATTACGCCCAGGGCGTTGTAACCGAGATATTTAAAACACTGGTCAGTCTGCTGCGTCTCTGAACCGGAGCACCTGAAACTCGTAGGGTCGACACCGCAATTACTGCTATTCGCTATTTAGTTTCACCGTTAACGTCTTTCATTCGTCCTCTTTACTATAACCTGCATAAAGTATGAACGATTAAGAAAAACATATAGTTACGTCACTAATATGTAGCCTACAATTAAAATGTTAAGAATGTAATAAACATATGTTTACACACACATGCGTGTGCGTAGGTATACACACACACATATATATATATATATATATATATATATATATATATATATATATATATATATGTGTGTGTGTGTGTGTGTGTGTGTGTGTGTGTGTGTGTGTGTGTTATAAATAATAAGCCGCCTGTGTGTGTGGCCTAGTTGATAGCGTACTGGGCTTTCACCCCGAGGACCCGGGTTCGATACCCGGCCAGGGCCTGGCATTTTCATACGCTATAAAAATCACCTCATCGTCTGCATTAGCCCAAGTGTGCACAATAGTCGGACGTTAAAAAAAATAAATTATATACAGTTTAAAAAAACTATAAAAAATTTAATGAAATTTTCACTATTATCAATTTCATTAAAATTCACTTGAGCCTCAATTTCTTTTCACGTATTCCGTGTTTCATTGTTATAAAACGAAAAACATTATCTTAAGAATTTACATAATTGGCAGTCACGTGCCTAATTGGGTCATTTAATGTTTATCAAAGGTTATTTATTGAAAAACGTGTTGGGCATTTACATTTTAAATGTCAGACGTAATGTGTGCTTTTTTAAGGTCGTTTAAGGGTGTAAATAATTTGCCTATGCCTTCCTGATACCCTTGAGTCTACAATACGTAGCGATCTTAATGCACAGGAAACTGTGTGACTGAAAATGCAGAACGCTATCTATCAGAAATTAAATGCATCATGGTAATTTTAGATTAGGTTTTGAGACTACAAGTAGTATATTTGTTACCGTATGGATCACTAACGATATTAATTACACATATAAATCCAGTGTAAGGTAAATGCATGTAACTGCAGCAATTTATGGACAGGTAATAGAAAAACTGGTTCAGAGCGCTCTGGTGTCGGGTTTTGGTACTACGTGCACTTTACCTTTCATTTTGTCATCTGATTTTAACATTAGGTGGGAGCTCTGTACTAGGCCTATACACTCAAGGCTGAATGTAATTAAGAGATACCCAGCGATAAGGACTATATGCTTGCTTTTTACCATTATACTCTTTAAATATAAAATAAACATTATTCCATAAATTTATAACAAAACAAGTTGCGAACGAAGGCAACCTAAAATATCTATACCATTTATATAAATACTTATAACTGCTGCATAGGTTGTAAGAATAAAATATCGTCAAAACAGAAAATTTACGAAGACTAAATATTAAAAATAGACGAATGTAAAAAGCATTAACATAAACCATTAATTGCTGGCCAGGTTAACACATGATTCAATAACATGAACAGTGCAAAAATTTTAATCAGTTTTCCTCGCATCGTTTTCCAAAAAAATCTGGTTCGAAAAGTAGCACATCGACCAAACGGGAAAATTGTCTAGTTTTCAAAATCGATCTACAAGATTTTGTTCAAATTGTGATCGTTGGTAAAAAGATTCATACGACTAGAACAAATGAAGTAGATGGGTCGACCGATAAGATGATAAGGCGCCTATAAAGATTTATAGTAGTTCAAAGAACAGTGGACCTCGCAGAATATTCTTAATCAATTGTTTGTCCACAGCTCTACGATAGTGCTCTGACACGCTTGTAACATTTCCCGCCAATTTAACTCGACTACATTTAATGGAAAAATTATGCGGTCTTGCCGTTCAGCCAGTATTACAGGAAACAGCAACTACACTCGTCATCGTTAAACCAGAAGCCGCCATCTTGAAACGGAAGTGCATGGGCAAAAATCTTACACATACGTCGTTCGAGCTTTATACAAGGTACCTTCATACCAAATTTCAAAACAAGCAGTCAATGAGTTTTGCCAAAACTGCGTACATTCGCCATCGTTAAATCAAAGACCGCCATTTTGAAATGGAAGTAAATGGAAAAAATCTTATAAATACTGTATGTCATTAGGCTTTACACAAGGTACTTTCTTACCAAATTTCAAAACAATCGGTCAATACGTTTATTCAAAACTGCGTAACAAACATACAAACCAAATGCCGAACGGTCGAGCTGAAAAAATTCGCTTCGCTCGGTCGATCAAATTGAGCGCCAAAATAGACTTATTACACCAAATTATTTTTAACAGCTCTAGAACAGGATTTTTGACGATAAAGTGATCACAACGCGGTTTCAGTACTTGGTCTACTCGTACAGTTGAGCAAAATTATTAGAGTCGATTTTGAGCAAATCCAATTCTTAAACTTTTTTACCATAAAATGGCCTATAAATGCCAAATTTGATTAAAAAATCGCCCAGTTAGTTCAGTATCCAGGGATTTTAGGCTTAAAACTACGCAGACCTTACTGTAAATGCCACGTTTTAATCAGATGAAATTAAAACGAAAGAACTATCCACAATCTCAAGATCAATTTTTTTTACCACCACCATACTTTTTTTATACTTTGTACAGCACGAAACTAAAAAAAAACTTCAAAGTGAACGTAACAAGTTGTCCAAACCAACAGCTGTTTGGTAAAGATAAAATTTTATTTGTAGAATTTGTTCGAACACGTCAGCTGTTTGATTATAGATAACAGATGGTAAATTAATGATCTTTGTTTTGTTTAACATTGTGGCTGCCTTCCTACAATAAAGTAACAATTTTAAAAATTTGTTTAAAAAACTAATTGTGTCGACGTTTTGCATAATTTCGCCATTAACTGCTTCAAATTACACATTCTGTTCAGAACGTACATTTAGTTAGCTTACGTATTTTTTTATTAATACAAAGGAATAATTATCCTTTTTTTTCTATGCACAATTATAATTAGATCATTCAACCTTTGTGTGTATAGGCCTAATACAATTTTATAGCATATCACACATTCAAGGCTACAATTGAAATACATAATGATTAACCTATATAGATAGTAAGCATAAGGTTAACGCGACAAAGAAACAGCTGTTTGGTGATTAAAAAATTGTCAGCTGATACAATAGTCAAAAGAATGTTTTAATTAACAAACAAGTCATTTGATTCTAGTGATTAAAAAAGAGATATGTTCACAATTTTAACTAGAAATTGCTCTTGTAAAACTTTTGTAATTCATGTTTTACAAAATTAATATGTTTTGGGCCTTAAATTAATTTACATTTCGTATAACAAATGTATTTTTGTCATAATTTAGGTTTACAAAATTAATTACCCAGGCTACTAGAGGAAGAATCAGCCAGTTTCAACCGCTAAAAAGCTTGCTATATGTAAGAGGCGTAACGAACATAGTCTTTAAGTTAAAATAATTAAGAAATAGCTGTTTTTTTAACAAAAAGCACATCAGCTGATGAATGAAAACTGTACGTGTATAACGACTATTCATTTGACTTTCACGTATTAACACGTATCTATCATGTTTTAGGGCTGATTGTGATATTGCATTTTGCGGTGTGTGTGTGTGTGTGTGTGTGTGTGTGTGTGTGTGTGTGCGCGCGCGCGTGTGTGTGTGTATATCAATATATTTTGAGCGTCGCAACTCTTATATTAAGTTAATTATAATTACAAATTACTGTTTCCTTCCGGAATTGACCCGGAGACTTTGCGCGTGATAACCATTACACTACGGAAACTTTGAAGACGTTTGACGGATTTAAAAGTTAATTTAATTTTGGTAGTTATATTAAATATCTGTTGTTTTATATTCGTAAAGATCAGCTGATTTCATTGAACAGCTGATAAGCTACAATAAGTTATAGGTTATGTTGTTAAAAACTATCTATGTTAATTTGTCGTTTACATTAATTCGTAACGATCAGCTGATTTCATTGAACAGTTTTACAGGCTGCAATAGGTTTCAGGTTATGTTTTTAAAAAACTAGCTACGTTAATTTGTGGTTTTTTCGAACAGATTATCGTAATTAAAATAAAAAAAGAGAAAACATGATTTTTATTTTTGGCTCAAAAGCAGAATTTTTTTGAATAAGGATTTTCGAAAATTTGAAGTTCTAAAAAACTGCTATGAAATTTATTTGTTCGAAAGTGATAAGAAAATACAGCTATTTATATTATCATTACTTTAAAACTACAGTAGTAGCTTTGGTAACCCTTGCTGCCTTCCACTATTTATTTAAGGCCTCTGCCTTCTCTAAATAACAAATTTCCTCTTCAATAATTTCAATTACATAAGTGTTTAGTTTTTAACAAGTCATAGTTCTGTCTAAGCTTGTAGAATATAATTACCGAACATGTTAATTAAAACACACTATTTACAATTATCTCTTTGTTTGTATTATTGTACTCAAATACATTACAATTTCAATATAACAAATAGCCTAATGATTTGTTTATTATTATTCATGGTAAACAATGGCAATAAGCATTAACTTAATTGAAACAGTATTACAGAAAGAACAGCTGTGTTGTAAAGTCAGCTGTTTAGGTGAACATTATCATATATCTACTCCACACATAATTGTAGTTAAACTTTCCCGTTGCATATCAGACCTCATGTTTTTATACAGACCAATTAAACCAAGTTACAATTTTTAAATTTACAACAAATTTGTCAGTGAACTTAAGGATATTTAACGTCATACTTGAAAGTATGCTAAAAGTTTTCTAAACTCCCATATTTTACTGTGAGAAACTGAATGCAACACGTTTGCTGCTGGAGCGTAGCGAAAAGTTTGGGGAAATAGTTGCAGACCAGGAGCAAAAACGTGAGGAGCATTGACCCCGCTTGTTCCTTAGTTTTTATAGTTAATTCAAAACTAAAAATCAGGACCGATCTCGAGACAAACGTAAAATACACGTTTTATCAAAAACGGATACAAGGTTTTTTAAAAAATTTGGTCAAATACCACCATAATTAAAACAAACAAAACATATGGATTTCTATTGTCTCGAAAATTCAGCAATTAGCTGTAGGTCTTATTAGGCCTTATTAATTAAAATTGTCTAATAACATTTTGGTCATAGCCTAGGCCTATATCTACATTCATAACTAAAAACACTGTATCGATTTTAAGTTAAAATAAATTTATAGCCTGTTTTAAGACTAGTTAGTTTTAAAAAAAACCTAGTTACACAAAACTGATTTCATATTACCAGATTACTATGTTGTTTGATGAATTAACAAATATGACCAAAATCTGTTGATTTTGAATTTTTTCAAATTTCCACTTTTTTGCTTGTAACTCTTTGGGCTATACAGCACTTCAACTTTTTGACTTGTTTGGGTGCTTGAAAGTTATATTTCAGCCAAATTTATTCATACTGAAAAAGCAGTTTTTGGGACCACTTATATTTTGCTTACAGTTACAAAACATTTTTCATAGGAGCACAAATGCTGTTGAATTTTGTCTGTAAATAAATGGTACATAGCCTACAGACTGCATTCTAAAAACTACTTTTGGCCTGAGAATTTCAAAACTGATAAATCCTCTAGCTCTATATTTAAAATTTTTCAGTTCATCAAATAATTTTCTCTAAAAGTCCATTCTGTATAACGAAAAAGTAAAAATAATTGTGCTTAGGCTATAGAAAAAGCTAATGGATAACTTTATCAAATAAAACTTCTTTTAAAATTACCTTCACAAAGCAGTATCAAGGTAAAACAGATCAAGTAGGTTGATTTAGATTACATAATAAATTTTAAGGTTGCCTTCAGTTATATAACCTTTTCTTATTTTAAATAAAGTCTACATTTTGTTGACATTGCCTATGATGCGTTTCAAATGTTTTAATGCAATACAAATTATCCCCAATGTAAAACCGAATAAAAAAATGAATAATCCAAACAAATAAAAGACCAGGTGATTACAAATGTTTCAAATTTAGTATGTAACCTACACACATTTTTGCCAAACTTTAAGATACCCACTGATAACAAGTAATATAGTTTAAAACTAAGTTGTGAATTAAATATTTGTCACAAATTGAACATATAAATCAGGTCTTTATAAAATCAAACTGCACTTTACTTAAACTTTTCTAAATCTAATTCAATTATGGTAATTGTATTCATCAAACAATAATGACTAGTTTGTTCTTTAACTGATAAATTAAAGCAAACCAGCTGGCGTTTTCATTGTTTATATTAACCTCAAAAGTAGTATTTTTGAATTTACCTTTCTGTATATTCTGATCCCACGTTTGATCATATCTGTCGTATGCAGGCCCCCTGATCGAATGGTATGCCATAACATCAGATAGATATATTAGATCCATACTGTAATAATATTACTCCAAAACAATAACTAACTGAAATCGAATACGTACTCCACCATTTAGATTCCAAACACATTCTGCTTTCTTGTTTACTACGTTATAGAAGCAACGCTCCCCTCCTAAAACGCTATTCTTAGAACTCGGTGTGATTGGTGTAAGCTTCCCCCACTACTGTAGGCTATTTACTATTGCGTATTACTTACACTACTGGCGCTACTAGCAAGGAAACCTAGCTCAGACTATTTACCCTCTACACAAAATTATGCTTAGCAAAGAGATTAAAGGATTACAGTTTTAATTATTTATTATTATTTTTTGCTATCGCTAGCAATTTCTATTGATACTTTTTTTAGATCTGCAAAATTAGTTATAATTCTTATAACTATATAACGCTGTTGTAGCCATAAAATTTGTGTGACCATCATAAAAGTTCATAAGTGCCATTAAGTAAAGGAACAATTGAATTTCATATTAAATTACGTTATTAATAACGCAAATTGTGTAAGTTTGACACAATTAGTTCAGCCTATACCTACATCAGTCAAGGCGATTCCAGATTAGATTTAATATCCGAATATTTCCGAGACGCCTAGAGAATGATGAAAGATTACAAAACGGAATGTACTGTACAAAAACAGGGAAATATCGTATGGTTAGGAAAGGCCGGATGCAAAATGGCAAACTGATTCATCACAATTAACTAATATAAACTTCCTGTTATCCTGAATTATTCATTGATTCATTGCGTGTTATGTTTGCTAGTTGCAACAGTTTTACTTTTCATTCATATATGTTCCGTACAAGCCTACATTTTTTTCAGGCGAGCATTTGTCCATTTGTTGTGCAGTAACGCTCTTCAATCTTCTAAAAATTTATCTGAAAATAACCAACCCAAACAAGTCGAAGGCGAGCATTACCTATAATAAAATGAAAACTATTGATGTTTCAAACATCACCCGCACAAAAATGTTGCTCCTGTACAATTAATTGTTAGTAGGCCTAAATTGATTACTTTCTAGGTAGACCTAATAGATCGCGTAGTTGCCTAATCATGTTTAGTTGCTAGGTTTTACAAATACATTACGACTGTTTTGTGGACACTAATTAACTTTTTTTATGGATTCTGAGCCGCCCGTCAAACCTTAGGCCTAATACATGATTCATTTTAATAATATAACGAATGTTAGCCTATCTTATTCATATTATATTTTTGAAAGTTTGTGTTTGTTGGTTTGTTATTCAATCACGCTTTAACCACTGGACTAATTAAGATAAATTTGGTACGAATATGGTTTAAGTATCTGAGATACACATAATTAAGATGAAATTTGGTACGAATATGGTTTAAGTATCTGAGATACACATAGGCCTATTCCCGTTTTAAAAAACGTCATTATACTGCTTACCCAGCTCAAAATAATTATTAGTATTTAGTTTTGTGACATGTGTTTACTGTAGTTAGGTTTAATTACTGTTTACTGAACATGAGATTTAGGCACCTGAGATGGACATAGATCTAATCCCATTTTACAAATCTTAATCTATGTTTTATTTATTGCAAAATTATTGTTTTTAATGTTACATTTTCATCTAATAATCACAATCTGGTATTTTTCATTTAAGACTTTTCAATGTTTTTGAAGCAGAGTGCAGAATATATAACATATACAATTTTATTAGGATACTTTAATTGTAAGGTAGTATATATATTTGTGTAATTACACTATATGAAAAAATGGTAAATATGCAGTGTAGTATATACTGGATTTTTCGATATTTTTGTTACTAAAATACTTTATTATGTGCCCAAAAGCAAGAATCCAAAATATGAAAGGACGAGAAGTACGATAAAAATCGAAAATAAAAGTGACCAACATAACCTCAAAATTGCTACCGGCGAAAATTGGTACCGTGTTGTAGATCGGTAAATCAATAAAGATACGTCTAACACGGGTTTGGGTGATAGGAAACCCATTTTTTAAAAGAATAGTGCATAACCTAACTGACACGGTTGTTAGGCCTAACACGGTGATGCGTGAAAAAACCTTTATATTTTTTTAAAGAATAATACATATCCTGACACGGTTGTTGGGCCTAACACGGTGATGCTGAAAAACCTTTATATTTTTTTAAAGAATTTTAGGTTACATATCCTAACTGTCATGGTTGTTAGGCCAAACACGGTGATGCGTAAAAAAACCTTTATATTTTTTTAAAGAATACTACATATCCTAACTGACACGGTTAGGCCTAACATATGTGAACATAGGCCTAACATAGGCCTAACATATGTGTGAAAAAACCTTTAAATTTTTTTAAAGAATACAATGTATCCTAACTGAAACGGTTGTTAGACCTAACACGGTGATGCGTAAAAAAATTATATTTTTTGAAAGAATACTACATATCCTAACTGACATGGTTGTTGGGCCTATCATTGTGATGTGTGAAAAAAATCTTTATTTTTTTTAAAGAGTACTCCAAACCTTAACTGACACAGTTGTTAGGCCTAACATAGTGATGCGTGAAAAAACCTTTATATTTTTTTAAAGAATACTACATATCCTAACTGACACGGTTGTTAGGCCTAACATAGTGGTGCGTGAAAATTTTTTATATTTTTTTAAAGAATATTCCATAAGCTAACTAACATGGTTGTTAGGCCTAACACGGTGATGCATTAAAAAAACCTTTATTTATTTTTTTAAAAATAGTACTCCAAAACCTAACTGACACGGTTGTTGGGCCTAATACGGAGATGCAGGAAAAAAACCTTAATTTTTTTTAAAGAGTACTCCATAACTTAACTAACACGGTTGTTGGTCCTAACACGGTGATGCGTGATCTTTAATGTATATTATGATTGCTGGTAAAGCCGTCACGGGTAACAGCTGATCATATTATATTTCTGAAAGTTTGTTTTTGTTCATTTGTTTGTTATTCAATCACACTTTAACTACTGGGCCAATTGAGATTAAATTTGGTATGAACACGGTTTAGTTACCTGAGATAAAAACAATAATACTCCAGTTTAATTGTATAATAGTGACTTTTTAATAATAGGCCCTACTGTATTTTATTAAAATATGACAGGACCCTGTTTTTGAGTATCGAGTAGCAAAAATTTATATGTCTTGGCCGAAAACCATAAATCGTATAATATTGTATATAGAAGTATATTAAAATGCAATGTACCTATTCTGATTTTGAAAATCGACTATAAATTTTATTGTCTACATTATAATTGCAGGCAAAGCCGCAACGGGTAACAGCTAGTTATACAAGGGCTGCTGTTTAACACTATCAAGCAAGTCGAATACCCCTGGCTTTCTCAAAAGGATTAATTGCACATAAATTCATACGTTATTTTAAACTGAAAACATATACAGTAATATCATTAACTTGGCGATGGCAGTAACAACAATGACACTTTCTTGAATCGTACATTTTAAGAAAACATTATTTTATTTCATTAATAAGAAAAGAACATTGGTAACTGTTCAAAATAACGTTTTGTAAAGGTAAGACAAATGTTATAATTTAAATTTAACTTCTATATTTTAAGTTTTCCGTACGTATTCCTAAAAGAGATTAGGTCCTATCACGACAAAATATAGAGAGGCGATCACTCTATGGAGCCGATTTTCCAATATAAACAGTTCAACATTGTCAATGCGACGAATTATGTTTTCAAGAAGGATAAGGAGGACAGAGAATTAGAAGAAGGAGAAGAAGACAGAGAATTAGAAGAAGGAGGAGGAGAAGAAGAAGCAGGAGGAGGAGGAGGAGAAGAAGGAGGAGGAGGAGGAGGAGGAAAAGGAAGAGAAGGAGAAGGAAGAAGAGAAGGAGAAAAGAAGGAGGAGAAGGAAGAGGAGGCGAAGGAGGAAGAGGAGGTGGAGAAGGAGTAGGAGAAAAAGAAGAAGGAGGAGGGGAAAAGAAGAAGAAAAAGAATAAGGAAAAGAAGGAAGCTTTATAATCACGTGATCGAAGTGCAGTTATTCACGCTTTTTGAAGTAAAATTATGTCTTATCTTATCTAATAGTTTTATTTTTGAGTGATCACTTTTATTAAAATCAAGTGTACAAAAACTTTCCACTTCTTCTTAATTTTCATTCTGTTATCTTATTATTTGTCAGCCGTTGTAGCTTTTTGCAAATCTGATGTCATTTCTTACACTTGTTTACTGGTAGATAATGTACCCTATTAAGCTTTATTTTAGTCGTATTTGATACTGCTTTGTTTGATTAACGTGTTACCTCATAAACATCGTCATAACAGAGCTATTTTAACAAAATATTTATTATTTGACTGGAGGTTTTAATTTCAGAAAACTGATTCGATCCGTTTAAAAAAGTCGTTAAACAGCTGTCTCGCGGACGTGATGGAAGCGGATTTCGAACCAAAAGTAATTTATCTTACCTGCTTTTTGTAACTCTCGTTTTATCATCATAAACGAGCATTAAAAACTGCATATATTAAACTTTAAAATTGAAATGCAAATAAAACCTGACCGCCGTTAAATTATATTTCTTAATTTTAACTTACAAAACTTCAGTGCTAATTTACGCAGTTTTCAACGCTGATTATGATGGTGAAATCAGATTTCGAAACAATTTAAGACGAGCCATTTAGGGATTTTAAAAGAATTGAAATAACCGCCATTTTGAAACCGTTGAACGAATATTGTTGGTTAATGAACTCGTCCAAGCTATTATTAAATCGGATACAAATACACAAATTTTAACGATTTTTTAAACAAATTTTTAACAAATTTAACTCAAAACGTTTTTACACATTTTCACCAGACGCATTGACCATGTTTTTGCCTTGTGCCGTGTGCCGTGTGACATGACTTGTGTGCCGTGGGCCTTGTGTGTACCATGTGACGTGTTCCGTGTGCCTTGTGTGTGCCGTGTGCCATGTGCCGTGTGACGTGTGCCTTGTGTGTACCATGTGCCGTGTTCCGTGTGCCGTGTTCCGTGTGCCATGTGCAAAGTGACGTGTGCCTTGTGTGTACCATGTGCCGTGTGCCTTGTGTGTGCCATGTGACGTGTTCCGTGTGGCTTGTGTGTGCCGTGTGACGTGTGCCTTGTGTGTGCCATGTGCCGTGTGCCGTGTGCCGTGTGCCGTGTGCCGTGTGCCTTGTGTGTACCATGTGACGTGTTCCGTGTGCCTTGTGTGTGCCATGTGACGTGTTCCGTGTGCCTTGTGTGTGCCGTGTTTCGTATGTGCCTTGTGTGTACCATGTGCCTTGTGTGTGTGTGCCATGTGCCGTGTGCCGTATGCTGTGTGTGTGTGTGTGTGTGTGTGTGTGTGTGTGTGTGTGTGTGTGTGTGTGTGTGTGTGTGTGTGTGTGTGTGTGTGCGCGCGCGCGCGCGCGTGTATTGGACTAAATGATTTATTTAATAGACTACTTGGTATGGCCGTAATTTTATGGTTAACGTTTGATAACGAATTTGTCCTAGCACTAACAAAACCGATTTTTCTTGTACTGTTGTATATTTATAAGTATGCTACAATTTGTTTAACATCATTTCAAAATGTGTACAAGTGGAGCTGATGAGAATCAGTGCTCATAACGTTTCCCGGGTATAGATTTTGCCATATGGCCGTTCCAATGGCTCATTTCGCAACGGAAATCCGGTAAAAACGAGCTACAGTGTTTCTTTTTTTTAACGTAAATACTTAGCCTAATTCAGTTAGACTAATGAGGACGAGGAATCGTAAAGAGTAAATATCTCCTTGTTTATCTCCTGTCATTAACTTTGTTTATATATACCGAATTTCCGAACTTTGTATCATGCCTACATAAATTTATATAGTCTATTGTTTTGTATCGTTAGTCATGTATTGAGTCAGAAACCAGGTCCAGCTTTAGGCCTACGTACAGGCTTGTTTCAGCATTGTTAAATCATGCTTACTTATAAAAAAGGTATAATCTTTATCAGCAAATTATTTTTGTATTCTTCATAAAATGTATTGAATTAAATCATTGCATGTGGTATTTCAGCGTTTTTATTCATTCTACACAGTGGCCTAATGCTACAGTTTCTTTAGTTTGTTGAACTTGAGTTGTCTGGCCATTTTTTTTGTCAAAGAATTTCAATTGGAAAAGAGTTATTCAGAGGAGTCATCATGGTAAGGTCGAGACATGAGCATCGATCCGTTTTGTATTTAAAATCTATAATTACGATTATGACCTATTTTTCTGTCTAGTGGTCTATTTATTCACCTCGTAAAGGCTAACGCGGTTTCGAAACGTTACTGTTTCATCTTCAGGCCGTAATACAAAATGTCAAATCCCTCTGTCGAGGTCGTCACAGAGTTGTACAAAACATTGAAAACACACGTGACAAACACTAAACACGAATAAAATACACACGATAAAATTTATACGCAATGTAACGACACACGAGTTGCACGTATCGTTTGGACAAACCAAATTTTATCACTTGTATTTTAATCGTGTAATTATGTTTAGTGTTTGTGACGTGTTTTCAATATTTTGTTTAACTTTGTGACGACCTCGACAGAGGGATTTGGCATTTTGTACTACGGCTTGAAGATGAAACAGTAAGGTTTCGACCCCGCAGGGGGTGCAGACTAGCTGCACCTATTGAGAGGATTTAGACGTCCCTCGCGGTACCCGCGTCTAACAAACACTTACACTTACAACACTTCACTTACGACTTCAACATTTTACAGTCACAGGGAGGCGATAATAGCCTCAATATGCTTTTCGCCTTAAAATAACAAAAAAAGGAAAGTTTCGAAATCGCGGTAGCCTTTACGAGGTGAGTAGGTCGTAAATAGATCACTAGACGGAAAAATAAGTCATAACCCTAATTATTTAAACTTATTGTCCGGTGGCTATGTTACATTAAAATCTGTGTAGCCTACATGGTTGAACACGTGTTTAGAGAGTTCGTTTAGATTTTCATAATGATAAATTTTAACGCTGATTACGACAATAAATCAATTTTCAAAAGAAATGTAAGACAAGGACGCAATGGATTCTTAAAATTTTGAAACAGGACAACTTAGATTTTCGCGTATCCGTAATAAATCGCATTTAATACACCAGCGAGAGATCTATTTTGATCTTTATGTTTGCCTAAAAAATTGTTTAGCCCAAAAAGACTGTTGAATGGAATTTCCCAAATTATCAGCATTCTCTTTGTCACACCTTAATTAAAGGATAACCTTTAATCATTGTTATCCATTCTGATAGCCTAAATATTGAGGGTTTAAAACCATTTTTTAATTTTTGAAAATGATTTAACTGTACTTTTCTGAAGTTATAATTTATAAACTGGTAATTCAAAGAACAGTAGATCTCGCAGTAGGCCTATCTCTTAAGTACATATTCGCTCCACTACAGCGCTTAAACTTCTCCGCTAAATTAACCTATAACCATAATAT
This sequence comes from Callitettix versicolor, assembly GCA_022606455.1. NCBI lineage: Eukaryota > Metazoa > Arthropoda > Insecta > Hemiptera > Cercopidae > Callitettix > Callitettix versicolor. The sequence continues at coordinate 88,718,749 of CM040190.1, forward strand.
TTACCAAAAAATACTAGACCTGCTTTATTGGAAATTTTGTGCTCTTTCTCCGTGTAGCGGTCACAATTATGACAGGTCTTGCCGTTCAGCTAGTATTACAGGAAATAACCACGCTTAACGTTAAATCAGAGTCTGCCATCTTGAAACGGAAATAAATAGAACAATCTTACACGTAAAGCCGTACGGGCTTTACACATGACCGTACCGAATTTCAAAACAATCAATGCTTTAGCCAAAACTGCGTACACTCCTCATTGTTAAATCAGAGGTCGCCATCTTGAAACGGAAGTAAACGGGAGAAAATCTTACACATATGTAATTTGGGTTTTATACAGAGTACCTTCATAACAGATTTCAAAACAATCGGTCAATGCGTTTTGCTAAAACTGTGTACACTCGTTATTGTAAATCAGAGGCCGCCATTTTAAAACGGAAGTGGGAAAAAATCTTACAAATACTTCGTTCGGTTTTTATACAAGGTACCTCTCTACAAAATTTGAGAACAATCGGTCAGTGCATTTGGCCAAAACTGCGCAACAAACAAACGCACAAATCGAATGCCAAACGTCCGAGTTGAAACAGACCTTGCTCTGTCAACTACTACCTTATTTATATTTCTTAATATATTAATTAGATTTCTTTCGATTGAAACTGAGACGACTTTGCCATTTTCGTATTAATTTTCCTGTTGTTTTTTTTACTGGTTTCTCCTTATTTCAACCGATGGATGGACTATTAAGGTTGTTGTTTAATTGTATCTTTGGATGTAAATGATTGTTGTTCATTGGAAATTATTTGTAAACAAATTAAACCTATTGCAATAAGTCTAATAAGGCTCGGTAGTCGATGTGGTCAGGCACCTGGACTGCGTCTCTGAACTGCCCATCTCAAGGTTGTGGGTTCGTGACTCAGTTACTCCCATTGCTTTACCCTTTCCGTTAGCTGACTTAAAGTTAAGAAAAAAATGATAAAATAAATTAAAAGTTTAAACAAACCAAAAAAATATCCTAATTAGGCTAGCGGTTTTAGTGGAATTGTACTGGAATAACATATCCATGATAATTATGTTGTTTGACGGGTTTCAGTAGGCCTATGTTTAGATCAAAATTGATTAAATTTGTTTAGCGATAACAATAATTATATCTTGTTGAAATAAAGATATCTTGTTTTGTTTCTTATTTCTGTTGTTCAGCGTATTTGATCAAAGCATAAAACCACAAACGTATCCTCGTTTCAAAAACAAACATGTTCTGTGGTTGTAATTTAATTCCTAATATCCGTCGAGTTCGCTTGAACGATCGTCAAGATTAATTTCTCCATTTTTTTCAAAATTTTCAACTCTCTAGTTAAAGGCACCAACAAAGGTGGGTTCAAGTGAACCTGAGTGTCCAGCCCCGGACTCTGCAGGGACACCGGGGTGTTTTTTTTGAGGTATGTTAGAAAAAAACTTTGACAAATATTTAACTGGAAAAATTGAATAGTTAATAAAAAGTGGAAAAAACTGGTCACCGTAAGCCTAGAATGCGATTTATTAATTAGTTGGTTTTATCGTCTGTTAATTAAAAACACGTAGCATACTTGGCGATCATAAGGGCTCCACTTCAGATCTTGGGTCCTGGGCACGATATTTTTTGGGGTCAATGAGTACATAGATATAAGATTACAATTTCAGCAAAATTGTTAACAATGGTACAATTTGTATCACAAAATGAATATGTCAACTAATTTTATTATTCGATTGAATTACTTGCCAATTATTGAATAATATAAAAATACTAAATACATTTGATTAAATTCTATAATGGAATGAATTGAATTCAATACAATTATAATCGTGCAACCTCACACAAGACCGTGTGGCCTAACGGATAAGGCGTCGGACTTCGGATCCGAAGATTGCAGGTTCGAATCCTGTCACGGTCGAGAAATTTTTTTCGTAAAATAATTACAATTATTTTGAAATTTGTAGAGAGTTATTTATTATAATATTGTTTGTAAATGTTTTTTTATAATTTTACATTAGGTTTGGTTTTTTCATATAAGTTACAGTAAAAATATCTTTTTACTTAAAATTGGTCTATTGGACATTTTTCAATTAATTATTTCACCTCTTGAACAGGAATTTATGTGACATACATTTTTTGTTCTGGTGCTACGCTGAAACCTAATCTAAATAGTATGCAGTAAATTATTACTTTATCTGATTGCAGTTATTGAACTAACTCAGTAACTAAACATAAGATTACAGTCATCCCCATCTAATAATACACATTTTTAGATGTTTTTTTTTAGATATTTTAATCTACATTTTTAGATATTAATATCAGCTAAATATTTGTCCTATATTGCAAATATAGGGGACTTTGAGCGGTCAAGGTTCATTTTCTTATATTCAATGCAATTTGGATGTTTAATATAATAATTACTGCTGATTTGATTTACACTTGGCACAAAAATCAATTGTGGTAATAGCTTGGACAAGTTCCTTACCCAGCAAAATCTGTCAAACAGTTTCAAAATAGCATTTCAGTTCTTTTTAATAGCATTTTAAATTTTCAAATTCAATTTGAATCTGAGGGTGGTCAGGTTTTATTGTCAATATAGCCTACTTCCAAGAAAAGGGAAGACAAAAGAATATTTGTAGAAATTTGCTTCCCTTATGTCAGCCAGGAAGCTCCATGTGTTACAATTACTTTTGTACTATTATGATTATAGTAATAGGCCCTACAAGGCTACTAAAATTAGTGAAAGATAAGATTTTAAAACACCAAACCCAGAAATTGGAATTTATTATCTGATTCTTTCCCAACAGCTTTGTGACTCAAGCTGACAAACACATAAATTGCTTCAATATAATGGTACTATAAAGTTGAAAATAATCTAATCTTAACAGTCTTATTAGACAGGTTTTATATCATACAATTTTTTTTTATAGGCCCTAATACTGAAAAAACAATTTTACAATTTCGCTTTAAGAACAACAAAAACATAGTTATTTTCTTCCTACTTGTAATATCTGTACAAACCCTTTGTAAAATGAAAAACGTTGTATCCCATTAAAAACAGTCAATACAATGTTACCAAATAATATTTATTTGTAATAAATACAGTTATGGTACTAACAGATGTTGTTTCAATCTTTTAAATTATAATTTTGTCTGTCAATTCTGTCAGAAAGATTTTGGAAACAGCTTGATTTCTCTAGTACTACTAAGTTAGAAAAATGTGCAACCATTCTTGACATCAGATACACACCAAGTGCTCCAAAATTGCAATTAGAATACATAGAATGTTCTAAAAATTTAAGAAAATGTTTTATATATTTTAAGTGTAAAACATACCAATATTTTTGTATATGTATTGTTTTTCTTCTATATAGGATTTTGGCAAAACAATTTTTTAAAAATAATTTGCAATTTTTGAGATATTCAACCTATCATGTTGAATCTTTTGACACTACAGAGTGCTCCAAATATATACAATCGTGCAATTTTTTTTAGATAATTCGATTTTCATGCGGATAAAAAATATGGAAAAAGACAGACTACGCATTTTCTACAAGAGCTAGTGAAATGATCAACCCCTCATTTTAAAGCTTTTGGTTTAAGATACTAATAGGCAATACAGGGTGCTTTAAAATCAAGTACCAGTAAACATATATTTTGTCAATATTTTCAAATGAGATAACTTCAATGTTTTCATGTAATTCTTGTATAGCAATAATACTAAATAATTATCTGATACTGGTATTAATTTTAGAGTAATTTATGATCTTTAGAACTTTAAAATAAGGGGATAATTCCAATAAATGACAATGTGTAAAAGCAGAAATATCTCAAAAACTGCAGAAAATTAAAAAAAATAAATAATAAAATTTCACCAAAATGTCAAACTTGTACAAGTTCTTATAGATTAGTCTTTATAATGTAAGATGGCCTCTTCAAATCATATGGTTTTGTTTTTGGAGTGAATTATTTAGTCTGAATCCAAATAAGTATGTGGTTAAAAATTAATAATCCGATGATTTTATATTTGCACTAATACATCAGTCAATATGTTGCAAATTGGGAACAACAAGGAAGAACACCATTGTCATTACAATGTGTGATGAGGGATAGCATGTAAGGCGCACTCCTGCCAAGTATAAAGTTTTAATATTGTTCAGTAAACTGCACAAACAGGAGACTGGTTCTTAGTGGAACTCAAAGGTGATTTAACAAGCATTTTTAATTATAGTCTTGGTGGGGAACTTTTTATCACTTGATGGTTTACACCACCAATATTGAATACTTTAGAAATTTAAAAAAAAACTTTTGATCACATACGGACTTATGACTCGGTAGCTCATGCAGTAGAATGCATGGGTCTTTTGAACCAACTGACCATCTTTTCTTGTCTATGGCCTACCAATTGCTGTAACCCAAATCGTGCTCATTTTTACCATGCATGAATAGTGGTCATCCAAGATTCCATGGTGGAAGATTATACTGACAGGCATGTACTCCTTGCTCTAGTTTTGGTTTTTATTGCAATTTTATAATTAATATATTTATTTTTAGAACTTTTATACAAAACACAAATACTGTAACCATGACAAATAAAATAAGTTATTGTTGATGAAAATTGGTTCAGTAGTTTAGGCTACAAGTGCATCAATGTTTCCAATCTAATATTTCTTAAAAATTTTCTAATGTTTTCCAATTAATAATTTAAAAAAAATATATTTTTTTTTACTTTCATGCCAAAGCACTGTTGTCACAGCAAATAAAATGAAATATCATTAATTGAAAATTGGCAAGTATTTTAGGCTATAGGCATTTCAATGTTTAAAATTCATTTTTAAACCCATTTTTTTGCTGTGTTTTCAGTCATAAATGTTCTTACAATAATGTTTTTATGCGTAAGGCACATCCTGCAACCAGGATGGATTAGAGTCATAGTTATATCAAAACTGGTTCAGTAGTTTAAGCTGTATACGTATCACTGTTGATGAAGAAGAAAACAGAAAATTGTTAAAAGTGCCATTTTCAAATAGTTTTTTTCCCACTTTGACATCAGAGATTTTCAAAAATCTTTTTTTATTATTACCATTGTCCTATTTCTCAAGATGATAGTATCGTCAGTAGTTTATAAGTACAAAAGTTTTTGTTTTGTCATGGATACCTTAAAACCGGTACTTGTCGCTAGCTGTTTATATTTACTGCGGCAGCTCTAGAGGGAGACTTGGCATTACAAAATATTACTGCATTCCTTGGTATACTTACGTCTAAAATATCCCATAAAGCACATTTTGTAATTTGTAGAGCACCTGTATACTCAGACTGTGATTTTTAATACACACACATGCTCACAGTAAGATCTCTCTATTGCAGATCACTTTATAATAGAAATCTCTCTATAACGGCAAAAATGTGTTGGTCCTTTCCCATTCCCATAGTAAAAATATGTATTGTATCTTTCTCTATTAAGGTCAACATAATTCCAGGACTCTATAGCAGTGAAATATGTGCATACTTCCTATTTCTCAGTATTTGAGTGTTAAAAGCCGTGCACAATGTATCAAATGAATCGAGTGTACATTTTACACGCAGTGCATTACTTTTTTTTATAGTTTTACAATATAGTGTAAAATGGCGTCTAATTGGAAAATTTTATTGTTATATGTAAAGGTTAGTTTTGTGCAAGATAAAGGTGTGAAGAACGTAGATGTTTGCTGAAATTTTAATTTAGCCAGTTCTTCTGTTGGCACAATATTGTAAAAAATAAATAAATAAGGCCTATAATGAAAGGAATAGTTTTAAGAAAATTCGAAAGCCAGAATTTGAAGGATTGATGAAACGGTTTCTGCAAATTTTGCCTTTTTCTCTGAATTGCAGTATCTTATTCATACGGTATTATTTAATAAACATTGTTTTTTAAAAGATTGTATGTTTAAAATAGTATATAACACGTTTTACAAATAAAAACAAATTTTGGTTGAGAATGATGAAAACTAATTTGGCAATAGCTTAAAAAATTTGTTTAATAGTTCCAAAATCGTAACCATTTCAAATCTTTAAAAATTCATAACTTTTAAAAAAATCTAATTTCATTATCACAATCAGCCTAAATTTAGGCTGCACTTCAAATTTCAAAACTGAAATAAAGAAATTCAATTTGACTGCAATCAGAGTTCATTTTTTAGTGTATGAAATTAATCTGAATATTTAAAATACCAGTATATGCATATATGAATGCTGATTGTGTCACAGAAAAAAAATGGAAATTCACATCAATGAAACAACTGAGTGTTGCAATTATTAAGTATTTTTGAGTTCAAATATAGAATACACTTCTTTTTTTGTTATAAAAATAAAAGGAAGAAGCTACACAAACTTGTGTTAAGTTTTACTACGTTGGTGTCTTATTGAATTAGTACATATCCTGTTAAAATAAAATTACAATAACAGCAACAGGTGGCAAGGAATTTGACAACTTTTGTATACATGAAACTTAGGTACTGGTATTACTGATACTGAACAAACTTCAAAGTATTATAATGGAGAACTGTACTTAATATTACTGAATTTAGGATATAGAAACAATAAATTTAAAAAAATCTAAACTTTATGGGTTAAGAAATAAAAATATTTTGTATAGTTCCTTAATACCTATAGATGTGGATGTTTTAGCATATCTTTATAAATTTATTAAGAAACTAAATATTTTACTGGTTGAAACACCAGTGTTATTTTTTACTTTTGAAGAATGTTGCCTGTTTTTATTGCAAAAATTAAAAAAATTGTGAGGCTTCTTAAGTTTGAACAATTTAAAGTAAATAAATCCATAGTAAATAAAGTCAGTTTAGAAGATTTAGAACATATTTTGGTAATTTTGTTGAATAAAAAGGAGATACAGAAGTATTAATAAGCCTACACTAAGATAAACAGCAATGTGAAAAGCAATTGAAAAGATTCAATCGTTATATGAAAATAATTGGGTATCATAATCACTATTAAAATAATTATTAATATATATTTGAAGAGTAACTATTTTTTTGCAATTAAAAAATATGAAAAAATTGCTATTTTTGAGGAATTGAGTAAAAGGAAGTACAGCATAATTATTATCAAACATCAGTGAAAGTTTGTAATACCACCAAGTGTTAAGAGAAAGTTCTTATCTGTCTGGTTATAACACTGTTACTTTCTCATATGGTCTGGCACATAGCCAATAGCTAAAATATTATTGGCCTACATATTGAAAATAAAGAATTCAACATTAGGAAATAAAAAATGACACCTAACATCAATGAACCAATTTTATATATTTATTAACAAGTGAAAAATGTATGGGAAATTATTTATGAAGATTTTTTAGTCAAAATAATCTTCAATATCAATATCTGGATTTAAGAGATCTTCTCCAAACTCTGTCAGGTCCAATTGATCTAGGATTAAATTTTCGCACATTTCTTCCAAATCAGTTTCTCCAATCAAAACAGCACCTTGCAATCGCCCATTTTTCATCACAAGTTTTATATATTCTTTATTACGCGTCATTCGTAAAAGCAATTCGTAATTATTATTCAAAGTTTGGCCGTTGTAAAGCCCAAGCAATACCACTTTATATCCGAAAAATTTAGTAACATGCGTGAACAATTCAAAACAAAAATCCTGTAGGACTTCTTCATTATTCAATGAAGCGACCATTGCTTTAGCAGAATACATTCCCATTTGTCTAGCTTGAGTCCATAACCTCATCTGAAACCAATGAGGTGCTAGGTCCCATGATGCACTGCACACATCTCCAGCTGCGTATATGTCTTCTAAACATGTTTCCATTTTCCAATTTACTTTAATCCCACCATCCGATGCATATTCAAAATCTTTGCCGTCCCTAATTTCAAATTTAGAATTTGGTAAAACACCGGTGGCCGATACAATTAAGTCGCACCCATAAATATTTCCATTAGTCAATTCCACAAACACTGGCCAAGACGAATAGTTTTCAAGCTTTTCCTTCACTTCATCAGGAGTCAATATTTTCTGTACTTCACTTTTATATTCGACTTTCACTTTCACATCCGATTCCAATGTGCCTTTCAAATCAAACTTAGAATGCCAATCTGGACCCAGTGCAGCTCCTAACTGGTCACTCTTCTCTGAATCATTCACAGTGAATTTCATCCTTTTAATGGCTGTTGGTTCTTCTACACTTTTATCTGTTTTCAAAAGTCGATGCTGAAAAAATTCACCTGCTCCTGGATCTACAAACGTTGCAGAAATATGACTATCTTTGATAACCCATATAATCTCAATTCCAGTTAACTCATGAACTACTTCTGTGGCAATTCCACCATTACCAACTACAACTATTCTGGAAGCACCCTGAACCTTTTTCTGGAAATCTTTAACAGATTCTGTATCACGTATTCCAATCATGTATGGACTCAAACATGGAATTAATTTGGGAACTGCACCGCTACAAATACATAACTTTTTGTACTTTATTACACTTCCCGACTTTGTATGCACTAAATGTAAAGTTGAATCTAAAGCTGACACAATATCCTGAATAACTTTAATATTAGGATTTTCAGTTGTAATTTTTTCTGCACTTCTTTCTTCAACGTCAAATTGTTGCAGCATTTTTGTTAAAGGAATTAAGTTTGTAACAGATTTAACCAAAGGAGATGATGATATTAATATAATACTTTCAGTTGGGGAAAGGAACGCCAGACTTTCAGCACATGTCACTCCGGCGATGCCACTGCCAACTATAACAAAAGTTGCTTCTTCCATAGTAGTCATTTTTATTTTAAAGTCTAACATGTAAACTAATGTGAAACTATTTACAAGCTTTAATTCTTTATATATTCCGAATAATCATATTCTCTGAATGGTACATCAAAAGAAATAAGACCCATGTCTTTTGCTTGTTGAACAGCGACTATAAGTTCTTTATGGCGTTGCTGACAGAGTCCAGTCAACCTGAAAAAAATAACATTAAATAAAATCATAATAACCTTAAGCAATTTATATAAATTTTTGTGTAGAAATATTTTTATAATGTACAAAGGCAACATTTCAGTTTTAAATAAATTTTAAAAATCCATGATTTTTTGGACGTTTATATATACCATGTTTATTCAAGTGACAGTTTTACAATCCAGATTTGCACAACAATGGACGAGATTCTTTACATTTAATACTAAATGAAGTATTATGTAAATATTAACTTTTAAAGTGCCATAATATATTATTCAAGTGAAAGTTTTACAATCCAGATTTGCACAACAATGGACGAGATTCTTTACATTTAATACTAAATGAAGTATTATATAAATATTAACTTTTAAAGTGCCATAATATATTATTAAAAAAAAAAATCATTTTAAGTACTGGGTACATTGCCCTAAATAACATAAACCAAAGGAACTACTGTAACTGATAACACTGACGGGCACGCTACTACTGATGAAGACTCCATAGTCCGAAATGTAATGACATATTAGTCGCACGTATCGTTTGGCCAAACCAAATTTCACTGTATGTATTTTAAACATTTAATTGTGTTTAGTGTTTGTGACATATGTTTTTAATGCTTTATTTGACTTTGTGACAACCTCGACAGAGGGATTAAAGATTTTTTATCATGGCCTAAAGATGGAACAATAGAGTTTCAAAACTGTGGTAGCCTTTACAAGGTGAGTAGACAGACCACTGACGGGAAGAATAGGTCATAATCCTAATTACTTAAATAATCTAAGTTGGCAATATGAAATCCTCTAAATTTAACGTAATGTAAAATCTAAAAGGTGGTGCCAAACAATTAAGTTTATTCATTTATTTTAATTTAAAAACACATTGATGACAAACATTGAGAAATTCAGTTATTACAGGCTACTTCATAACTTAAAAGAATTAACCACTTAATCAGTATGGCCTTTTATGATTGACATCTACTCACAGTAAAATCTCGTTATTACACACCTCTCTATAGCAGCCAAAACTCATTACTACTGTAAAACTATGTATTTTAAATTCTTTTACTGAAAAATTCCAGAAACCTCTCTATAGCCATATGAGGAACCACTTCCTTTTTCTTCTTCTCTCTTTACCATTACACTTTTTTTTTTTTTTTTTTTATTTAACATAATTACAACTAGGCAATAAAGCCTATCCAGCAATATACATTTAATAGTAATGTCACTGTTTGTTGAAGTAACACCCACTGATGGACTCCTGATGAACACACACTCTGTTCATGTGTGATTAGTTATACACTCTCACTGCAAAGTTCCAAAGGCTTCGTCCTTTTCAAGCGACGGATCTCGCCAGAGTTGTCTAATAAGCAAGCTATTTCCTTGTTATCGTGATGTATAAGTCTGTGTTTCTCTGCAAATCTTTTGATTTCTTCTGAGACAGTTTTCATCCTAAGGTCCCTATGAAGACTGTCATTATGAAACGAACCACGGAGCCCTTACAATACTGCAGGACTTTATTCTGGAAAGTTTGAATTACTTTTACATTTGTATTTTTTGTGCAGCCCCACAGCTGGATTCCATAGGTCCACACCGGCTTCAGTATTTGCTTGTATAGAAGCAGTTTATTTTGTAGGTCTAAATCTGAGTTTCTCCCTATCAACCAGTTAATTTTCCTAAATTACCATTACACTGACATATAATTTGAGTGTTAGGAACAGTGCCTTTAAAAGCAGTGTTACAAAATAAATACTACATTATTTTTTAGCAAAGTAATATTTGGATCTATAATTAAATATGGGCAACTGATTTAAACTGACACGTGAAGGCAATGGTAGGCTACTAAAATACCAATGTTTTGTTTAATTTTAGTAAGGTACAAGTTGTTTTAAATGGTTTCACCTGTCACACTGGATATCAACAAACCTTTTTCAAAAAATGTCAACAATGATTTGGCAAACGGTGTTTCTGGTAGCTATAAGCAATTTTATTATTCTGTTTCTCGGTTATTCTTTCAGTCAGCGTCTGTCATCCCTCAAATGTTGTATACAGTACCAACCAGTTTTTTCTAAAGATAACATTATGTAGTGATCTCGGTGTTTGTTACTCTATACTGTATTAAATGTAACATGCAAGTTTGTTGTATGAAATATATATCATGGACGTCACCCTGACTGAAGAATAATTAAAGGCAGACTTTTAAAACTTCATTCTGTTATCAGAGATTCCACTGTATCTTGAAGATGTTTAACTGGTGATTTTTGTTACTTATGCTAGCCTTATTTGTGTTATGTTGACTTATTTAAAATTGTGTCAAATGTTTTTTAAATGATTAATAACTGTATGTAATACAGTAGGCTATGTAAACATTAAAAAAAAATAATTACCTTGCAAAAAAGTAATTTTAAATTACTTAATGTGGACGATATCAACATTTTATACATAGCAAATACATGTGTTTAATACAATAGATGACAGTACAATATTGTAGCATAAAAACCTAATTTTCTTGCAATTATTTTGTACAATGTCAACTCTGTCTACAATACCTAACCTAACCAAACCTAATGGAGAATATAAACCTATATACAGTAATTTTTAAAACACAATACAATTTTATTTCAATAACTGTTGAATTTAATAAAAATGTTACATTTTATGAATAAAAACTAATTTTAAAGGTGTTTTTACAGTACAACATTTATATAACAAGTGTTCAAGGGTCGGAGTATTCTTAAAAACGAGATTAGTTATATTGAGGTTAAATGCAGCCAATATTATTTACAAAGGGCTTTCCTGAAAACTAAACAAGAACCTTTATGTACTGAATATATCAAAGTTCAACCTATATTTTATGATTTATGTGTTAACAAAACGGTATGCGATACACTACATTGTAGACAACACTGACTGTAGTGACTGTCTGTTCGAGTGGTCAACAAGAATTATGTTGCTTTATTCAAAGAACATACACACTCAACGATGATAAATGGACAGTATGTAAACAAAGCACAAACTACAGAGATCAGAGGCTATCTCCACTTAATATGAAAAAACAAACCAATGCAAATATGAATGAATGACATATGTTGAAACGACACACGTATGGGAGAACATAAGTAGAGGTACACATGACTTAGTTACTGTTGTTTTGTTCCTAGCTTTGTCATTTGAACTTTCATTAATACATTTTGGAAGATCCTAACACAGAACTTCTAGTTAGGAACAACAGCATTTCCACATTCAGACATTATTGTACAGTAGAACCTCTGTCCAAAACAAAGGGGACAGAAATAGTTTGGGATAAAAATTAATATATCACAATATTAGTTTAATATTAATATTAGTTTCACAATATTAGGTAAAATAAATGAAGGAAATGCCAAATTCATCAAAATAATTTAATAACAAATAAAATTACAGTACTTATGACATATTTTTTATATTACTACATATAAATTTTAAAATAAATTGCTGTTACAATAAGACCTAGCCTACTATTTTTTTTTAAAACCTGCTATCTTACTCCGTTGTTATTTATCACAACATGTTATAGCTGTAATATCTTGTTATATCTTCACAACTAACATAAACAGGTTTAGTTTCTTCTGAACATTCTACATACTGTTAGCACACCTAAAAATAATAAAAATAATGATAAAAAATGAACACACGTCCAATAATAGTAAATTTCTATCAAATCAAATAGCCTACATTACGTTGTAAACCTACCTCCTAAAGCAGTAAATATTTCATTGCTGGTGAAACAGCTAGCTTCTCGTCGTCTTTGACTAAAATACAAGCATTCTCTGGGCAGACGACATTGTTTTATTTCTGTCAATTTTTACAGTAATTTCAGTTAAACTTTTACCAGATGTTTTTCTGTAGTTAATTATACTTACGAAAAACTAAGAACAGCTCCTGTATGAGGAGATATGAACTGTTTGATTAATTCTGTATTCTTCGGATGAAGGACAAGGTATTCGTCTCTACAGATTGGACAAGGATTTCCAGTTGCTATAAGGTTAGATCTCTGTAACAAAAATAATATAGAAGAATTTATTATTTATGAATGATATGATTTATATTATAAAAAGTAAACTGTATTTTTTCACAGATGATAAAATAAAAAATTGTAAAAGATTACATTATTCCAAAGAATTTATGTTATTGAGTTTATATATTTTTTATTCTACCTTTTAATAACTTCTGTAATAAAATAACATAACTGTTTCATTTTCCATAAAACAACTAAGTCAATACCTCAAAAAATTTCTAAACATTCTCTTATTAAGATAAGTTATAATTAATGGAGGCTTAAACATAACCAATGTACCAATAAACATACCAACGTACCAAATACGGAGCAAAGTTGAATGGAACTCCAAATATGGAGCTAAATTGAATGCAATAAACATGAACAGCAACCAGGAGCAGAGTTCAGTCAGTTTCGTATCAATGGAGGTAGAGGGTGTTTCTAAATAAAAATGTATTTTCTCTTAAATTTGGAATCTGATGATTCAGAAACTGAATGTAATTATCTTGTGGTTAGTGGCACAAATTACATGATGATGGGAAAATGTATATCTGAGAAAGCCACATGGTGGTAAATTCACACACTGTTTAATAACCTAAACTACAGGCAATTCAAACATTATTTCCATATAATCTGAGATAAATTTAATAAACCTCTTGATGAAATAAGTTCAGATATTTTAAGATATGATACAAATTACTGGAGAACTAAAGGAGTTGAGTCAGTTTCAAAAATGAACCTAGATAGCTGAAGCTACATTCAGTTCCTTTTTGCTTTAAGTGGCCGTACTTATGTTACAAACAGTAGATTCAGTTATGGGTTCGTAGTCTGCTCTGCTCACTGCAAATATGCTCCATATTTGGTGACCAACTGACTTCAAACATAATTTAAAAAAAAATAAAGTTGATGACTTTTATTAAAAAATGATTTGAATATAGCCAGCAAACACAGTAACAAATTTACTAATAGCTGCCAACAAATAGTTTTAGTTTTGGAGATAAGGTGACAAATCTACAAAAATAAATTAGTGGTATTTTTTCAATACATTATTAAATATGTTTACTTATTCAATAATCAAAAATTGTTATAGAATAAAGAGTCCCATTATCTGACAAATAGATCGCTGGACTGAACAAGCAAAAACATTAAATAAAAAAAAACAACAATAATAAAAAAAAAAAAATTAAGGCTTTTTCACAAAAACTGATTTATATATTAGACACTTTTATCCTTTTGAGAAAACCAAAGGTTTTTTTTTCAACCTTTGGATGCATGGATTGATTTTCACTAACTTTTTCTCATTTTTCATAGTTTTTTAAACATTTCGAGTGACTTTCTCGGACACAAATTTAAATCTTTAATGTAGGAGTCGATTTGTTTTTGAAACATTAGAGACCTGCACCACATTTAATTTAGAGCTCTATTATTTTCCAGTCTTTAAAAAATATTTCGATTTGACTTTCATTGAAGAAGTTTTTTTCCCATAACTCCACCACAGAACAGAAGAAATAAAAACTGTACAACAGTATACAGGCAACTGATATATATGTTGGCACATATATATAGGTCAACTTCAACAAACATATAAAAACCAATACAAAACAAACAATATTAAAATCATTAAAATTAACACAGCTTGATGAATGGTCTACGTCAGATCTTTACAAATCTGGAATGTGAGTTCTGGAAACTTGTTTATTGTTCAAAACTGTGCTATTTGCTTACAACTTTGTTTTTTTTTGATTGGTTAAATAAAACAAAATGGCAACTAGAAAAATATGAAACTAAACAATTAGAACTAAACTTATTTAAAAGTTCATAAAAAAACTAAGTAAACCTGATAACTTACAATGCAAGTTTTCCTTGTCTTCTTAGGTGGAATTTGTCCTTTATGATTACGTCTATAATGTTTCCACACAGGATCGTTTTTGTAAGTTGTACTATAGGCTATAAACATAAAAATAAGGTACTTTAACCTCAACCACTCTACTTAGGCAACGCTTTATATATAAAATGTCAAATTTAGTGTATGACGCTACACTAATTTACCTAACAATAATTATAATTAAAAAAAACCAAATCAGAGAACTTTAATTTTGTTGCAGAGATGTTTGTGAAAACCGAGAAAAGTAGGCTGAAAGTCAATTCAGTGACATAGCCTTATTTTATTTCATTACATTTTTAACTTCCAAAATTATGTAACGAATAGAGACTCTACTTGGGTTATGAAAAACAACAAAGGTTTCTAAAAATTTGGGAAAAAATGATTGTTAATCCCTTCTAATTTTAATATAACATTGCTTACAAATATTTTAATATTTCTACAGACTATATTCTGCATAATTATAATGAAACATGGCTTACCAGAACTTGACATGTACTCTATACTTTTTTCAACAGGTATTACATTTGACCTGTCTTTTGAAGAATCTATGATTTGTGATGATTTAATTTCTTTTTCCTCATTAGGCTCTTCGTTACGTAAAAACCTTCCAGTACTTATAAAACTACTTGGTAATGAAGCCTGTAAAATATTAAGCATTCTAGTAAGTATTATAAAAAAACCTTTTATTATCGTTTAGGTGTGTTTTTCCACTATAAATTTCTAATGTATTACATTTGTGACAGTGGTGGCTTCTTGCAACTCAATATAGGCCTAGTTAAGTTTTACTGTTATATAGTAAAACACTATCACTATAAATTCGTTCATCACCCAAAATTCGTGTCAACTCATTCAGTATTTTTTTTTAAATAAGGGTTTTTTGCAGTTTTAGTGATCAAAAACATATTACTTGTAAGTAGGTTAATATCTTTTTCACTCAACAGTCTCAGTTAAGTATTATTAAAAAAAAACAAAGGAGCTCTTTTATTACCCAACAACCATATCAGATAGATATTGAGTATTTTTAAAAATAAAAGTTTTCCTATCATTTTAGTGATCAACGACACGTTACCTACTTTCACGCGGTAGCAATTTTGAGGTTATGCGGGTCACTTTTATTTTTGATTTTTATTGTTCATCCCGTGCTTTTATATTTTGGATTATTGCTTGTGGGCTTGTAATAAAGCATTATATAAGAAAAAGTACCGAAAACAACCTACACTGCATATTTACCTATATTTAAAAAATATATTAGGAGTTTTTAGAATATAAAATACTAGGCTACCTTTTCATCTAACTAACTTCATCTGAGCCAACGTAAGACATACTATTAAAAAATTTAAAAAAATATCTATTTTTTTAGTACATTAAGGCTTTATTGAAAACATTTTATTTTTAACTGTAGCTGTAAATTTCCATTTCATAAAAAATAATTTCAGTTACAAAATATTTTTATCTCGTGGGAAATTTCAAAAAGTGACAAAATAGTAAGTAATAATTTGGTTTATACTTTAAGACACTTACATTGAATGTATCTAAATTTAAATATGGAACACGTTTAAAACTTTTATTATACAAAATTGCATTTTTTAGCATTCCTACAATTGACATGATAGTAGATAGAAAAAAACAATTCACAAAAGTTGACTATAACAGTACTTACACAGTTCTCGTTTTACTTCTAGATTCTAATAATTCTAGAATCCTCAATTTGTGAGCACAGAACAATCCTTTATCTATGAGTACAATAGTATACATTGTCTAGGGTCAGTCATAGATAGGTTATTACTGACTTTTATTAATAGACGAAGTTGGGACAATCAGGTCCATAACGCCACATAATTAATTATTCTCTAATAATTCTCCAGTTATCAGTCTTGAGACAACTAACAATACTTACTAGGACGTGAAAGAATCATTTCCACATATTTCATAATAATTCTGTTAATCATAATACAGTATATATTTTTTTCTTATGTTTACATAATTTATTCTCTACATTCAAATGAATTTATTTTCTAACAAATATTTTAAAATAAAATAATTATGTAATCATTCAGTGAAAATATTAATTTTTTTATATAGTCGACTTAACCCAATCTATTTCTAAAACGTTACAACTGGCTCTCTTACAATTAATACTTCCGAATTATTTGAATAATTTAAAATCTATGTTAGACACAAAAATTGTAAGGTTTGTTTGAATGAATAACTTTCTATGGTGACTATTGAATTGCGACCATTATAGATCTATTGTGCTCCCTTTCTATATTCCTGAGATGCTTAGTTTCAGATGCCTTCTCCAGTACTAGTTTCTTTATAAAGTCTAGTTTTTGGAGAAGATTCAAAGTGGGAAACGCCATAACTTCTAATTGGTGACTTTCCAATTCATTGAGGCACTTTCATATGCCTTTCAGTTCCTCCCCCTTACTGTTGATCCTTATTATGGAGATTGTGCTTTAATTTATCAGCATTTTGTTTTGCTGTGAGTTCCCGCTCACTGTTCACATTTTAAATCTTTGAAACATGAGTAGCTAGGAAAATTATGTTCTATACAGAGCCCTGCATGCATGAGTAAGGCTAAAATACACTTGGAGGTTGCCAGGGCTCTATGAGTTGCTTTAAACTTTAGAATTAGCCAAGAGGTACATAGAGTAGTGAATGTGTGTGTGTGTGTGTGTGTGTGTGTGTGTGTGTGTGTGTGTGTGTGTGTGTGTGTGTGTGTGTGTGTGTGTGTGTGTGTGTGTGTGTGTGTGTGTGTGTGTGTGTGTGTGTGTGTGTGTGTGTGTGTGTGTGTGTGTGTGTGTGTGTGTGTGTGTGTGTGTGTGTGTGTGTGTGTGTGTGTGTGTGTGTGTGTGTGTGTGTGTGTGTGTGTGTGTGTGTGTGTGTGTGTGTGTGTGTGTGTGTGTGTGTGTGTGTGTGTGTGTGTGTGTGTGTGTGTGTGTGTGTGTGTGTGTGTGTGTGTGTGTGTGTGTGTGTGTGTGTGTGTGTGTGTGTGTGTGTGTGTGTGTGTGTGTGTGTGTGTGTGTGTGTGTGTGTGTGTGTGTGTGTGTGTGTGTGTGTGTGTGTGTGTGTGTGTGTGTGTGTGTGTGTGTGTGTGTGTGTGTGTGTGTGTGTGTGTGTGTGTGTGTGTGTGTGTGTGTGTGTGTGTGTGTGTGTGTGTGTGTGTGTGTGTGTGTGTGTGTGTGTGTGTGTGTGTGTGTGTGTGTGTGTGTGTGTGTGTGTGTGTGTGTGTGTGTGTGTGTGTGTGTGTGTGTGTGTGTGTGTGTGTGTGTGTGTGTGTGTGTGTGTGTGTGTGTGTGTGTGTGTGTGTGTGTGTGTGTGTGTGTGTGTGTGTGTGTGTGTGTGTGTGTGTGTGTGTGTGTGTGTGTGTGTGTGTGTGTGTGTGTGTGTGTGTGTGTGTGTGTGTGTGTGTGTGTGTGTGTGTGTGTGTGTGTGTGTGTGTGTGTGTGTGTGTGTGTGTGTGTGTGTGTGTGTGTGTGTGTGTGTGTGTGTGTGTGTGTGTGTGTGTGTGTGTGTGTGTGTGTGTGTGTGTGTGTGTGTGTGTGTGTGTGTGTGTGTGTGTGTGTGTGTGTGTGTGTGTGTGTGTGTGTGTGTGTGTGTGTGTGTGTGTGTGTGTGTGTGTGTGTGTGTGTGTGTGTGTGTGTGTGTGTGTGTGTGTGTGTGTTAAACTGGGATGCCAGAAAACTAACAGACTAGAACCTGACGTTGCCATTAGAGAGAAACAAAATTTTTGAGTCAGCTTTCAAATTAGCAACTGTAACTTTATTCCTTGAAAAATATTTTAGCTAAGCATGAGTACACAACTAATTTAAAATAAAGGATCAATCACCTTTCAAAACAACTTCAATTCAGAGAATTAAATTAGAGAAAATCATTGAGGATCTTTGAAAAATCACTCAGCATACTTATTAAAACTGGATTAATTGATATGCTCTCTTCACACAAAATGTGATTTCTGTAAAAGAGAAGATATAAGTATGTTCATTGAAGGATACTAAAACCCTTTAGTGAAACTAGCTGGGAAAGAAACACCAATGTGATAACTCCGCTCAGATACCAGATTGAAAACGTTTATAATAGGAGGTTTGTCCAGAAAATAAGTATCGTTTTGTATTACTGCCATTGCAGTGCTGCTATTGGCGTTACATGCATGCAAGCTAGTCTTTCTGTTTCATTGCCTCTTCATTGGTACCATTACAGTTGATTTATTTAGTGTTTCCAGTTTCTAGTTTTTTATGTACATTTTAAATGTTTAAACAACTTATAAACCTGCCAACTGCAAGATTTTTTCTGTCATTCAGTGGAGTGCCTATTTAGCCCAATGTTATTTCCACATTTTGTAAATGATCTTTGTGATGGAGGAGGTGATTGCGAGTTTGGAGGCTGTGCCTATATTACTTTACAAAAATGTCCAATACTGTACTGTGTTAATTTCCAATAATGGACACGATCATTGGTCCTTTATTTTATTTTTGGTGTTTAACGTCCAACTATTTTGCACACTAGGGCTAATGCAGACGATGGGATGATTTATAGCGTATGAAAATGCCAAGCTCTCGCTGGGAATCGAACCCGGGTTCTCGGGGTGAAAGCCTAGTATGCTATCCACTAGGCCACCGAGGCGGCTCATTGATCCTTTAAAGAAGTACAGATAGAATGTGATAACAATTACAAATACTTTAACTCTTCCCTGTTTTTGCAAATACATATTGCAAAAACTAAGAACAGCTAAAAATAAAATTAACTATGTGTAACATATTTTAATTGAAAACAAACACATTCCAATGAAAGCGAAATGGTCTTGTTTTAATGTCGTACAGAGATTACTAATGTGTTGTGCATTGCAAGTCTAGGGCTTTAGACAATATGAACAAGTCAAGTAAATTTTGAGGTTATTTTATTAAACATGTATTTCAATTACCGAGTACTACGCCAAATTAAGTTTTGTATGCTGAATTAAGTTTAGATAAATTGTTTTTGTTTTACATTTAAATTATATATAAAATACGTATTGCATGCTCTTAAAATTTGAAATGATAGGTTGCCTAAATTTTTCATCAAAGAGATAATAAATAAAAGCTTTTCTGGTATAAGGAATGGCAACTTTTAGTGAATTAATATTCAGTGTTTCTTGACAAGGGACACGCAGACTCAGAAGAATGGCAAGGTCAGATATTTATTTTGGTGGAAGTTGTATGGCAAGCAAGTTTAAAAAGATAATATTCGGGCAGGTAATAGTTCCACTTACCATAATATTTACAGTAAATATTATGGATTTGAGTAACTGGTCTTATCTACACTGTAATATACAAATTATCAAAGCTAATTGAAACAAAGGGCAGAATTGTACTTAAATTACAGGCCTTGGGTGGAGGAAACAATTTTTGACTGATATTTATGTAATGTAAAAGAGAAAGAAGATGTCTTTCATTTAGTAGCAATATGTCCAATTTAACTGATTTTTATAAAACTTTTTTTTCAAAAATTTAAAAAAAAAATAAATAAATGGAACTTTCAAGATGAGAATTTAATGGATATTTAAACAGAAAGCATTGAGTTGCATGGCATAGTATGTTTAACAGGCATGGTGATATTTATACAGGCATTTAATTATTAATAATAGTAATATTTATTTTTAATGACTTTTGAAATAATTTAGTTATGTGTAAAGTATTTATGTAAAATTAAAAATATGAATCAATATTAAAAAAGAGTTGATATTGACAGATATATTTAAAATATAAATTTTATAAAAATAAAATTTTAAAATAAAGATATACTTAAAATATATAAATATTTAAGATATAAATAAATAAAAATAAAATAAAATATATAAAATATAAAATATGTGTTAACATTGTATTACAAAAAGTACACACTAATCAACAGATGGTCTACATGACTATTACCTTAAAATGCTTCAGAAATATGCATATTTATTTACTGTGTGGTAAGTAAAGCATAATAATAATAATAATTATTATTATACTTACCTTATTGGTATATAAAATCCTGACACTGGAGCCTGAAATGATGACTGTTCATTGATGAGTTGTTAGTTACTCTACTGTAGATAAACAAGTTCGTAATGACTTGGTTATAGATTGAAAAGATCATTGTTGAAATGATTGTAATTTTCTTCTTTGCATACCTAAAACAAAAAGTTACAAACTTATTAGCTTAGAAATAGCAGGGCTGAGATAACTTCCCTCCCTCTGCTAAAACTATACTGAATTGAAAAAGCAGTACTAGCTTCATATCCATTAGTTTGTTTCAACACTTCTACTTTGTCAATTTGATAACCCAGTGCAAAAACTTTTACTTTCAATTATTAATTTTTAACTTTTTCAAACAATTTTTTCCTTCAATTACGTGCTCTAAGACAATACTCCATTTTACTCCAAAATTTTTATGCCAAAATGTTTCAGTCATCCAGTCAGCCTTTTCAACACATATTTATGTACATTAATAGTGAATGACCACGACAAAATTCTATCTTCTAGATCAAGGGTTCCCAACTGGTGGTACGCGGGAACGTTTCAGGTGGTACGCGTGAGTCAAAGCGGTATATGTGAAGTGAGGACAGTCCAATGGGAAAACCACTCACTTCTTTTTCGACATTTTTGACAAACTCAACATACTGAACTTAGGACTTCAGGGATCAAACACAACAGCTTTCACAGCCAGTGACAAAATAAACTCCTTCAAGAGAAAGTTGGTCCTGTTTTGTTCACAAATACAGGAGAAGAATTTATCTGCATTTCCCACTCCAGAATTTATCTGCATTTTTTGAAGAAAATGAAATATCTCCAATGCCAGATGTGGTTGAAGATATCATTGTACACTTGGACGGCCTTTAAAAAAGCTTTAAGAAGTATTTCTCTGAAGATTATTCAAAAGTGGACTGGATCAGAAATCCTTTTTCGGGAACCTCACCAAATGAATTGGAACTAAAAGATAGCTCCATGCAAGATTATTTTAAAGAGAAATCTTTAATTGACTTCTGGATTGGATGTAAAACCGAGTACCCTTTCATCTTTCGGCAAGCTCTGCTATTTTTGATGCCATTTGTTACGAGTTACTTGTGTGAGAGTGGATTTTCTGAACTCTTGTACATAAAAAATAAACATAGAAGCAGAATAAGTGTTGAAGAGGACTTAAGAGTGAAGATAAGTTCCATTACTCCTAATGTTGATATTTTAATCACAGGTAAACAACAACAAATTTCGCACTAAAGACTATAAAAGTATATTTTGTATGATGATTAATTTTTGCTGAGTTTTACTAATTTTTCATTTGTATGTTTTTAGACCTATGGGTTAAAGAAAACTGTAAATTAATGCTATTTTCATCTTTTTATTTCTCCTTTATTATAAGCATGTTATAAATAAACAAATATCTAACTCTTAAATATGAAGTTTTCTCAGGAATTTAATTCAAAAAGCCTTTGAACACTTTTAGAAGAGTAAATATTATATTTTTATTAAAATATTTAGGTCTGGTGGTAGGCCAAAATTTCTCAAAAAGTCAAGTGGTATGCAGGTGCAAAAAGGTTGGGAACCCCTGTTCTAGATATTATATAAGTCAGTTTTAATGACTTTCACGTTTAGTTAATTTAAATAATATTATTAAACATTAGTTAAAACACAACACTTTCTTTTAAATAACTTCTCAATCTGGGTTATGGACTCTATACTGTGGCAGCAACACTATCTATTAATCAACAAAACAGTTAGTATTGTACAGGATGTTTGAAAAAGAATTCTTAACCAGCTTCTGACATTGCAAAACAATTTTGCGCTAAAACTTACTGTTTGTGGGAAATTTTAACATAAAGACTCTTTTAACTATCATAGGCAAAGCAGCATCATGAATGCTCTACTTGAATGCGCATGTGCAGCATCACAAATCAGACAATATTTTGTTTATTTTACGAAGCTAACTTATTAATCACAAATAGACAATCCATTACAAAGTTTTTATGCTACCTTAAACTGCCATATAGTTATTTAAAACAAAATGGTGGCCACTCAAAATGCTTGAGTTATTTTAAAACAGAATATTTTCATGAGTTTTAGAAGGAAAACAGTTTTATTTGAACACTCCTTAGTTCAGTTTTTCATTTAATGCTTTGGAAAAGCCAAAACTATAAAAAATTTTTGTCTGTTACATTAAAATACCAATATCCGCTGTCTATGGTGCAACAACGACAGATTTAAAATGAAACATTTATGTGTTAAATATGAAAACATTGTAAGTACTTTTAGGCTACCTCAAACTTTTCTACTCATAAAAAAAAATGGCACATAAACAAAAAAAGCTGATATATTTTAAAACAGGTTATTTCTACAAACTCTAGCCAGTAAATAAGTTAACTAACCAACAATGCTACTGTATGATTTCTTTGTGTAAGATGTCAGTTATCTGGTTACAATATCTTAATGACAGAGATATTTGTATTTACCATATTTTATGAACTATATTATGCTACGGACTATAACACGCACCTTAATTTTTGAACAGTTTTTTAAGAAAATAACTTTTTTACCATTTTATTATTAGATTGCAAAGCCAGACTAACAAAAAAATTCTTAGTTTATTTTTATTTTTTCCCATTATGAAACTAGCTACTAACAAAAATATTGTACTGTTAATAACAAAAATCACTTTCAATTCAAGTTCACTGGCACCGCAGACTGCAATGACCACAAGTTATCATATGCTAGACTGTGTTCTGGATTTGAGATGGTGGGGCAGGAGGGAGATAGTGTTAACAAGCTTGTGAATAACTGCAACTCATGTTCATCGCATAGGTGCACTGCTGCTGCCAGTTAAATCAAATGTTACCAGATAAAGATAGGTTTCCCGCGGCATCGAATATTTGGCCATTTTTAAGAATGGCAGGAATTTTAAATCAAACATTGGACATGTTTATATTAATTTTGAGTATAAGATGCACCTGAATTTTGGAGAAAATTTTTTGAAGGAAAAAGTGTGTTTTATAGTCCGTAAAATACAGTAGAATGTTTGACCAGAAATCTGTTCATTACTACATATGTTCTACCAGTAACAATAACTTGCTTTTTAATATCAAAAGCTTGTCTCCCTATAATATAAACTTATAATAATTTACATTGAAACAAAAATTTTAAGTCAGCTTTTAAATAAATCAGCAGTAATTTTTATTCCCTAAAAATTGATCATGTAGCAAAGCACAAGTACACAGCTAGTGCTTTATTCAACACTGTAAAGTTAATGAGTATTAAAACAATCCTTAATTTCTTTACCAAAAATATCATGTTGGTATGAGGGCGACATTACTGTTACAAAGTCAAGAGTGTCCATTATGTGTGCATGAAGTGGTCATTTTTGTATTTTTAATCTTTTTCTGCCTCTGTTTGCCATCACTTGAATCTGGGAATCAAGAAATGTTAAACATCTTCATCGACAGATCTTGTTTTTTTCTTTTTTTCAAGGCAAAATGCATATTTTTTATACTTTAAAATACTTTGATCCTAATTCATAAAACATTTTTTAAAACTTAAACATTGTCAAAAAAAAGTTTGTCTGTGTTATTAAGTAATTATTACAAAAATTACATCCATTGTTACATCCATGCTTTGTATAAGAAGAGGACACATTGTTGGCATACCTACAAGAGGACACATTGTTGGCATACCTTAACTGTTGGACGTTTAGCATTACCCAGGGTACACCATGAGGAGGCACTGACTTCACACCTCCTGCAACAAAGTATTTCAAATTAGTACATTATGTATATTATATATCTGACCATATTTTCTCTCTTCAACTTTACAAACTATTAAACTATTTACTCTAACCTCTGTTTGAATATAAACAAAATATAAGTCAAAATTGTGCTGAAAATAGTAGATAACAAACCAGAAAATGATTTTATTTTTATGGTTTTAGTCACTCATTGCTACATCAGAACTGTGAAAAGGTCACGAAAAAACATTGTATTTTCCATAGCTTGACCAACATGTTATTTTATTACTTTAGTAATAATAATTTTTTCAAAATGTAATCATAATTTCACAAACACCTGATTCCAAGTGACAACAAAGTATCTGTTATCACAAATAGATATAATTATTTGTGAATCAGTTATTTGAAAAAAACAATTGACAACAAATTTCTTTAGTCGCAATATCTGTAGAAGTGGGTAGACTTTTGTTTGAACAGTTGACAGCCGACTGATAGTGTACAGTAAATCTTCTCAAATCAAATCTGGTTTAATGTGGGTTATAGTATATGCCTAACAAGCTTGCCAGTTGTTTTCGATAAGCAGAAACGTATTTTGGTCAAGGCAGCTGGTAGAGTGCAGGGGATTAGTCCTTTGGCCAACATTGCCACACACATTTGGAAGTTATGTTTTGAAGAGCTACTTGTCACAACCCCGTGCCACTGTAATTTTCACTGATATTTACTTTTTCTTATTAAAAAAACTTCCTACTCCAAGAGTAGTAATGATTGTTATATTGTATAATATATTTTTTTTTTTTTTTGGTGTTTAACGTCCGACTATTGTGCACACTTGGGTTAATGCAGACGATGTATAATATTGTGTATATATAATTATATATTCTATACAGTGTGATACCCTTATGTGATCACTACAGTTTTTCACATGCCAATTGAATGATCTACAGAGTTTTTACGAGCCGAAAGGTAGTGTTAATTTTCCTACACACAATGACGGCAAATGCATAAAAAAAATTAAAATTTGTAGCATAAATAATCCATTATTAACTACTTACTTAAAAAGTACAGCACGTTTTATTCAAAATAAAAAACAGAAAAATAATATTTTTTTAAAGATTTTTTTGCTATACTATGGTTTTTATTTTTCACAAATTACAATATGACCTGTTTTAATTTACATATTAATTATACAATCAATTTTCACATTAATTGGACAATTAGTTGGATCAAATATCCCTTTAATTTTGATCCTTCCTTAATATATCACAAAGAAGACCAAGCTGTAGACTTACTATTATTTCTTATTTGTGTATAATTAAAAGGCCTGGGCAAGTTTTATTTGTGTATACGGCTTATATCCCCAGGTACAGCCAACTTCTTCTGACCATTTGCATACATTCTACCAGCAAACTTGTTTGTCACTTGCTATAAGCTGAATGACAAATAGCTAGAATTAATTGTAAAAGTTCCTATATACATATAGTTATGTACTGGAGTTATTCTGAAATTGTTGCTGCTGGCAATTATTGATGTCATGACTGAAAATTTTAGTTTATAATCTTACATACTTAGGTCACATACTTAGGTCCATATATGATGACCTACGTAAGCAACTGCCTAGGACAGAATGGTGAGCATTATTTTTTACATGTGGTTTATCAAAATTAACCTAAACCAGCACCTCATAAGTTTAGCAACAGGAAGTCGGTCAACTGTTAAAACAATTGGGAATAACAATTTTTTAGTCTGGCAAATCTGCAATCTGATCCCCATTTGACCGATATGAGTTTTCAACATGTCAACTGTATATATGTTCTGAGGTCGGAGCGGTATTTTTTATTTTTCTAGTGGCAGTATGAACTCTTGAAGAAGTCATAAGCTATACATATACCACCATGGCCTTGAAAATGGATTTCCTAACATATGAGTAGCTCTTTGTATTTTGCAAGTTACTACTGCTGTCAGAAGCAAGTGCAGAACAATGTTAAATTGTTTCCAATTTAAAACATATCTTTGTAATACAATGCATCAAGAAAAACTTGTGGAATCAAAAAAATGCATAAAAAAATGCATCAAGAAAAAACAATTTTTACTGAATGTGAGTTAGCTAGACTAATGGATTCAACAATTCTAGTGAACAAGTTTGCAAATGCGAAAGCAAGAATAGCACCATTAGGGCGTTAAAAGCTGTTGATTAATTTATCTTAAACAATGGGTATAAGACTGCAGTTATTTATGACATTTATTGAATGTAGATAAAGCTGTAGACATTCTACTGAAATCAAAAATTAAATGGAGTAAATTATGGCTTGTAAGTTTTGAAAAAATAATTTTTTAGCACTTCTCAATAACTAAAAAACATTTTCTAACAAACCTTTTTAGCAAGAATTACAAACCTCTTTTGTTTTAAATTTAGACGTTGACATAGTTTGTAATAGAATAAAATTTTACTTCCTTGTTTTGTAACCACTTCACCCCTGGGTTTATTGTATTTTACATGACAAACATTATTTTACTTATGAGGGTCAGGCCAGTGTCTAATATCTTCAGACGTTGATGGATATACATTCACATGTAGGACGAAGGAAGGTAGGAAACATGCTTAGTCATCTATCAAGGGAATGCACAAATTTAGTAAAGCATATAAATTTTAGATAAAGACAAAATGTAATAAAAAATACATGCACACAAGCAAAATTCCATACTGAAGCATATACTCCATGCTGAAGTACCATAAAACTCAAAGTTATTGCAATGCATTAGCTAGTGTGTAATTATAAATAAAAGTGTAAAAAAGTGTAATTTTAAATAAAATGGTTTACAAAATTACACAAATTCACTTACATTCAATAATTTCCCAGAAACAAATTCAGTTCAGAAGTTAACAACAAACATTTTAAACCAATTTAATTTCTCAGCCAGCTTATCAGATTCTGCTCAAAAGTTAAACAATTTTTTGTAATAAAATAGTTTAAAATAGTTTTTTTCAAAATACATTCTCATAATTTTGATTAAATATAGTCCATAAGTACTACAGATTTTTTTCCACAATCACTGTGCGTTTTTTGGTAAGAAATTAAAATGAGTTAAACAAAACTGTAAGTGCAAAGAACATTCTGAAATCACGAACAGCAAGTAGGAATAATTAATTTAAAAATTGAGTGAAGCATTTTGTTTTTATTTACAATGACTTGCATTCAGAAAAGTGCCTCTGAATAGCCATTTATAAAAATACCCGTTTTGTAGACAAAATTGCATTTATTTCTTTTTCAAAGCCTTAAAATTATTGATTACCCTTTCCAAAACACAGTAACTTATGCTGATGTTTTTTTATTAAAAAATTCAATGTAGATACACTTTTGTTAACGGGGTTTATCTTATTTTGAATAAACAAAGTACCAGTGGGTCTGGAGGGTGCCTCTAACCTGAAGAGAAGAAGTACAGGAATTCTCTCCTGAGATTTTTTATACATCAACACCTAATTTTAAAGGTACATGTTTAACAAACATTACAGTAATGTTTAGATTAAAAAAATGTAGGACCCAAATTTGCTTTTTCCCTTTTCCTTATTAATCGATTTAAAGAAGAACTCATACATTTAAAAAAATATGTCTTAATGGAGTATAGAAATATTGGAAAAGTGAACACTTCATTGATAATTGTTTGTAATTAACTAAATATTGCAAAATATAAACCAGAAATATATTTCTATCTTACATAACACTTAAAGGGATTAAGAACGGTAGAACCCCTTCTACGCCTTGATCAAACACAAAAAAGGTAGGCTAATCAGAGGATAGAAAAATGACACAGTGTTACTCCTATAGCATACAAACTACATTCTAACAAAAAAACTATAAATTAGATGTTTTTTTACATATATTTTTTATTTTGTTATTCCCTTATAACGATTTATCCCTTACCAGGTTTAAAGAGAAGGATATATTCTTCTGATTTGGGCCCCTATACCTACACCACTAATAAATATTCTAATAATATTTTTAAAGCCAAAATTTCAG